>CM059977.1:70742535-71979633 GCA_030490835.1 Annona cherimola
CTTATTTGAATAAGCTTGAACATTTGCCTTGGCTTGATAGACTTGATTTGAACATTGAATATGAATCTTAGCTTTGATCTTCAAGAATCTTAATTTGTTTCTTTGTGAATGAACTTTTCATTTCATTTGGGTTTGAAAAAGTTCAGTATGATCCTTGGAATAAACTTGAAACTTTAATCTTCAAGTCTAAAATCCTCAAGTCGAAGTTGGAGTCGACCTTGTCTGCGACTTGACCCAAGTCGCACCTGGAGTCGACTTCGTTTGCGACTTGGGCAGCTTCGTGCCCCCAAAATCAACCCTGGACATTTTCTTTTGTTTGAAGTCGATGCTGGAGTCGACTTCGTCTGCGACTTGACTTCCCAAGTCGCAAGTGGAGTCGACTTGACCTGCGACTTCACCTGTTGCGCTTTTGGGATTCATTCTTAAGTCGATATTTGAGTCGACTTTGGGATCGACTTCACCCAAGTCGAAGTCCAAGTCGACTTGAAGATCGACTTGACCTCTTTGCTTTCCTTAAACATTTATCAAACCCATTAGTACCTTTTATATACTCAAATTAGTTCTTGTTAATCATCGAAACTCAAGATTTGGTCAATTTTTATTGTTTTAAACATTGTTTCCAACAATCTCCCCCTTTTTGATGATTGACAAAACTTCATTTGAGTTGATACCTTTCAAGCATTAATCATGTTCATATGTCTTTTTGAAAAACAGAGCATTTGTCATATAGGTCAGAGCTTTTTGAAATTTCAACTATTATATCATTTTGGCATATTGGATTTCAAGCAAATCATTTTCAAGCAAAACATATTAAGCAAACATAACATTCATCAATAGCATATATATGTATCAAGTTTCATGCAACACAAAAAAATGAAACCTAGATACAAAACTACCCAACCCAAAAGAAAGTTTTACTCAACTCACCTATTCTATCTCCCCCTTTTTGTCAAACTATCAAAAATCGATCAACTTTTAATGATTTTGTGAATTGAAATTGGGAGATCGGATATAAGATTGGTTTGATGGGACGATTTTGGGCAGATGAGTAGATGGAGATATCATGATCGGGAGATGCTGCTTTATGAACTGAACCCGATTCGTATGGATCGAGTTCGGGCATAGGCCTCTTCTTGTGACGTCCGGAGGCGAGGTGATATTTGATGGTACGCAGTTCCCGATCCATGTGATCTTGTCGGGAATGCATATCAGTGATAGCATTCAGCACACCGGTCACTAGGCTAGTCATCCTATCTTCTTGCTGACCCATAGCTTCCAAGATCTCGTTTTTGAGGTTTTGAAGTGCAGCCATTTGATCTGAAGTAGGCGGCACGCGTTCGGGTGCAACGGATCCTTGAGGAGAATGTGATCCGTGTGATAGAGGAGATGCAGGCCGTTCAGGCGATGCCTCGGGAGCTTGCTCCCCCTCAGCTTGTGCATTGTCCTCTTGTTCTCGGACTGGCTCGCCAAGCTTCTCTCGGATGCGATCATCCCTAAACTGCTCCAAATTGATTTTCATGCGTTGGAGCAAAGCCTTGTTGATAGCGTTGGTCGTCTTGGGGACTTCAAATGGTTCCCCATCAATGTCGAGCTCAACCCGCTCAAAAATCTTGGTGATCCAAGATCCATAAGGTAACACGCCTCTCGGATTGTCTTTCCTGGATGCTAAGGCTTCTAGGAATAGTCTGGGAAGACTGATCTTGACTTTGTTCACTAATTTCCACAAGATCATTGCTTCTTGTGGATTCAATTGATTCCTTCCGCCTCCTTTTGGCAAAATACAGTGGGCGATTAATAGACGGATAACCCTGAGTCTGGGAGAAAGATCCATGTAATGTAGGAATTTGGTGCCTGCATGGTACTTGTTGCTTTTGGTTAACTCATTGTAGATCTTGTCCATAGTCAGATCCTTGGGAAGCCTCTCTTCATCAAAAGGTACTTGAAGAATATTTCCAATTCTTCTCAAGGCTTCATCTTGATCTGGATAGTTGTTACTCCCAAAATTTATTTCAGTGCCTTTGACATAAGTGCAAAACTTGGTGTTGTCCCATAAATAATAAAACTGTCTTGTGAGATCAGGATAGATCCGTTCATCGGATTTGAATAGTTGTATCCATCCTTGGAAATCCAACAACTCTTCTATGTCGAACTCATAGTCGTTGAGGAACTTGAAATCTATGATTTTAGGAATGAATACCTTTCGTTCATAGAAGTTTCTGTAGAAGCGACTATGCTGTAGCTCTGTCCTGAAATAAGTAGTGGGCATTTTTAGAACTTGCCCCTTCTTGATAGGAATCCTTGAAGAATACGAGCTTTCAGGTTGGCTTTCTGATCGTGGGGCTCTATCAGTTGACTGGGTTGTTGTCTGGAATCGAACCCGTCTACCTGTCGAGGTTGATGGTTCCTCTCTAACTCGTTTGGATGGAGTCCTTGCTCTTCTAGGAATATCTTCCTCTGTGGAAGATTGGGATGGCCTAGGCACTGGCCGTTGGCTTGGCTTTTTGACTGCTAGTTTAGGAGTTTTAGCTTTTGGAGCCATTGAAATTGGAGTTTTGGAGTTTGGAATCTGTGAGAGAAAAAGAAAATGGAGATTTGAAAGAACTTTGAGAGAGAGAGCTGAGAGAGTTGGGAGAGAACAAGAGAAAGAGAGAGACGGAGAGGGTCGCCGGAGGAGAGAGGAGTTGCCGGAAATGGAGGTTGTCAGAGAGAAAAGGGAAAAAACAGAGAGGATTTTGTCGCCGGAGGGGAAAAACAGAGAGGAGAAGGCGCGGGAAAATGAGAGAGAAGAAGAGAGAAAGGGAAGAAGAGATGCGGAAGTCGGACGGTCGCGCTCGCGGAGTCGACTTGCCCTAGGCGAAGTCGACTTCGGCCCCTCGGAGTCGACTTCGTTATTGAAGCGGAGTCGACTTCGCTCCTGTGGAGTCGACTTCGCTCCTGAAGCGGAGTCGACTTCACTTTCCCAAGTCGACTTGGCCGAGTCGACTTGGCTCCCATGGAGTCGACTTGACCCATCAGTTTTGCCTTTTCAAATTTTGGTTTCTTTGTTTTATTTTTCCTAATTTAGCTCTATCATCCCCATATCATTCCTAATTTTATAAAATGATTCTTTGGCTAATGGTTTGGTAAAGATATCAGCAATTTGGTCTTCTGTTTTTACATATTCTAGGCATACATCATGATTCTCAACATGCTCACGAATAAAGTGATGTCTTACATCAATATGTTTGGTTCTAGAATGCAAGACTGGATTTTTAGTCAAACAAATTGCACTTGTATTATCACATCTAATAGGAATATCAACATAATCAATACCATAGTCTTTCAACTGTTGTTTCATCCAAAGTAGTTGGGCACAACAACTACCGGCGGCTATGTACTCGGCTTCCGCAGTAGATAGTGCAACACTTGTTTGTTTTCTTGAATGCCATGAAACTAGCATATGTCCAAGAAATTGACAAGTTCCACTGGTACTTTTTCTATCTACTTTATATCCGGCAAAGTCTGCATCCGAATAGCCGATTAGATCAAAGGTTGACCCCTTTGGATACCATAGTCCAAGGTTTGTAGTTTTTATCAAATATTTAAAAATTCTTTTTACAGCAAGTAGGTGTGATTCTTTGGGACATGCTTGAAATCTAGAGCACATACAAACACTAAATAAGATATCGGGTCTAGAAGCAGTTAAATATAACAAGGATCCAATCATGCTTCTATAGAGCTTTTGATCGATACTTTTACCGTTTTCGTCCGTGTCGATCTTGATTGTAGAGCTCATTGGAGTGTTTGCCCCTTTGCTATTCTGCATTCCGAATCTCTTGAGCATTTCTTTGACATACTTGGACTGGTTCAAAAATATTCCTTCACTTTGTTGCTTGATTTGCAGTCCAAGGAAGAAATTTAATTCTCCCATCATGCTCATTTCGAATTCACTCTGCATTATCTTAGAAAACTCTTGACAAAGTTTTTCGTCAGTAGCACCAAATATTATGTCATCCACATAAATTTGTACAATCAAAATATTTTTATTTTTGTACTTAATGAACAAAGTAGTGTCTACTTTCCCTCTTTGAAACTCATGATCAATCAAGAAACTATTTAACCTTTCGTACCAAGCTCTTGGTGCTTGTTTTAGTCCATATAACGCTTTGGTTAATTTATAAACATACTTTGATTGATCCTTTTCTTCAAAACCAGGGGGTTGTTCAACATATACTTCTTCATTCAAATAACCATTCAAAAATGCGCTTTTTACATCCATTTGAAACAATTTGAAGTTCATATGAGAAGCAAATGCTAGTAGGATGCGTATGGCTTCTAATCTAGCCACGGGTGCATATGATTCTTCAAAATCAATTCCTTCTTCTTGGGAATACCCTTTGGCTACTAACCTTGCCTTGTTTCTAATTACAAGACCGCTTTCGTCTAATTTGTTCCTAAATACCCATTTTGTACCAATGACTGTATGATTGTTTGGTCTAGGAACTAAATGCCATACATTGTTTCTTTCGAATTGATTTAGCTCTTCTTGCATTGAAATAACCCAATTTTCATCATTAAGAGCTTGTTCAATGGTGTTTGGTTCAATTTTTGATACAAACGCATATTGGCCATAAACGTTTTGTTTTGATCTTCTAGTTTTTACTCCTTCATATATGTTTCCAATAACTTGTTCAATTGGATGGGCATTTTTAAATTTTAAATCAGTTGGAGGTTTGTAAGAGTCATTACTTTCACTTACCTCTTCCTCCTCTGGATTTTCTGGCTTGAGCTCGAGTTCCTTTGGTTGTTCTTTGCCTTTCGTCTCATCTGCATCACTTAGTTCATTCTCCTTTCTCGGAGTTTGGTTAAATTCATCAAATACAACATGTATGGATTCTTCTACAACTTGATTTCGTTTATTGAATACTCTATATGCTTTGCTATTTGATGAATAACCAAGGAATATAGCCTCATCACTTTTGGCATCTAATTTTCCCAAATTGACTTTTCCATTGTTTAAAACATAACATGTACATCCAAAAACATGAAAATAAGATATGTTTGGTTTCCTTCCTTTCCAAAGTTCATATGGAGTCTTTTTCAAGATTGCTCGAATGGTAACACGATTCAAAACATGACAAGCTGTACTCACAGCTTCACCCCAAAATTTCTTGGATAGATTGTTCTCATTTAGCATAGTTCTAGCCATCTCTTGTATAGTTCTATTTTTCCTTTCAACTACTCCATTTTGTTGTGGAGTTCTTGGTGCAGAAAATGTGTGGTGAATTCCTTTTCCATTACAAAATTCTATGAATCGTTTGTTTTCGAATTCGCCACCATGATCGCTTCTTATGGTCACAATAGTACTCTGTTTTTCATTTTGCACCAAATTCACAAAAGTTGCAAACATAGAGAAGGCTTCATCTTTACTAGCTAAGAGAATTATCCAAGTGAATCTTGAAAAATCATCAACTATGACAAATACATATTTCTTTCCACCAATGGTTAGAATGTCGGATGGCCCGTATAGATCCATATGTAATAATTCAAGTGGCTTTGTGGTGGAAATTTCCTTTTTGGTAGAGAAAGGCATCTTGTGTTGTTTTGATAATTGACATGCCTTGCAAATTTTGTCTTTGTCATATTTCAACTTTGGTAATCCTTCTACCAAATTCTTTTTCCAAAGGGTCTTTATATTTCCCATGTTTACATGTCCAAGCCTTTTATGCCAAACCCATGGATCATTATCAATGGCCATAAGACATTGACCATTCAATTCATCAAGTGAAACCAAATAAACATTTCCATGTCGTTTACCACTAAACATGATATGTTCTCCATCAAATACATTACATATAGATGATTCAAACACAACTTTATATCCTTTATCACATAATTGGCTAATACTCATTAAATTGTGTTTGAGTCCTTCAACAAACAAAACATTTTCCATGCATGCATTTGAGGTACTAAGTATATTTCCTTTACCTTTAATTTTACCTTTTTCATTATTTCCAAAGGCAACCATTCCATCGTTGCAAGGCTTAAGTTTATGAAACAAACTTCTTTCACCGGTCATATGTCTTGAACAACCGCTATCCATGAACCATTCATTGTTTGCCTTTGCCTTAAAACATGTCTGAAAAAATAAGGAAATAAATCTTATCTTTTTGGTACCCATTTTATGGGTCCATTTGGGTTAGTAAGAGAATCTAATCTAAGTTGATCTAACTTTGAAAGCCCAAATCTTGTGTTTCTTGGAACCCAAACTAATTTAACACCATAGTCATATAGTTTCTTAAAATTACATTTGTAAGTTTTATGACCCATCTTATTGCAGAAATTACAAGCCAAAGGTAATCTTGGAGTAGGTCTCCAAGCATGCAAGGGTTCAATCATTGGTCTTCTAGTCCACTTAAAATTTTTCTTTTGTGGCTTGTATATAGATGTATTTTTAGTTTGATTTTTCTCAAGTATTTGTTCATTTGATTTGCTACTTTCTCCTTGCTCAAATGTATGATACCCAAGACCTCTTTTATGTGTTTGGGTGGTCATATTCAGAAACATTTTAACATTTTCTCCTGGATTAGAGAACTTAGCTAATGATTCATTTAATGATTTGTTCTCCATTTTCAGCAATTCAGTTTCATCTTTCAATTTGACTAATCTTTCTGCAAGTTTACCATTTACAATTATTGTTGCATCACATTGTCTCTTCTTAATTGTAAACTTGCTTCCTAATTTCTTCATTTCTTCATATAATGAATCATATGCAGTTTGTAGTTCATCTAATTCAGTACATTTGAGGCATTCATGAGAGGAAGAATAACTTGAATTAGAAAGGGAGAGTTTGGAACTTACCTCTTCATTGCTTGTGTCTTTTGTTGAGGTAATTTGTTCTCCTTGCTCGATTTGTGCCATGCAGCAAATTCTTGCACATTCTTCCGCCTCTATGTCATCGGTTGAGAAGCTACTCGTCGTAGATTCTTCATCATTTACGTACATGCCTCTTCCTTTGTATTTCTGGAATCTTCTATTGTTCCCTCGATCCTTTCTTTGTTCTTTTGCCTTGTTTTCTTCGGGAGTTGGACATTGAGCCTGCATATGTCCCGAACCGCCGCATCGGTAGCACTTGGTTGATTCTTTCTTCTTCTCTTGGGGAGTTCTTTCTTTGAAGCTTCTGAAATTTTTGCCTTTCCTCACAAATTTTCTGAATCGTTTTGTGAGTAGAGCAATCTCGTTGTCATTTTGAGAAGAAGATGTGTCATCGGTGTCTTGTGCGGCTTTTAAGGCAATTGCTCTTTTGCCCCTGTGTTGATCTTCATTCCTTTTCTTAATTAGCTCATGTGACATAAGTGAGCTAATTAAGTTTTCAAGCTTCAGCGTGTTGAGGTCTTTGGCTTCTTCAATTGCAGTGATCTTTGGAGTCCATGATTCGGGTAGAGCTCTTAAAATCTTCATGACCTGCTCAGATTCAGATATTGCTTTTCCAAGACCTTTTAAAGCATTTGTAATCTTAGAGAATCTAGCAAACATTTCAGAAATATTTTCTGTTTCTAGCATTCTAAAGTTCTCTAGTTCTCCAATCAAAATATTCCTTCTCGTCCCTTGGACTTGAGAAGTTCCTTCGTAGATAGAGATTAGTGTATCCCATATCTCTTTGGCGGTTAAGCAAGAGGATACTCTATCATACTCGGAAGCAGTGAGAGCACAAAATAAGGAGTTCATAGCTTTGGCATTGCTCTTCACTATTCTTACTTCCTCATCGGTCCATTTGGAAGCTCGTTCATCGGTAGGCAGTATTACTCCATCTTGGATAGCAATCCAAGAGTCCATATCGGTAGCCATGATGAGTTGCTTCATACGAAGCTTCCAATATCCAAAATTGTTCCCATCAAACAATGGTGGCCTTGTAAAGGATTGGCCTTCAGCAAATGCGGGAACGGAAGTAGATTGGGATGCCATTTCAATAAGATCTCTTTGATAAACTCAAAGACCTGCTCTGATACCACTTGTTGGTCCCGAGTTGATGGCCTAACCCAAGAGGGGAGGGGTGAATTGGGTTCTTTAAAATTTCTTCTGTAAACTTAAAAATCTTAATCCCTTGAAAAAGTTAATCCCCTTTTTAAGCGAATGGAGAGCAAATAAGATAAAGCAGTAAAAATAAGTAGAACACAAGATTTATAGTGGTTCGGGCAAACCTTCCCTACTCCACTCTTCCAAGCTCACACTCCGTTGTGACTTGGGTTCCACTATGTATTCCAAGAATACACTTAGAGTCACCGCTCTCTTCTAGATTCAAAGCTCTAGGGGGCATACACAACTAGAGCCACTTGCTCTCTTCTAGATTCAAAGCTCTAGGGGGCATATATATTCGCTTGCACAAGTAGGTGATGAGTCTCACTCCAATCACACCCTACTTTGCATACACTTGATCTTAGCTACTCAAGCTAAATCAAGATTTATACAACCAAATAAAGAAATGAATAAAAACTACACTTTACAGATTTGTGTAGGCAGTTTTGAGCTCGAGGAAGAAATCAGTAATAGCTTGAATGATGATTGTTGAAGCAACTT
The DNA here is from genome assembly GCA_030490835.1 of Annona cherimola. Taxonomy (NCBI): domain Eukaryota; kingdom Viridiplantae; phylum Streptophyta; class Magnoliopsida; order Magnoliales; family Annonaceae; genus Annona; species Annona cherimola. The sequence continues at coordinate 70,751,092 of CM059977.1, forward strand.
GCAGTTTGAAGCTCTTTCTTCCTTTGAAACACTCAAATATGGAGAAAAGATATTTGAAAGTCTTTCTTGCACTTCTTTTCTTTCTTTGATCTTTAGAGTAGTGTCTCTCCTTTTTTTTCACGTTCATTTGAATGTCCTTTTATAGATTGAGGAAAATATGAACGTTGTAGAAGTAGTTGGCGTGCAATAAATGAACTTTAACGTTCGAAAATTTGACCGTTATACCCAAGTCGAAGATGGAGTCGACTTGGCTTGCGACTTGGTAACCCAAGTCGCATCTGGAGTCGACTTCGTCTGCGACTCCAGTTCCTCCAATATCCCAAGTCTGAGTTTTAGTCGACTTGGTTTCAGACTTCGACTCAAGTCGAATCTGAAGTCGACTTAGCCTGCGACTTGGCTCGGGTTTTGCTGAAGCTGCTTTGTTCTTCAAGATTCGGCTTGATCCTTGCAAAGCTTTTGAGCTGATAGAGTCCTTGCATGATATATGCTTGTTCCTCGCTTAGTCTTGGACTCACTTGGTCTCCATAACTTGGGTGTTGCCTTATTTGAATAAGCTTGAACATTTGCCTTGGCTTGATAGACTTGATTTGAACATTGAATATGAATCTTAGCTTTGATCTTCAAGAATCTTAATTTGTTTCTTTGTGAATGAACTTTTCATTTCATTTGGGTTTGAAAAAGTTCAGTATGATCCTTGGAATAAACTTGAAACTTTAATCTTCAAGTCTAAAATCCTCAAGTCGAAGTTGGAGTCGACCTTGTCTGCGACTTGACCCAAGTCGCACCTGGAGTCGACTTCGTTTGCGACTTGGGCAGCTTCGTGCCCCCAAAATCAACCCTGGACATTTTCTTTTGTTTGAAGTCGATGCTGGAGTCGACTTCGTCTGCGACTTGACTTCCCAAGTCGCAAGTGGAGTCGACTTGACCTGCGACTTCACCTGTTGCGCTTTTGGGATTCATTCTTAAGTCGATATTTGAGTCGACTTTGGGATCGACTTCACCCAAGTCGAAGTCCAAGTCGACTTGAAGATCGACTTGACCTCTTTGCTTTCCTTAAACATTTATCAAACCCATTAGTACCTTTTATATACTCAAATTAGTTCTTGTTAATCATCGAAACTCAAGATTTGGTCAATTTTTATTGTTTTAAACATTGTTTCCAACATATATATGGTCTCGCTTCTATGTAATTGGGTTATATAGAAGCGGACCTATGTAACCCCTTCAAAATTTATGATTTTGATCCTTAACAAAAATTCAATTCATTTATTATATTTAATATCATTTGTTTATCTTAGAAACTAAGTTTCATCCCAATCAAGTATGTTTATGGGTCACATTTATTCGAAAATATATATTCATGTGTAAATTATGAAAAAAGCTTAGATCTATTTACACATATATTAGAATATAATAATACTTCATAGAATCATTTATTCTCATAAAATTGATATTTTGGACAGTTTAGACGTCCAAAATAGTACTTTAAATTGATATTTTAGCATTTTTAATAATTTACAAATGAATATATATTTTTTCTAACAAATGTGGCCCATAAACATACTTGATTGAGATGAAAATTTATACCCTAGATAAAAAATGATGTTAAATACAGAGAATGCATTAGATTTTCCATCAAAGATCAAAATCTTAGATTTTAAAAAGGTTACATGGGTCTGCTTCCATGTAACCAAGTTACATAGAAGCAGAGCTTATATATATATATAATATTCAAATATAGCTTCACTACATAATAGATGGAGTAAATTATAATTATATATATAATATTCAAATGGAGTCTTTACACATATCCAATTGGGATGAAAATTAGAATAGTAATATAATACATATGGAGTAAATTATAATTTTATGATCATTTGATGCTTATTTTGAGATAATTTTACTATAATTGCGATATAATGAAGCTGCATTTGAATATTTATATATATATATATATATTAGAAATAGAATCCACATCAATATATTTGGATACACCAATTTACTTCAGTACTCTCGTCTAGTTTAGGTCCTATTTTGATGATTTTGTTACATCCAATCCACCTATTGTATTTAGCACTATTTATTTTGTTTAGATAACAAAATCATATCAATTGGATGTATGTATATTTCATATCTTCTAACAATGAACAAAATTGTATACAAATTAACAAAATCAATTGAATCCTTATATCAAAGTTTTAGAATAGTATAAAATTCTATAAAATTATTAATCTAAGTAAAATGACTATTGTAAATATTTCAAATATTAAATTGAGATCTCACAGGCCTTTAGAATAAACAAATCAAGTTCAATGGATTTAAAGTCACTTTTAAGTGATTGTTAATTTTGGAAGTAACGCAATTTATGGATTGAGATAATTTTTTGTATCGAAATAAAATAAATAGTGGTAAATATAATGGATGAATTGGATTTAACAAAATCATTAAAATAAACATAAAGTAGACGGGAGTACCGAAGTGAATTAGTATATCTGGATGTATAGAAGCCTGAATCATATATATATATATATATATAGGCTCCGCTTCTATGTAACCTAGTTACATAGAAGCTGACCGATGTAACCCCTTCAAAATCTAAAATTTTGATCATTAATGGAAAATTTAATCTATTTATTGTATTTAACATCATTTATTAATCTAAGAAACTAAGTTTCATCCCAATCAAGAAATTTACGGGCCACATTTGTTCAAATATATATATATTCATGTGTAAATTATGAAAAACTCTTAGATCTATTTACACATGTATTAGAATGTAATAATATTTTATAGAATCATTTATTCACATAGAAATGATATTTTAGAAAATTTAGATGTTAAAAATACTACATTAAAATTGATAATTTAACATTTTTCATAATTTACTCATGAATATATACATTTTTTACTAATTTGGCCTATAAACATCCTTGATTGGGATGAAGCGTAATCCTCTAAATAGACAAATGATGTTAAATACAATGAATGAATTAGATTTTTCATTAAAGAATAAAATCTTAGATTTTGAAAGAGTTACATGGGTCCGCTTCTATGTAACCCGGTTACATTGAAGCGGAGCCCTACATATATGTTATTGTGCATTTATATGCACCATAATTTACGATGCGTTTAGCTCAAAATTGGGCTTACACACATTTAAATGTATAAATACTTTATAAATCATTTATCCATGTATAAATTATATCTTAGATAGTTTATATATTGAAAAAACAACTTTAAAATTAGTATTTACATCAAATTATTTTATTATATTAATTTTGTACCATTTTGAAATGAGGCTTATATACATATCCAATTTGGATGAAAATTGGTATGCTAATAAAAAAAATTATAAATACAATTGGTGGAGTAGATGTACATTTTATGATCATGTGAGGCCCATTTTGAGCCGAATGTACTTTAAGTTACTATGCATTTACATGCACTGAAATATGTCTTATATATATGAAAATAAATCCAGTACAGAAAAATTGCATCATAATAACGATGCAGTCCGTCTAAAAAATGGTCCCCATATGTATTGAAATTAATATCTAACACACCTATTATATTTAGAATTATTTGTTTTGATAGCATATCAATTTTTATCCAAATCCAGTATGTATATATGCCCCATCTTAAAATAATATAAAATCAAGATAATGAAATAGTTTAATATAAATATCAAGTTTAAAGTAGTATTTTCAATTCCTAAATTGTGTAAAGATGATTTTTATATGAATAAATGATTGTATTAATTATTATTACATTTTAATATTTATGAGGCTTATTTTGCAATAGCCTATACCAATAATTACGGTACAGTCAGTCTACACATGAATAGTTCTCTCTCTTTTTCTATATATATATAGAGTTGTTCCGGTGCAGCATAACTGCACAAGAACAACGGTACATTTGATTAAAAGTGGGCCCCACACATATTAGAATGCAATGAAACTTCATACAATTATTTATCCATATATTCATTTTATAGCAAATGGTTTAAATATTGAAAAAACTACTTTGAAGTTGTTATTTATATTAAACTATTTTGTTATATTGAATTTGTACCATTTTTAGATGGGGCCCATATACATATCTGGTTATGATGAAAATTGGTATGGTAATAGAATACATTATTCTAAATATAATGGGTGGAGCAGATTATGATTTGATGATCATGTGGGACCCATTTTAGCGATGCTGCACAAGAATAATTCTCATATATATTATAGGGTTTTTATTATATGCACCTAGGTGCACTCAGACTTAGTGCATCCTAGTGTAAATATCTACTTTTTAATTTTTTTGAAAATTTTTTACACAATTGTTAATAAAAATATATTTAACATGTTTATCAATTTCATAATTTTTGGAGATTTTTAGGTACTTTTTTGGATTTTTAAAAATCAATGTCATTTTAGTAATTTGAATTTTAAATGTCCAAAAGAATCTAAAAATGGTAAAAATTGATGCACATAGTAAATATTCTTATATTAACAGTTATATGAAAAATTTTCAAAAAAAATAAAAAAGGAAAAAGACACCCGGGTGCACTAAGTCTAACCTAGGTGCATATAATAAGAATCCATATATATATATATTGGTATTGATATATATACATAATAATAATAATAATAATAATAATAATAATAATAATAATAAGACTTAGGGAAAATGCTTACATCCATTTACATACATATTAGAATAAGGTAAGGGTTATGATATAGTGCACCTGGATGCAAAAATTCATTTTTTAATTTTTAAAAAAGTTTATACAACTGTTAATCTAGGTTTATTGAATATGTGTATCAATTTTTAATATTTTTGGAGAATTTTAGATATTTATTTTTAATTTTTTAAAATCGGTGGCATTTTCGTAATTAATGAATTACAAAAATGCCACTAATTTTAAAAAATAAAGAATGAATATCTCCAAAAATGATCAAAATTCATATATATGTTAAATACACCTAGATTAATAGTTGTATAAAAAATTTTCAAAGAAAATAAAAAAAAAAGTGAAATGCACACCGAGTGCACCGAGGTTGAATGCACCTGGGTGCATTCAATAAAGCCCGATGAGGTAATACTTTATATAATTATTTATCCCATGTAGTAATAATATTTCAGATGGTTCATATTAATATTTAACATTAAATTATTTTATTTCGTTGATTTTGCATGTTTGTAGATAAGACACATATACAATGATATCCAACAAATAAAAGGATTTCCATAATAACATAAGTGATATTAAACACAATAGATGGAGTAAATTTTTTATTAACCATGTAGATATTGAACATGGAAGGAGTTACAAAGAAAATGAGTTTCCTAGAAGCATTGTATGTATATATATAGGATATTATCATGTACATTCTGATTGCACGGAAATCAGGATGCAGACCACCCATCCGTCCATTGATTTCAGTGGACGAAATGCTAACCATAGAAATCAATCAGTCATGTAAAAGTTGCAAGTTGTGGTGGGCACACTGTTGTACATGCTGCTTAAAAGATAAATTTTTTGGGAACGCACCCATTTCCACACCGCATTGTTTCCTACGCACTCCTATGACAGGGAACTAGTCCATTCGCCTCCTCTTTTGATTGCGAACTCCAACAACTGAGATGAAAGCCACAACTTCCTACCGAGATTTCCATCTCAGATTCCTCGCTCCCATTTTCTGAAGTTGTTGGTAAGTTTTGCCCTTTTTATTATTTTTGCTGGATGAACTGATGTGTTCAAAGACACTGGACAGAATTAGTTTATTTTAGGTGTTAAATAAAACTTTTAGCGAATATTTAGGACGCTTGCATTTTTCTGTTTCATTGCGGAAACAGAGGCTATGGTGGATAAAAACCCCTACCCCTTGTCGTTATCTCACTCTCCACCAGTTTGGAAATCGTCCTCAATCATCATCTCCTTCATTCTGAGGATCTAAATAAGGTCGTCTTCCTGTCATCTATTCCTCTCTTTCCTGTTGTTGCTAATGCCCATCTTTACTTCAAGTTCCAATTTTTAATTATTTTCTGATATATTACAGTAGACCAAAAAACTAGATACGCATATTTAAAAAAACAACTTGAGCCTTTGCAATTGTGAAGATGGTTATAGTCTGCTGCCTTGTTGTTTTTCCTAGCTTCATGGACAATGGTTGCCTTTGAAATTAGCATGTTGCATACCATACATTAACAAACTAGCCAGAAACTTATTAGGGTGCCAGCTGCATGAACTAAGTATGCTACACACCATATTTAGCATGCTAAATGCCACTGTTAGCAAGCCACTATTAGCATGTTAATATCTGTGATGTGTTTATATATGGTGTTTTAGCTAGGAGATGTTTATCGGGTTCTGCATTTTGTCTTTCCAATGTGCAGGATGCTTCATGACTCTTTGGTTGGGATTTTTCATGTTTTGGGTGATTAAATATGAAGTTAGAAGTTACGTGTCCTATATTTATCAGGTTTTGCACCTTGGCATTGAGATGTAGGAATATTTTCATGAGATACTTTCCCTGGATGAACGACTCTTTTTTTTTCGAAAATAACTTTGCAATTTGGTTAATAGAACCAAATTCCCACCTTGCTTGGGTGAACATGAAAGGACATTGGAATTATTTGAAATGACATATGTTGAAAACCTTTATTCATTTTCAAAGGTTTAAAAAACTTTTGCTATTTAGCACATTTAGCAAAACCACTGAAATCAACATGATGAAATGTTATATTCAGCACACGAAATGTCACATTTAGTATTTCTATTGAATGCTTTTTATTTAAATATGTTGTGATCCAATTCAGATGTTGATTAGCATTATCGATGTGCAAATCAACCCTAGTTGTCAGTTTGAATCACATAAGAATACTATATGAACTAGAAGCAGACATACTAGAGGAACTGATATTTTATATCTGGCTGGCAGTTGAGTTATTCATGCATCATTCTTTCTTCGTTTTGAAGCACCTTTTAGTTGGGAAATGCAAATTGAAAAGCATACATTGGCTTTCATCCACTGAGATATGTGTGAACGTGGTTCCTGCCTTCTACATCCTTTCAGCTTTCTCCTACGAGTTGATAAATTGCTACTGAACTTAGCATCCTTTTTGCCCCACTACCACTAAACTTAGATTGCTGCTTGCCTCAGTTCTTATGCTAGTATGAAATTAGCATGCTAATCTTGACCCTTAGTTATTGTTTGGAATTGTCAAACTTGGCATGGCATGTTGTAATGTCTTCTGACTATCAACCCCATTATTTTATTCCCCTCTCTTAACCCACGAAGCAGCAGCACAAAGGGTTAAAAAAAAAAAAACGAAAGTGAAAGGGGTTAAGAGGAGAGGAGAGGAGGAAGAAGGAGAGGAGAGGGAATTTAGGGGAGACCTTGAAAGGGATTAGCTTTTGTTTTCTAAGGCTTTTCAAAAATCTTATTGGGCATCAAGAGAGAATCAAGAGTTCAAGCTTGAGTTTGAAAGAATTGGAAGAAATTCATATTCTTTATAAGAAGGTGATTTTTCATATAAATCATAGATTTTATTTGCAAATGAGTTATTTAACTATTATTTATGGGGACTTTTATTTGAAAGATTTTGAAATGGAATGGAGTTGTGATTGTGTAGAGAATTTAAGGTTAAGTTGGAATTGGGGTGTTTTCGTGAAAACTCATAAAATGATGAACTGAAGGTTGTTACAAAAGATTTTTCATGGGGTTTAACATGTATTGGGTGGAGAACCATGGACACTGTTTGAGTTTAATGTATTTTCTTTATGTTGCCTATTAGACGTTTGATAAAATGGCTAAGAGAGTATTTGAATGAAAAATGGCAAAGAGTTCAAGAATGTTTATGTGGTTTCTATATAAGATGATATGGGAGTAATGGTCCCTTCACTTTGGGGTGGTTTAGGATGATTTTCGTTTGAGACGGGATTATAGGATTTTCATGATGAGTTGATTTTCGTAAAATTATTGATGTATTCGTGATTATTTAATATTATTTAACATGACTTTACACTCGAATTGTTACTTGGAATGATGAATTATTTTGTTTGGATGGACAATAATATGTTTCATGATATTTGATATGATAGCTACTTGAAGTTTTGAACTACTTCAATGTTGCATTTTGTCTATTTCTTATTTCCTTCATGCTTATTATTTTTTTGATTGAATTAATTTTAGCATGATATTCTAATTTCTAGTTGTAATATTGCATCTGTAATTTCAAAACGATCAAATACGCGCTAGATTTGCAAATGATTTGCCAAGGGGGCTAGTGGAGTCTGAAACATGCACAACGTAAGAGGCAAATTATTTCACCCGTACCAAACTAGGATGTAGAAGGATAAATGAGGTAAGCGAGGAAGGGATAGAAATAAAGATAGCTAGTGAAAGTAAGTGCGTGGGACTTGAGTAAGAAGAGCTATCAAGGTTACAACGAGGGGAGCCCGTCGTGTTTAACAAGGCTCTAAGGTTATCCGAGTTCTAGTGGGATCCATCCAAAAGTAGAGTCCTTGTGTGATAATAAGAAATAATGTCGAGGTAACGGAGTAGGAATGGAAGGATGTTGTAGACACCAATGAGGTAGAAAAGGCAATCAATTCATTGATGTGGCCATATTAAGTGGTCATATTAGTGGGGTAGGGGGCCATCTACTTGTCTCTTGGAGTTCAAGCTAATAGTTATTGAAGGTTAACCTAAATGTTGATCAACTAGTATTGAAGAGACCGAAACATATAGTAGGGGGCCATCCAACGAGGTCTTACGCTGGAGTTCCTGCTACTATAGAAGTGGAGACTTGATGTTACACAAGAACTATAGCATCTATGTGGGGTCCAATCTATGGGAAGCGGTTCCCATGAAAAAGAAAGTAGGGGCATTGTTATAATTTTACAGTGTGAGTACATTTATTTGAAAATGTGAATATATTTAGTTTTTAGGTAAATTGTGTATTATATGTATACAAAATCTCAATCTATTCTCTTCATTTGGTGGATAAACTATTAAAACATATGTAGACATATTTTTTTATTATTTGACATTTTTAAAAATATTGGTATAGAAAATATTTTTTTAATAAAATTTCATTATAATTGGTAAAGTCAAAAAATATATTTTATATGAGAAATTATGTTATATTGTTTAAAGTTCATATACTTAAGGTACCATCAAAGATAACAATTTCAAGATTTATTTTTGAATTTTTGTAAATTTAATAATATTTTTATTTTTCAAGTATAGTAGAATCTAACATTATCTAATGATATCTAACAACATCAACAGCGTCTAACGACTTCCAACATAATCTAATAGCATTTAACCGGAATTTTTGATATTGATAAGTTGAGCTTAATTTAACATCTGTTATGATCCTAGGCTTCTTATAAGGTCAGTTATACATTGATTATGAAAATTAAAACTCAGACATAATGAAATCACTTAAATTTAATTGCATCTAACAACATCTAACGATATCTAACCAAATTTAACTTTTGATATTAATAAGTTAATACTAATTTAATACTCATAATATGATCTTAGGATTTTTATAATATAATTTATACCTTAATTACAGAATTTAAAACTCATAGGATAGGATTTTAAAAAATTCACTTGAATCTAACAGCATCTAACGATATCTAATCGAATCTAACTTTTGATATTAATAAGTTAATTCTAATTTAACATCTGTGATGTGATCCTAAGCCCTCTTATAGGGTTATTTGTAACTTAATTACAAAATTTAAAACTCACATAGTATGATTTAATAAAATCTGCCTAAATCTAATGACATTTAACAATATATAACTATATCTAACGACATCTAACAATATTTAACCAAATCTAACAGCATCTAATGACATATAATCGATTCTAACTTTTTATATTAATAAGTTAATCCTGATTTAACACTTGTAATATGATCCTAAGTCCCTTATAAGGTCATTTATACCTTAACTACATAATTTTAAATTTAGATAATAGGATTTAATGAAATCCATCTGAACTTAACGACATTTAACAACATCTAATCGAATTTAACTTTGGATATTAATAAATTAATCTTAATTTTTACACATGTAATATAATCCTAAGCCTCTTATAAGGTAATTTATACCTGTTTCAGAATTTAAAACTCAGAAAATAGGATTTAATTAAATACACCTAAATCTAACAACATCTGACCGCATTTAATTGTATCTAACTACATTTAATTGCATCTAACCTTATCTGATTTTTATATTTTTCAAAAATATTTTACATAAATTTGTTTTACGAAAAACATAAACTTAATAATTCATTTTAGAACTATACAAACATTTAAACAATTTAAAAACTAAAAAATATAAAGCTATAATTAAAAGTAATGAATTTAAATTAAATGAAATATAAATTTAAATAAATATAAAGAATTGTAATAATTATTTTAAGTATGACTTTTTAAAAATAAATTTGTAATAAATTATATTTATCTAAGTTATATAAATGTAATTTAGATTTAATAATATAAATATATGTTACTTTTTACGAAGGGTTTAATAATTATTAAATTGTAGTTTAAATTTCAATAGACTGAATAAATACATGACTCTTTCAAAATAGTTTAATAAATCAGTATTTTTAGGTATTTAATTAACAAAATAATGGTTTAATTATATGTCTCAAAGTTGTAATTTAAATAGTCCCAAAATTTAGATTGGCAGAAAATATTTAAATTAAATGCTTATTGAATTATATGTCCCAAAATTAATAATTAAGTATAATAATAGTTTAATTATTTGTTCAAAACTATAATTTAGATTTAACCAAACTAAATAAATATATGACTTTTTGAGACTAATTTAATAATTAAATATTTTTATATTAGTAAAAAATATTTAATAAATCCACAAAAATCTAAAAAGTCTAACCATAAGCTTTTATATTTATTTCTAGTTTTTCAAACTGAAATTATGAAAATTGTATTTAATAAAGCATTTTTTGTAATTTTGTGAAAAATACAATTTTCTCGTAAAATTTTTTTAAATAATTTGGAGAGTAATTACTAGGTTATTAAAATAATTGGGGAAAATTGTAAAATTATTTGAATAGTTCATTTTGCAAAATAGCCACATGTGCACCAAAATAATGTGCATCGCTAGAGTACTGAACTCTGGTGCTCCACCATGTTCCTCCTCTCGAAGCCATGGTTGCCCAAACCCATCTCCTCCAATACTAGCAAGCCTCAATCCGATGATTCTTCTTCAAACTATTGATCCATTGGGGATGGATGATGATGATAATTTTTTAGAATTCTATTTAGATCATATGATGGATTTCCTGTTATAGTTTGTAAAATTTTTTTGTTTTTTATATCATTAATTTTTTGCTTTAAGTCTTCTATATTAGAGATCTTTTGTTGTGCCATTTTACTTAAATCTTTTCCTTCTGTTTTGTCATCTAGCGATAAATTTTTAAATTCTAATTCAAGAGGTTTTTTATAGAAGGACATGCTTTTAATTGATTTTCCTTTTAACAATCGTTCGATTTGTATTAACTTATAATTTGTAAAATTTCCCTGTCTATAACTTGAGATAAGTCTCTGGCATAAATGGGAGTTTCTTTATATACTGATTGTTTAAAGGGTTGTTGAAGAATTTTTCCATCACATTCTTTAACAGGCTGTCCTTTATTTATTTCTGGAATAAAATCTTCTTGAGCTTCTTTAAGATGTATATTTTTTGAAGTGGATGGATTTGTTCTTCGATATTTAGCATATTTAATGAGATTTTTACTTGGGAGTCATACCAATCGAAAAAATACACATTTTCTTTTATAGATTTGCAATAAGCAGTCCAGGTTTTTATTAATTTCTTTTGTTCTTCCTCATTATATGCTTCAATTATCCATTGTCTCTTTTTTATTATTGTGAATTCCTTCAAAATCTTTTAGTAATTTTTTATAATCGAGTTTGAATTCTATAACGTTTATTTGGAAATCTGATTCTGTGGGCTCAGGTTCTGGTCTGGCTATATGATTATCGAATTGCAAACGAAACCTTTCAGAGGTGGAAGATAATGGTCTTTTGGCTTCTATAATTATGGGCTTTGAAGTTGTAGGCCTAGATGTGCAGACTGAGTGTCTTGCAGGGATAGGCTCAAAATGCAAGGTTACACTATCCGAATTTTCAATTATAGTTTCAATTTTTTCAGAGTTTTGTTCTGGAATGTTATAGTTTTCTTCCTTTTATATTTTCCATTCTGTGGGAAGATTTCTATTAGACCACAAAATTTTCTTTGGTTCGATCTTTTTATGGATTGGATTTGTTATGAAATAAGGGGTAACACCCCTTTCTTGTTATACCAAGGATTTTGGTGCTAGGGTTTTCATAGCTTTATAGTATATTCTATATTGAATACATAGAGGTTTTGATCCTAACTTCATGTCAAACCCTTGAGTTTAAACAAGTAAGGATAAAACTTCTAAGGCATGTGGGTCGGTTAAGCTTATAGAAAAGTTTGGAAAACTATTAAAATATATTGGGTCAGCATGCAAAGAGGTTTGGACAATTCCTAAGATAGAGTCAGAGAAATTTTTATGCCTATTGCCCTTTAGACAAGAAAGAACAGAAGCTTGCAAACCTGTTCTTACTAAAGGTTGTATAACAATTTGAATTAACCCGAAGTGTAGAAACTTAAATTATTTTTCACATAATTCTTTTAATGCAACCTTTTCTAGAAGTGGAATTTGATGAGATCCGGCTCCAAATTCTAAAACTGTTTCTACTGTTTTAATTCTGAACTCAGTTTTAAAATCAAAACTTCCTATTTTATATATTTCTTTAATTGGGACTTTAGGTATTTTCCAATTTTGCAAAGATTTTTCAATATTTTCATAAGTTCCTTCTGACATATTTTGAATTTCATCTAGTTTTACTGAGTGTATTTCAATATCATTGCTAGAAGAAGAAGATGTAGAAAACATCCTTTTAAGAGAACTCATTTTCTCTTCACAGACAACGACTTACTGTGCCTGAAACGCCTTCACACGGCTAAAGCGGCTTAATTGCGCGACGAGTGAGAGAATAATAGTTTCTCTTAGAAGTTTGTTTCAACAAAGTTCTTCAACCGGGCTCTGATACCAAGGTTCAACCCAGGAGAAACTCGATGAGTTTTTTCAAAGCTTCAATATCTGGAGTAATCCAATATAACTGTTCTTCATAATAGGTTCGAACAAATTTTGGCAAGTTTGGATCTTCTAGTTCAAGTAAATACCAAGATTCTTAAATTTCGCAATTGTTTTCTATAATGTTCTAACCAAATCATAATATGAAAGCATAACAACAGCAATAATATATATTTAACAGAGAATTCTTACAAAGATAGGTTGTCAGAGGGCTTGTCGCAACTCAGATGAACCTCAATAGGAGTACACTTTGAAGAAGAGACTTTGAGAGAAAAAGCACACCACTCAATGAAAACTCACACTATTCTAGAGCTCGAGAAATTTTCTTGATTTTTTCTCGATGCCCTTACAAACTGATACTAGACTCTATTTATAGACATGAAAAGAGACTTGCGAATTCGAACATCTTTGAAATCAACAGATTTAACAGGGATACAATTCCAGAAAGTAGATTCCGGATAAGGATGCGCCGAAAGCAGATGTGACGTGTCCTTGAAACTGGAGTCGAGCGGAATATGCTTTTGAAAAAGGTGACCACTGGCTTTAGCTTTAGCAAAAGAGGCCTTTAACTTTTGACTGAAATATGGCAAATCTTTTAGCTGGCAACCTATAGCTGGATGATGCTTTGACCTTTAGCTGGGCGAGGAGAGGGATGGAGTGGATACCTCCATATCACTGCCTGTTTCTTCCACTTGGCTATCGAACAGGAATTCGAACGCCTTCTTTTTTAACTCTTTCCCTGATAATTGTGGGAATAGTTTTTTAGCATTGTCAAGAGCCTGCTTGAACGAAGACCTGGCCTCTTCAGTTTCTTTTAGGTCTTGAAGTGTTGTGAAACTTGAGGAGCTAATTAATTGATCTGCAACTCGAGAAGCTCTTTCAGAAGCCTTTTTCCTTTTCCAATCCTTCGAGTAGGAGATATGCTCGAAATCAAACTTGGGCCACCACTTTAAATATGAGGTATAAGAAATATAGCTGGTTGAAGGGGATTCAATATAAAAGGAGAAGTCCCAGTGGACTATCCAAGGAATTGATTCTCTTATAACAAATTCATTTAATTTGATGGAGTCATCTGGGTCAAAGGAAAGATGAGGGATAAGGTCTTCAGATAAAATAGACCTGTGGAATCGCCAGTGATCCCAAAACTTTTCTAAGAACCAGACAGGATTTTTTTTATCAGGCTTTTGCAAGTTAAATCTGATCTACCAGGAATGGGAAAAAATGAGATTTTGACGAAGGAAAACCCTATTCCAGGCTTCTTGGTAGTCCCAATAGTTGTATCTTTTGTAGGGAAAGGCTTCAAGCTCCAATTGAGAGGAGTGTGGAAAAGAAATATAATTATTTGGATTATAACAGGACCATTCTTCAAGAGGAATAATCATCTGACTGAACATTTTTTAATATTGTATAGCATCGCTGTTTTTAGCTTTAACATAGTCTATAGTGACTGATCCGGTTAATAGTAGGATTTTTTCATAATAATGAACATCTTTACCTGGAATGTGTGGAATAAACCACTCAAACCTGGGTAAATATTTCTGATAGAACAATTTAGCAGTGTCTCTTATAGCTTTGGACTCTTTATCAATAAAAACCTGGACTGCTTATTGCAAATCTATAAAAGAAAATGTGTATTTTTTCGATTGGTATGACTCCCAAGTAAAAATCTCATTAAATATGCTAAATATCGAAGAACAAATCCATCCACTTCAAAAAATATACCTCGTAAAGAAGCTCAAGAAGATTTTATTCCAGAAATAAATAAAGGACAGCCTGTTAAAGAATGTGATGGAAAAATTCTTCAACAACCCTTTAAACAATCAGTATATAAAGAAACTCCCATTTATGCCAGAGACTTATCTCAAGTTATAGAACAGGGAAATTTTACAAATTATAAGTTAATACAAATCGAACGATTGTTAAAAGGAAAATCAATTAAAAGCATGTCCTTCTATAAAAAACCTCTTGAATTAGAATTTAAAAATTTATCGCTAGATGACAAAACAGAAGGAAAAGATTTAAGTAAAATAGCAAAACAAAAGATCTCTAATATAGAAGACTTAAAGCAAAAAATTAATGATATAAAAAACCAAAAATTTTTACAAACTATAACAGAAAATCCATCATATGATCTAAATAGAATTCTAAAAAATTATTATCATCGTCCATCCCCAATGGATCAACAGTTTGAAGAAGAAAGAACAGCTACTCAAACCAGTTTTAATATGAATGTCTTCTATGAATGGAGTATTGATGGCATGTCAGAATATCAAATCTGGAATATGACTCATAGTATGATCATGTATGCCACAATCCTTCAAGCATCTAAAAATGTTAGTAAAAGTGATGCTGCTCATATTCTAGCTTGGGGATTTACAGACAGCTAAAAGCATGGTGGGATATTCAACTAAAATTAGAATCACAACAGAAAATATTAAAAGATCCAGACCCTGTTAATACATTAATCAGTACTATAATTTATCAATTTCTAGGTTTTTAATAATATAAAGAATTGTAATAATTATTTTATGTATGACTTTTTAAAAATAAATTTGTAATAAATTATATTTATCTAAGTTATATAAATGTAATTTAGATTTAATAATATAAATATATGTTACTTTTTATGAAGGGTTTAATAATTATTAAATTGTAGTTTAAATTTCAATAGACTAAATAAATACATGACTCTTTCAAACTAGTTTAATAAATCAGTATTTTTAGGTATTTAATTAACAAAATAATGGTTTAATTATATGTCTCAAAGTTGTAATTTAAATCGTCCCAAAATTTAGATTGGCAGAAAATATTTAAATTAAATGCTTATTGAATTATATGTCCCAAAATTAATAATTAAGTATAATAATAGTTTAATTATATGTTCAAAACTATAATTTAGATTTAACCAAACTAAATAAATATATGACTTTTTGAGACTAATTTAATAATTAAATATTTTATATTAGTAAAAATTATTTAATAAATCCAAAAAAATCTAAAAATTCTAACCATAAGCTTTTATATTTATTTCTATTTTTTCAAACTGAAATTATGAAAATTGTATTTAATAAAGCATTTTTTGTAATTTTGTGAAAAATACAATTTTCTCGTAAATTTTTTTAAAATAATTTGGAGAGTAATTACTAGGTTATTAAAATAATTGGGGAAAAATTGTAAAATTATTTGAATAGTTCATTTTGCAAAATAGCCACATGTGCACCAAAATAATGTGCATCGCTGGAGTACTGAACTCCGGTGCTCCACCATGTTCCTCCTCTCGAAGCCATGGTTGCCCAAACCCATCTCCTCCAATACTAGCAAGCCTCAATCCGATGATTCGAATCATTGAAAGGAAAGATAGCAAAAATCCCCGAAGTTCTACGGGAGAGGTTTATTCTCCGGTAACAGCTCCGGCGGCCATGGCTGCCTAAAATTTTCAACCAGCAGCAATCTTCTGCAATGGGTTTCGGCAGATTCAGACATCTCTTTCATCATTGCTAGCAAAATCCATTAGCCTTACCTCTGATCGTTGATATGCCTGCAACAACCGAGATCGTAAATCCTTTTATCCAACCCACCATCAACCAACTGAAATCGTCAAACCTTTCGATGACTTCATGAAATTCGACGATGAGGAAAACAAGGCAGAAGCACCTCATCTTCGCTTCCATTGATCTGCCAACTATTCTCTCCTGAATCCAGCGACAACAGATTGAATATATTATCTCTATCCTTCAGTTTTGATGCCTTTCTTCAAAATCTGGCCAATCTGTCTGGACGATGACATGAAAACCGGCAACCCCTTGCTAGTTCTCACTTTCCTGAGAGAGCGGAACAGATGCTTTGACAAGAGGGAAGAGTGAAGAAGAAGGGAGAAAAATGCAGAGTTAGGAGGGGAAGAGAGAGAGAGAGGATGTACGGCTGTAGCACTTCCAACTCCCCATTGCGCTTTTTTCACTTTTCAAATATGCCCAGATACATCAACAGCCCTCCGGCCTAATTTTTTGATTAATTTGGCCTAATTTGATGGTGGATAACAGGCTTCCCACAAGAGAATCAGAAAGGACTACCCAAGCGGGGGTTGGACAACCCTGAGAAGCTGTTTCCATGGGGGGTGGGGGTGGTAAGTAAGCAGGAGGATTGTGTTAATTTTACCATGTGAATATGTTTCGATTTTTGATAAAATTTAAATTATATGTACACAAAATCTCAATCTATTACATTCATTTGGTGGATCAACCACTAAAATATATAGATATAATTTTTTTATTATTTAACATTTTTGAAAAATATTTATGTATAAAATATTAATTTTTAATAAGATTTCATTATAATTAGTAAAGTTGAAAATTATATTTTATATAAGAAATTATGTTAAATTATTTAAATTTAATGTAATTAAGGTACTCTAAAAAATAACAGTTTTAAGATTTATTTCTGAATTTTTGAAAATTTAATAACTTTATTTTTTTGAATATAAGAGAATCTAATAGCATCCGGCGATTTTTAATCGACATCTAATCGGATCTAACTTTTGATATTAATAAAGTAATCTTAATTTAGCTCGTAATATGATCCTAGACTCTTTATAAAGTCATTTATACCTAAAGTTGGGAACTTAAAATTCGGATAATGAAATTTAATAAAATCTCTTAAATTTAGTTTCATCTAACTGTATCTAACCGCAACTAACAGCATCTAACCAGATTTAACAACATCTAACAGCATCTAATATCTAAACGAGTCTAATTTTTTATATTAATAAGTTAATCTAAATTTAACACGTGTAATATGATTTTAAGCTCCTTATAAGATTAGTTACATCTTAATCACATAATTTAAAACTTAGATAATATGATTTAATGAAATCCATCTAAATCTAGTGTCGTTTAATCACATCTGACCACATATAACAACATCTATAGCATCTAAGAAAATATAATTTTGATATTAGTAAGTTAATCCAAATTTAACACCTGTAATATGACCTTAAGACCCTTATAAGATTATTTATATCTTAATTACAAAATTTGAAACTTAAATAGTAGGATTGAATAAAATTTACCTAAATCTAACGACATCTAACAATATCTAATAGCATATAACAATATCTAACGATAACTAACAACATCTAACAGCATCTAGTGACATATAACGGAATCTAACAATAATAGTAATAAGTTAATCCTAATTTCACACCTATCATATGATCCTAAGCTCTTGTAAGGTTATTTATACCTTAATTACAAATTTTAAAATTTAGATAATGTTATTTAATAAAATCCACATAAATCTAACAATATTCTATTGAATTTAACAGTATCTATCAGTATTTAACCTAATCTAATAACATCTAATGACATCTAACAAAATTTAACTTTTTATATTAATAAATTAAGCTTAATTTAACACTTGTAATATGATCCTAAGACTCTTATAAGATCATTCATATCTTAATTATATAATTTAAAACTCAAATAATGGGATTTAATGAAATCTACCTAAATCTAACGATATTTAACAGCATCTAACCATATCTAACAACATCTTATCGTATATAACTAAATCTAATAGTACTTAATAGAATTTAACAACATCTAAATGAATCTAAGTTTTGATATTACTAAGTTAATCCTAATTTGATACTTGTAATATGCTTCTAAGCCACTCATAAGGTCATTTATACCTTAATTACAAAATTTAAAACTCAGATAATGAAATTTAATGAAATTCATCCAAATTTAATAAAATCTAACAGCATCTAACCATATCTAACTAGATCTAATAGCATCTAATAAAATCTAATAACATCTAATTTTAATATTTTTAAAAATATTTTACATAAATTTGTGTATTTTGCAAAAGATATATACTTAATAATTCATTTTAGAACTATGCAAACCTTTAAATAATTTTAAAACTTAATAAATATATAAAACTATAATTAAATATAATAATTAAATGAAATGAAATGAAATAGAAATACGTAAATACATAAAAATATAATAATTATTATATATATGATTTTTAAAAATAAATTTGTAATAAATTATTTTTATTAATTTAAAATAGACATACAAATAAAAATTTATTATTTTAAAATTTAAATATTTATTTTTATTAAATGAAGTTCATAAAATATTAGATTTTGACCAAATTGGGTTTATGATCAAAGGAATAGTTTTAAATGTGATTAGGACAATAATTTTTTTATTTAATCATCAAAATGGAAAAAGAATTAGGAACGCGGCCATCCCATGGGTAACATTCTTAGAAGCAGAACCCCTCTTCATTGTAATTGATTCATGCGTGGAAGGAGGGAAGGCATTTGGAGCGTTGAATACGTATTTATTTAAATAAAATATTCTCGAAATAATAGCGGCCGTCTTAGCTCAGCCGGTAGAGCGCATGGCTTTTAACCATGTGGTCGTGGGTTCGATTCCCACAGACGGCGCAATTTTTCTTGTTTTTGAACTTTTGAAAAATTTTCCGGCAATTATTATATGTTAAAATTTTGATAATTTTTATTTTTATTGAATGCAACCGGTTTTATTGTTGCACATGTTATTTGGTTTTCAGTGTCTGCATCTAAGTCCTGCCTAAATTTATTTCAAGTTTCAACCCTATACAGGGTAGTCTCATTTCATACGGTTAGCAGCTTCATAGCGCCATTTTTCTTGTTTTTGAACTTTTGAAAAATTTTCCGTCAATTAATATATTTTAAAATTTTGATAATTTTTATTTTTATTGAATGCAACCGGTTTTATTGTTGCACATGTTATTTGGTTTTCAGTATCTGCATCTAAGTCCTACCTAAATTTTTTCTCAAAAAAAAAAAAGTCCTACCTAAATTTAGTTTCAAGTTTCAACCCTATACAGGGTAGTCTCATTTCATACGGTTAGCAGCTTCGTGGCAATTAGATAGGGTAATCTCATTCTCCTTTCAAACTGTTTAGAAGTTTATTTAGACAAACTTCTGTGTGCTTAGTCCAAACACTACATGGATGCACGTGTAGTTGTGGGTAGGGGTGTTAATGGTCATGGTCAACCGGTCAACATGCTTGTCTAACTCATTCATAAACAGGTTTGGGCAAATTTTTGAATAAATGGATTATGATCTGCCAACTCATTCAACCATTCAATTAAATAAACAGATTAGAGTTGAAATTTTGTAACCCGTCAACATGTTTAGTAATCCGTTAAACCCGTTTAATCCCTTCCCCGAAAATGCCTTCACACCTCTCTCTGTGAGATTATCGTCTGCTAAAGTCTAGGCTTTAAAGTCATTTTCTATATAATCCATTAACAACTTGCTAATTCATTTATTAAATAGGTTATAAATGTGTTAAGGCTAAGATTTTTTAAATGTGTTAATAAACGGATTAGGGTTGAGATATTTTAAATGAGTTAGAATTAGGATTAGAGTCCAACCTAATCCGTTAACACCTTTAGCTATGGGTGCAACTTGGGAGGAATGGATCTACTTCATGGTCAATCCTATCATACTTTATTTTCAAATTTTTCTATTTTATTTTATTTTTGGTTAGGTCCGTTTGAGATTTTCTTTAATAAAAGATTTGATACTTATTCTACCCTCTTTTTGATAAATTTGGTCAGATTTGGTTAATTTGGGATTCCAATTCAATTCTTTGAAAGACACCATTTACACTTTTAAATTGTAATGTGTTTGATGAAAGATATCTTACGTATTAGTAATCCAAGTCAATTTGGAGTACCTGAACTTAAGAACCTACTTTATCCTAGGTGCAATAAGTAATTTTTACTTGAAGCATATCTTATCCTATGAATAAGAATATAAAAAGCTATTTTACTTTTTTAGAGTACTAAATGAGTTGATCCATGAGTTGCTTACTCAAGTTGTACTCAATATCGATAGCTCCTTTCCATGAGTAAAAAGGCTCTAAGTGTCATAGACCTTTGTTGTTTTCATTATAAAACATCAATACCAATAATTACATACACTAACTGGCAAATTGAACATCTAAGTTTAGATGTTTTTCTAAAGAAATTATAAATAGAGATATTTTGCACAATCATGAAATTAGGTAATTGACAAAAATCTCAAAAGTGAGAGGTAAACATCTCTTAATGAAAACATAGTGCCCCACTAGCTCCAACCTCTAATCACTTTTCATGAGGCAAAGGACTATATGCACATAAGAAAATTTTGGAATACACCTTTAGCAATCCTAAACATCTACAATTAGTATCTTATTCAATTATATGGCATCAGGAATAATATAAAATCACATTATTTCAATCTCATCTCATCTCATCATCATCATCATCATCATCATCATCATCATCATAACAACTACACATGGAAGCAATGATTCAACTCATAGAGGAAGTAAATTTTATATTTACAAATCACAATCATAGTAATAGAGCCTCTTTATGCTATACATGCATAGACCACAACTCAGTATACATATACATCCTACTACTCAAATATGTTACATATTGTGGAATCCCACATCGGTTAGGACGAGGGAGGGAGCCTGGGCTATAAGTGAAGGCACTGGTTGTCCTGTCGAGGCGCCTTTTGGGGAAGGACGGGCACGTGAACCTAGAAGGACAAAACCATGTGGGCGAGGCCCAAAACGGACAATACCGAGACAGTAAGGCCAGTGCATGACATAATGGTATCAGAGCCGACTCCCAACCTCCAGCCGGTGGTGTCCAGCAGGGACGCTAGAACTCCAAGGGGGGTGGATGTGGAATCTCACATCGGTTAGGACGAGGGAGAGAGCCTGGGCTATAAGTGGAGGCACTGGTTGTCCTGTCGAGGCGCCTTTTGGAGAAGGACGGGCACATGAACCTAGAAGGACAAAACCATACGGGCGAGGCCCAAAGCGAACAATACCGAGACAGTGAGGCCAGTGCGTGACACATGCATTATATATTTCTTTTCTCACAAATACATCAACCACAAAATGTCACATAACCAAAATTAACATAACTTATACCTATCACAATTCATGTTAGCCTAGAATCAATATGACTTAGCTTACTGCTAGGTATCTATAATATAACTCCTGTTAAAAATATTGAAAATAACTATGTGATTCAGAGAAACTCAATAAGTAAGTGCAATCAATGACAGCAATGAAAAAACTATACCAAATTCATCATGTAAACCATAACAAAGGATGCAATGTAGACACCGAGATGTGACTAGCCCGACATAATTATGTCTTACTACAAATACACATGCAACCAAACTATTCTCATGTTTATCAAGGTCATGAACAACCATATCCTTTTGTTAATCAAAGGTCATGAACAACTCATGCCTCAAGCATATAACCAATGTCTATTGACAATGTTGTGAACTGTCCAACTACTCCGCATATATTCACTCATCAATGGCCTATGCACCTAGCTTAAGAGGTCTACACGCCTCGACCCAAGGTTGCTACTGGGTTCTCATAGCATCACAACATCACTCAAACCATTATCCATTTAAAGAATGTACATGCATCAATCACATTGATGAGTTGCGCATATTTCTAATTAAATGCTCGTTTTAACGCAAGTATACATACTGATCAAGTTATAAAGAGTGAGTATAGTATTATTCCCACAAGGATATAATCTAACTAAAATTATTAATTAGTTTAGTTGCTTTCTATGAGTAAAAAATTGGGTTTCATAATTAAGACTAAAAATATCAAATGCATAAAAGAAATAAAAAAGAGTTTACAGGACAACTGGAATACTAAAAGAAAGTTATCGACTGGGGATGACAGATGGATAGTTCGGAATCTTTGAATCTAAATTATATTGCGTTGGTTATTTTTATTAGATTGTGCAAGAAATTACTAGTCCAAGTTCAATAATCTTTATATATATTTTCCAACACATTTAGAGTTAATTACATCTTATTCAATTGCTATATTCCTATGCCATTAAATAAAGTAGAATTGATAAGTTCATAACTTATTTATGACTATATAGGGTTTAACGGTATATTCCTATCCATTAAACAACTCCCCTTAGAAAAGGAAAAACTTACGCCCTACACATGGATCTAGCATAGATTTTTCTTTTCCAAGAATTAATTGGTTAAGAGCATTATCCAAGTAAACCTTAAATAATTATCTATAATCACAAATACATATTTTTTCCTTCAAAACTTAAAATTTTGGATGGTCCATAAAGATCCATGTGTAGTAGTTCAAGTGGTCTTGACTTAGAAACTTCATTTTTGAGTGATAATGTGATTTTGATTGCTTGGACATTCGACACGATTTGCATGTCTTATCTTTGTCATATTCGAGCCGCAGTAATTCTTTAACGAAGTTCTTTTTCATAAGATTTTTATATTTAACATGTTTATATGTCCAAGTTTCTTGTACCACATTCATAGATCACATTCAAGTTATTAAGGAAAACCAAGTATAATCACAAATACATATTTTTTCCTTCAAAACTTAAAATTTTTGATGGTCCATAAAGATCCATGTGTAGTAGTTCAAGTGGTCTTGACTTAGAAACTTCATTTTTGAGTGATAATGTGATTTTGATTGCTTGGACATTTGACACGATTTGCATGTCTTATCTTTATCATATTCGAGCCGTAGTAATTCTTCAACGAAGTTCTTTTTTATAAGATTTTTATATTTAACATGTTTATATGTCCAAGTTTCTTGTACCACATTCATAGATCTCATTCAAGTTATTAAGGCAAACCAAGTATATTTTCATGTCTTTTACTACTAAATAACATATGTTCTGCGTCTAATACATTGCACATTGATGATTCAAACATAACTTTATATCCTTTATCATACCATTGACTAATACTTATCAAATTATGTTTAAGTCCCTTAATAAACAAGACTTCTTTAATATAAGCATTTGTAATATCATAAACATCACCCTTACCACATTCTTATCCTTCTTGTTATTGATAAATGTCACAGTTCCTCTATTATATGGTTTTAGCTCATTGAAGAATACCTCGTCACTTGTCATGCGTCTTACGTGGTTGTCCTAATCATTTTGATTATATGGTTGTCCTAATCATTTTGATTATAGTATGGTAGTTATACGAATCATTTTTCTCAATTCATGTCACACAATAAATTCTTACGTGGTTCGTGGCTTCTTGTTCTTCCCTTGAAGAGCTGCTTGAAGAAGATGACTCTTCATTTACATAAATCCTCTTGCTCACTACTTAGGGAATTTTTTGAATTGCTTATTTCTTTCTTCTCCTGCCTATCTCTTGATTTTTTATCTTTCGATGTGGGACATTATACTTGCATATGTCCTATTCTTCCACACTTGAAACACTTGGATGTTTCTTTTTTCTTCTTCTTCTTGCTATTATTGTTGTAGACTTTAAAGAAGCCTACATTCTTTCTTTTCCTTACAAACTTTTCTAAATTTTCTTGTAAGAAAGACCATCTCCTTATCCTCATTTTGTGATGTTGAAGAGTACTCGTTCGGGCTTTGTTAGCTAGATTTTAGTGCAACAATCTTCTTCCCCTTGCTTTATTATTCATTCTTCTTTATCAACTCATATAACATTAATGAGCTAATTATATCCTTCAGTTCCAAAGTGTTGAGATCCGTAACATCCTCGGATAGCTATAATCTTTGTAGTCCATGACTCGGTTAGGGTTCACAGAATCTTCATTACCTATTTAGATTCAGACACGACCTTTTCTAGGATCTTAAGAGAATTAGTGTGCTTAGAAAATCTAGTAAAAATCTTTAAAATTTCTCAATTTCAATGATCTTGAAACTCTCTAGCTGTCTAGTAAGGATATTTCTTCTTATCCATTGGACTTAAGAAGTACCCTCATATATTGATATAAGAGAATATCAAATCTCTTTAGCTGTTCGACATGAATGCATTCTATCATACTTGGCTGCTATAAGTGCACAAAAGAGTGAATTCATAGCCTTGGCCTTGCTCTTCTCAAATTTTGTTTCCTCCTCAGTCCATTCGAAGACTTTCTCACTTGTGGGTTGAGTAACGCCATCTTAGATAGCAATCTAAGAATCCATGTCATTGACCATAATTAATTATTTCATTTTCTACTTTCGATAAGCAAAGTTGTTCTTATCAAATAGTGGTAGTATAATAAAGTACTGACCTTTAGCAAATGCAAGAACAAAAATTGATCGAGTAGCCGTTGATTATAAGATCTCTTCGATAATAGCTCAAAGCTTGCTTTGATACCACTTATTGATCTTGATTTGTTGGCTTCACCCAAGAGGGGAGGGTGAATTAAGTTCGTAAAAATTTTGTAGTTTAAAGCTTAACCTCTTATATTTAAATTTCCTTACATAAAACAGTTAAAGAAAATCTAAGAGAGCAAAAGAATCAAGTTAGTTACACAAAAGAACACAAAAAAATTATGGTGGTCCGGCAACACCCTACTACACTCTTACAAGCACACACTTCTTGTGTCTTGGCTTCCACTATCACCACAACAATTACAATTTAGAGCTACGGTTCTCTTCTAGATTTTAGCTTTATGAGATCTTTACAATAATCATACAAATAGCCAATGGATTCCACTCCACCGAACATTATTTGTTACTCATCTTGACCTTAATCTCCAACACTAAGCCAATTAAAAATTACAATAAAGTATTGAACATAAAATGAAGCTACACATTACAAATTTATGTAGAACATAGAGGCACTGAAGCAAGCTCTTGAAATTGAGAGAAATACATAAGCATGAGGGTTCTTGCAACAAACTTAAGAGCCTTGCTTGAAATGTCTTAAATGATGCTTTGAATGCTTGTAGTTCACAAGCTGAGAGTTCAATAAATATCTTAACTAACTCTCTTTACACTACTTCACATCTCTTTTATAGCTTGAGAGGAAAGTTGAACATTTGGAGGTAAGTAGCGCACATTTAGTACACCAACATTCAAATATTTTTTGACTGTTATGATTGATCAAGTTGCAGCTAGAGTCAACTTCGATACCAACTTTAATGCTCTATTCGCTTTCAGAGAATTTTCCTCCAAATCTTGGTCTTCAAGTCTCAAGTAGAATTGACTTAGGGATGAAACTTCACCTAAGTCACATATAAAGTTGAGTTGTGATGCGACTTCACAATGTATTGCATCTTCATCTCCTTAATATTTGAAATTTTTACATTTGATCCTTCAAGTCTCATAGTTGCATTGACTTCATGTTGGACTTCACTCAAGTCCCTTGTGAATTCAGATTGGGGTGTGACTTCATACATCATTCTTGAAATAAATCCTTTATTTCTTCAGTTGTTCTTCCAAGTGGCATGTTTAGGTTCGACTTCACTCAAGTTGCAAGCGAAGTCGACTTAGAGTATGACTTTGACTTTGAAACTCTCCCTTGAAAATTTGTCTTCAAAGATCTACTTGAAATTGGTTGTGGAGTTAACTTAGGTTGTGATGTGAACCAAGTCGCACTCGAAGTCGGCTTAAATATACAACTTCAATGGCTTATGTTTGATACTTGGAATTTTAAGTTCTATACACAAACCCAAAATTCATTAGTACCCTTTAACTTCTGAAATTGGCTATTAATTATCAAAACTATATAGCCTTGTTTTGCAATTTATACTAGTGTTCACACTCATATTGTAAGCTTCACTGTGGTACATTAATTACATGATAAAAGTATAAAAATTGATTATTCTGAATATCTTGGATTGACATTGGTGGTCAAGTCCTAAAAGAGGCAAAGCAAGGATTGTTGTAGTATATTGCATAATTGATGTTGAGCTTGCATTATTGATGCTCCAATATCTAGAATTTAGAAAAAAGTGTGACTCTAAGTCATATTTGAAATATATATATTAGAATATAAGACACAAGGAATGTGTGCTTGAAAAATTGGAATAAAAAAGTTATTATGAACCACTATTTATTGTGCCTGTTATATATGTGGCTTTCTTGCTATGTTTATTTGCAACTTTTTTAGAATGTCTTTTTATCAAAATATTTTCTCATTCAAAGGCAATTCAATTTTAAAGGGATTGCAATTTATTAAAATTTTATAAACTCAATTCATCAATCTCTTTTTTGGTTAAACCGTTTCATCTACGCCAACATTCCGTACAACACCTTAATTTCATTTTAATTTTTTTCTAAAATCCAAACAATTCGTGGTTTTTATCCATATGCATTTACTTGGATTAGTAAATAAAATTTTTATGGATACTTCTTAGAAAAATTAGTCGTATGTATTAATTTCCAAAGATGCTATTTTTTAAAAGATTGACTTTTTCAACGAAAGTACACTTCTGATAAAATGATAAAACAAATGGTGTTAAATTAAACGATTTGGAATTTCAAAAAAGTTTAAAATAAAAAAACAAGGTGTTGCATAGATGTTTGAATTATTGCCCATATTCAAAAGGAAAAATCATGAAATTTAAGTTATAAACTTGGATGTTTGACAGGACCAATATATATTTGTACGCTGCGAAAGGTTCAATTGTTAATTTTTTATGACAGATTTGGTTGCAATAGTTATGTTGTAAAAATAAATTTTTTTTTTTTTTCAGGAATATCAAAGTAAAATGTAGATGGGCTTTGCAACCCAATATTGATAGGAACCTTCTTGCTTGTCTAATAAGATGCAAATAGCTAATGGTCTGCCAAAATTAAAAAAAAAAAAAATACTAGCAACGGTTGCTTTAAAAACAATTTTTTAAAAATGAAAGCAGGTGATCTATAAATAAGTAAAACCTGGTTAATTTTAATCGCAACCCACAGTTCTTAGAAGGTCCGGAGGCTATTAATTTGGTAAGCAGCTTCATTCATAGCAATTATCTAGGCGTGATCTCATCTCTAGCTTTTTCAAACGGTCTACATATATATCTCAGTGGTATACACGTGTACCACCTTCATTATGAAATATCAATATCCATCACATAAATTATCTAACCCGCGTTACTTGGTCCACTAGAAATTGTGCCACAGATTTTTGAGGTGGAAATCTGAGTACCGATAATAAATGAATATTATATTTACAATAACACATACAATAAGTTGTTGCTGAGCTGAAGAAGAATGTTGTGTATTTTATATATTTTATTGTTGTCTTTTTATATATACGGCCCACTTGTATTGAATTCATATGCTTAAATTTATTTATGAAAAAAATTTATCACTTTTCATGTGAGAGTGAGATGAGTGAAAAATTCGCGAGAAAAAATATATAAACATATAAAAATGTTAAAATTTTTGATAAATGGACCAAATACACGTGAACTCCCATAAAAATATTTAAAAATTAGAAATCAGTAAAAATATATTAGGTTACTTAACTAGGTAACAACCCATTTTACAAGATCATTATCCTGTTTGTGTTTGTATATATTAAGTGCTGTCAACAATTCAACACCTAGTCATTAATTAATTTCTGCATCATCTCCAGCAACCTGAGTTATTATTTCGTGACAGTTACCACCTGCCAATGTAACCTAATGTGGTTTTCATTACTTTTTGAGTGGGGACGATTGGCAGACAGTTTTTGTTGACGTCGACCTGATTAAGTGCTTGATGTCGCCGGCTAACGTTGGGATCTTGAATTCATGATGATGGGGCTGTTGCTGTTGATGTTCTTCCCAGTCTTTCGAGGCCACAAGAAACAGGAACTGATTGTCTGTATTTTCATTCCATTATCTATTTGCCGGTGATGATATAGTGTATGCATGCATGTGAAAAGAAAAATTTAGGCCATTCATGTTAAAGGGTATTTGCATCAACTTCTTTATTATTATTATTTCGTCATTCAACTTCAGTGTTCGATCGGGCCATATATTTGCATTTATTCACCTCCTCGTTTTTATAATCATGAAAATTTTACCCCATGTACAACGTAACTGTTATAATTTGCCAAAAAAAAAAAAACACTTTTCCTTAATACTATTTTTTTTTCCTTCAAAAACATCCTTGAAGCTGGCCTTATTAAAGCACTACATGCCCTTAAATTTAGTTGGTGTTTTTACTTCCATGTAATATAAATTTGGTTATTTTTATTTCACAACAAGTACTTAACTACATAAGGTGGGTGGTAAAATCTAATTAAATGCAACTATTGTTCAGGAAAGTTCCTTGATATGGCATTAATTATTTGTAAAAAGAATTCTACAAGATATAATATTTATTTCGACCATTTACATTTTGCGACAAGTTGTTTAACTGAAAATCATGGTTGCATATGACAACAATTTTAAAAGTTTTGATGGTATAATTTGGCTCAATGAATTTTGCCAAAGGTTAATCATATGAGGAAAGAAGGTTGAGAAGAATTCAATTTATTATCACAACTATAAATCACCAGCTACTAAGAAGTGCAACTCAGGGTAGGTCCGTTTAATTTTTGGTCTCTTTAATTAATACGGTATTTGTAAAAGTCTTATTTTATCCTACCAATACGTGGATACAGTTTTTGGTTTGACTATTTATATCTTATTTATAAAATTTCGGCCTTACGTCATTTTTAAATCATCTTAATTCCCAGTTAATCCTACCCGTTCAACTCTAGTTACAAACTCGATTTTCCAGTGCAAAACATTCGATATCTAACAAAATCAAATTATTTCCTCGTAAAAATAAAATATTCAATATTGAGAAGAGAATATGAGAGAAACAAAGGTTAATCGCTTTGAGGAGGATGAAAAATAAAAAGTCAAAAATATATTCAAGTTATAAAGATAAAGACATAGCACATGTAAAAATGTATACTCATATATTATTGGATGCCCACTTGGATCAGTTCTAGGTACCTATATATGGAATCTATCTTGCCTAGTTGAAGACGTTAATAATTTTTGTATCTTATCTTATGGGTAATTCTTTGTAACATCCAACCCTAGAAAAACCGTTCTAGGCTTGTGGGTTATAGATCCAATAGTGTAATATTGTCTGTTCTGGCTTAGGAACTCAATCGCACAATTTAAAACACGTCGCATTATATTTAA
Source organism: Annona cherimola (assembly GCA_030490835.1). Lineage (NCBI taxonomy): Eukaryota > Viridiplantae > Streptophyta > Magnoliopsida > Magnoliales > Annonaceae > Annona > Annona cherimola. The sequence continues at coordinate 70,781,225 of CM059977.1, forward strand.
CTTAAAACCCACTTGTAAATCCCTTCCTTGCAATTCCACTTTTCAATGTGGGATTCATATCTAGGTAATAACTGTGGGCCTAAGTCATTCCTTCTTGAACCATAACTCAACTCAATTCAGCTGTAGGCTTCTGCCCCACATCTACTAGAAGAGGATCGCTCTGATACCATTTGTAACGTCCAGACCTAAAAAAATCACCCTATGCCTGTGGAGTATAGATCCAATAGTGCGATATTGTCTACTCTAATTTAGTAACTTAGTCGCACATCTTTAAAACGTGTCACATTATGTTTAATCTCAGATCTACTTATAACCATCCCCCCCCCTCCTAAAAGAATTTTTTTTTCCTTTTTTATGTGTAATTCAATTCTGGGCTGTTACATTTTTTTAACATAATTAACCCAAAGTTAGGGCGGTTTCGCATTAACCATGGCTATCCTACCAAGTTACCGTCCTGTTAATTAGGCACATTAATAAATTCAAATGTCTGACAATTATCGCAAATAAGTATTCTTCTAATGCACTAAACAAGTAAAAGGAATAAGTACTAATCTAAAAGAAAACTTCTGAAAATATATAACTCCCATACGTCTTCTCCTCATTTTCTTACCCTGCATTTTCTAAAAACATATGACCTTAAGGGGAAAAAAAAAAAGAAAAAAGTTAGCCACATCCCATTTACCATGTTTCATTGTTTATTATGAGTTAGAAGTATTTTGTGGAGTTTTAGAGCTTGGGCTAGCACCAGCTCTTGTTTATGGTTATGATTTTCTTCCATCTCGTGTACATCATTAAATGCCCCCACCATTGGTTTGTCATTCTCATCTCACCTGACCAATAATTAACACCCACAAACACTAAGACGTGTAATTTTATGCCCATTTATCTCACCACTCTCCCACAAACATATTAATCCCGTGATCATGTCTGCCCACTCACCGCTGCAGCATCCGTCATAACATCCCATAATTGCACATTTAACTACGGCACCCTGGCTTTGATTTCAAACGATAAGACTCTTTAAGTTTAAAAATTTTGCAAAAGAACCCGTCGTTGCAGGATAGATAATAGTGACTTGCATGCACGGTATGACGGGATCATAAGTGATTATTCTGTTTTGCAATTACGCAAACTTAAAAAAGTTATTTTGTAAAATGCGGCCACGAACGTAGCGTAAAGCCGGAGGTTCCCTTGCCATTTGCTGTTGGCCAAATTGCCAAATTGCCAATTGCCAGCGGCCAATCTGTAATTATGCAGCAAAGACAGGGGCCGTTTCTCGAATTTCATAAAGGTGGAAATCCACCTGCCAGGTGCGAGGAACAGGAAGAGCAGCCGCGAGTTCACGTACTTCCGCAGTACAAAGTACAAACTTGAAATTACAAACGCACCGTTGGCTACTCGCGCTACTGTTCAACGGTTTGGATTTCTTTTTCACGCGAGTAGCCGTTGCGCTACTGCGGCTGGCGTTGCAAGTGAAAGTCTACGCGCTCCCTCGTCGCCGCACGCAGCCCCTAAACTGTGTGCGGTCAGCTACACGCGTCTTTCTGCCAAACCTCAGCAAGAAAAAGCTACCGCCACCTTTCATCCAACTTACTTGACATTTCTAGTCACAACTATTTGTGCGACACGCCCCCCATCTTGGGGCTGTAGACAAAGAAAGTGGGTGCAAATTTCTTGTCCTGACGTAGAGCTCTCGCCTTCTCAAAGCAGATGGCCCCGCCAAAAACGCCCACTTTTTCTGGCTAGATGGAAGTGAATACATCATTGTCCAAGTTTAGGTTGCTTGCTCTGGCGCGCAGAAAAGGGTTATGTTCTCAAGACAATGATCAGCTCCCAAGTGGAGTTGTTCTTATGAACACAGAGACTACACAGCTATCAGTTGTTTTCTATGATTCTGTTCATTATGTGGGATGGTATAGGGATGGGTTGAAGAGATAGGGGGAAGAATGTTATGCTGATTGGATGGGATGAAGAAATTGAGATTAGAATGTAATAATGTGTATTAGAAATAAGAGAAGTTTATTCAAAATTAAAAATGCTTTGTTGAGAATAGAAAATTTCATCCTAGTACACGTTCCATTAAAGCCCCGTTTATCTTTTGGAATAACCGCAATAAAAAAAAAATTTAAAATAGGTTGTTGCGTTATAGAAATTGAAAGTTTTTAAAATAAAAATATGTTTGGGAATGATAAATTTGATTCCATATTCATCCCATTTTTACTCATTCAATCTTCCTGACCAGTTTTTCACTTGCGTAGCAAAAATTTGGGAAAGGGGTTTGTAATTGTCATTTAAAAGAGGTGGAAACCGCTACAAATGGGAAAGGTAAAAGCTTTCTTGCATTCCATCTCCCAGTATTTACATTTGCCGGCTGCACAAGAAGAAGAAAATCACCCAAAAAAAAAAAACTGAAAATGGAAAAACTAAAATACCCATACCATCACAAACTAATCACTCCCTCGTCTTCACAACAGCAGCCTGCGGATGAAAGCAAATCTCTCATGGATTTGGATTGCAGGGCTCTTGATTTTCTTCTCTCTCTTTCTGGGATTCCTTCTGCTGCTGCAGCTGCTGGTGGTGGTGGTGCTCTTCTTCTTGTTCGTCTTTCTTCTCTTGGTAGGAGAAGGGCTTGGAGGAGATGGGCATGGCCAAGTATGTGGGCTTCTCGTCTCCCGCCATTATCACCACCACCCTGGCTTCCATGGCCGAGGATGGCATTTTCATGGAATCCGAGGCCTTAGCGTCGCTGTTCTCTGGGTCTCTCTCGCCGCCATCGCCGTCTTCCAAGTACCCAGAGAGCTTCCAGTAGGAGCAGGCTAGGATGAGAAGAGCGAAGGCTATGAGGCCGAGCATGGCTGCAAGGCCACCGAAGAGGTATGGAACAGGGGAATGCCAGGGAGAGTGCTGTGCTTGTGCTGCTGGAGAAGAAGAGCTTGTATTCAAGTGGTTGCTTAAAGGCCTCATTTTTTTTTCTTTTCCCTTCTCTCCCTGATGACTGATGAAACGAGAGAGAGAGAGAGAGAGAGAGAGAGAGATGGGCGATGTGAATGAGAGATGGGGCGAGAGGTGGTGGGAATTTATAGGGAAAAATGGGTGGAGTGTTGTTATATTTTTTGGATTTTTGGGGTGGTTTTGTATTTGATTTTGGTTATAATGTCGTCATTTTGCAGAAGCTTTGGGGGAAGTGGGTTTCAGGAAAAGAGCACACTTTTTTCCCACTAGTGCCGTTTTTTGGTTGCTTGCATCACTTGATATGTGATTGCCTCAGGGAGCATCTATCTGACCATCCAACTGCATACGGTGGAGGGGGATTTGCGTATTGGTACCTTTAATTTTGTTAAATTTATAACTCTCAAGTGTTATATTTACAACAGAAGCTTTGGGTTTCATAAATATACAGTCTTCGTCCCCTCAAGCCTTAAAAATATGCAGTTTTAACTTTTAATCCTTTCAGTTTTAAATAATGCTCCAATATCTCGCTAACGTTTTCACTCAAGATTTAAAAAATGCCTTTTAATAATTTTATCGAGGGTTTTAATCTCATACAACCGATTGTAGTTTCTATGGAGACAGCTGTGACAGGCTACTTTTGTATTTTAAAAAAAAAATTTACAATATAAACCATTTAGGATATTAGTTACAAATTTGGTTATGATTTTAAAATTCTCATATTTTCAAAACTTATATGTAGTACAATTAACTCTTGTATGTATTGAATACTAATAACATATAAATTTTCAATTAAAGTTTTTTTTCATGATAAATATTTACATATTCATTTATATCCTATAGTTGAGATTTGAAAATTTTATTGCTAAATATTTAAAGTAACCGATTCTGGTTTCAACGGAAACTATAATCGGTTGTTTAAGATCGGAGACTTAATTCCATCTAAAACTTTGATCGCATAAATGGGTTTTTGTATGCCCTCTTTTTTATAAAATTCATTGGTCACAGGGGGGTACCATGTATAGCCAAGCGGGGCAATCAACCCCCCTAAATCATTGAAAATTGAAATATCTCCCTTTAAAAATGATTTTTTAGAAATATAGTTTAATATTTTTACGTGACTTCCCCTACTAAAAAAGAACATCTTAAATTTAAATAAATAATTCAAGATATTTATTTAAGAGATTAAAAAGGAATTTTTTTGTCATTCTATATAAAATATGTGCTTCACAAATAAACCAAAGCACACATCTTGAAAACTTGAAGTCATTTGTTGTAAATATAAAATTTAGGATTAAAAGTGAAAATTTTGTAAAATTAAGAGACCTACTTGCAAATATGTCATTGATAAATGTAGGATTATAAGTTAAAATTAGTCCATAATAAATGTCGTCGGAGATTTCTATGAGAATGAGCTAGCAGTTTACTAATTTAGGAGTGCAACGTGGGTCCTATCCGTTACGTTATTTATCATTTCCTAATTAGAGTATTTTTTAAATAATAGATATTTACATATCACTTTGGCCTCATTTTTATGTGATTAAGTTACATAGAAGTAGCAGTTCTATATAATTTATTTTAAAGTTAAAATTTTGATGCCTAAAGGAATTTTAAGGTCTTGGCTCTGCTACTATTACTACTAAAAAAGAATATTTTGAATTTCAATTAAAGAATTCTAGATATTTATTTAAATTCAAGATATTTATTAAGGGACTAAGAGTATTATGGTCATTTTGTGTAAAAATTTGACCATATTTGTTCCTAAAAAAACAGCAAATATAACACTAAAGGATTAAAAGAATAAATTTAGTAAAATTAATAGACCTACTTGCAAATTTACCATTGATAATTGTATAATTATAGGTTAAAATTAGTCTGTAATAAAGGTTGTCGGAGATTTCTATGAGAAAGAGCTGACAATTTACTACTTTAGGGGTGCAACGTGAGTCATTCATTAGGTTAGTTACAAATTTTCAAGTAAAGTATGTTTGAATAATAAATCTTTGCATATCACTCATATCGATTTTATGTAATCCTTTTCGATTTTAAGATTTTGATGCTTGATGGAATTTTTAAGTCTCATTCCGCTTTTGTTATTGCTAAAAAAATATCTTAAATTCTAATTAAAGAATTCAAGATATTTATTTAAAGGCTAAAAAGTACATTTTGGTCATTTTATGTAAAAATTGGCTATGTTTGTGCTTCATGGAAAAACTTTAAATATAAAACTTAAGGATTAAGTGCAAATTTAGTAAAATTGATAGACCTATTTGCAAATCTACCATTGATAAAATGTAGGATTATAGTTACAAGTAGGCCATAATAAAGGCCTTTAGAGATTTCTATGAGACGGAACTAACAATTTACTACTTTAGGTGCAACATGAATCTCAAACATTAGGTTAATTTTTGAATAACGAATCTTTACATATTACCGTTAGGTTTTATGTAATCTTTCAAGATGTTGATAATTGATGAAATTTTAATATCTTGGCTCTGCTGGTGATACTTCTTAAGAAGAATATTAAATTTAAACTAAAGAATTGAAGATATTTAATTACGAGATTAAAAAAGACATTTTGATCATTTTATGTAAAAACAAGAAATATAAAACTTAAGAATTAAAGTGCAAATTTTAGTAAAATTAAGAGACCTACATACAAATCCTATACTGAACAAATGTAGAATTATTGGTAAAAATAGTTCATACTAAAGACTCTTGGAGATTTCTATAAGGAGAAGCTAACAATTTACTAATTTAGGAGTGCAATGTGGTCCTCGTTCCTATCGATTAAGTTCCTTACCTAAGTCCGCAGTCATCAACAAATTGGTAATTTATTAGAGGCTCAAAAATTTTAATTTAATTTTCTGATTTTATATATATGGAGTCTTCTTTAGATCTTTCATAGTATAAATTTTAGACTTTCTAATTTATTTTAATTTTAAAAATAAAATAAGTTATCGATACATGTGTCCATGCCCTACTTTCAAAAATGCTATTATTTATAAATTTTGTTTGCAGAAAGTACATTATCATCAATTTTTTTGGGGTCTAATTTTAAAATCAAACTTAGGACTTCCACTAAAATCGGATATTGAATGAAAATGATTATTTTTAAAAACAAAGTTTATAGTAGGGAATGGTTTCGAATATATCAATAGTCGTAACAAAGGTAAAAATTTCTAAATCAGAAAAGATGGAAAGTAAAAACAGCAAATAAGCATTAAATATTAAAATTGATTTGATAGCACCGTGTTCTTATTAATACTTACTAGCCAATGATGTCAAACGAATTAAATATAAAAAAAGGCCATAATTAGAGCCCAAGTAAGTCTTCCCGATGAAATATAATAACAAACCAATGAAGAAGAGTGTAACAAACAAATTAATAAATTAGAAAACGTATGTTGTGTACCATTTGACTATAATTAGAAAACGTGAAGAAAATACATCTCCATCTAAAAATATATAAATAATTAATTGTTAATCTTCTTAAAAATTCCAATGAGTGATTAATTCGTGAAATGGTCCTTATAATGCAAGTGACGAAATTCCAATTCATTATCATAATGGTCCTTATAATGCAGGTTGAATTCGACGTTAGTCCTCTTTTTTTTTTTTTTTTTTTACCCAAAAAAAGACCCCAAATTGATTTCCAATGATTGGACAAAAATTTATTAGCAAATAATTCAGTAGCCAAAAGGTACTTCAGTTTCTTCTAAGCAACCTAAACTTTAAAGGCATTGTCGTGATTTCCTTTATAAGCAACGAGCACAAATTTTGAACACAGATTTGCAAAGAAACTACGGCACGTAATGTCCTCTAGTTGGGATGCTAAATTTGTATCAGTGTATGGGTGCAAATTAAAACTAATTTTCTCTTTTAACAAAGGGTTATGGGTAAATTGTGAATTTTCAACTTAGCGTTTTTGAATATTTAAATTACCAAATAATAATAATAATAATAATAATAATAATAATAATAATAGATTAATGTGATGAAATTTTGAATATATTGAAGTTTCAAGAGCTAAGTTCATGTGATGAAAAATACTGCTTTTTCTTACATTGGTTTATCTAATTTCTTAAATTGCATGTAATCTCATAGATCTTTTTGACTTTAATGATGGATGGAAAATTTAGTTCGTGGGTTATATTTAGCATCATTTATATTTTTATGAAAATTTTATCATTTGTCCAGTATTGTTGTGCATGACTCTATCTAAAAATGTATAAAATCAATTTAATAAAATGATTTGATGCTAAATATTAACTTTAAAAATGTATTTCAACATCTAAATTGCATAAAATGTCATTACTATGTAGACAAATGATTATATAAAGTATTATTTATTTTAATATATGTATAAATGAATTCAAACATTTTTCATAATCTACATATAAATATATATTTTTAAACAAATATGGTTTATGCATATATATATATTTTTTATTTAAATGGAAAAAAACCAGATCTCCTAGCTATAAAAAAATGATATTAAATACAATGTGTAAAATGAATTTTTGTCATCAATCATTAAGGTAGAAAAATAGATATGATTACATGAAAACTTTTCTATAACCTAATTATATGTAAAATATTGTTATATTCTAAAAGAATATGGATGAATCTAAAATGACACGCATGGATAGAAATTAATTTTATAACTACATAAATAATGCTAAATATAGATAAAGAGGATTTTTTTATCAATTATTAAGGCGAGAAAAGAAAAAAAATTCTCATACTCACGACAGTAATCTCTAGTTCTTAATATACCCATATGATCACGCTTAAATGATGACGTGGTTGATGTGAGTGGGTTAGTTTTTATTTTTATTTTTTTTAATATATATATTTACACTTATCTCAATTTCTATAACATTCAAGCACAAGTATTCCCATTTATATTTTGTGAAGGTATACTTCTCCAACCAAAGCTTTGGAAAGACGCACTGTTCCTAATATTCTAGGTTGAGAATCACCTGTGCGGGAATTCGAACCGAAGACCACCACATCATGAGGCAGCGTTTTCGCCCGTTGAGATGGCAGGTATGTGAGTGCGTAAGGTGGATTAAGGTAGTTGTCATCTACTACGGATGAAATAATGAAAAGAAATGATGATTAAGGACACTAGAAGAGGGACTTCAGTTGCATGCACCTGGGAGCATGCAGCACCTTTTTTTTAATTTTTTTTTAAAATTTTTTTCATAAACTTGTTTGTCCAAATGTATTTAACGTGTGTATAAATTTTTACCATTTTTGAAGTATTTTAGATATTTATTTTTTATTTTTGAAAATCAGTGGCATTTTAGGTAATTTTACCTGATTTTCAAAAATTTAAAATAAAAATATAAAAATCTCCAAAATTGGTAAAAATTGATACATACGTTAAATACACTTGGACTAACAAGTTTATGAAAAAATTTTCAAAAAAAAAAAAAAAAAAAAGGTGTATGCGCCCGGGAGCATAAGATGAGGGTCCCTAAAAGAGTAAGAAGATATGTAGAGCTCAATCTTCTGCCGTATAAGTGCGTTATTAGACTGAATTGCTGCAGTAATTAGTTAATAGTTATCAGATCAAATCTAAGTGTTTTTCTTTTTCTAAAAAAAAAATAAAAAAGAAAAAGAAAAAAAATGCCATTCACCATTTGTAGAGGAGATTTTGTACTATTTAAGGGAGAATCGTCAAGAAACTTCATGTAAGTGGGGAGGATGATCAGATTGAATAAGTGCTCTACCTGACAGGTGAAGCGCTTCAAAAAAAACTTCATCGTGTGCAATATATTTTAATATCAAAACCATTAATTACATTTTAGTTAGAATTTAATACCAAAAGATTAAATTTTAATTATTTATATAATTTTTAGAAATTAAATTTATTTAAATATTTATTTTATATTTATATTAGTTTAATAGATATTATATTATCCTAATTTCCTTGCTATAATACATTTTATTGGGTTGAACATAATATATGGATTTGATTTTAAAGATAAGTAATTAATATTATAAAAATGGTGCATATGCATTAAATGATTTAAACATTAATATTTGAATTCTAATTATAAATGATTATAGACGTATTTGACATATTTGAATTTTCATGTAAATATTTTAATATTTTGATCAATAGATGGATCTAATCTTTCCTTGTGTTTCACGGAACCGTATTTTCAAAAATGCTCCATCTAAATGAAAGAACCACATGCTTTCAAAATTCGGTCATCCTAAGCGGTTAATCATAAATGCGGACTAGAATAGTGTTGACAATATCTTTGTGTAAGAGTGTGTAATATTGCGTAACGGGCTATACTAATTAATATGCTAAAATAATACTTCTCTTATATATCGTGATGATCATGCTTATTAGTGTAGTCTATTATCTAATAGATATGACTGTCTCATGTGGACAATAGTAACACTATTCTAATCCGTATTTATTTTGTGGAAGATTTGGATTTTAATATTGTTTGATATCATGAAAGATTTTCAGAAGATTGTTGAAATTTTTTTGATAATGGATGCCATGATGAGATGGTTTGGAGACATTTTTGACAAAGCTTTTGGTAGAAGAGGAATTACCGAAAGTTTATGAGTATATTAAGAATAGAGTATGATTATGTACGGCATCATTCATTTATTTTATTTTATTTTTATTTTATTTTTAGTTTTATTTGATTATTTCTTCATAAATATGTTTTTTAATTGTATCACTGTATATATCAAGTTTTGCTACTTTATAATACTTTTACATTTTTATTTTTTATTTTTTAAAAAACTCATCTATTTTAGGGGCATTTAAGTCATTTTACACCCCTTAAAAACGTATTTTTAAAAAATCAAAAATAAATATGTAAAAGTATTATAAAATAGAAAAACTTGATATATAGATTAATTACAATTAGAAAAACATATTTATGAACAAAAATCAAACAAAAGTAAAAATAAATAAAATAAATAAATGTTATATTTTAGCCTAAAATACATCATGGTGTATATAATCATACTCCATTAAGACTTAAGGGTAAATGTAAAACGTTGAAAAAATAATAATAATTTAAGTTGACTGGTCAAAATTCACGTAGGGCATTGTATGTGGTAAAAGTAGACTTTTTGACCAACTGGACCAGATAAGTAATAATGAGTCTTGCCTAATTATTATTTAAATATGCTGTGGGTTATATTTATATTTTCATTTTTGAATGTTATTTCAGCAACACGTGTAGCTCGATTGGCATACAGGTGGCCCAAGCGGTCTTAGAGGTCTAGGGTTCGAGTAGGGAATTCTGCAGAAAAATAATTAATTTTGCACTTTTGCCTCCCCAGGCATGTGGACCTCACAGGATAAGATAAGATAAGATAAGATAAGAACTCTCCTAGATAAGATTGGTTAAGATAGAATTAAGTTTAAACTAAATTTTATCTTATTCCCTATCTCTTAGAAGCTAGGGGACCTTTTATAAATTGGGTTTGAGAGTTGACAGATTTAGGTATAGAGCATCCGCAGGGGGAGAATTTTTGGCGGAGCAAAGTTGCGTGAGGAGAGAGCTTTTATAAGGAAAGTGAGATTTTATTAGAAATTGATTTTAGTTCAATGTTGTAATTATTTTTATACAATTGTTATGTATAAAGCATGTATATTATATATTATAATTTTTAGACTATGGTTGATATATTTAAATTTTATACTCCTAAGTTTTTAGGATGTAAAATTTTGCAGATAAATATGTCTGAACTTTATGCTTAAAATTATATGTATTGAGATCGAGATATTTTATTATGCATTTTATTAATAAGCAATAAATGTATGTGGATATTGAGATTGATATAAAAAAAAATAATTTCAGCATGCATGACAATATCTATGTATAACATAAGTTGTAAAAATAGTTTGAAGAAAAATATGCAACTAAAATTCAAGCACGACAGATATGTAGAATTTCTAAGGCAACTGAATTCCAGAGTACGTTTTGAAATTCCGAAATTCGAAGAGACGTGAGCCATGTTTTTGGGTTTTGTGCAACCAAAATTTTTTGGTTCCATTTGATGCATTTGACAATTTTGATGACTTTAATGCTTCTAACGTTTAAATATTCTAGATTAAAATTGATGTGTAGCCATCACGGCAGTACAGGCGAAGTGGGAGAGGACAGGGTGGGTCCCATCTGCAGAAAAAGTAATGATGATGTGGCTTAATGTGGCTGTTTATTCCATTTTGTTATGATTTATTCATTTGAATTCCGATTTGAATGATCAAATAGTCTATGCCTATCTTTTTTATGCTTCTAGACTCAATGGAAGGGTTTGATTTTGTACTTGAGGCCTAATTTTTGAGATATTAAATTAAATAATTATTTTTATTATTTAATTAAGTTTTATTTGGTCATTATCCATTTTCAAATAATTTTCTACTTTCTAGTCATGTTGGGACTAACCCATTATTTTTTACAGGTGTACAAAATCAAGTGGGACACTAGTATTTTGAATTTATGTGAAGATTTTCAAGAATATTTATTTCTATTTATTTATTTCCAAAGACATGTATTGGGAATGATATACTTGTAAAAAAATTTTTCTTTGCGCCTTGATGTAAAAATGGGAATATGACTAGTGGAAGTGGAATTTTGAAATTTTTATGAAATTATAATAATTAATTTTGTCATAAATGTGTAATTGATATTGAAGAATTGCATTAAATATACGGCCGGGATTACTTTTCTAGACCGCTATCTTACATTAAATGTCATGAATATCATAGTAATTTTTCTTGGAAAAAGTGATAAAGTTGCATAAAGTGTTAGCTGTTGCAACTATCTTTTGTTTTGAGTGGTAACTTATCCAAAGCGGCCCAAGCTTTCTATCTGCGTACTATAATTTGGCAACAACTAAAACGGACCACACAATTTGGAAGTTTGAGAGCCACTGCAACCATCTTATAAATTTATAATAGAATTTAGAATGCAGAGACGCGGAGAAGAGATTCATTGCTATTTGCTAGTTAGGATTAAATATCAATACGTTTTTTATGAGGCTCCTAATTAAGTAACTGGATTATATACATCATGACATATTTTTAAGTTAAAATACAGCATTTATTTATATTTATAATTACTTATATTTTTAATTTTTCCTAAACATTTTTTTATGTGTATGCAATTTATATGCCAATTTTTGCCATTTTACAATACTTTTACATTTTTTATTTTTAAAAATCAAGTTCTTTCAGGGGTGAAAAATGACTTGAATGCCCGTTGAAATTGATGATTTTTAGAAAATAAAAATAAATATGTAAAATTATTGAAAAATAGAAAAATTGATATATGGATTAAATATAATTAAGAAAACATGTTTACAAAGAAATAAATAAATAAATAAAATAAAATAAATCAATATTGTATTTTAGCTTAAACTAAATCACGATGTATATAATCAGGCTTCACTAATTAATTAATTACAACATGTTAGCAGACCGGGAAAATAGGTTGGTTGGAATTAGAAAAATATGAAAATAGAGTTCAACCCAACCAGATTTCTAAAGTAGCTTTTGGTTGAGTTGGGAGACCTAATTTAACCACAAACTAACCAAATTTGAAATATAAGAATGCTTATTCTACTTCTACGTAACCCTTTCTACTTATGAAAAATCCACTCTATCTATTATAGGGATGAAAAATCCACTCTATCTATTATAGGGAATTATAGCTGGATTTAGTGGGGCTTGAAGGTAACTCTCTCCCTATGGTTAGATCCCTCAATGATAAATGTCCAGTTTTATCTATCAGTTGGTGTCCTTATTTAAGACATTCGTTGTCATGCATCCTATATTAGATTAGTTAGATATCTTCATGTAATGCATAATGCCAATTGGGCAGCTCATTTTTTGGCTAAATATGCCTTATCAATGAGGGAAGATGTCCTATCCTAATGGGGATGCCCACTAGATAGTATTGTGAATTTTTTGTATACGGATTGTTAGGAGTAAATGAAATAAATATTTTTCAATTAAAAAGTTGTATTTTTGACATCTAAAATATCATTTTTTATGTGGATAAATAATTTTATAAAATTATATTCTAACACATATGTAAAAGGAATCAAGCATTTTTTATAATTTACAAATGAATATATATTTTTGAGTCAATGTAGTCCATGATATTTGATTTGGATGAAGCTTGGTCTCCTGACAATGATGTTAAATAAAATGAATGGACTGAATTTTCCATGAAGCATCAAAATCTTAAAATTTGAAGGGATTATATGGAACTACTTCTATATAACCTGACCTATTCAATATATATATAATCTTGTAATATAATTTAAGTCATTGGCTACTGCACTTCTCTCATTACTAAGTGATTTTTAGTTATTCTCTAACATCTTTTACACATCTACTAATCAAGTCCTAATATTACTATGGAAATGGTTCTATAAAATTGAATTCATGTAACCTCTTAAGACCACCTTGACAATGAAATTGAAATTCAATCAATTATATTATTAAAAAGTAGTGGAGTCATTACCATGCCGGACCGTTTAAAAATGAATTATAATTTTAAATATTATAAGAGGAAATTTTGAAGTTTCAAAAGTTTAGCAAAGATAATTACCCCCTGCACCATGTGGCTCCACTAATATCATTGAACGTCATTTGTTTTGTCATTGTTAAGTCCAAATCTGCTCCTCGGCTTAGCTAAACGAAACAAAGGGCTTAAAAGTCAATATAAGAAAATTGTTCTTTATCAACAATGCCAAATGTTAAATCTGAACTCAGTATCAGGCGTAATATAATAAGACTAGGGAATTAAATCATCTAACTAAGAGAGTAAGTGGAGAGATAATGTGAATAAACTCAAGATTTATGTGAAAAAGAATAACTTATGCATAGAATGTCACCCAAAAATCATTGTCAATTTTGGCCAAAGATTCATAATTCAGAGATTCTGGTTTACATGGAGTGTGAGATACTAAGTGAAGTGGATTTTCCTTGATGTGGCCTCTCTTTCCTTTAGGAAAGGCTCCCAGTAAGAAGAGCTATTAGGTTTAAGTTGGCCCCTTAAGGAGACGGATTCCTAGAGGGTTGTTCGCTTTGATCAAAACCTACTTGGAAGGAGACATATATCTTGTCTTAGGTTTGAATATTTGTTACTCTCAAACTAATTGAAGTTGAAATTACCAATAAAGATAAAAAAATTTAAATATTATTGGATTAATACATAAATGATTTACATGTGAATATATTTATGTGTCCTATAATGTTTTTGGCTTTGATGAAGATTAGTGTTTTAATTAAAAGATAATTCTAAATACAATGAACGTAATGAATTTACACATAACAATCAAGGTAATGTTATGAAAAATCAATTAAGGTAAGAAAAAATAAATGAGATTACATGAAATCACAATCTAAAATTTTATAAAAGTGAGACTTATATATCTCGTAATTAATTAGTCTATATGCAATAATTTAAAAAGTTGGTATATTTATAATTATTTATAAATAAAGTTAATTTAGATGCAATATATTCAACTTTTATTGACAAATGTATACAACATTTAGGTTTTAGAATAAACATTTTATAATTTAATTAGGTTATGATTATATGGAATAACTTTTATCTCAATTATAACTAAAATATTTAGTGCATAAATAAACATAATTATTTTAATAAATTAGAAAGAATATCGGGGTTAGACCAGGTCGGGTTTTGGTACCGGATTGATGCAAACCCGGTATTGGTTTCGGATTTTTCTGGGTTGGGTTGAAACTGGGTCTAATTTGAAAAAAGTTCAAAAATAAAACACAAACTTGGTTTTTGAAACCAAGTCGAGTCGAGTGGATTCGGACCAACCCGATACCAAATTACACCCCTACCTATGAGAGCTCTGCTATCCAAAAGGGATGACTATAAGTAGTGCAAGTACTATAAGGACCACAGACACATTACGAACAAATGCATCCACCTAAGAGATGCATTAGAGGAACTAGTCAAAAAGATCTTGTTAGACTACTATGTGAATCATTTGTTAGTCTAGAAAGTGAACCAAAACCGCAATCGAAGATTCTCGCATTAAGCGCAAAAAGTATACTTAAGGCAATTCTTCCACTTAGGGGGGCTATTTCATGCCATTTGGGGAGGATTATTGTATGGTGGGTCCACCCTTGTTGGAAAATGAAGATACACTCGAAGCCAAATTTTCCTTTATAAAAACCTAAGTTTGGTTATCCTCCACTCTTTTCTAGTGAAGAGCCCCAATTGCCTTCTACCCCTCATGAAGATGTTGTAGTCGTCTCAATAGAAATAGGAGGGTGGTTTGGTCATTGCATTTTAATTGACATTAAAGGTGCAACAAACTTAGTATTCTAGAAATAACTAACTTTTCTATGAGAATAGCTCACCCCCAAAGAATTTTAAGTAATGAAATTATGTGGGATGGGAAAAGGGTATAAGTTAGGCCTTATGGGCCCGAGTTTGGTCTGATCTACTAATTGGCAAGGTCAATTAAAAAGGGGGACACGAGGTTAGGGTTAATTTTCCCTTCTCGTTCTCATTCATCTTCTTTCTTCCTTATTCTTTTTTCTTCCTCCTCTCCTCAATAATCAACCTGGCACTAAACCTCCACAAGCTTGTTGTAAATCGCCTTAAGGATCACTGCTTCACATCAAAGGTAGCTAAAAATTCTAAAGATTCTAGGTCGGGGTTGTTGATATTTGGAAAAATCGTAATCTATATAAGTAGATGTTTCTTTTCTTCAAGCTAAGAGTTGTATCTGAAATTAAACACATTATAGAGCGAGTGAGAATGAGCATCATCCACCAGCTTCATGGTTTAGGGTTTTTTAGGATTCAGGGCAAACTAGGGTTAGCTGGATTCATGAAAAGTTTAGGATCGCGGTGTAGATTTTGTAGAATAGATGATATGTTACTATTTTTCTCATTAATGGGATGAGATGTAGCTTTAGTGGGTTGGATTGGTATGAAAAACTAGAGGTTTTCTTTCTGACTCTTACCATGTATTCAATGAAATGTTTATGTGATAGTTGGTACACTAAACTAATATAAACTCATGTTGATTGTTCTAATGTTAAGTGTGTGGTTTGCAGCATTTGTTTTTGTGTATTGGGTGATGTGTTGTTCACTTAAATGGTTGTAATTTAATAGCTCAGCATGGTATAATCATAGGCACATTGCATTATATGACCTTTTGATATAATTTCAAATATGAATATGTTGCATGGTTGTATAGGGTTATTCATGACCTTTGGTTGACATGAGGGGAGGATTGTGCATGACCCATTAAAGACATGCAGCTATATTCATATGTTATTAGGCTTGGGTGTTGGTGTATGGTCATTTAGAAATGGTCTCGCTGTATCATTATTATGACATGTGTATCATGAACTTATTTGATTCTCTTCATTTGTTAATTGTTATCTACTGATTAAGTCTATTTAGACTCACATGGTTTGTTATTTTGTCCATTGATCACTCGAAGGAGGACATAACCTTGAAGAGTAAACTCATTAGATTAATAATTGTGTTTATAGTTGTTTTGGGCTCTATATCTCTATTTAATACTGATGAATGTATGCATTTAATTAGTTTGATCCAACTGTGACAAACACATTGTACTTGGATATTTTGAACTTGATCACAATCTATGTGGACCTGTATATATGTATATGATCTTTTTAGTTGTTTTGTTATATAATGATAAACTATTATGACTTTTCTACTATATGAAAGTCTTCGTAGTATGGGCATATAAATATATCAATATAGAGCTCAATATTGTATTTTTGAATGGAATTGTGATGTTCATATACTATATGTCTTGTATCCTATATCACCTCTTATAGATTATGGGGCGATGCTGCCGAGTTTTTCTTAGATCATATGGTACTTGTTAACTAACCACAAGTGGACGACTAGGCAATGGGGGTGTTATGCTTTCGAGTAGGAGACTTATAATTACAAAAAAGTCACATTTTTGTAGGGCATGAAACTCATGAATTAGCTATACAATGAGAAAGTTCATTAGGATCGTTATATTCCTTAGGGCCGAAGCTTATTATCTTAAAACCCTCTCAAGTCAACCATATCTTGAGCATGGAATGTTGAATATGTAAATAAATATTACACTAGAAATATGAAGAAAACTCATTATAATATCCTTTCATAGGGTTGAAATAAGTCAAGTAGCCATAATAACCACATTGCGGACTTTTGATTCATGACCCTCAAGAAAATTTTTCAGATTTATCCCACGAAATGAACCTTAGAGGAAGTATTCTAAAAGGCGCTATCTTAGAAAATCCATAAGGGCAGAATGCCCCAATCAAATGCATATATAAAGGATGCAATAATTTAATTTATCATCCTAATCTAACAAAGGATAAAACCCCACGACTTGACTAATGCCCCATAAGGAAAATTGAATATAAAAGGCGAATAAGGATAATAGTCAATTTAATAAAGTGTATGCCCCTACTTAACAAAATTTATAGCCCATTGGCCAAAATCATTATCATAATAATTTAAAAAATGGGTAAAGTTTCATTCCAAGTAAGACACGTTTTAAGAATATGGAGGATTAATAGAGGGAAGACCAGAATAAGAGCTTTCAACAACAATAGATGAGCTTAATCTTAGGGTGCTTTCAATTCTAGACAAATTTGCCTCTAGATACACCTTTCTTACCCTAGCAAGGTAAACTTTATACAATTTTTATGACGCTTTTTCATAAGCAACTCTCTATTCCTTAGTATCAAGAAATTTTTTGACCAAAATGTCAATATCTTCTTAAATGGTCAATCTAAGATTCTCTTTTGTGAGGATTCTTGCCTCTATCACTTTGAGATTGAGTAATGACTTTAATTGGTTCTTTAGATCTTCTTTAGTTTTAGCTTGCTCCTTGATTATGAAATCTTGGAGAAGTGCGCGACACGTCGCATCAAGCATTTGTCGATCGTATTAACTCAGGCGAGAAAATAACAAACTAGTGTATTTCTCCAAGAAACTCCTACTCAAAGCATCATAGATATCATTAGGAAATTCATTTTCTTGAGCAGAACAAACAGAAGACAAAAGAAAATCCTGCAACAAATCATGACATACTACTGAATTATCAAGGGTGGAAGAAGGAGTCACCAACCAGTTTGGACGGTGCATCAAAACAAAACTTTTCTTGTGCTTAGAGGAAGAACGACATACATTTTCAATTATTGATAACTCTATAAAAATAAAGTTATTAAGACCCATTTCATGTTCATTTTTGAATGCTAGTTCAGGAGAATCATGTGAATTTACATAGGTTTTGCATTCATTTTCATCATTTCTACATTTCATGCATTGTATGTAGAATTCATTCATTTTGAGTTAAAATTAATATAATGCATAGCATTTTAGGTTTTAGTAATCACAATGGAGTATTTAGAATTGCATTTATTTATTTTAGCATTTGTTGTAGACAAAACAGGGTGATTTAGTTCTTACATCATATGCTAAAAGTGGAGGGATGGAGAGAAGAAAGTGCATTGAAAACTATAGATGATTTTCATTTCAGTGAAGTTGGCGCCTTGGCCTCATAAGTTGGCGCCTAGGCGCCAAATCATCACCATTGCAGAAAGCTTGAGAAACCCTAAGTCGGCAAGTGTCCAAAGAGGCGCTGATCTCTTCATGAGTAAATTTTAGCACGTGTCTTAGCTATGTGAAGGATGGTATAAATAGAACACTTAGAGTTCAATAAAAAGGAGAGGGGGCTCGTGGATGCTGAGAAAAGAGGAGAAAAACCAATATTTCAAGCTAGGAGAGAATAGCAAGTAAAGATACAAGTTGTCACTGTAAATTCATTGAGTTTCATCTCCTCTTCTCATCTTTCTCTTTATTTTTATTATTCTCCTTGTTTGGGATGATTGTAAACTTGATTTTAATGTGAATTAAAGTCATGATATGGGTTGAATCTTCCTTAGTGGGAGATATATACGATTTGATATCATAAACTACGTTATTTGGTTTCCTTGTGCTCGAATGTGAAAGTGATTGTGTTGTAGCTTATGTTGTTTGAGATTATTATATGGTTATCAACCTTGTTTTACTTGGTTACATGGGACCATAGCAAATAACTAAAACTTGATTAAGTTTGTATGTGTTGGAAGACATATATGAATATAAATGAACCTATATTAGTAATCTTTGCATTACTAACTTAAATGGGACCAAAACAACATAGCTGTAATTCAATGAATTCATATTCCCACCTATCTTAATCACCCCAAAGTAATCTCAGTAGTATGCACTCCACTTTGGTCATTTACTATTTTACTTAGTTAAGTTTAATTCAGTTCTTTAAAAATAAATTCTCATTCGAGTTACCAATTCACTTTAGACAATCAAAATTTAAGGCGCTAATCTGCTTAACACAATCCTCGTAGGAATGATATTCTACTCACTTTTTATTACTTGATCAGCATGTATACTTGCGTTAAAATAAGCATTTTAATTAGACATATATACAGCTCGTCAATTATCATCATCTAAAGAACACACATCATCATTCTAGGGCACAAATGTGCCTAAGGACTCCCCTTTCTCACGAGGGGCAGTTTCCAAAGCCGTACAAATCTGAATTTTTCTTCTGAAAATCTTAGGGTGGCACACACACACACACACACACATTTTCTTTACAAAGAGGGACTTTGTAGCTTTCACCTCTAGTAACTCATCTAAGTGGTCCTCAATCTCAGCTTTTGTATTCTCATCCAAATGACTATCTGATTTAAGGCTTCTTTAGAGAGCTTGTTCCTACAAGCCTCAGCCTCTAACTTCATAGGTTGAGTGGTAGATAAAATCATCTGAGAAGAATATCCACTTGACATTGTTCCTTTTTAGATAGAGGTAAGGAGTTGGCCAGAGCTGGAGAGGAGTTTCATTATAAGGGTACTTCCAAACTAGGTTCTCCATGGGCATGCTTAATGAGAAAAATTGAGCATGTCATTCCCTATTCCGCTATAGGTGGCTTTTATTCAACTCATTATGTTAATCATTCTGAGGGTGAAAAGTGGCACTCTTCTGGTATTGATCGGTACAAGGATGATAAATCACGGAAGACCTTAAAAGTCATGTTGAAATTATACATCTCTAAAGTTAAGAGCCAATGCCATCCATTGGGTCCCAATTATCCTAGTGTGATTTTGTACCCATTGAATACTTCAAACATAAAAGGGAAAAAGGGAAATTGAAACTATTTCAAAGAAATCCTCTACAATGCAAAGCTCTCCAACTTTTGGTTGGTGGGCTTGATCTCTAACCTTAAGGATTTGCGGGATCAAGGTTTCAACAACTCCATATTTTTTGACAGTCATTTCCAATTTCCTCAAGGTTTTTTTCCTTGAAGATAATGGATTTCAATAAGGAAAGAAGAGTCTCGTTCTAATATACATCTAGGGGCTCAGGTTGAAGATATTCCATAGTTCCTTTCTTTATGGTGCAAGACAGGGAGCAACAACAATAGAAGGATGAGATAAGAATCCGTAGCTATTGTTACTTAAAGAAGTTATCCTCAATGGTATTATAGTCATTGTTCCTTAAAAAATTATGCTACTTACTACAGCACCACCAAAGGAGTGTCAAATATGACATCTCTAGATAAAGTATTAGTTATCATATGAAGGCTAACTTGGATTTTGAAAAATTGACATTTTTGGTCTCATTCCCAACTCTAATGTGTGCAATACGATGACAGGGCTGCTATGTTGGAAGAGTTTGCTAAACTACATGTGGAAGGCAACAACTGTCCTAAAACATCTATCCGTATCTCACATGATTCATGCACTTGAGATAAGACTAAGTAAATAGTATGGTGTTAGGAATCTTGTGAAAACATCTGGAGGCACCAATGGCTGTTAACCCTAGAGGGTAATTCAATGTACTATTTGTATACATAAATGAAAGTGGAAATAGAAAACTATCTAATTACAAATCTTAATCTTTCCATTTTTATTATCGTTAATTGTCTTTTTTTAGAGTTATATTTCTGCTAAATTTGATATTCAAAATTAGGAGTGTTAATAATCATGGTCAACCCACTCGTCCAACCCATTTATAAATTGTTGGTCCCGAGTTGATGGCTAAACCCAAGAGGGGAGGGGTGAATTGGGTTCTTTAAAAAATTCTTTGGTAAATTAAAAATCTTAACCCCTTGAAAGATTAATCCCCTTTTAGAAGCAAATAGAGAGCAATTAAGATAAAGCAGTAAAAGGAAGCAGAAGACAAGATTTATAGTGGTTCGGGCAAACCTTCCCTACTCCACTCTTCCAAGCTCACACTCCATTGTGACTTGGGTTCCACTATGTATTCCTCGAATACACTTAGAGTCTCCGCTCTCTTCTAGATTCAAGCTCTAGGGGGCATATACAACTTAGAGCCTATGCTTTCTTCTAGATTCCAGCTCTAGGGGGCATAAACAACTTAGAGCCTATGCTCTCTTCTAGATTCCAGCTCTATGGGGCATAAGCAACACACTGCACAAGTAGGTAATGAGTCCAACTCCAATCACACACTTCTTTGCATACACTTGATCTTAGCTACTCAAGCTAAATCAAGGTTAATACAACAAGACTTTGAAATAAGAAAAACTACACTTTACAGAGATGTGTAGACAGGTTGAGCTCGAGGAAGAAGTTAGAAGCAGCTTGGATGAGTATCGATGAAGCAGCTTGCACTCTTGAAGCTCTTTCTTCCTTTGAAAGTATATGGACCACTCAAAAATGGAGAAAATCAAATGGGAAACCTTTCTTGCACTTATTTTCTCTCTTTGGACTTTGTGATGTGTATGTGAATGTCTTGTATATTTCTTTCACATTCATTTGAGTGTCCTTTTATAGAGTGAGAAAGATTTGAACGTTGTAGAGGTGGTTGGCGCATAATAAATGAACTCCAACGTTCAAAAATTCGACCGTTATTTTCCAAGTCGAAGATGGAGTCGACTTGGCCTGCGACTTAGCTTTCAAGTCGCACCTGGAGTCGACCTCGTGTGCGACTTCAGTTCTTCAGATTCCCAAGTCTGAGTCTTGGGTCGACTTGGCCTCAGACTTCAACTCAAGTCGATCCTGGAGTCAACTTGGGTTGCGACTTGGTTCGGCCTTTGCTAAAAATGCTTTGATCTTCATTTGATTTGCTTCTATCTTGCTTGGCTTTCTTCCTTTAGTCCTTTTGATTCTTAAATGGCTCCTCATACTTGTAGATCTTGTCAATCTTTGAAGAGCTTGACTTTGATTCATCTTGGATTGGCTTGAACTTGAATCTTTGCTTTGAATTTCAAGTTAATCTTGAGAATGGTCTTTGCACCTTACTTTGGATTTGAGAAAGCTCAAATGGATTCTTGGAATGAGCTTGGAACCGCATCTCTGAAGTTTGAACTTTCTCAAGTCGAGGATGGAGTCGACCTTGTCTACAACTTCGCCCAAGTCGCACCTGGAGTCGACTTCGCCTGCGACTTCGCCATGTCCATTTCCTCATTTCAACGCTGGACACTCTTTGGCGTTTGAAGTTGATGATGGAGTCGACTTCGTCTGCGACTTGGCTTCCCAAGTCGCAAGTGGAGTCGACTTGGCCTGCGACTTCACCTGTTTGTTTTCTATTTTGATTTTGCTTTTGAAGTTTTGTTTCAAGTCGATAATGGAGTCGACTTTGGGATCGACTTCACCCTAAGTCGAAGTCCAAGTCAACTTGGGGATCGACTTGACTATTTCAGTTCCTTAAAATATTTGGCAAACTCATTAGTATACTTGATATACTCAAATTAGTCTTTGTTAATCATCAAAACTCATGCTTTGGTCAATTTTGTTTTGTTTTAAACATTGTTTCCAACATAAATGAGTTTGAGTTGAAATTCTTGAATAAATGTGTTATAATTTGTCAACTTATTCAACCATTTAATTAAATAAATAGATTATGATTGAGATTTTATGACCAGTCAACCTGTTTAGTAACTTATTTAACTGATTTAACCTATTCAACCTATTTAACTCATTAAACTCATTAAAGTCTATTATATATATATAAACACCTTGGTTATTTTCCTCTACTAAGTCTTACTCCTTCCACATAATTTTTATTTTTCTACTGCTGTCCTAATTTTATTTTTCCATTACCACCCTATTTTCATTTCTTCAACACATAAAACACTCTCTCCTCTCTCTGCGAAATCATCGTTTGCTTGAGTCTAAGCCTTCAGGTCATCTGCTATATAACCAGTTAACAATTTGGCAATCCATTTATTAAATGGGTTGTAAATAGGGGCTTAACAGATTAAGTTTGATAGGCAGGATCCTAATCCAAATCTTAACTCATTTAAAATATCTTTACGCTAATTCGTTTATTAATCCACTTAAAAAACTTTAGTCCTGACCTATTTACAACCCCTTTAATAAACTAGTTAGTAAGTTGTTCATGGGTTGTATAGCAGATGATCTAAAAGCCTAGACTCAGGCAAACGATGATCTCGTAGTGAGAGACGAGCAGGCGTTTTTGACACTAGAAAAATGGAAATAAGGTAGTAATAGAAAAATAGAATTAGGACAACAATGAAAAATAAAAATTAGGTGGCTGGAGGAAGATTTAGTAAGAAAAAAAAACTAAGAGGTTTACATATATGAGGACTGATCCCATGCGTCTGGCTATATGAGACCCCCCATGTGTCCGGCTATGGGGTCCATTTTTTAATTTTTTAATTTTTTATAAACAGGTAGAGTAAAAAATTATGAAAATGCCACCTTGTTTAAAAATAAAAAATACTTAAAAGCATAAAAAAGGGTAAAACTTTGTTTGTAGGTTAAATACACCTAGCTTTACCTATTTATAAAAAACAAAAAAATATTTTTGGGAGAGTTAAATGACCAGACTCATAGGATTCTCCATATATATATATATATATATGGGCTCCGCTTCTATGTAATTGAGTTACATAGAATGGACCCATGCAACCCCTTCAAACTCTATAATTTTGATTTGTAATGGAAAATCTAATCCATTCATTGTATTTAACATCATTTTTTTATCTAAAGGATCAAGTTTCATCCCAATCAAGTATATTCATGTGTAAATTATGAAAAATGCTAAAATATTAATTTTAAAGTAGCATTTTCAACATTTAAACTGTCTAAAATATCATTTCTATGTGAATAAATGATTCTAGAAAGTATTATTACACTCTAATACATGTGTAAATAGATCTAAGCATTTTTCATAATTTACACGTGAATATATATATATATATTTGAACAAATGTGGCACTTAAACATACTTGATTGGGATGAAACTTGGCCTTCTAAATCAACAAATGATGTTAAATATAATGAATGTATTATATTTTCTATTAAGGACTAAAATCTTAGATTTTGAAGGGGTTACATAGGTCCGCTTTTATATAACCCGATTATATAGAAGCGGGACTGTATATATATATATAGGATACTGTTCTGGTGCAGCATCACTGCACCGGAACAGCAGTGCAGTGGGCCCAAAATGGGCCCCACATAATCATGAAATCATGATCTACTCCACCCATTATATTTAGAATAATATATTCTATTATCATACCAATTTTCATCCCAATCAGATACTTTAAAGTTGTTATTTACATCAAACTATTTTATTACATTGGATTTGTACCATTTTCAGATGGGGCCCATATACATATCTGATTGGGATGAAAATTGGTGTGGTAATAGAATACATTATTCTAAATACAATTGGTGGAGTAGATCACGATTTCATGATCATGTGGGGCCCATTTGGGGCCCACTGCACCGCTGTTCTGGTGCATCGTCACTGCACCGGAACAGCCCTCATATATATATATATACATATATAATATGATCCAGTGCATACGACTGCACCGTGCAGTTCTTACACTGTGGCCCCCACATGATCATGAATGGAAAATCCACCTCACCCATTGTTTTTAGAATTGTCCACTTTATTTACAAACTAATTTTCATCTAAATCCAAGATGTGCGTGATCCCCATCTTAAAATGGTGCAAAATCAACCTAATAAAATAGTTTAATAAAATATCAAATTTAAAGTGGTATTTCAACATCTAAATCGTCTAAAGTATGATTTTTATATGAATAAATGATTGTATAAAGTTTTATTGCAATCTAATGTGTGGGACCCATTTTACAGTGGACTGCACCGTAATGCACGAGAATGGGTCCCTCTATATATCTTTAATAGATTGAACGAGTTAAATGAGTTAAATGGGTTGAACGGGTTATAAAATCTCAACTATAATCTATTTATTTAATTAAATGATTGAATGAGTTAGCGGATGAATGGGTCAGCGGATCATAACTCATTTATTCAAAAATTTCAACCCAAAGTCATTTATAAATGGGTCGAACGAACAAGTAGACAGGTTAACCATGACTATGAACATTCCTAGTTGTAAATGGGTTAGTGTTGAGGTATTTAAAAGGAATTAGTAAATTGATTAAAGTCGTGGTATTTTAAATAGGTTAGGGTTAGGATTAAGCTTTAACCCGTCCACCTGATTTGTTAACACTTGTACGCACAATTATCGTTTATGGATAGGCTTACGTTTACTGTGGTACGACAAGTCAACCCATGAACACCCAATTTTATACCCTTTGCTAGCTAATAATGCACTCTCGAAGGAGAGTTAGCCACTAAAACTAAAATTTAGCAGTTAATTCTCGTTGCCTAATTAGCTGTCTAATCAAACATATATAGATCAGACTGAAGTGTGCATAATTTTAAGAAATCGCTTTTCTAAGCGGTACGAATTAAAAGCTAGGCTCATGATCCAGAAGTTTAAGAAAAGGACAGATAGAGAAACCATAGCCAAGTGAATTAAGAAGGCAGGGGTTAGTGGGATCCCTTAAACGAGGCAGAAAGAATGTATTCGTAATTTATGGTTGGGAAGTTAAGATGTCGATGTGAATACAATTGGTACAAGTGGTCACCATCACCCTTAACCTTTTACTATTTCTGCACTAATGAATGTTTGTTTTAGTATTTTGCAGAATAGATTGAGATCCGGTAATTAAATAAGACCAAACTAAATACTATTTAATAGGTCAGTCAATAAACTCCAGCATATCAAATTAAATAAGGCCAAGCTTAACTCTACTATATTAATATTCCTGACCCTTTAGTGCCATACTAAAAAAAAATGGAATTACCAAGCAAGGAAGTGAATTCGTTGCTAAAACTTAACTCAATAAGTTCTCGCTAGTGGTGAGTAATTTTTTTATGAGAAGTAATTTTGTTAGCTTGAATTAAGTAAATGTCTCACTTAGCTCACCTCAAAAGACCTATTTAAAAATATATATTTTTCTTTTTTTCTCTGTACACTTATTTATCTAAGTATATTTAACATATAAAACAAGTTGTACCATTTTTGAATATGTGTATATATTTTTTTGAAAATTTTTAAAAAATATATATATACACATATCCAAAAATGGTAAAACTTAGTTTACATTTTAAATACACTATGATAAGCAAGAGTATGAAAAAAAAGAAAAAAAAATTAAATGCATCTTTCGAAGTGAGCTAAGTGAAGCATTTACTTAGCTCAAACTAATAAGGTCAATCTTCTTTTTTTATTATGTCTTTTAGCAACCAAAATTTTTAATACTTTACTAAGAACATTTTGCAATGAAGTCTTAATTATCAATAGATTTATAAATAAGGATTTGTGTTATGACTTTTTTTTTTTTTTTTGCAGAAAGGCTATGTAAAGAAAGAAATTTTTTTATAAAAAATAAAAAAATTACCTTTTCAATAATAAAATGTAAAATTATTTAATAAAAGAAAACTTTTTTTACTGGTATACATTACATAGTATCTTAACTTTTCTTATAATCAAGTTCTAAGACAATTCTTCTAATTTATAAGAGGAAGACAACACGCTCCTCAATATCAAACAGGAAAGACTACAACCTCCTCAATATTAAAAGACAATTCTTGTAATTTACAAGAGGAAGATAACATTCTCCCCAGTATCAAATAGAAGAGACTAAAAGCTCCTCATCAATAGTAAAAGGAGACAAAAGTTCTCATACGTGAGGACATTTACATTAAACACGGAAGATACCGTGCTAAGCGTGTTTGGAATGCCTACTAACCTTGTGAGCGGCAGGCAAAGACGTTACCAAACAACTAAGCAAGGGATTCCGAAGGATCCTAATCATGACACCTTACCTGATGCTATTGGTTCCATGTAACTTTGGTACTACACACTAAATAAATGGAAGAAAGATTTCAAGGTTTATAAAAATGCTTATGTATAGATAATCCATCTATGAGATGTGGCTACCAAGCTTGCCAAGTTACCTGTGAGAGACAATATAAAATGTCTTCTTCTGCTACGAATTCGTACCAGATTTGACACTTGGATGGTTTTCAAAACCGTCTCTTCGCTGTATTAATTATTAATAATCTTGATGATTATCATATTCTAACTATGGATAAGCCTAGATAAAGACAGATTCCCACCTAACCATAACATCTAATTAGGTTATTAAGCACTTTCAATTGCTTTTGGGTTATCAGGACAGTAACTCATGCCAGCTAGCATCTTAACCATTCATTTCTTGGAATTCAATCAAAGATTCAAAGCAAATGCAAGGTGCCTCTGGTTTTAAATAAGGCCAGCGTCTATCATAAAATTAAAATTCCATAGCCCATACGACTTAACAGCATTCACTTATATATTAAAATATAATAATTACTATATGTAATCATTTATCTAGAACGATGTTTCAGATGACTAAATATCGAAAATAAAAATTTAGATTTAATATTTAAATCAAAATATTTTATTATATTAATTTTACTCCATTTTAAGATGAAACTCCTACATATATCTGATTTAGATTAAACGTGGTATACTATTAAAATAATTATTCTAAATACAAAGTATTAAATATATTTAAATTTTATTATCAACGTGGGGCAATTTGGTGCTCGTTGCCCCTACCATATTCTTGTTATATATTTATATACAGAGCGTGTTGATCATTTTTATACAATAAGGGTGATCCCTTAGGCAACAGAACTTATTTTTTATGTTTTATTTTTTGTAAAAACGTTGAGTGTATTTAATCTATAAACCAAAATTTACTATTTTTGATATGTTTATATTTTTTACTTTTTTTGAAGTCTATATTTTTTAATTTTTAAACACAAGGGCATTGTGTTAATTTTCTACATGTGAAAATTACCACAATGCCTTTTTATTTGAAAATCAAAAAATATATAAACATTTAGGAAGATAATGTTAGTTTTTAGTCATAGTTGTCTTGCGTTTCATAAAGATGCAAGGGTATATTTTCAACTTACACATGAGTTTAATGGTGTTTTTCAACGCCATTAGAGATGAAGGTTTAAAATGCAAAGATAGAAACTTCGTAGGATCTAATATGCTAATACGCAAAATTTGAAGTCCAAAATGCAAATATGAAAAGTTAAAAGGTTTATGACACAGATTCCCCTGCATCTGTAATTTAGTTGTATGCGATCATTACTCATATGTATATGATCATTACCCGTATATATAAGGTGCCTCCCAACTGCCTTTTCCTCTTTCTTTACTCAACTGGATATTGGGTAGCCAGCTGGGGATTACATTTACCTCTTTATGTGACAGTAGTGATATGGGCATTTTTGCAAAATAAGTTACAAAAGAAGGTGATTTTGAAAGACATATCCATAGTTAACTAAGGGGCAAACAATATTGTGAAAGAAAGTGGAAGCAATTGCATATATTCAAATAGCTGCTGATCCAATTAATAATGTTCAGGTTGATTGAGTGTAAGTGGCTCGGAATCTTTACCTCTTAATATCTCCAGCTTAATTGTCCACAGGTGATGCATGTTTTCATGGGTCCCATAAAGTTTACCATGTCTCTTTACTATACGCACTTATGACGTGAACCACTATACATACTACATGCATGATGATGCATTTCCATTCTCGATATTCCACAGCGCTATCTACAACAACAAAGAATATTTCTCATAATTATTTCAGCTCTCTAAAAAATCGACCAAAAACTAACTCCAATTAAATTATATATAATTTAATTGGAGTTAGTTTTTGGTCGATTTTTTAGAGAGCTGAAATAATTATGAGAATATATATACATATATATATATATGCACACACCTGCTCACAACTCGAGCATTTGCAACTCATGATCACTAAAATGCATATATGTACGATATATTAATCAGATACCACTGTCAAATATGCATGAATCGAGCAATAAAGAATCGGAGAATTGGAACAATTGCACTAATTAATTCCGACGTTGACCAAAATAAGGTTAGCTAGATTTAAGGGTGGGAATTGAGTCGGGATTTGCCCAACCCTGACCTTACTTTTTAAAAGTTCAATTTAACGTTATTTTTATATTGGATCGGGACAAGATCTGTTTGATCCTCACTTTTTTTAATAAGTCTTACGACAAACTTCTACTTAGTATCAGACCAGTTTTGAGACAGCAGGTCAGGTAAAAAATGCATTCACATATTTACATACCATACTATAAAGATATCCATATAGAAAGCAAATTATCATAACTCATCACAATGCTACAAAATAATCAAAAATAACATATACCTAAGTTCGCATGAACTATAATCAAGTTCAAAATATCCAAGCACAACATGTTCTTCACAATTAGATCAAACTAGATAAATATTTACATTCATTAATGTCAAATGGAAGCATAAAGTTCAAATAGCCAAAAAAATAAATAACATAGGTCTTAATCTAGTGAGTTTGATCTCCAAGGTAATATCCTCCACCAATACCATCTCAAGGCTCTTCACCCAGCTTGTGGTCTAGAAGCAAAATAACAAATCGCATAAGTCTAAATAGGCCTAGTAAGTAGATGACAATTAATACCAAAGCATAATCAAATAAGGTTCATGATACACATATCATAAAAGCAATGTAGTAAAACATTTTATAAATAACTATGTAAGACATATGAGACCAATACTCATACCCAAGAACGTATGCATATAACTACATGTCTTTAATGGGTCATACACAACCCTCTCCTCATGTCAACTAAGAGTCATGAACAAACCTTTACAACTACACAACTCGTCTATGCCTAGTTACATCTAAGATTATACAACGCAATATGACTCTGATCGAACCAATGCATTAGGCTGTCAACCACAACCAATTATCTCGAATAGCGCATAACAACCAATATACACAAGAACAAGTGCCACAAATCACTGATATAGAATCAATAAATTCAATCAAGTATGTGTTACATTCGACATATTAATTGCCACATAGGCATTTTATCAAACGCATCATAGACATAAAAGAGAAAACTTCTAGGTCGCCTCACAACTTGCTAATGTGTCATCTATTTCACAAAGATCATACCAAACTATCTATTTCTTACAAATCCTATTAACCCTGGCTTGTCACGAACCCTAGAATGCCCAACCCGAAAGTTGATGACTGTTGTTCCTATCCATCGGCCCGACATCACATTTAGGAGAAGATTTCCCCATCAGTTTAGGAAAAGAAAATATCTACTTACCTAAATCGTAATTTTCCCCAAATTCGGTAGCCGTAGACTCTAATCTCTGAAAATTTTGAGCTCCCTATATGTGAATCAATGATCTTCAACATAGCTAAGAGAGTTTTCGGAAAGGTTTGGGGCGGATCGGAACTGGAAAGAAGGAAAAATGAAGGGTGGTAAGAAAGGAGGTGGAGCTGAAACGAGAAGAAGATGAAAATGAAGGAAAGTCGCGTGCCCTTTCCTTAAGAGAGGTTTTTGCCAATGCAAGTTGGGCCCAAATGTGTGCCGGGACCGATTACTAAATTACCACTAACTTTTTCTACATAGATCATTACTTAATTAAAAATTTCTTTGGGGTGCCACTCCCATCACCCCCGCAAGGGGTGCTGCTCCCTTGACCCTTACGACCTGACTGGATAGGTCGAACCCCATACTTACTCTACGAGGTTTAAGATAGTTATAGTGTATCAAATAACGCATTAATCATACATCCCTAAATTATATACTCCATCAAATCATATCATAACTAAGTGGTGCAGCCACACGAACATGCCAAGATCCTCATGCATGCATGCACACATTACACATCCCTTTAGTGTTATGTCTATATACAACATACGTAATATTAACACTATTAATTACTAGTGGTATATTCATAAATTACCATATGGTAAAGGAAAAGGTCATAATAAAAATACCTGGTCCTCATGTATCGGTCCTTCCTGCCACCGATCGAATTTCGTCACCGATCGAAGTTTGCTACTACAACCGTTGGTCATCGGAAACTATTGCCCTTAATTCTCTTCTCCGCTGCTAGGGAGACACTCTAATTCCACCCTTACAAGATTGCAGATTGTTCGCTACATTGCCTTCTCCTTCTTCTCTGATGCTCTACCACACAGAAGATCGCTACTTGTTTTACCAATGAGAAACCTACCGAAAATCCAAGTTGTCTCTTTGCCTATTTTCCTATGATGACAAATTTATCGATCTCAACTGTTGATCAACATAATTTACTTGCAGCCTCTTCTCAACAGCTCCAAAATTTCCAATCTAGAAGCCCTTTTGCAACCTCAAACCTCGCTTTGATACCACTTGTTAAGGTTGAGATCACGTTACAAACACACACAAGGGATACAGAAAAGAATGCGAATCAGCATCAAGCTTACTCCACTAGAGAAAAGATTGCCTCTCTTTGAGAATCTCTTATTTAGATTCTCTCTCTCTCTGTGTGAACTCCCTGTGTTCACCACACAATTTCAATAGATCACAAGTCTATTTATAACTCTCACATGCAACTTCCATGACCCATCGCAATCTCCTACTCATTCAACTAAGATTCATAAAATATAAGACACACTTAATATAATGTTTTTCCACGTGGACTGCAATATTGTTCAGAGCATCTGAGTTGGACAGGGTTGCCTACATGTTGTCGCTTTGAATTGTATATATCCAAGCATTTCATTTAAATTTCTGTGGCACGCCAAGATGCATGGACGGTTGAGATAAGTATATAGCAAAGGAAATATATACTACTTAGAAATTAGTTGGTGGGACATGCAAGCCAAGATATGAAGAGTGATCAGAAAAAATATCATGGCGATCCGATTAGAAAAGAATAATGAGATGAGATGGTGGTAAGATATATGCGGAGCCCTCGCCTCCAATTCCCCTTGATTCTATCAGGTCGACATGAAAGCTGGATCCAGTCCCACAATCGGCCAAGATATTTCTCGGCGATGTCCATTTCATATATATGCCAGAACAAGCACACGTACATATATGTTAAGTACATGTACCTTGACCCTCTCATATATGACATGATATATCATGAGTCATCATCTTGTTCAGGCGAGAGCACTTAGCTTAGATGCACTTGGGCGTAAGAATCCATTTTTTTAAAAAAGATTCTTATACGACTGTTAATCTAAGTGTATTTAAAACGTATATCAAGTTTTACCATTTTTTGAGATTTATAGATATTTTTTTTGGATTTTTAAAAAACAATGGCATTTTAGTAATTTAAAAATTACTAAAATGACACTATTTTTAAAAAATATAAAAAATATCTAAAAATATTTAAAATTAGTAAAATTTGATACACATGTTAAATACACTTAGATTAACAGTCGTATAAGAATCTTTTTAAAAAATAAAAAATAGGTTAAATACACCCGGGTGTACTAAATCTAAGTGCACTGAAGTGCATCTAGGAAGTCACTATATATCATAGCCTTCTTTTTATTATTTTATCTTGGAATCGTAATTTACAAAATTTCTTTTTTCATAGAACAAAATCAATCATTCTGACTAATTTGTCCAAATTCATGTTCAATGGATAGATAATACCCATACGAGCAGTAATAGAAGATAATATTCTTATATTCCTACACAAATGACAATAACTTCCCCAATAACTGCATCTAGGACCTTCAACACCAAGGCTAGACATAAGTGCACCATGGGCTTGGGCTTAATTTATATCGTTGGCTTTTCTTCTATCAAATCTTATGTCTTTCATTTGTATCTATCAAATAACTCTTTAATGTAACTCTTTTCCATTTTAATATCTTGATCTTTGATGAAAAATACATTTCATCTATTGGTTTAACACGATTTTTATTATCATACAAATACTTTCATTTATCTGGAATCGCTGTATATGACATATCTACAATCGTCTAAAACTGAAATAATAAAATGGATTAATATTAAATATTAATTTAAAGTTATATTTTTAATATTTAAATCATCTAAAATATTATTACTAAAGTATTATTATATTTTAATAAATGTTTTATGGATATTTATGCATCATAACAATTCATATAATAATGAAGCACAATCATAACTATCACACAATTAAGAGAATTTTCCTATAACACTTCCCATAGGAGAAAATACAAATGTTAATAAATATGAACATTTTACATATAAATATATATTTTTCAGCAAATATGGCCCATACGCATATTTTACTCAAATGAAATTTAATCTCTCAGCTAAATAAATAACGCCAAATGGAATAAGTAGAGTGAAATTTTCATTAATCATCAAATATTAAAAAATTAAAAGGTTACCAACCGAGCACGGCTCGGTTGGTCAGCGCAGGCGCCGTGGAATCCGGGCAGTGCTGTGGGTCGTGGGTTCGAATCCCCAATTTGGGATTTCAGCCAGAAATGAGAAATGAGGAAAAAAAATTATTAGTGGGAGTTGTGGTCTCCCGTCTGGTAGGTTGTGGGAGCAGTGGTCTCCCGTTTGGTTGTTGGAAGCTGTGTCTTCCTGATTATTTGGTGGAGCAGTGTCTTCAGATTTATAAGAATGTCTTAAGCCTTCAATGTAATATGTGTTGAGATGTATGTAAATATATTACAATCAAAAAAATAAAAATAAAAAGTTATATGAAATCACTTCTTACTCGGGCTGATTCGCATCTTCATGCACGGACGGATGTATAAGCGGCAATGTCACGTGACCGTTGTCCTCATTATGCTTAGAATTGATATTAGACTAGCCTTAATTAGATTGGTGACACGAATGTGTTGATCGAATTATGCTAACGACCAGCATGCGGCTGCGTATCATCTGTTTGTTTGTTCCGTGTGAGAATGAGGCAAAAGGCCAGAGAGGCAGGGGGGCCGGTTTCATGATGTCTGATGCACCACAAATTACGGTCGGGCCCTCCACTTTATCCTTGCCTCCCACTGCCCTGTTGTCATGGCTTCTGGTTTTTGCCTTTTGCAAAAGAGGCCTTTGAAGTATGCAAAAATAATATTGTATTTCCATTGTTTTTTTCGCATCTTTAAAATTGACTCTGCTATCTATTTCAATTTTTCTAATCTCCAACGAAATTAAATTGGGAATAAAAACACCTTTCCTCATCTTAGAAGCACTTTTAGCATATATTACTTGAAGAACATTGATTGCGGTTGGTTCTGAATTTTTTTGCAAGATTGGCCATACTTTGTAAAAAAATTATTAAAATATTGCATTAAAAATATTAAAATTGTGTCAAAATGCAATTATACATATTTACTAGGTTTATATCCAAAGAAGAACCCACCATATGGAGTTTGGCAAAGAATTTTTCCTTTTATGCTGGAAGTTTGAACTTCCAGTTCCAGAAGGGGAAGTTTAGCTTTTATTTTCGGAAGGCAATGCCTCCATACCTGTTTTGTTAGGAAAAAAATTGTTAAATTTACACTTCTGAAGTTAAAATATTGAAAATATCTATTTGCATTGAATTGTAAATACAAGAATTCTTTTTAAAAAGAAGAAGAAAAAGATAAAATATTGAAAATATCTATTTGCATTGAATTGTAAATACAAGAATTCTTTTTAAAAGGAAGAAGAAGAAGAAGAACCCTCGTGGCTGGCCTACCACTCAAACACACCCCTCCCGTAGAGATAGTGGCACATCTGTGTTGTACCCCACAACTGAATTGTCAGTTCGCTTATTGGGCTACACAAGACGCCAGCCCTTCTTTCCAACGCACGTACACGGTCGGTATTTGCCGCCATATGCGGCGGAACAAAATATTGGGCACCGATATTTTCAGACCGGCATGCCTAGTACAATACTATTTTGTAATTTTTTTTTGCAATTTTTTATAAACATGTTAAAATAGTTATATTTACTCTATATACTAAATTTTATCATATTTGGATACATATATATATACATATATATTTATTTCGAATTTTTAAATATAGGGGTATTTAAGTCAGTTTAGATAATTTTAAATCCAAAATAAATACAACACATATAAAAAATGGTAAAACTTGGTATAGAGATTAAATATAACTATATTAACATGTCGATTAAAAAAATTTCAAAAAGAATATGCACGGCGTAACATCTCGTTGATTGCCATGCATGCATGGGTCATCTTGTATTTAATAATAAAATTTTTATGAATTTTTTAATACAAATAAGCAAGTAGGGGCATTTTGATCATATGCGAAGGAACAAAATTTATATACTAAATTCTATCATTTTTAGATACGTATATATAATTTAAAATGACTTAAATACCAATGTATTTAAAAATTCAAAATAAATAATACGCACATAAAAAATAGTAAAACTTTGTATGTAGATTAGATATAATTAGATTAACATGTTTGTGAAAAAACCTTCAAAAAGAATATGAATGGCATCGCATCTTGTTGTGGGTCATCTTGTATTTAATAATAAAATTGTTATGAATTTTTTAATACAAATAAGCAAGTAGGGGCATTTTGATCATACGCGAAGGAACAAAACTTATATACTGAATTTTATCATTTTTGGATACACATATATAATTTAAAATGACTTAAATACCACTGCATTTAAAAATAAAAAATAAATAATACGCACATAAAAAATGGTAAAACTTTGTATATAGATTAGATATAATCAGATTAACATGTTTATAAAAAAAAACCTTGAAAAAGCATATGAATGGCATCGCATCTTGTTGCTTGCCACGCGTGGGTCAACTTGTGTTTAATAATAAAATTGTTATGAATTTTTTAATACAAATAAGCAAGTAGGGGCATTTTAGTAATTTTAATTATTAAAATCTTCTATATTGAAATTTTTTAAGAATATCTATAGATACGTCTTCAAAAATTATAAGACTTGGTACATTAATTGAAGGGCTACACTTACATAGAAGCCAATTCATGCAACACCTCCATTTTTAATGTATTGAGGACTGATAATAGTTTTATTAAAAAATCAAAAATTAAAATAAAAGGTTCGTAGCCGAGCGTCGTCGGCCACATATGATTAGGCGTCTTTTTATTAAGAATATTTAATGCTAATATTGATATAAATACTAGCAGGGCCTATGTAGATTATTTTATCAGAAATTAGGAATGCTATCAAAATTTAAAAGTGTTTTCACGTCAAAATTTTTAATGAATAAATAATAAATAAAATAGCAAAGATATTTAGAAATATGTTTTGAACATCGAAGGCACCATGAACATTCAATTGAAATAAAGAATATCAAGCGTAATGATTAAAAGTCGATCATGCTTGATAAGAATTAGTTTTACAGAATTCCAAATTTTTTAATAAAAAGATGAAATACATAATAGTTTTAAGATTTTACAAAATTCATCATTTTGTAGCAGAAGTAGAATGCACGTGTCTTCGCTCTTATCTCATTACAAATTTCAATGTACGAATGAAGTGTATTTGCATGGGTAGAGCAGGGCACCTTCTTTTTTTTTTTTTTTTTTTTTACGAGTGCTCATGTATTACATAGTCTCAACTGGTATTACAATCTTAAAACATTCTTACAAATTTTCTAACAATATTCTCAACAATATTTTCTACAACAATATTTTCTAAATAACCGACAGGTGGATGCTCCCACATAAACCGGGGGAGAATAATGCCACCACGTATAAACCACATGCAAATGCGCCTGTTGAGAATTGATTTGCCAACGCCAAGCTGTTGGGGCCACTTGATGTACCACTGAGGCAAAGCCTCATCGTAGTCACTAATAAGTTCATTCACTGGGTATCGTAAGACCGTTGATGGAAGGGTGTTAATGATTATGGTCATCCTGTCAATTCACTTGTCCAACTTGTATATAAATGAGTTTGAGTTGGAATTTTTGAATAAATGAGTTATGTTCTGTTAACTCGTTTAACTATTTAATTAAATAAATGGATTAAGATTGAGATTTTATAACCCGTCAATTCCATATAACCCGTTTAACCCTTTTAACTTATTTAACCTATTAAAGTTATATATATATATATGTATGTAAATTTTTTTTTATTTTCCCTAGCTAAGTCTTCTTCCCGTCACTTAATTTTCATTTTCCCCACTACTGCCTCAATTCCATTTTCATGTTACTATCCTATTTTCATTTCCCATGCGTTGAAAATATCCTCTTGCTTTTTCTTGCAAAATCATTATCTGGCAGAGTTTAGGATTTCAAGTTGTCTGCTATACAATCAGTTAATAACTCATTAATCCGTTTATTAAATGTGTCTTAAATGAATTAAGATTGAAATTTTTTAAATTAAACGAATTAGGATTAAGATATTTTAAATGGGCTACGATTCTCCAATCGGTCCAACCCGGTCATGAGTGGTCATTGGTCTGGATTTAAAATGCAATAAAACCCAAGCTAGTAAGGTTCAAAAAGAAAGATGAAAATCTCGAGGTTTAAAGTGTAAATCTACAAAACTATGGGGTCTAAATTGCGTTAAAGTCTATTTTTGAAATAGAATTTAAGAAAAGTTTCTCTTATATTGTGGAACCCCGATCTTTGAGACATGTACAAAACCCTACGTTGTAAACCCTAGGTAATATATTTGAGAAATATATATTGATGGATATGAAATATATGGAAATGAAGGTTAAAATAATTATGCAGGAAATTCGGATGAATAGTGTACGTGAATAGTGAAATGTGAATAGTAAATGTGGGATTAAGGAAATATGTTAAGTTAATCACTTTGGATTAACTTAATCATAAAAGACGAAAAAGGAAGCTTCCCACAAAAGGACAAAATAGCCACTTTTTGATTTATTTAGTATTTTCGGATTTTAGTGGATTTTTGAGAAAAAATAAAGAAAAATTCATATATTGCAATCCGGACATCGGATTGAGATGAAATTTTTTATGGGTGGCCAAGATATGATGATGGATATGATGAATGGTCCAAGATTAATCAAGGATCATGAATTAAGGGTCAAGATTAAAAGTCATTTGAAAAGGGAAAAAGTAACTTTACTTTTTCATTAATGGCATTTGACTTTGATTAATTTTAATTAAATTAAAATTAATGCAAAGCCTGCAATTGCTGCTGGAGCATGGACTTTTGGGGCATGATCCAATGGCCCATGATCATCCTTATCAAAGATCAATGGCTAGAATTAATTTAGCCTAAATTAATTAATTTTAAAAAATAAAAAAATAGGCAAAAATAGGGCTGCCATAGGGGGGCTGGAGCAGGCCTAGGGTGGGCTGCACAAGGCTCCATGCACCTTTTGGAAATTAGAAAAAAATACATTTACAAATTAATACCTCAAGCAAGGGGGGTAAAATCCAATTTGATGAAAAATCAAAAAAGTATAAATAGGGGGCATGGGGGTGAACGACCAAAGCACTCAAACCCAGCTCCATTTGAGCATTTTCTCACCCCCACCACGTTTTAGCCTTGAGGAGAAAGAAGAGGAGGAAGTTAGAGAGAGAAAGTGCGAGAAAAAGTGGGATATCTCCACTTTGGGTAAGCAATTTCTTTCCAAATTTCTTTTGGATATTAAGTAAGGTAAAACCATGCTTAGATAATTTCTAAG
This sequence comes from Annona cherimola, assembly GCA_030490835.1. NCBI lineage: Eukaryota > Viridiplantae > Streptophyta > Magnoliopsida > Magnoliales > Annonaceae > Annona > Annona cherimola. The sequence goes on from CM059977.1 coordinate 70,820,074, forward strand.
CATGAGAAAATAAGGATAGATATAATGCTTAATTGAAATCATGCCGAAACATCAAAGATTTGGAGCGAAAATAGAGCATTCGGGAAGATAACATATGATATGTAGAAATAATGCTCCAAATTTGATAGATGATGATTTGGGATGTATGATTATGATAAATATGATGTTTTAATGATGATATATTAATTTCATGATTTTTGGAATTAAGGATTATGCTTAAGTGAATTTATGTTGATTTTTAGTATATGGAGAAAATGATTTATTTAGCCAAGTTAATGATGATAAATTCATAATTCATGAATTTCCCATGATATACTAAGCATAAGTTATGTCATGGTATTTTTTATTTTTGGAAAAAATGTCAATTTTTGGAACCCATGAACAGTAACCACGTTGCTGTGAACAGTAACCTCGGGTGAACAGTGATGATGAACAGTAATCTGCTACAGTGACATGAACACTAATTATGAACAGTGAACAGCGTATTTTGGGAAAAAATTGAGATTTATTTTTTTGTATATTTATGAGGATATATGGATGGAATTTTTAAAGGATTTATGGATAAAAATTCATATAAATGAGTAATGACCAAGTATTTATAAAAGGAAAACCTCTATGAAAATGAGGTAATATGTGATCGTAAAGCATACATGGGAAGCAAGCTAAGACATGGAATAGATGGATAAAATATCCAATTTCCTTGTATAGGAAAATGAAAGGAAAGGATAAAGGAGTCAGGTTGAAGCAAAGCAAAGGTAAGCAAGCAAGCTTTCTAAAATGTGATTTTATTGTTTCATTGTAAGCAAGCAAGCTTTTTAAAATGTGATTTTATTGTTTCATTGTAAGAAAGCACTCCTTTTGAAAATGATGATTTGTAAGCAAGCTATCTTTTGAAAATGATTTACTCTTTTGAAATTGATGATTTGTAAGCAAGCACAACTTTGAAAATATGTTTTATTCTCAAGTATTTATGAAATGTGTTTAAGGGTGGCCATTCCTATAATGTTTTGAAATGATGAATGTTTATGAGGTTTTATGAAAAGTCATGCCGGCATATTGATATCATGTTATGTTCATGGACATGTGCACATGTATGATGTATGATGTATGAGGAAGAGGCTTTAGTGGAGGAAGTAGGATCAGGGATCCCTCTCCACTATTGCCGAGTCGTATGGGCTGTGTGCCGACGGCGTCCTCCCCAGAGGTGGAGGCAAAGGAATGTTATGTTTGAATGAATGCATTGCATTTTCATACATGGATTGAAAAGGAAAGCATGGATTTTAAATTATGTTTTTAAGGGATGGTGCAAATAATTCTCTACATGAGAATGACAAGTTACCTGGTGTAAGAGGTATATAACGCTGGGGAAATCAAAAGTCATGCATGTAGGAACCATGTAGGCGTCAAGAGGAAGAGAGGTTCCTCTTGATGAGGCCAAGTCGGAGACAGCCGGCGTATTGGACCATGTTATGTGAGATGTTCCCTGAGCTAGCGTACCCGCACACGAAGGTTTATGTCAGGAGTGGAAAGGAAGCATTTGCACATCCAATGTTTATGAAAAGGTTTCTATTCCATTGATAGTTGATCACTTGCTAAGTGTCTCCTATCGAATGGAGAAAAATGCATTTACGAATGATTTACATGAATGGTTTATGAAAGGTTTCGAAATATGGTTTACGAAAAGGTTTCTATTCCGTTGGTAGTTGATCACTTGGTAAGTGTCTTCTATCTAATGGAGAGGAATGCATTTAAAATGAAAAATGCTTGCTTATTGAGTTTCGACTCATGTTTTGTTTTCCCAACCTCAGACAGGTGTAGGGAAAGACAAGAAATGAAGGGCACGAGTTGCTAAAAGAAAAGAAGAATCTACAAAGGTTAGTAGATTTTTGTATGAACAGATTCCCTAATGGGATATGATGAAAATGGCATAGGTTGTATGAAATTATGAAGTGATGAATAAAATGAGAAGTTGATGATTTATGATGTTATGAATAAGTCCATTATGAATGATGATGAGTATATGTTTATATGATGAAAGAAAAAGAAATGAAAAAAAAAATTGGACGAGATCCAATTAAGAACCCGCCGCGTGATCAGGGCAACAATCCTGATTCACACTTACCAATCAACAAGATCTTGGAGTAAGGACTATGTGGACGCCTCGGTTCGGGGCGCCACATATATCGACAACATTCGCCATAATTCTAATATATCTTCAATATTTCAAAAATTACTAATACTCATAATATGTGACTCTAAATCACTATCACACCCACGCAGTCAAAATTATCATTAAGTATCTCATTGAAAAGACAATTTTGTCCTTTAAAATTTTTCTAATTGAAATATTCAGCCCTAACATGATACTTCAATCATTTGATATTAAAAACTAATGATTTACCAACATTAATTGATTGACATTAGTGTTGAATTGTTTCTATTAAGTAATTTTAGTGGAGCAATATAGTCTTTTCAATGGAGAGTTAATAGTTGTTTTTATTGCATGGTTAAAATAGAAATTTATTGTGAAATATTACGAGGGTATAGGAGCATATTTTAAAAACGTTTTGTCTGCTTTAGGAATTAGGGGCAAATGTTATCATTATAAAAGGAATTTTCCTAAATTTTCTAACTGCTATTCATCGTACCAGGAAATTTTATAAATTCAAAAATCGATGAGGAGGAAAATGCAAATAATCCAATAATCGATCAATTAATTAAAGTTGTGGTAATTTCCAGGCGGTTGCGGAAGACGACGAGCGTTACTGTTTATTAAATTAATGAACAGGAGACCGGAAAAAGCAATTAAAAATAATAAAAAAGGCAAACGTGTCCAAACAGAACAGAGAACATCACGTTACGGTTTCGAATATTCCTTGTTTCGATTTTATTTTAGTTATTTGCAACGGAATATGAATGCGTCAGCTAATGCTGATCCGATCCGATCCGTTCCTCGTTCGCTTCCAAAAATGCAATGCAAATGCCCAATGCCTTTATTCAAATTTGAATTAGCTTACTCAGCATCCACCAAAGCACGTGACCGACGTGTCACACGCACGCCAAAAACCCCCGTCGCCATCCGCCCAACGCCGTTGCTCCATTCCGACTGTAACAATCGATTGATTTGACAGAGCTTGCAGCGCACGAACCACAACAAATTTCATTTTGCGCAGCGCTGAATGCGCTTACGCCACAATCGATTATTTAGTCATAAATATTTGGTTGCTCTTTGAGGTGATATTTATTTAAATACGGTTATTTATATATATATAATTAAAAATAACGTTTAATGCACTACCAAATATTAATAAAATTTTACCTGCAATTGTACAAGACTTAGTAGCTGTATTTGTGTTATAGTGGCGTCCAAGATTTTAATACATTCATTGGTGTTTGTAAAATGGGGGAAATTCTCCCATTAAACGGATGGAGCTTGCAACCTTTTGTGTTTTTCATTTTTTTATATTTTAATTTATAATTATGCCATTCGCTAAATTTAAATTATTTATTAAGTTTAAATGTGAAAAATCATGTTGACCGAAAATAATACACGATGTATGGCTTGGATTAATACAAAATAACAAAATGAAAAGCTTGACTTTGCAGCCGGTTGCATGGGGGCATTTCATTTCCACGTAGAATAGACAAAATAACTTTGCACAAGTACTTCCGAACACACATATATATGGTAAGGATAAACCATTGTAACAAAAAAAAAAAAAAAAATACCGTTAATAAATGTATTTTAACTGATGGTGTATTTGGGTTTTAAATGCAATAATCGAAACTCAGAAACTTACAATTAGTAATATATAAAAAAAAGTTTGCAATTTAAATATTGTATTTTTAAAACTTTTTCTTGCATCCGAAACTCCAAATATTCTCTCGATTAAAATATATTAATTTTCGGGAATTATAAGATTTAATTTGAATTTTTTCTGGGTACAGAATAGGCTCTCTAAGCTTGCATTTCACATCCCATCTTTGCTCTCAATTGAAACATATTAACCAGTTAACGTGATTTTCTTTACAAGATTCAGAAACTTAAGAGGGTTAGCTAATTAATTCTCTATACTAATTCATGATTATGCAAAATTAATTACAAGGGGTCTTTTTTGCAAATTGCACATACCAAAGCAGCGTACATTTGGATGATTTGGATCAGAAGAAGACAACGAGTGTGGAGTCAGCACTAACTAGGAGTTAAAAGAGTTACGATTCCTAGTGTGGTACGCACCTGGTTTTAATTGGAATAAGATCCAACTAAGATATATGTAGAATGATAACATGATTAATCAAATACGTAGGTCCCAAATTAGGATATATGCAAACAATATATATACAGATCATGGGGCTTTGTTGGTTGGCCAAATGACTCATTATATATTTTAACTGGGATTTGAGTGCTAATCTGTGAGAAAGACTTCCCTTCTACTCAGATATGTTGGAATCTTTCATCACAAGTGCATGCAATGCGAAGAATACAATACTAAAAAATAAATGAAGGGAAAAATTAAAAAAAGTAAAAAGCAGGTAGATGAAGGAGCAGCTGTTCCCTTGTGGGTGGTCGATTTTTCAACATGATCATGTGTGGGCCACTTCAATCATAATTTGGCCTAGCTGTAGCTATTTCAATTTTCCTTATGGTGCAGTTCGGGTGGGAAAGCATTTGCATGTCATGTGGAACTGAGGCAGCCAATGGCAGCTGCGCAATGTGACTTATACAGTAATATTAATTAATATTTAATATTCCCCCAGCTTGGCCTTGGGTTTATTTTAAATATATTTTTTTTCCCCTTGTGACTTATGATGAATATATAATATTTACTATTCCCCGGATTGGATTGGTCAGCTGTTTTAAGTTTGCAGAAGATGATTGGACCTCATAGCCACTTTCTTACAAAACTGACGTCGTCACCCAGGCCTTATCTGAACATATGGCCCACACATTATTGATTAGGGATGTTTTCAAACCGTCCCATAGTTTCTTATTTTCAAAACAGCTCCCTAATTTTAACTTTATTCATAAAATATCCCATCACATTTTTATTTAATATAAACAACACTTTATCAATCTCGTCAGAACTGAATCGGTGATCATGATTGCATTGGTGAAGGAACTTGTTTTATTCCAGCTGGTTATTTAATTATTAATAAAATTTAATATTCATAACTTTTTTATGTTTCCATTCGAAAGTTATATATTTACAACTTAGTTATACAAAAGTACATTTTTCAATTTGATGCAACGAATTTTCAATAATCCCGAGGTCCATCGTCCAGGGCTGCAATCCTATGACCCTTCTTGAAAAAAAAGAAAAAAAGACAAGAAATTGACATTGTTGATTGACTTGAAAAGGACATAATTTTTTTTTTTTTTTGAAAAAAAAAAAAAAAAACCTGGACCGGTCATAGCATGACCGAGGTTCAAATGTGCTGCCGAATTTTTTGCACACAACCGGACTGATTATAAATGAAACAAGCATGCGGCTAGTTCCCAGTTGAACTGGCCAATTTGGTCGAATTCTAGCAACTGGACAATTGATGTATCCTAAATTGCACGAATGATTCAAGAAGTTTGTTCATCTGAAGTGCTAGAAGTGAGTTACTGAATTTGGGAGTCAATTACGAACAAAAAGTGGGTGTTTATTTGAAAAGATATCGACATGGGGTCTTTTGCAAAAAAATTAAATTTCAAAAGGGGTGATTTGAAAAATTAAATAGTTATAGGCATAAATTACAAAATTTTAAAACTTGGGGTTATTTTCAAATATCCTTAAAAAATGTTACTTTGGGGTATTCTATTTTTTATTTTTTTTCCCCTTGTGGGCCCATGAAAATGATGATGCACCACTTCCATGAATTGAATTGGGTTAGGTTGGGAAGCTATCTTAATGTAGACACCGATTAATGGGCCCTCCAAATAGAGTTAGCCACTGTTATTATTTTTTTTTCCTTAAAAAGGAAAGAAAAGAAAAGAAAAACAATGGTCTTATCCGCAAGTTAACTGGTCGCCTTTCAGTTGCGTGTTTCGCATGATAATGAATGTGTCATCATCTGTAAAGATTAAAGAGTACGTTTAAGGAGGTTGAGAGACTCTCTTCATTGTTAAGAGATCCATGCATATTTTCATAATGGCCGTTTTGGAGACTCGTCATTGTTAGTTGTTATAGCCCTCACAAAAATAAAAAGCGGGATGTATTGTGCCTCTCAATTGAAGAGTACTGGTCTCCTCTTTTGCTCATGTATATTATTAGCATATCAATAGAAAATCTGTTGAGTTGTAACAAAGTATGAGTGATATGGTAAAAAACAATTAAAATAAACTAACCCTTTGTAAGATATGAATCTCACAGGAAATCTGTCGAAGGGTTAATACTGACAGAGGATCTAGGATGAACCCTAATGAGTTGGGGTAAATTTCAAAGGGTTTGGAATAGATCCAAGAGAAGGCGAGCTTAAATCAAAGAAAAATGTGAGATGAGCCCTAAGGATATTATCATATTAGTTTGAATGCTATAGGACTTTTGACAGAGAAGAGAGAGATGTAGAATGAGTAGGAGTTTAGTTCAGATAGTCCTATTTCAGTAGGAAAAGTGGTTTCTTATTTATAATAACATTGTATGTTCATTTGGAGTGGGAGTGTGCTAACTTTTGTACCCTATATCACTTGATTTTAGTCTTTATGACTACATATAATGCCACATGTAGGTTTTGTTTAATTTTGTTGCTATTGCACGTGTATCCCTACACTCTTGTTTGCATTTCCCTTCAGTTGAATTTTTTTTATAGGCCTTCCCATAGTTTCTTCATTCATCATTTTATTCAATATAGTTATGAAAATATTATATAATAGCCACTTGATAACTTTATTTTTGTTTTACCTTGTGTAGAATCTGCTATTTTTGGATTTTGTATATTAGCTTATGACATTAATAGATGAGTATATTTTTAGTTAAAGGAATTAATCAATAAAATTAATTAATATTGATTCCTTAAAATTTTTTTATGATTCCATTTGAAAGTTATATATTTACAACCCAATCCTTCGAATTTTCATCAATTAATATGTGCCAACGACCACACTCCTGGAATAGGAGACAAAGCTCCCCACCCAAATTCAATGCTGATACGGCTTGAACATTGCCTAAAGCAAGCACCGATTGTGCTAAAACATCGGACATGATTTCTTGGATATTATTAATGAATCAAATAATTTAAATTGATTAAATTAGTTAAATAATAAGCTTATGCATTAAGGAGATGGAAATGTAAGAGCAACCCATTTAATATATTTAATATATATCTAAATAAATAAAAATAATAAAAAATTGTATATGCATAGAGGCAGCTGCACATGCAATAGTGCATGTGCAAACCACCCAATGAACAAAAAGGGAGGCAGACAAAGTATCATGCGAAGGAGTAAGAACAAAAAAAGGATGAGAAAGAAAGAATATTTTAAATATTCATATTTTGAGGCATGATCTTATTAACTTAGGTACTTAGTCCACACTCCTAAACTTGTTTATTAATTATTCATTAGGTAAAGATAGTTGATTGGGGGTCATATGGGTTTGGAAGTCATTCCCGAAAACAACTTTTTGTTCATAAATTAGTATTTTTTTTAGTAAAAGGAATTAATTATTAAATCAATTGCAATTGATTCCTTGGAATTTACTGATAGAATCGAATTGAATAATTTAACTTAATTAAATTAGTTTATAACCAATTCAGTATATGTACTTGGTATATCTAAACAAAAAATGTATGTTCATAGAGGTAGTTGCATTTGCAATAGGGCACATCTAGAAAATCGAAACAGAAAATAAAGGTATCCATTGGGGGTGGATGAAGCAACTAGTTAGGGAGAAAGAATATAAGATAAGGAGAAAGAAAGAAAATGTTTTTAATATTTAACTACTTTTGCCAACGCAAATGGGAATGTTGTCTCCAAGTTAAAGCAAATTGAATCAATAGAAGGTATCTTTTATGGGTCCGGTTTAAGAGCATTGTGTGATAGTTATATGTGAAAGTGAATGCTTAAATAGATTTCATATTTATTAGATAAGAAAGATAAAAAATGCTAAAATAACTTCTTGTACATAATTATTTATATTTGTATATGAACTTGGAAGTGAATGTTGAATCATTTTTATCTTAGTCCATGTTAGTGTTAAGTCAATTTTATACTATTTATTTTGAATAATTATTATTGATAATTAGAGTGTTTAAGATGATTCGAATCATGTTTTGATTAATTTAGCTTTGTTTACCACAAAATACTCACCATTGATTGGTATGAGCAAAATTAGATGAAATCAGAGCAAAACTCGTACAGTTCTTTGAGATTTAAAGTATGATGATGAAGACCCACTCAATTTAATGATCTTAAAGAATGAAAAGAAGGAAAAACAATGATCAAACTAACCTAGAATATGTTATGAAAGATTCAACGCGAAACGGGCGTCAAACATGCAAATAGGCAAATTAGGAAAAGAATTGACACAAGATAATTGATGATTGGGAGGCAGAGGATTTAAGGCATCCAAAGATCATTTTTTAAAGAGTTTAAAGAAGTAAAATAGTGATCAACAATTTTCAAGACATGTACAAGAAGTTTCAACACGATTCGAGATAAAACGGGCACAAAATGGAGCGACATGGAGCAAAACAGGTGAAATCTTCAAAGCAAATTTAGAGGACTAGAGACCAAGCTTGGTTCCACACGGTTCAAACCATGTGGACCTCTAGAGATGCACAGTTGAGCTATTTTGCGCAAGTATTGGTTGTTTTGTGCAAGTTTCATTGGGATCTCTATATAAACACTTGTTTTCGACATCCCAAGACATCTTAGAACCTCTTGAGAGCTAGGGTTAAGGTCTAAGAGTGAGAGAAGGCGTAGAGCACGAGGCAAGAAGGGAGACAACACATTGCTTAGAGTTGTTAAGACACCATTGGAGCTTTTAATCAATAAATTTTTCTTTTCTTCTTTTCTTTTGATTATATTGTCTTATTTATGATGTGTTTGAGATATAATTTTATTTTATATTTGAATTTGATAATAAATATGCTAGGCTAAAACCTTAATCTAGGGCGTAGGATGTAGCATATGTGCAATGTATGGGATATTGTGATTTTTCTTGATTTATGAAGGATTTTTGTTATTAATTTAATATCTTGTGATTTAATCTTTGCATAATATTTGAGCTTCAACTTTGGCAATGATTCACATATATTAAGCAATGGACCGAAAGGTGAAAGTCTAATATATGATAATTAAGATGTTAAACTTGAAAATCTAAGATCATAAAAATAAGCATGATGACCTTAAGGAGTCCCATGAACTTCCACAAAACTTAATGGATTCTAATTGGCTTAATCCCATGAAAATAGGTTGTTAATAAGATTAGCATTCATCTTTTAGATTTCAAAAGAAGGCGCAAGGATAATATAGGGATAGTTTTTATTTAACATATAATATCTGGATTAAATAAGTAATCCACATATCCATTGCAAACGTTGCATGTAAAACCCTAGATTTTAGGTATTCACATCCTTTGACTTTTAATTCCTTGTTTTAAGTTCTTAAGATCAACTTTTGCTTTTGGTATTTAGTTCGGACAACTTTTCTTAATCTACTATTCCAAGCACACACTTGTTGTGTATTGGATTTTACTATTTTATATTCAATACAATCTAGAGTGTCTGCTCTCTTCTAGATTCTAGCTCTAGGGAGCATATACAATAATCACTTGTTAGTGAGACCAACTCCAATTAGCCAAGTCTAATCCATTGGTGCGACAAACTCAAACCAATCAAGCACCATTAGTGAGACAAACTTAAACTAACTCCCTCTTTTGCTTCTTCTTGAATTTGGTCTCTAACACCGATCTGTGGCAACAACCTAAAATGAAATATATAAAAGAAAATTTACACTTTACAATGTGTAATCAATTTGCTTCGAAAGCTCCTTTTTATGTGAAGAAGATGATATTATAAGCTCACTTAAAGTAGTATCACATAAAGCTTCAATAGTTATTCAAATGATTTTAACACTGTTGAATAATGGAAGATGTAAGCTCATTTTGTGTTTTTCCAACTTCTTTTACATTCATAATTTAATGATATTATAGAAGAAAAGAAGATCTAACCATAGGAGTGGAGGTTGAAGTATGTTTATGTTCTAACGTTCAAATTTTGTACTGTTATAGGGTGAAGTCGCAAGTGGAGTTGACTTGGGATGAGTGAAGTTAACTTGGGATAAGTGAAGTCGACTTGGGTTGTGACTTCGCTTTGGTTAAAACTTGTTGTCCAAAATTTTTCCTTCAAAGTCGCAGGCGAAGTTGACTTGGGTTGAGACTTTACCCAAGTCGCAAGCGAAGTCGAATTGGGTTGGGACTTCACTTTGCTATCTGTCCGAAGTTGCAGGTGGAGTCGACTTAGCTGTGGGACTTCACCCAAGTTACAACTGAAATTGACTTAGGTTGAGACTTCACTTTGTTAAGCTTGCTATATATGATCTTGATCTCGTTCTCTTGAAACTTAGATTATTTCATATTTTCATTTTCATATATATAATTAGAGACAAAATACCTGAACATACTTACATATATTCCTTAGATCCTTTTTAACAATATTTCAATTGTTTATTAGTCATCAAAATCAAATTAATCTTTCTTAAAGAATGCATATGATTAATAATTTCTCCTTTTTTGATGATTGACAAAACTTAATTGAAATATCTTCCCTTCTCAGATAAATTACAAACATGTCTTCATGAATATCATGATTTGTCATCAATAAGCACAAAATTCTTGAAATTACACATTCACTTGCATAAAAAAAACTCTTTAACATATAGATGCACTCTCCCACTATGCATGGAAATACTTCTCCCCCTAAGATATATGGAATATTATTCACCTCTTAAGATATTTTATACTATTCTTTCCCCCTTTTTGTTAATGAACATCAAAGGTGAGGCTTAAAATGAATTAACAATAGGAGTGAAAATGGGGCATAGTAAGTTTATTTCACGCATTTAAAAAACTTCTATGAGATGTTTCCTTTTATCATTTAAAATTATTTTTTATTTTAACTAATTCATCAAATCATATAGTTGAATTATCATTTAATATGCTTGTGTGGCCTCCATATTATACTCAAATCAACTAGTTATGTTTTTGATGTATTTAAATCATTTGTTTTGAGTTAAAAGCATATGATCTACAATGTGACATGACTTATTTACTAATATCGGTATAGAGAAGGGGCTACGAGAGAAACATACCTTCACTTAACTTTAATGAGAGGTATCACCATTTTGCTCGACTCCTACTTTCTTTTGCAATTCATGCTCCTTCATCTTATGAATAACTTTGAATTTGTTTGAAATAAAACCTAAATTAAAAATATAATATCTTCTTTTCTTTTAGTGCCTGAGTCATGGATCCATGAATATTTGTATCATAAAATCTAAAAACTCAAGAAGACTTAGCTTTACCTTAGAAATATCTCTTTGGTATCCAAACTAATCTAGCTTCATTATAATTGTTTTTTTACCTTGCATTGATATATTTTATGTCCAAACTTATTACAATAATGACAAACAAATTTGGAATAACGTGATAGCCCTTTGGTTGCCAAGTAGGCATTTTTATTTATGATTTATCAATAAGTTTTTTAACACGAGAAATTTGTCCTCTCATATTTGATGTACTAAAAGTCTTAATCCAAATAGGAGCATTGAATTTATTTAATTTGACCTTAACATGCTTTATATATTCAACACATCTCTTATCAACTTAAGTGGTCATTTTAAAAAATTTCTACATATTTTCTTCTAGGTTGGAGAACTTAGCAAATGAATCTTTCAAATTTTCGTTCTCTTTTCTCCATGCTTCTGTTTCATTCTTCAAGGAATTTATATCATTTTGCAGGTATACATTCTTCTCAGCTAACTTACCATTTGTAATGACAGTAGTATTTAATTTCTTTTCCTCTTGGGCATATTTGATATCAAGGCTTTTAAAGTCATCAAATAGTGACTCATAAGTTTGTTTTAAATCATTCAACTCATCATAGTAGAACAAACACTAGAAGATGAAATGTAATAGGAATTAAATGAGCTTAACTCAATGTCCAAGGATGCATCCAATGTTGATAGTTCGAATTTTCTTATATTATCACTTTTTTCTCTAAATTTATGGCAAACTTCCTTTTCATCTTCTACAATGGCCATGTAGCAAACTCTTGCCCAATTTGTTGTATCTTCTCCTTCACTCGATGAAGAGCTAGAGCTTGAGGTAGTATCTTCCTTTGTAAGCATTCTTCTAGCCTTTCCCTTTGAGAAAATATGCTTATTTTAAATTTTCAATTCATTCGATATGGTGCATTCAATTTGTATATGTCTAATATCACCACATTTATAACATTTTAGAAATTCTTTTCTTTTATCCTTCATTTTCTTGTGTGAATTAGAATTTTTGTTTCTCTTTATATTAGAGTATGAGCTTGATGTGAATTCACTTGAGCTTTCTTTCATATTTTTAAATGCAATAGACTTTCTACTTTTGCTAGATTTTTTTTTGATGGGTTGTGAGATATGAGTGAGCTAATCAAGTCATCTACTTTGAGCTTGTTTAAGTCCTTTGCCTCCTTAATAACTGTGACTTTTTGATTCCATGAGTTTGGCAATACTCTAAGTATCTTTATAACCTGCTGACTTTTAGAAATTCATATTTCTAGGCCTTTAATAGCATTAGTGATTTTAGAAAATCTAGCATACATTTCAAAAATAGAATCACCATCTAACATTTGAAAGCTCTCAAAATAACTAACAAGAATGCTCATTTAAGTTCCTTTTACTTGGGAGGAACCCTCATAAATAGACACAAATTTATTTTATATCTCTTCAGCTATTGTGCATGAAAAAACTCTATCAAATTCTCCAACGATCAATGAATAAAATAAGAAGTTTATAGCTTTAACATTACTTTGGATGAACATGGTTTATTCTTCCATCCAAGTGGACGCCTTGTCTCCTTTTGGCAATGTAATGCCATCTTGTATCAATATCTAATAATCTATACTATTTGCCATAATCAGTTATTTCATCCTCAACTTCCAATAGATAAAATTATTGCCATAAAATAGAAGTGGCCTAAGAAATGATTGACCCTTGCAAATGTGGGTACAAAAGTTAAGTGGGTTGCCATAGATATATAGAAGAGATCACTTTAAATAAAATAGAGGCATGCTTTGATACCACTTATTGATCCTGAGTTTGTGGCAAAACTCAAGAGGAGAGAGGTGAATTGAGTTCTTAAAAATTCTTTGGTAAATTTAAAACTTAACCCCTTGTGAGTTTAATCCCCTTGATGAAATATGCTAAGAGATAAAATGAGAGGATACAAATAGAATATAAAATGCAAGCAATCAAACCACACTACGACAACAATATATAGTGGTTCGGGGTACCTTCCTTACTCCACCCTTTCAAGCATATACACGTTGTGTCTTGGGTTCCACTATTGTATATTCAATATAATCTAGAGCACCCACTTTCTTCTAGATTCTAACTTATTGGTGAGAATAACTCCAACCAACCAAGTCTAATCTATTGGTAAAACAAACTCGAACCAATCAAGCAAAATCCATCAGTGAAACAAATTTAAACCAACCCCCTGTTTTGCTTCTTCTTGAATTCGGTCTCCAACACCGATCCAAGGCAACAACCCAAAACAAAATAGATAAAAAAATTTTAATTTTATGACGTGTATTCAATCTGCTCCAGAAGCTCCTTGTTATGTGAAGAAGATGATCTTGCAAGCTCACTTGCAGTAGTAGCATTTGAAGCTTCAATAGTTGTTCAAATGATTTCAACACTCTTGAATAATAGAAGATGTAAGCTCGTTTTGTGTTTTTCCAACTTCCTTCATATTCATACTTCAATGATATTTATAGAGGTAAAAAAGATCTAGCCATTGGAGTGGAGGTTGAAGTGCATTTAATGCTCCAACATTCAAAATTTTGACCGATACAGGACATGTCACAAGTGGAGTCGACTTGAGATGAGTGAAGTCAACTTTGGGTGCGACTTCGCTTTGGTTAAAATTTAATGTACAAAATTTAGCCTTCGAAGTCACATATAAATCGACTTGGGTTGAGACTTCATCCAAGTCGCAAGTGAAGTCAGTTTGGGTTGGAGCTTCATTTTTCTTTTTGTCCAAAGTTGCAGGCAGAGTCGACTTTGTTGTGGAACTTCACCCAAGTGACAAGTGAAGTCAACTTGGGTTGAGGCTTCACTTTGTTGAGCTTGCTATATATAGTCTTGAGCTCTTGAAATTAAATTATTTCATATTTTTATTTTCATACATATAATTGGAGACAAAACATCTGAACATACTTACACATATTCATTAGATCATTTTTAATGATATTTCAATTGTTTGTTAATCATCAAAATTAAATTAATCTTTCTTAAAAACATATAATCGACAATGGTATCCCCTTAATGCATACTTCTAATCCCTCTTAATTCGAAGCTGGTCGCTGAAGTCCATGTCTAGTTCACAACTTTATACGAGTTCAATTCAGGTCACATCGAATTGATACCTGTCTCATTAAGTTCTTGAAATCGGCAGATAAATCATATTCACTATCGGAACGCACCTAGGGTTATACTTCTGCGCGAGGTCTTAATGTAGCTAATGGGCCTCTAATTGATCTCAACCGACTATATTATGAGCTAATTGATGGATCACACATTACTTTTATAGGGCATTTGGCTGCCTTGACATGACAGAATGATAAATAGGGTTTTTAACGACTTCGACATACCTAAGTGTTGTTCATACTTTCTTACTGCATCATACATGCATGCATTTTTCTTTGTTAATGTGTTGCCATGCATTGTTGTTAGTCGAGTTCCAATAACTTGTTACACTATGTATTTACACATTGATAATAATATCTTCTTTCAAGACGCATGCCTTATTTATCTTGTGTCTCTTATTTCCAAGCATAAGTAATCTCCAACAATGGTATTCAACTCTTTTAATCAAGGATTTTCCTTCAAAGAGATGTAAAATAAGCCTATCAAATTTCATACAATATCTTTCGAAGTAAATATTTAGAACTACCATTATTAACCCGATTTGAATATTTGAATTATTCTCTCTATGTAACTATCCTTAGATAATTTAAAGGTAACCTCAGAACATGTCGAAACAAGTGGTGAACCTGATAGAAGTACTCTCCTTACATCTATAGAGCTGAATGTCATGGCTAGTTTGCCATGACTTTTACTACTAATGTTCTTTAGTCTTCTTTATAGGGTATGTCATCATCTTTGGCTTTTGATTTTCTTTTGAATGAGGATTTCATTATGGGAAAGCCAACAATGTTTAATCTTGCACTTCTGTGTCACTTTATTTGAGTTCCAAAAAGCTTTAACCACTACATCTATCAAAAGGTTGATTATTCATTAATCAGCATCCCTTGTGCCAGAAAGGATAATTGGCTAAAATTTTCTATTCATGATGTTGCCCATGCTCGATCTATTGCTCAACTTGTTGTTGTTTAGTCTATTTGAGCCTCTATTATACAGAATGAGTTTCGGTTCTTTCTAAAGCTATGTGACTTATTCTCATTGCTACTCTTTTGGTGACAATCAAGCTAATTGCCACTTCTCTGGCTTCTATTCACCAAAGACCTAATGAAGAAGGCAGTCAACTCCAATCTAGACAAAGAGAAACTACCTTCAAGAAAGACATTCACAACTTGCTCGGTAGTGTATAAATTTAATATCATGATTGTCATATATCTCAGCTTCCACCTTTCAATTACTTCATCATGGTATGCGGGATCATGCTAGGGGGGGCCTTGTGTCTCTAAGCATTGCAATTAATCTAGAAGATACCAAATTTAAATTATATTAATCTTAAATCATTGAATAACTCTAGGTGAGGAAAACTAGCCAAGTATAGTTTCAATGATCTCTGCAAATAAAATCAAATAAAATGTCATTCTACTATTTTATAAAAGTATCTCAAAAAGAGAAAAACAAAAGAAAATCAAACTAATGGGACTTCTACTCAGAAGCTTTGTCTCCTTCTTGAACTAATAAAATGCACAAGGTACAAAACCTCATTTTTTAAATTTTTTTGAAACTTTTTCATGCAACTGTTAAGCTAAGTATATTTAACATATGTATCGATTTTTACCATTTTTGGAGATTTGGAGATTTTTAGCTATTTTTTTATATTTTTAAAAACTAGTGGTATTTTAGTAATTAAATACACTTAGATTAACAATTATGTGAAAATTTTTCAAAAAATGGGTTATGCACCTGGGCGCATTGAATTAGTTTCGGTCTCCATCTTTCCTCGAGCTCTTTCTTGATGATTCCTTCTCTCTCCATTAAAGCTTTTCTAAGATGTTAATTATCATAAGATACTCTTTTAGGGTTAAGGCACCTCCTTTTTATAAGTGGCTTCACTTAGAAATATATAGATTATATAAAGTAGAGTAAATAGACTGCAAAAATAGTAATTTTTACATGTTTTCATGCCGAACAAGACCATGAGCATGTGAATTTGAAATTCATATATCGATGCCACTAGGGCGCCACCATACTGGTAACCATGCTAGCCAACATCCTACCATGTGCATGTTTGATGGTGTGAAGGGTGTTTTCTCCATATTTTATTTAAGCGCTATGTCTCTAAGGTTTCTTAGGTGGAACTATGCCTTCAGATTTCTTAGATGAGAGTAGGTTATCTCCTTTGATGTGTGAGAATGTTTCAGGGCTTCATTGTAATAGATATTGAGATGAACGTTAAAATTATCCAATAAAAAAGAAATATACAAGTTGATGGTCATGTTCAATATTGGATGGTTAGAGTTAATGGAAGCAATAAGCTTGTGGGTGTGATGTTGTTCTTTTGCTTTTGAAGCTACTTTGCCCTCTAATGTTATGTATCTAATGTGTTTTATACTTATTCCTAAGCAAATACATGTGAGTCCTCTAGGAGTCATGCTTGAATGAAATTTCAATTAAAACATGGAAAACCATTAAGACAATAATAAAATAATATGGGAAATTGTTACATTTAAGGGGGTGTTTGTTTAAACCATGAATATTTCAAAGTAAAACTTTTCATTCTCCATAACTACCATATTTTTAAATTATTTTTCACTTCTTCCTATATAACTATCTTATTTTTTAATCATTTCTACACAACTACCTGTATATATAACCTATCTATTTTATCTTTATTCTCTTTACTCCTCATCATTATCCCTATTATATCACATCATTTTCTCTCATTTGCAAAAAAATTTTACATGAAAACTTTTCGTCAAAAGTTTTATCATGTCCCAAACACACCTTAACTATGAAAAATGGTATTAATTATTGACAAAACAACCATACCTTTTTAATACCATTAAAACATAGCCATCTATAAATTTAGATTACGTAAATTATTTAGTAGAGTCAATTTATCAAAATTAATTAATCCATTATCAATTAATGTGCTTCTTCCATTTTCTTTTTTCGTGATGATACCTTGATTTATTTTCCTTCTTCATTAATTTACCCTTTCCTCCCTTCTAATAATTGTTAGTCTCATATAATGGCTTACAAAGAGAACTTAGAGAATTGAACATGAATCAAACATAAGTTTAACCATAATATAATTCAAAATCACAAAAAATGTAATTATAGTGGTTTAGTCTCCTAACTTACTTAACTCTACAAGCACATAAGCTTGGGTTTCATTAGTTAACTTTTCAATACAAGTTATAGTGATACAGTGTAAATATCTGTCTTCTGAATTTAGAATCTAGCTCTAAGTGGCTAGTAAAGGAATCGACATTCGTAATTCACTTTCTCTTCATTTGATTGCTACCGTAATTAAGGTAATACAAAATAACAATTCAAGAAAAGAAACATACAAATTAATTCAATACCTCTGCATGAGCAACATGATTTGCATAAAATATTCTAGTTGAAGCACCAAAGAAATTCTCACAAGTTACTCTCCAAAAGGTGATTTTTGCCTTAGCCTTGAAAACCTTTTATAATTACGAATGTATCCTTGAAAAGGTTGCTTGGTCGAGTGAAAAGATAACCATAATAGCTTATCCATTTTGCTCGTTGGTAAAAAAAATTGACTTTTTACTCAATAAAAAATAGACCTTTCAAAAACATTTGATATTTTGCTTTGAAACCTTTGATTGATTTGGAGGCGGAGAGTTCGTTATGAATTATTAGTCAACCTTTTCTCTTGCAAACATATTGACCTTTTAAAAACATTGGATATTTTGATCCGAAATATTTGATAGATTTGGAGATGTGAGTTTATACCAAATTATCAGTCAACATTTTTCCCTACAAACATATGATCATCCCCTTGTTTGATAAAAAATAAAATTTTCTCCAATAATTCTAAGTTAAACACAATCCATGCAAACCCTATTCGAGTTAGACATCCTAAATAACCACAAATACAAAGATTATCAAACCATAGGAGTACAACTAACCAATCACAACTCAAACACACAAATCCTTATCCAAGCACATCTCAAACATGATAACTCACAAGATATAATCTTATCCACTCTTAGATCTCATCAATTAAGATAAGATTAATTCAAATCAAGATCAAGAACAAACTACCTAATTATTAAAATCGTATATTCTAACATTCTCTCCCTTTTTGTTGGTGACAACCATTTAACCATGTGTGCATTTTCAAAAATGCTCCTTCTATCACTATGCTCCCCCCTATCGTTATGTTTCCATTTGAACTAATCTCATGGTTTTCTCCTCCTTTTTGTGATAGACAAGAAGTAATAAGAATATAATGAAATGAGTATGTAAAGTGTACAGGTGCAGTGGTATCCTAGTTGAACGCCATGAAAGAGTATGTTAATGTCAGAGACAAAACATTTTCCAAAAGAAACAAGTTTTTACAGGAGAAAAGAAATTAAAAGAAGTCTTGGCATGTCTTCATTCAATTAAGTTAGTCTTAGTTAGCGATCGAGTGTGCTGCTCTTCTTCTTCTTCTTCTTCTTTAGATACCAAGTCAAACATGGAATAAGTTGGCACTTTCTTCTTCATCTAGGACCCATTGTAGAGGGGGAATTTTCTTTGAGGTAGCAATGATTTCTTGACTTGGTAGTGAGTTCGGATTTGGGAGCTGGACTAAGGTTGTCAAGAAATGCTTGCCATTTTCCTCTAATGGTCCTTATTTTGTGGTTAGTTTTGGTGAAGAATGAGGAGAAGGTTATGGAGAGAACATGGGAGATGGTTTTGAAGGAAGAGGAGAAAGAGAAGGATTTGCAATCATCTGTCTAGATAAAGTTTGTATATGAACATTCAAGAGAAAACAATTTGGTATCAATTTTATCTATTCAAGAGTGAAGGGAACTAAATTGAAGAAAAAGAAATTTGTTCAAGCTAGTGAAGTCTACTGTATGCTTAATGAGTGTTGATTTAGATTTAGATTTAGGCTTAAGTTGTATTGAGAATTTTGGATGAGATTAACCATGTGTGTTAATGGGTTCAGGGAGTGGAGGCTCATCACCCACTTCATCCTGCTCCTCTACAATTTTACCTTAAGAATCATTACATACCAAGATGTCCTGTACCACTTAGAATTCTATTCTCTTTCGGAGTAGTAGGAGTGAACATCCACCTTCCTTCTTCTATCAATCTTTATTTCGTCCTCTTAAGTGTAGATTCTCCAATTATATCATATAAGGTAGGCTTAGTGAATCCTTCATTACTGAGATCGATACCAAAATGCTTGAAGAGGTGAGTGAGAAACATTCCAAAAGAAAAGTTTCCATTCAACATGTTTTTCTAGCTTATTATGTATTGAAGCATTTCATGCATAAGACGGAATAAATTTTGAAAAATAATACACCATTCAAAATGACATCATTAAAATTCATAATATCTTTTCCTCTAGCCCTCAGATAGAGATAGTTATAAATAACTTGAAATAGCATTTCGACATCTACAGATGTTAGTTCTCTACATGGGAATACAATTTTCAGAATGCTCGAACTTAAATTAGGTGTAAGTTTAGGATAACATCTTGTATGTTGACTTTTATAGAATCATCTTCACTAACATACAGTAATTTCATAATTAATATAAAATCTTATGCAATGAATGTTATTTATATGTCTTTCACATATGATGTATATGTATCATCATCTGTCTTTGTGAGATGGAGATAAAAGAATTCTACTAACTCTTAATAGATTGACAATACCAAGCACAAAAAGCTATATAATCCAAAGTCAATGATCTAATCAATGAACTTGAACTTTGCATCTTTGAAAAATTTGAAATGAACACATCTACCCTTTATGATACTCTCCTTTTCAAAACTCTTTTGAAAATGTTCTTTCTACTTCATTTACTTGAAAGGTGATGTAGTCGTGGGATTTTTGGAATGGCATTCTTCTTCTTTCTTCCATCCGGATGTCGATGCTCCTTCTAGTCCTAGGAAGAGAATTCTCAAGTGATACATCTTCCAACTTCCACTTGCCTTTCTCTTGGTATGTTTCTTTGAAACTTGATTTTAGTGGAGCCATAGGAATGGTTATGGTTGTGAAAAGGATTCTGATTTTCGGTTCTATGTGGTATTGGCCTAGGGTATTTTCAAATTAGGGAAGGTTGAAGGTTTTAGTTGATGATGGATGATATTGATAGATGAAAGCTAGAATTTGTGAAAATATAGTTTTTTGAATTAGGGAAGGTTGAAGGCAGCGTTTTAGTTGATGAGGAAAGACATTGATAAAGGAAAATTAGGGTTTCGATGGTTAAAGGAGGATGGGAATAAAAGAAATTGAACACACAAAATGAGAAGGACAAGAAAGAATTCTCACAAACCATTGTCAAGTGTCGTCAAATCACTAGGGCTCTTGTAGGAGGAAGAGTTTGAGCTCTTATAGGACGAAAAAAATTTTAAGTGGAGAGGGAATGCGAAACACTACCCTTTTCATTGCTCCGTCTATGGTTTTAATGAAATCAGTTGACCTTTGTTTCATATATATGTACTCTTCTATTATGTTAAGCAAGATATATCATGCCAATGGAATGCTCAATTCCCTTCTTATTTGAGCAAATTTTTTATAGGGGAGAGGTTTTGTGAAAATATCTGCCAATTGTTCTTTAGTGGGGATAACTTCCGTAGTTACATTTTTGCATTGTACATGATTTCAAATAAAATGATATCTTACCTCAGTATGTTTAGTACGAGTATGTTGGACTAGATTTTATCCAAATTTATGGCACTTATATTGTCCAAAAATATGAGAATATCTAAGTAAATAAGTTCATAATCATTTAATTATTGTTTCATCATAAGATCTGTGCACAATAACTAACAGCAGCTATATATCCAGATTTAACTGTTGAGACTGCAATATTGGTTTATTTTCTAGAGTTCCATGACACAAACATACTACCAAGAAATTAGCAAGTCCCAATTGTGCGTTTCATGTCTACTTTGTATCCTTGATTAGCATCTAAATAAATAATTAATTCAAAAGTAAACTTACTAGGATACCACAACTCCAAATTTTGAGTGTCAATTAAGTAGATGAATATTCATTTAACAATAATTTAATGTAATTCTTTTAGATTTGACCGAAATCGGGCACACAAACACACATTAAATAAAATGTCTATTAGAAGTAAGATATAATAGTGATCCAATCACCATTCTATATGATTTTTCATCTACATTCTTACTTGATTCATCTTTGTCTATTTTATACGTGTACTCATTGTGTGGTCATTGCTTTTGCAGCTTTCATCTTGAATTTTTCAACATCTCATTAATATATTTTGTTTAAGAAATAAATATGCCTTCAGAAACTTGTTTCACTTGCAACCCTAGGAAAAATGTTGTTTTTCCACATACTCATCTCAAACTCATCCTACGTTAACTTCTTAAAATACTTGCAATATCTCTCATTAGTTGAATGAAAAATGACATTATCAACATAGCTTTGAACAATCAAAATATCCTAATGAATACTCTTAATGAACAAGTTCGAATCACATTTGAACTTCTTATCACATGATGAGATAATTTGTCACACTAGGCACTTGGGGCTTGTTTAAGATCATACAATGCTTTAGATAATTTGAACACATGATGAGGGTAATCTAGATCTTGAAATTTTAGAGGTTATTTAACATACACTTCATCTTTAATCTTTTCATTTAAAAATTCACTTTTTATATCCACTTGATAAATTTAAAATTTTCGTAAGATGCAAATGCAAGTAGCCTTCTTATTACCTCAACTCTAGCTACAAGGAAAATGTTTCACATTATCTCTTCTTGCTCATCATTTTCTTGTTTATTTTGTTCTTCTTTCTTTTGAAGTGTGGTTTCCTCAAACACTCCATCTTCTCCTACAACATCTATCTTTCTCGACAAATAGTTAATTTCATCAAAGTTTACATGAATTAGTTATTCTACTATGAATGTTGCAAAATGCTTTACTTGAGGATGAATATCCAAGAAGTATTCATTCATCACATTTGATATCAAATTTCCTTAATTCATCTTTTCTATTATTCAAAACAAAGGATTTACTCGCAAAAGAATGAAATTGTCCAATATTTGACTTTCGTCTTTTCCACAATTCATATAGTATTTTCTTTAAAATGGGATGGTATATGTACATGATTTATGATGAAGCATGCAGTGTTTACTACTCCATCCAATAGCTATGTGGTAGATGCTGTGGAGTTCTTAAAGTAGAGAAGCTATGGGATATTCCAAAATTTTTGTAAAAATTATAGTTTTCAAAATTTACCATGATCACTTCTATAACATAAATTTCTAAAACGCTTTCATTCTAAATTTTATGGTAAATTTTTTGGAATACTTTAGAACATTCGTTTGTGCTTGCAAGAAATAGTATCCATGTATATCTTGAAGAATCATCAACTTATATATGTATATTGTTTTCTAGACAAGCGCTTAGTTTGAGTAAGTCCAAATAGATCCATATGCATCAATTATATTGGTTTTGTTGTTGACATTGCATTTCTTTATTTGAAGGATGTTTTTCTTTGCTTTCCAAGTTTACATGAGTCGAATATATGATCCACATTAATTTTGAATTTTGTTAATTCTTTAATTAATACATGTTTTTGGATTTTTTTGTTGATTAGCATATTTGCATGACCAAAACACTTGTGTGAAAGTAAACTTCCATCATTAAATACAGATAGGCATTTTGGATGTTATTTTGGATGTTCTGAACTAAGATACAAATTATATACATTTCTGTTTCTTTTTCCACAACAAATGTTATTTCCATAAGAGTCACAAACAATGCATTTATCTATCCTAAATAAGACCTCGTACCCTTTATCGCAAAATTAACTCATACTTAAAAGATTATAAACCTTCTACATAAAACACATCATTAATATTCATACCTTCACAACATTGACAACTTACCATTCTAATCCTCTAATTATTCCTCTATTATTGTCACCAAATGTCACTTTCTCCTATTACTTTATTTTTTTGTTTTTTGAATTTTTTTTATTGATAGTCATATGATGAGAGCATCCATCATCAATATATTATCTTATTCTAATTTTCAAAAAATTAAAAATAATTATGTTTTTGTACTCATCTCATGGGTCCATAATTATTATTACCACCCAATACAGACCTTTCAACTTTTAAATTAGTTTCACTCTGTGTCTGTATTCTCTTCAAAGGACAAGCAAATGAAAAATGATCATTGGAACAATAAAAATGACTCAAACCATCTTTAGTAATATTTTTATAGAAGAGTTTCTTAAATGGATTTTTGATCTCAATAGTTTACTTTTCAGTTGATCATTCTCATTTGTTAGTTTTTGAATACAATTATGAAGATCTATAGATTTTAGCTTTTCATTTTCCTATTCTCTTTTTATTTTAAGACATTTTTAGTAAGAATATCAAATTTCTGAAATAGTTCATTTTATGCTTTTCATAAATCACCATTATCATCAAGACTCATCACAGTTTCAACATTATCTTCCGAATGCTTGACCATGAATCTCATCAACCCAGTTTTATGATCAAATTTAGAACTAATGGAGATAGATGTATCAATATTGCTCCAAACAACATAGCTTCCATTTTGGTTTACCCTTACATTTTTTTATTTGAGGGGATGGATACAATTTTTTAGATGTCCAAATCCTTTACAGTTGTAACATCTCATCTTTGATGGATTGTTCTCTTTTTTTTTCAAACTTAATTTTTTGCACTAATTTGTTTATTATTTTTCTCTGAATTATTTTTGCATCTAAATCCAAACAAATTTCATTTGCTCTCTACTACTAAGGAAGTATGGAATATTATTTTTGTTACCCATAGAGGAACCTCTCAAGTCAAGAAATCCAAAATCAACATACTCATGCACGAATATGAGCTAGTCTTTATAAAATCCACTGAATCAATTTCATAGATGTATAGCAGGTTCATTAACATTATCAGTAACCTCAAAGGGTATAGTGAGACTATTGATTCTCAAGAATAAGTGAAGAAATTATTTCACTCTTACTTGTAACATGGATTGCTAAAGTGACCGCAGTTGAAGAGGCAAAGGATCTTACCAAGATGACAGTTGATCAACTAATTGGATCATTGATGACTTATGAGATTGTTCTGAAGAAGAATGATACTAAAGATATTGCTGGTAAGAAATCTCTTAGATTAAAAGTTGATATTGACAACTCATCCGATAATGCAAGAAGTGATGATGAAGAAGTTGTACTCCTTTTAAAAAATCAGAAAATTTATAATGAACAATATATCAAATAAAGCATTCAATGCTTTAGCATTTGGTTGTATTTTCTCAATATGTTGATGATCAAGGACAATGGGGATACCATCAGCAAGTAGGTTGAAACCATCTTCAATAATGCTCAACAGTTTTACATCTTGTCCCACAAGAAATATCTTCATTCGAAGTTTCTAATACACAAAATTAGAACTAGAAAGTATGAAGGATGTGTAATAGAATATCCTTCACCAAAACCTTCAAATCTTTCATTAACCATTTGATATCTTTGAATAATTCAAAGATCTACTTTAATACTAGTTGTTGGTCTTGTGTTATGGCTTACAAAAAGAACTTAGATACAAACATGAATCGACCACAAGTATAAACATAATATAATTCAAAATCACAAAGAAAATATAATTATAGTAATTCAGTCCCCTTGAACTAATTTACTGTTAAAGCAGACAAGGCTTAGGCTCTATTAGTCAACTTCTCAATAGAAGTTACAGTGGTAGAGTTTGAGCAACTGTCTTCTATATTTAGAACCTAGCTTCAAGTAGCTAGTGAAGGAATTGATACCCTTGATTCATTTTATCTAGGTTTGACCACTATCAACACAAACATAATACAAAATAACAACTCAAGAAAAGAAACAATACTAACTTGTTAAAAACGAATGAATAATTAAGCACAATCTATATTTTGATGATTAACAATTCAATTTGAAAGGTTTTAAGGCACTAACATCTATGTTGAGATGTTTTAAGGATTAGATACTTCAAATTCAAAGCTTGGTCAGTTGAGTCGCACGCCAAGTCGACTCAGGCATTGACTTAGGTCAAGTTGATACCAAAGTTGGTTCCGACATCGACTTCAAAGGGCTATTTTTTGATAACGAAAAATTCTGGACGAGTGAGCAAGCGAAGTAGCATCCAAAGTCAACTTCGCATGCGACTTGGGTCAAATTGCAACCCAAGTCGACTCCATCAACAACTTGGGGTATCTTTAGGTATCTGAAGCCGAATCAAATAAAGTCAAGTCACAACCGAAGCCGACTTCGACATGCACTTAAGTGAAGTCGCATATGAAGTTAACTCAAATATGCGACTTGGGTGAAGTCGCAATCCAAGTCAATTTCACTTGCGACTTGGGTCAAGTTTGAGACCAAGTCGACCCAAAGTGGAATTGAAGCTGAAGAGTGAAGATCGAAGTTGCAACCTAAGTCGACTCTAGTCTGTGATTTGGGCGAAGTCGCACCCGAAGTCAACTCTAAGTGTGACTTGAGACGTAACGGTCGAAAAAATTAGAACGTTGATGCGTTGAATGCACGCCACTTATCACCAAATGTTGAAATTTAGTCTTCTCCTATTTAATACATGTCAAATATAAGGGAAAGATTTAGCTAGTGCATTGATTGAGCTTCAACCTTCCAATCCTCAAGTATTCAAGTGATCATTAAAAGCTTTCCAAGAAGAACTGAGTCATTGATTGCAATTGTTGAACTGATCCATCAACAACTCATTCGACATATTCTTTTCAGTGCTAAAATTGTTCCCTACACATTTGTAAAGTGTAGTCTTACTTTTGTTCATTGTTTATTTGTGATTCGACTTGGTTTGGTGTTGGAGACTAAGACTAAATGAAGGCAAAGTAGTTTGAGGTTGGAATGTGACTGGCTACCTACTTGTGCAAAATTTGTAAAGGCTGTCTAGAGCTGAAATTTAGAAGATAGCAAGTACTCTAACTATATTTCCATTGACATAATGGAATCCAAGGCACAAGAGTGTATTTTTGGAGGAGTGGAGTAGGAAAGGTTGTCTTGAACCACTATAATCTCTTGTGTTTGTTTTGCTTACTCTATTTGCATTTTTGTTCTCCACCTTTTTTCATTCAAGGAGATTTATTATTTTGCAAGGGGCTACATCTGATATAACAAAAAAAAATTGAAAGAACCCAATTTGCCTCTCCCCTCTTGGGTTTTACCATAAAATCAGGACCAACATAACCCACTAAACATCTCTACATAAGTAGCATGATTTGCGCAAAACCTTTAAGTTGAAGCACCAAGGATTTGAGCAACAATTCATTTTCTTTGATCTTCAAACTCTTTCTCACAAGTTTCCCTTCAAAAGGTGATTTTTGCCTTGGCCTTGAACACCCTTTTATAGTCCCAAGTGGATCCTTGAAAATGTGGCTTGACAGAGTGAAAAGATAACCATAATAGCTCATAAGTTGGCTTATCCATTTTGGTAATTTCCAGAAAACCTTCTACCTTTTACTCTAGAAATGGTTGACCTTTTAAAAACATCTAATGTTTTGATTTGAAATTTTCAACTAATTTGGAAACAGAGAGTTCATGATGACTTATCAGTCAACCTTTCTCTTCCAAATACATGAACTTTTGAAAACATCAAATGTTTTGATTTGAAACAATCGACTGATTTGAAGACTGAGTTTATGCTAAATTATTAGTTGACCTTTTTCCCTACAAACATATGATGTTTTCCCTATTCAAATTATACATGCCAAATAACCACAAATACAAAGATTATCAAATCATAAGAGTACAACTAACCAATCATAACTCAAATACATAAATCCTTGTCCAAGACACCTCAAACATGATAACTTATAAAGATAAGATTTGATCTACTCTTAGATCTTGTTAATTAAGATGAGATCAATTCAAATGAGGATTAAGTACAAATTTTGTCATCACCAAAATCATGTATTCTAACAATAATTTTAGGCTATTAATAAAATTTTAATTTTCATTATTTGATTTCACACTTTATATTTGATACATGTTATATGCCATGCTTAGAGGAAAAATTGTGCATATTATAGTTTTATAATCTCGTATAAAGACATATGATATAGTTTTATTCTATTATCTCATATGTAATGGCAAGCTAAAAAAAGATTTCGATTAAATTACAGTCACTACAAGAAAACCCAACAATTGCAATGACCATAATCTTTCTACGTTTGTTACAAAATATCTATTGCTAAAGCTAAGTAGCAACTACAATTGGTTTCATTGCAATTCGAGCTCTATTAACAATGGAAAACTAGGTTGTGATAGACATGAATTAACAACGAAAACTTTTCATTCCAGTTATCATAATATTAGCAATGAAAATTTAGGTTACAGTAGGCACGAAACTTTAGCAATGAAAAATATTATTTCAATTATTATAAAATTAGCAATGAAACTTTAGGTTGCAATATCTTTTAATTTGCAGCAAATAGTTTAGCTGCGAATGATGTTAACAATATGCTAACAATGGTTAAAAACATTAGCTATAATGCAATTGGTTGCAATAAGTGAAGATTTTTATTGCAAAAACTAAAAATTTCCAACATTTTTTGTTGCTTAAAAAGTCAGTGAGATTAATATGGTCAATATATCATCAATTAAATCATTATTTTAATCAAATAATTAATGCACATGATTATATAATCCTATAACTAATTACATAGCACTAAGAATAATTGCCATATAAATGAAAAGGCAAGCCTTCTTTAAAAATTATAACTAAATTTTTCATTTTCAATTTGATACGATTTAAAATATATGATTAAATGCAATATAAATTTCGATTCCATCAGTAACTTTCTTAAGCAATCTATTGGACAACAAAAGTAGCTTCATAAATTCAATCTTTACTTTTGCATTGAGCGCTTCAACATTAAGAGTCCTATCCAAGCTTAATAAAACTCTATAAATTTAAGTGATAAGAATCTAATGATTTCTAGGCCAAATGAGCTAGATACATAATGACATGTTCATAAAGTCTCAAATCCAAGAAAATTAGAAAATGGGCTACACGGAAGGATAAAGCATCATGAACAACTTTATGAAAATGCATGGATGTACCAACTCTCAATAAATGCAACTTCTAAAAGCATCAAGACTCAAAACAAAAAAGAACGCCATAAAAGAATTCATTGGGCTAACTCCAATTGAGTGGAAAGTGCATAAACATGAAATTGATATATCTCATTCCTTGTGAAATCTTGATGGATAGGGATGAAGCCCAACGAAAGCACATTAAAATGAAGAATTCAAAACTGTTAGCGGTTCAACTGATGCATCACATAGTGGTGAAGTAATGAAAGTTCTATACAAACACAACTGGAGTTGGCCTAAGTCAAAATGAATTTTATTCAATGGTAAAGTAGCATGTTCAACCGAGGAGACAAAAGGTAACTTAGAGCTTTTGCTCATTTGGCCATATGAGCAAAGTTGAGGAGAAGACTTCTAAATGGTTGTTAAATTCAGTTGTTGAAGATAGTGTAATACTTTTGTATTAGAATGTCGAAGTCATCAATGCCACGCATTGTAGAAGCTAACTTATTCCGATCTAAGAATAAAGTAATATGGACCTTAGGTTGCAATGATTAAAGTCTATTATTAGAGCTACCTTTAAGAAGGATCAGATGGGTCTTTACACCCTTGACCAAGAAACCAACAATGTCAAAGATAAAATAACAAGGATAATCTTTTATAAGTTCAAAAAAGAAAGCAAATTCTTTTGGATAAGAAGAGTGACCAAAACATCATTCAAAGGAAGGGACTCTATGGAACAAGATATGCAACTAGTTCTCTTGTGAGATGCGATAGTAGATCACCATTCTCGATCATAATTTTTGTGTTGTCACTCGTAGGAACAAGAGAGGAAAGAATACTTGGGTTTGCTGTGATATGTGCATTAGCACTTGCGTCAGGAATCCAATTTCCTTCCTCAGAAAGGTCAAACAAATGCAAACCAGCAAATCCTTGGGCAGTAAGTTTTTGTAGAACATCATTAGCTTGTGTTAGGGTTAAGATCAATTTCAAGCACAGAAGAACACAGGGATATAATGTGGATCGGCTCCAAGCTTACTCTACCAAAGAAAGGATTAATTAATTAATCACCAAACTAATTACAACTTTTATCTCACAGGCAAAAGACTGCATCTCTCGGAGAATCTCTCACACCAGGACTCTCTAAACTCTCTCTATAATCTCCCCTAAAACCCTATAGACCACGTGTCTATTTATAACTTCCATATATAACTTTGCATAACCCATATGCAAATCCAGACCCACTCAACTAAGATACATAGAATACGTAATCCCAATTCCAGCAGAATATAAGACATCTAACAAAACTCCACCTTGGCTTGAATTCTGCGAACAACAAGCCAACTAGCTTATAGAGAAACTCGTGTCTGCAACCACTCGACGATCTTCTAACCATGCTTGAACTTGCATGGTCTGCCACACCATTCCTGGGTGTCGAGTATAACTTACCTCTGCATCATGATCTTCAGTGGCCTCATAGGAACTCCACTTGTTTGCATACTCCCTAGAAGTCTATAAAGACTTCCAGTCTTCTGATCTTCCATCACAACTGTAGCTCCCTTTGACACCTTGAGAACTCCACCTTCAACTGAAATCTCGTAAATTAGGAACATGTCTCACAGTAGTCAACGTCCATACAACTCCATCAAACATGTGAATCTGTATTGTACCAATGCCAGCAACTCTGCTCCTTGCCTTATTTGCCATCCTTACAGTACCAGCATTGCATTCCTTATAAGAACTGAATTGTTCCTTGGCTACACACATATGAAAGGAACATCCTGAATCCAAAATTCAATCATCACTACCTATAGTAGCTTCCGCTATAAGCAACACATCACTATCCGAAACCACAGCTATTGAGGGATAATCATACGATTCATCATTTGCCTTCTCTTTCCCCTTCTTTTCTTTCTCTTTCTCTTTCCTCTGTCTCTCCTTCCATTTATAACAGACTCTCTACATGTGACCCTTCTTGCCGCATTCCTAGCACTCAATATCTATACTCGATCTGGATAAACTTCTGGATCCGCTCAGACAATTTGATCTGTATTGTTGACCACCAGTCACAGCCAAAGCACTCTCACTACCTGACGATCCATTACCTTTGTTCTTTTTACGAGTTTCATTCATTAGTAAAGAAGTAACAACGTCATCAAGCTCCAAGGTATCTTTCCCGAACAACAACATCATCACAATGTGATCAAACGAATTAGGTAATGAGGCCAACAAAAAATAACACCTTGTTTAATTTTCTCTCCCAAAGAAATTAAATCTGTTGCGATTCTATTCAATTCATCCAAGTGCTTCCTAAGATCTCCAGGCTCTTCAAATTTCAATGCATATAATTTCTTTTTCAGATATAATCTATTAATTAAGAATTTAGATTTATACCTGGTCTCCAATTTTTTCCAAATTTCTTTAGGATCTGTCAAACTGATCACCTCCCGAAGAGTATTATCCACAAGAAACATCTGAATTATGCTAGTTGCATCTCTCTTATCTACCATTCATCATAGCTCATCTTCTCGGGCTTCTCGGATTCTTTCATCAACACTTTGACTTTCCCTTCTCGAGTCAGAATATTCTTTACCAGTTGTTGTCATAGGGTAAAATTATTCTGCCCATTAAATGGCTCCACCGCAAAACTGGTTCCCTTTATACTCGCCATATTTGAAATTCTTCAAATAAACTTTTCTAAATAAGCTGAATTTGCCCAATCTGAACCGTCCAAGTGATTCAAAGCACCTCAAAATGTAGAAAATAATTCTTGAATCACCCAAATTGGACACAGGATCACCATATTTGATGAAAACAAAATCTACACAATTTAAACTAAATTTCTGTCTGTTGGGATGAATAAATATCCATTCTTCACCTTCTAAAAGACCAACTGCATGAGTTACCCTAGCTGTCACCTTCTAAAAGACCAACTGCATGAGTTACCCTAGCCACAGCTCAAAAAAAAATTCTGGTCGATCTGCCTAGGTTTGTTCTAGATTCATCTACCCATTGCGTACTGCTGGACGCCGAACTCTGGTAATCTTAAGCGCTAGCCGCTTTCCTTCTTTCTTCTTCTCAGGTTGAACCAGAAAACTTTTCAGGTCCCTGACTTGCTGCAACTGCAGATACTGCCACCTTGCACACCACTATCGGCTAGTTTCTTCGCTGGTTCATCGGCTACTGCACGCGCATCATCCCTGCTTGAAATTGCTTCACCCCCTTCTACGCCCTGCCTCTCTGACGTCGCCGGCAAGCTCAACCGCTGGAGCATACTTGTCCTGCACCGGATAGTCGATGCTTGCCAAACCAAAAAAAAATCACTGCTGCTGGTTCTTGTCCAGACTTCGTGCCAACCGTCGTAGATCCGAGCAAAGGATGCCGCCTCTGTTTCTCCTTCCTCTTTGTCCTTTTGGGTACCCTAAATGTACCCCAAAAGGCGTCTCGACAGAGTTACCAGTGACCTCCACTTATAGCCCCGACTCCCTCTTTCATCCGAACTGATGTGGGATGTTACTATAATTGTTCAAACTCCAGCAACTTTTGTTGTCTAACTGACTCGAGATAATGTGCCTCACTGAAGTGCAAAAGAAAGTCCTCCCAGTTCATTTATTGCCAAGTAAGGATGCTTAACTTCATTGCATTCTACCGCTTAGTCGCATTACCCTTCAACATATGAGTGACAAACCGGACTTTTTGTTGTTCACTGCATTAAAGTAATTCAAAAAACTTTTTCAATTCTTCTATTCATTCTTTAGCACTGTTAGGGTTAGGATCTCCTTGATAAAGTGAAGGTCACATGTTCAGAAAATCATTCATGACTCTTCAGCACTTGTAACATCCCACATCGGTTAAGATGAAGGAGGGAGCCTGGGCTATAAGTGGAGGCCGCTGGTAACTCTGTCGAGACGCCTTTTAGGGTACATTCAGGGTATCCAGAAGGACAAAATCGTGCGGGCTAAGGCCCGAAGCGGACAATACCTGCAATAGTTGGGCCGGGCGTTACAATCAAAGATTGATTTTCCTATAGCATTTAATTGATCACATATCAACTTGAAGTCTCGAAGATAAATATAAACTCCCCTCACTTGAATGTTGTAGCCGAGATAGAAGAGAAAATTCACGGGCCATTGAAGCTTGAGTAAAATGAGTAGTCAGTGCATGCCATACCTCAGACGTAGTTTTAAGTCCAAGAACATAACCCAAGACATCTCAAAAAGTTTTCTGATAATCTAAGACTTGATAAAGCGACCAGCCTGAACCCATGAACTGTAGTCCAAATTTGCCCGTCGAACAAGAGTTGAAACATCAATTGACTCTGAATGATATTGAGGTGGCTCAAGAATTTCACCAGAGAGAAAGCCCATTAGATCTTGACTCTCAATCAAAGAAGTAACTTGAGTTTCCAAGAACAAGTAGTTGTAATCAGTGAGTTTGAGTGTGACAAAATTTGCCACATTAAGACTTGAAGGGAATGGATATTTTGGTGGAGGAGAATTTGCCATTAGTAATATGATGGGGCACAGAAGTATAACATTGGCTGAAACAGGAGGCTGGGCGTGAACATGCAATCGAGACGATAGTATATCCAATGATGAACTGGTTGTTTACAAGCAAAAATCACATTTGCAACAATGGCATAAGCCCCGATACTATAAAGGACAAAAACTATAAAAATTTGTAGTTTTATTTTCTTTCACAAATTCAATTCTATATGAACAGCAGCATAGGCCTTTTATAGGACCAAAAATGAACAGATAAAACAAAACAACCTATTCTAAAGGAGACCTATTTTATAGCCTAAGACAAGGAACAACTGTTTTGAATTTGTTAGTTGAATCAGTCATTTCTTCAGCTTTATAAGGTGGCACCATTAGAAACAAAGTCAATATAGCATAAGTGTCATGAGCAATCATTTTTGTCTCAAGAAGCACAAATAATTGCAAAACATGAGTTCTATAACATAAAAAAAAAAAAAAAATCATCCAAACAACTCACAGCCTAAAAGTACGAAGAGTAGTAAATAGTAGAAACCCCCCGAAAAGTAATTTATTCAGCCATCGTCCAAGAATATCATTAGGAGGCTCACCTTCTTTGAATTTAAAAACAAAGACAAAAGGAGGCTTCAGTATTAATTCAGATTACTTTTACTAGAAATCCCTTTAGCCCCACCTTGACTTTTCTGTGATGGGACTTACCAACTAAACTCTGCAGGTGCATTGCGGTTGCCGCTTTTACCTTTCAAGGTTATAAGCTTTTCCCTACACGCCGTAAGTCTAGAGTGATTTGGCCGTTGCAACTAAATTATCCACTGTTATCCGAAACTCCTTGTATACCTTCTCTGCAAGAGCACTTGGACCAATATCCCAACAGACAAATTTAAGCTGCCAAGAAAATAAATGAATAACAATAAAAAAAGCAGTCCGTGCAGAGAAGAGAGAGGAAGATAGTAATTATTGAGCTAATCTAACATTTGTTGAGGCAGGAATTGATAAGCCATTAGCAGTTTTCTAGAGACAGCAGATAAACAAGTCCAATCTGTCGATCCATAGTTAGAAACGATTAGCATAATTTATCCCTACTAAAATTTGTTGTAGAAGAATTTCACTCCTGATCAAGTACAACTCACAGCAGAGAACAGGAATACACACCCTTTTCCTTTGTCTTTATGCAGAACTGCAATAAAAAGCTAAGCAATTCATCCATTTCAAGTTTATGGTTTTAGTCCATAAAAGACTTAAGTAATACGTAAAAACATTTTTGCATTTTCATGAAAAAAATTGGTTATGAGGTTTCATATAGGTGGGTAGTGCCAAAACAATTTTTTCATGAAACATAGCATAAATTGGAAAATGAGAGTTCAAACGCAACAAATCGGGAAAAAATTGCAAAAATAACAAAAGCATCCTAGCTATTGCGCTAGAACAATGATTGTCGTGGTTGAGTCATCGACAGTTGAATTTGTTGTGGCTGCTCACCATCTTGATGTTGTGATCATGACTACGCTAGAGATCATTGAAGTTTAAAAAATATAATAAAAAAAACTACTATAAGGGATATAGACCTACGAAATTATGGTCCGATATTACATAAATTGAAATTTTAATTATTAATTATTAGTTTCAAGTTGAAAGAAGTATTCTTGGGAGCATACGTCCCCAGTGTGATAATTTCAGAAAAATGGCTAGCTAGAGGACCTTCCCAGCCGTTAATTAAAGTACTTGATTAATGCTAATAACTGTTTACCATTCTGATCATCAGTGGCTAATTTACTTTATCGGCCACTTAATTATATCAGCTGTTTGTCTTCTATTGGACAAGTCTTTCAAAACATCATAACTACCTCGGGGAATCTTTCAATGCACCTTGATGCATTGAAATTTGATGCATCAAGGTGCAAAACTTCATTTTTTAAAATTTTTTTATAAGATTGTTAAAATAGATGTATTTAACTTATGTATTAAGGTTTATCATTTTTAGAGATATATAGATATATATTTTTTATTTTTTAAAAATAGGGGCACTTTAGTCAATTAAAAATGGCTAAAGTACCCTTGTTTTTAAAAAATAAAAAATACGTATACACATATCTAAAAAGGGTAAAATTTGGCTTATAGATTAAATACAATTAGAGTAATAATCTTATAAAAAAAATTTCAAAATAACATATAAAAAATGAAGTTTTGCACCTTAATGCATTGAAATTTCAATGTATTAAGGTGCATTGAAACATTCTCCAACAACCTCTTCATCATGTATCTAATAGTTGTTTGTCTTCACTTCCGCCAAGTCTATTTAGGCTAAACATTACATGACTTTGATTATTTATAATATTGTTTTGGGATATATATATATACACACTTTAGAAATAATTAAGCATATTTTGAGATATATATAATTGAATGAGAGAAAAAATAATATTAAATCAGCAAGATTCAGTTATATGTTTGTGGAAATCAAATCAAAGTAGTTTATGCATACAATATACCAATCGAATCATTCATGTGGGTATATGACACAAGTTTTATTCCATTGAATATGAAGTTTTTCCATCATTTCTCAAGAAATATGTAGAACAAAGAGAAATTAAAGAGAAAAAGGAGATGCTCACATGGTTCACAATCATGGATTGAGGACCTGCATCTACTCCATCCCGATATTAATATTCATGCTTTTATTGACGCAAGTAACTTGGGAATTGAATCTCTTTGGCAGCCACTCATGATCAAATTAACATGGCCTGCCGGCTAATAAGTTGTAGTTTTTTTTATTACAAATATACCCGCTTAGGTTGATCAAAATTGCAAATATACCAATATGGTTCCAGAAATTATAAATAACCCCGCGTAGTTTAACCATAACTATAAATAACCCTCAAGCCGTTAGAGCACTGTCATGGTGTGAGTGTATTTGCAATTTCAGAAATTAAGTGATATTTTAAATTTTGCAAATAACCCCCACTAGTTTAAGCATAATTACAAATAATCCTAATCCTGATGTCGTGATGATATAGTAACTGCTCATAACGACATAGGAGTTATTTGCAATTATGGTTAAATTATGTAGGACTTATTTGCAATGTTTAAAATTATGTGGGTATATTTACAATTTTGATCAAACTAAATGGATATATTTGAAAATTATCAATTTTTATGTTTCTTTTCGTTTCCCTTTACAAGCAACCAATCGCTGATCTTGTTCGTTATGAATCTCAAAGTACTATCCTAAAATATAAGAACTTGAAAAACATATGTAAAGTTAAATCTTTTAGAATACGTTATGAGGCTTAAATTTCTATTGATAAATAGTTTATAGACATAGGCACATAAATCTTTTTTGGAAAGGATAACATTAATAAATAAAAATAAGTTACACCCTCGATGGAGTAGATTTAATAGAATTAAGAAACATACATTATTTATCAAAAAACAATTACCATAAATTGAATATAGATTTTGAAAATCCTTCTCCATTATGTTTCTTTTTTCGTGTGTGCAAGCTACCACGATAGGTAAATTTTGTGTTCTTGTGGGCCTTCCACCAAAACTAGCTCAAAAGATGATGTATTCTCTCTTATTGAAAAATTAGCCTTTTTTAAGGCCGATGCAAAATAATTTAACAATGTTCTTCCTTCAAAGTTAGCTCACTCAACAGGTGAGGCTTTTCCCCACACTTCTACTAGAATAATTTTTGACCGAGGAATGATTCTATAAATCTAGATTTATGGTCACTCCAATGCATTTGGCCCAAAAATATACTTATTTTCAAAAAATTATTTGGATAAAACTACTAGGTATACTTAGTTAGTAAAAAAAGTTTTATTATTTTTAAAGATTTGTGTATATATTTTTTAGATTTCAAATATACGTGTAATTTAATCATTTTAAAATGATTAAAATACCCTTTTATTTGAAAATATTCCTACAAAGTTTGACCAATATTGTATTTGTGTTCCTAAGTTTATCGATATTACAAATACGCACATAAGTTTACATAAAATTGCAAGTGTGTCCCTTTTATTATGGCACCATTAGAATTTTTTGTAAAATGAATAAAATGACAATAATGTCCTTTAAACTAAGTAATACACTTGCATTTTTTCAAATATTTGTAGGCATATTTACTGTTTTATTATTATATATATATTTAGATTTATTGCAAATATCATTATCATCATTTCACAAAAATTTTAATAGCGTCTTAATGGAAGGGACTCCCTTGCAATTTTATACAAACTTTGTGGAAGTACTTGCAATATCGGCAAACTTAAGAACACAGATGCAATATTGGTCAAGTGTTGTAGGCATATTTGCAAAAATAACTATATTAAATATACGCAGAATAATAATTTTAAGAGAAAGCAAAAAATTTAACAAAATACTTTTTTATTTCAGCAACAAAGTGGTTTAACTTAATACCATGCCTTTCCACAAATATGGGATAAATTGAAATAATGGAATTTTTTTTTGCGCACGTCTAGATTTTTTTCATTACTTCTAGTTGGAACAAAGCCGTGGCAAGGGATTGGCCTACAGGTCTTAGCGGCCCCGTTTTTGAAGTTGTCAACCTTTAGTCCAGCTTTTGATGACATATGTATTTTTGCCCCGTTGACCACAATGGTGAGCATTTGCAACGGCTTTTCGTCGCAATTGCATAATAAATCGTTACTGTTCGTTGATGTTGGTTGCTAACTATCAGTCGTTACTTAAAGTGATCTTTCAGCAATGAAAATTTTTCGTTGCAAAAGTATCGTAGGAACAACATAGTTAGTTGTAATATGCTAATTAGGTTGATTAAGAACATATTAGCCTTGAAAAATATTTTCTTAAAATTTTTATTGTTACATGTTGGTTTTATTGTTTATGTTTGTTAGATAAATAGATATTTAATTAACAACTATATTTTGCAACATTAAACAATTAGAAATAAGTAACTACTATTAGTTAATTTGCAACAGTTTCTTTCATTTAAGAGCACCAAAATTAGCAACAAGAATTAATCTTCCTTGCAATTACAAAGTGCAAGTTCAATATTAGCAACTATTTCTAAAATCATTACAATTGATACCTCATGTGCAACGAAATTTAGCTCTGATACAATTTTTTATTAGTGTATTTTGAGCGAATTCTTATAATTTTTCAGATAGAAACCACAAGCTCCCAAATATCAACAGAGAAGACCACAAACTTCCAGACATCAAAGAAGAGACAAAGCTTCCAAATCACCAAACCTAAGATACGAAACCCGGATTGGCTTCGAATAGAGGACACCTCCCAAACCACTTGTGCTAGTCACAGGTATCTATTGCAATTGTTTAGTTATTGATACTCCAGTTTGTTGTAGTGTGCTAAAAAGGGCCTTTTTATAATGAGGTTTCTGCATCCATACCTATATAATTTGGGCCAAATTGCAAGCGTATCATGACTTTTGAAAAAATTTGAAGTTTGTCACAAAACGTGAATTGCCTATGAAAATGTTTGAAAGGACAAAATGGCCCTTAATTTCTTCTTCTTTGGGGTACAACTTAGTATTTGGTCCGAACCCACCTAATTTGACCCAATTTCAAAACTAAATTTGAGTTTTATTTTTTAAAAAAATTCAAAATAGACCTGGTTTCAACCTGACCCAGGAGAAACCAAAACCAGTATCAGATTTACATCAACTAGGTACCGAAATCCGATCCTATCCAAATCTAATATTCTCTGAATTTGTTAAAAGATTTACATTGATTTATGTATTAAGTAGTTTAACTATAATTATAATACAAGGTTTTTATGTAATCATAACCTTACTAAACTATAAAACATTTATCGTAAAACCTAAATGCCAGCTACATTTGCCCATAAAACGTTGAATCTATTACATTTAAGTTAATTTAATTTGTATGCAATTACAAATATATCAACTTTTCAAAATTATTACATACATACCGATTAACTATCAGACATGTAGGTCTCATTTTTATTAAACTTGTTTAGATAGTGATTGCATATAATTTTATTTATTTTTCTTATCTTATTTGTTGGTGTAAATTTTACTTAGCATTATCTTTTAATTAGAAAATCGAATTTTATCAAAATAAAAGATAGTATAAATCATATAAATATATTTATGTGTAACTTATGAATTAATAAGTTATCGTAATAAAAAATATATTTAGATTTAGTTATTGCAAATGCACTGATGTTTATAAAGTTTGTTATTTTTATTGATAAATTTCAACTTCCGTTGGTTTTAGAATAACCTAAATTTTAACCCGAAACCAATGCCAACCTAGTCCCAATTCGATCCAAGCCCAGATTCTAATATTAAGATTGGGGTTTTTCCATTGTCTTTATCTCCTTAAGACAAGCATTTTTCCAAATCTAGTGGATCGGTGGTGTTCCCTTTCTACACACACACACACACACACAAAAGTATGACGCCTTAACAATTTGGGAAAATAGAGAGTAACAACTTTAATCATTTGCATTTTCCATTATGTCTATCCATAATGAAAGTAGCACTTCAAAGATATATAGAAATCTCAACAAAATTAAAATACGTGGAGAAATCTCTTATCTAATATGGTTCAATTCCTCTCTCTCTCTCTCTCTCCCTCTAGTCACTTCCGTAAAATTTCATGTGAAAAAGAAAAGTTCAACTCTAATAAAAAATATTTGAGAGGATGAACTACATCTTCTTCTCACCATTGAGCATGGCAGCAAATACATGCATTGGATTTGACAATTGAGGACACCTAGCAAAGAATTGAATATATTTTTTTTTTTGCTGATTGCTAGATTTGTTTTCTCTTGTTCTCTAAATTATGAATGGTGGCTATTTGGTTGGAGAAGATGAAGATAATTGGAAAGATAATGAGTAGCAACCATGGTTGTTGGTGTTGAGGAAGAAGAATCATGTTTCAACTGTCATAGAAGAGATTGATGGACATTTTTGACCTTTTTAAAAAAATTAATGACCATTCACGTTTTATAATACGCCTCAATTTTTTTGCAAATTATGTAGGTATGTATGCAATTTCTTCAAAAATGTGATATGCTTGCAATTTTATTCAAACAATAGAGGGATGAATGCAAAAGCTCCCTTTTATAATAGACATCTAGTAGATTTTATCTACAATAATTACTAATGTTTTAATTAGTGCCTTTTGCAACAAAAGAGCTAATTGTTGTTAAAACCATATTGCAAAATGTTAATATTTTATTAGACTACATAGGCTAGCTAAGGAAGGTAAAAGAATATTTTATAAAAAGTATTAAGAAAGAAATAAAAATATTTAAACTTAATAAAAATAATTTAGTAAAGGGAAGAACGTGATGTCGGGATGTCATTGGAGATGCCAATTGTGGCGAGGTTGAAAACCCCACTATGGCAGGATAACTAATAAAACCACCTTGAGCAGTCGAGTCAAGGATATTTTAACCTCACAAGATGAAAACAAGTGCCATGCTTAATAAGCAAGACTTGCAAATAAACTTTAGTTTTTCAACAATCATGTCTTGCAAGCTCTCAAGATGGCCTCATTTATAACTAAGCATAAGGGAGGCATTCCACTACCTTTCCGATGTGGGATAGATATAATATAAAAACAAAAATAGAAAAATATATTTCTAACCTTTCGATGTGGGATGAGAAGTTTTTGTATCATTCTCTCTAGTTGGAGAAGACTTGTCCCCAAGGTGGGATTCATTTTCATGTTCTCTGTAGTAAGGAAAAAGATCATTTGGATCAACGGTTGGTGTTGTGATGCAACAACATGAGTTTTGGTTTTAGATTGGTGTGTTGCGGTAAAAATAGATCTATTTTGATTGGGGGAACTTTTGAAGATTATGTGAACTAAAAGAGACATTGAGTGGAAACATTTGAACAGCTAGATCTAAATAGAGGTGTTGGGTTTCCCATAAAAAACAACACAAATTTGGAAAAGGAACAAAGCACAGTGTTATATAAAGTGCAACAGAGGCAACGACCATGGTGGTATAGATGGATCTAGCAAGAGCAGATCTAGAAGAAAAGGAGAAGCCTAAGAAAGAGCAGTTAGTGAAGAAGAAGAAAGGAAGCCGATAGTGTTGCAGTTGCAGAGGCGGCATGTCTTATCGACAGCAGCGAGCAAAGGCGATTGTGCAAATGAATCTGGATGAAGAGATTTGTGAATGTTCCATCTTTCATTGGAATAGCTAATGCAGGAATGGCACATTGGTTAACACTTTCTCTAACCAAACCCCTTTCCAGCGATTGGTGAACTTGCTACTATAATTCCTTGTGGTCATGCATACTCATGTGATAAGCATGTTTATTTAGAAGGACTGATCCAAGGGTAAAGTTGATAGCATGCTACATATCTCGTAATAGTGGCAATTTAGGAGGTATGTCATTAAGAATGGTATCAATGAACTCCTTGATTAATGATTCAATGTCTTCAAATATGGACCATGATCTGCTATTCTCCTTACAAATTGATAAAAATATGCAAAATCAAACTCTTAATAAGTTTTATAAAACTCAGATTTAGTAAGTAAAGCACTTACATTTTCTTGTGGTTTAAGATGTTCTTCATGCCTTACAGGAGGCAATTTAATCTTTCCTTCATCCTTGTGAAAAAGTAAATATTGTTGTAGCCTCATGAAGAACTCGACGATCATACTTCCAAGGTCTTTCAAACAATAGATGGCAAGCATCCATTGGAATGATATCACACCAAACTTCATCTTGATATTTTTTAGCTATGGAGAATTAAATTAGACAATGCCTATTCACCTTCACTTCGATTCTTTTTTCCAACCATTGTAGCTTGTAAGGTTGAGGATGTGGCCCTATCTAAAGTCAAAGTTCTTCTACCATATAATTTGTCACTCACAACTTTCACCATCACTGATAATATTACATACCTTTCCATAGAATGTACATCTAGTGTGGAAGATATTTGACGCAACTAACCTTCATCTTCAGTCAATATGACAGTCGTGAGGCTACAACGAAGCACGAGACACTCACCTTCATCAACATCGAATTCCTTTGCTTCACTAGTTGCTTCTTCTTTAAAATTTTCTGCTTCGCTTGCGGAATTTGGTAGGCTCTTCTTCAATAAGTGCAACAACTCATTGATTTGGACAATCAGAAGAAATATGACTAAACCCATGATATTTAAAATGTTTTCTTGAAT
The DNA here is from genome assembly GCA_030490835.1 of Annona cherimola. Classification (NCBI taxonomy): domain Eukaryota; kingdom Viridiplantae; phylum Streptophyta; class Magnoliopsida; order Magnoliales; family Annonaceae; genus Annona; species Annona cherimola. The sequence goes on from CM059977.1 coordinate 70,862,429, forward strand.
TGACATTACCAGCATGACTGGAACTAGTCTCATTTGAAATTTTAATAAGATATGTGGAAGGATTTACCTTAGATTGTGGTACCGTATTTTGACCTTTGAAGCTAAGATGAGTTTTTTTTTACTTAAATGAACTATTAGCTACATTTCTTAGCCTCTGTTTTTCTACCTTTAGAGCCAACCTTATGACATCATCTATAGTCCAATGTAGTTGAAATTGTACTATGTTGGCAATTTCAACATTCAGTTCGCTAAAAACAAGCAATATTTTTTTCTCTATCTCATGAACATCACATTTTACGAGAAATTGCGCCAACTCCATTGTATACTCTTCTACAGACATTGAACCTTGTCTCAAATTTTGAAATTTAAAAAATATATCTTGTTGATAGTGTTCAAGAAGAAACTTATATTTAAGTTCTTGGCGCATTTTTTTCATGATTGTATCTTGCGCCAACCTTCCCTTTCTCTCTATCTCTTGAGATTCTCTCACCAAATGGATATATGCTTCTTGAGCTTTATAGCAATGAGTTTGATATGTTTATCATCGGAATATCTTTGAGCTCAAATGCTCTCCATAATATATAAGCAATTGATGAAGTCATCAGGTAGTTTTCCTCCAAATTTAGGAATATTAACCTTGATAACTAGATCTTTATATTCTTGAATAGGAAATTAATGATGATGTGTTGATTTTGAGGTTACTTTGGGGCTTATTCCTTTGATGTATTGTCATGATGAAAATGATTAACATCATCCTCTCCTCTACTAAAGCTACCAAGATTAACATCCTCATTTTGTTGTTGATGCTAGAGAGACGTAAGTGTTGCAATTCTCTTTTGAAGTGCCTGAACTTATCGACATAACTCTTCAACTTCGATTTCTTAAATACACTGTTGGCGAGGATTTCGGCATTTTAGTGGCATATTAAGTGATGATGTGATCATAGGAATAATGCGCTAAGAGAGTTCAAAAGGAAGAAAGCTAGAGTAAGAATAGAAGAACAACAAGAATAATCCTACAAAAGACAAGAAAGGAGAAAAGAAATTCTACAAAAAGACGAAAGGCACTTCTAAGAAAGATAAAAAGGAAAAGATAATTATAGGAGAAAGAAAAAAAGAGTAATTATAAGAAAGAGAAGAAAAATGAACACTATTAAGAAGACAGGAAAGAAAAAGGATAATTATGTGAAAGCTAGAAAGGGAAACAACAATAAAAAAAAAGACAAGAGAAGAATAATGTCAGGAAAGACAAAATAAAAACATCATTAGGAAAGACAAGAAAGAAAAGAATAATACCTAGAAAGAAGAGAAGCTTTGATACCAAGATGAAGCTAAGATATCGCAAGGGACGCCAATTGTGCTGAGGTTATAAACCCCACTATGGCGAGATAGTCAATAAAACCACCTTGGACAGCTAAGGTAAGATTATTTTAACCTCACAAGAGGAAAATAAACATCATATTTAATAAGCAAGACTTGCAAAATAAATTTTAGTTCATAAAAATCATGTGTTACAAACTTTATAACCAATTTTGTTAAAACTGAATCGAACTAGCCGATTCAATTGGTTTAATAGGTAGTCGACCCCTGCACTGATCTAATTCAGTCAGTTCCAGCTTGGCATAATCCAGTCAGCGTAAACAGATTAAACTACTAGTTCAACTGATTTTTGAAACACCTGGTCTAGCTAATTCACGATTGATATAAAATAAAAAAACCTACGCCCCTTTCATTCTCTGGCTATAGCTGCAGCCGAAAAAGTTTCTTCGCTCTGCCATTTCTATAATTTCAAGTCTGTCTTCACGAACTAATTTTGCCTCCCCATTTTCAATTCTCCTTCACCTATCACTTGACGCACTTGCTATTTTCGAACCTTCTAGCCCTTCTCTCAATTCCGATCATCTTAGCTCCCTTAGATCAAATTGCTATTGTCAAATATTGAAAAATAATTATAATAATTTAAGTTGACTAGTCAAAATTCACGTAGGACACCTTATGTGGCAAGGGTATACTTTTTGACCAACTGGGCCAAATGAGTAATAATGGGCCTTGACCCATTATTATTTAAATATGCCATGGGTTATATTTATATTTATATTTTTGAATGTTATTTTAGTAACCCGTGTAGCTCGGTTGACATACAGGTGGTCTAAGTAGTCTTAGAGGTCTAGGGTTCAAGTAAAGGGCTTCGCAGAAAAATGATTAATTTTTGCACTTTTGCCTCCCCAAGCATGTGGGCCCCACGGGATAAGATAGGATGAGATTATAACTCTCCGGGATAAGATTGGTTAAGAATAAATTTAATTTTAAACCAAATTTTATCTTATTATCTCTCTCTCTATCTCTGAGAAGTTACAAGACCTTTTATAAATTGGGTTAGAGAGTTGGTGGATGGAGGTATCCGTAAGAAAGGATTTGGAAAGCTAAAGTTGTGGAAGAAGGAATAAGCTACGAGAGAAATTTTATGAGGCAAGTAGATTTTATTTTGGAATTGATTTTAGGCTCAAAATTGATTATTGTATGCCTTGGTTATTATTTTTGGTATAGTTAATTATTTAATTAATTATACACAAATTTTATATATAGTTGCTTTTGGTTGAATAAGAAATAAAACTAAATATATATGTGTGTGTGTATATATATGAATATAATATTAATAGAGGTAAATCATATGGAGAATCATTTTACTCTTATTACTGATGTCTTCGAGCAGTGTGCTTTTGGAGAATTTTACAAAAAAAAAAAACCCGTTTATTATATGACGCATACAGGATAGTAAGTTTTATTTATTACGAGTTCACGGGTTAAAAAGGAATTTACTTTTTGGTCATGATTTATGAACTTGGGCAATTGCTTGGTCCAAACCTAGCACTTAGATAAGCTCAAATGAAATTTAGCAATAAAATGATGATGATGATGTGGCGATATTTTTGAGCCATTTATTTCGTTTTACCATGATTTGATCGTCTTAACTCTTATTTATATGATCAAATAGTCAATTTCTATATTTTTTATATTTCTGGACTCAATGGAATGGTTTGATTTTGCATTCGAGGCCTAATTTTTTAGATATTAAATTAAATTATTATTTTATCATTTAATTATTCATTTGGGTCATTATCCATTTTCGAATAATTTTCTACTTGCTAGTCATGTTGAGACTAACCCATTATTTTTACAGGTATACCAAATTAAGTGGGACACTAGCATTTTGGATTTACATGAAGATTTTCAAGAATAATTATTTCTATTTATTTATTTCAAAGGCATGTATTAAGAATGATAGACTTGTAAAAAAAAATTTTCCTTGTGCCTTAATGTAATATGGGAACATGACTAGTGGAATTTTAAAATTTTTATGAAATTATAATAAATTAATTTTGCCATAAATGTGTGATTGATCTTGAAAAATTGCATTAAATACACGGTCGGAATCACTTTTCTGGACCGGTATGTTACATATGGTATCAGAGCAGTCACACATATAAAATATGACTTATTAATTATTTATGAATTTTTTTCAAAAAAAAGCATTTTGAAATGGATTTGCAAATCTAACCCTATGTTTTTCTTTTTGAGTCCAGAAAATGGTCAGTTTGGGTGCATCGGTATACCCTAATCCTAAAACCCAAGAAAAGACTCTTCCTACTACCCATGAAAGGTTAAGTGCCCCAGAAAAATAGGTTCTTACATGGAGAAAAGACTCCTATTTACAGTACCAAGCTCTAAATAAAAAGTTGGATATGATTCTAGAGGTTGTAGATGCTGCCACCCTACCTATACCTGTTAAGCTTCAGATTAAAAATCTAAGTAGGGAGAATGGTAAGAAACCAGTAACCCAAGTAATGACTGACCCATAAATTAATCTAAATAATAAAACCCTGGCTGATAAAAGTAAAATATTGCGTACCCAAAAACCCATAGAGAATGAGAAGCCAAAGAAAAGAAAAGCTGAAACTCAGGTTGTACCTACATCAAAAAATGCTGTACCCCTACTTCGGATAGCTGGAATCTTAAAACAGGATGATCCTTCAACCTCAATGAAACCCTCTATACGGACTAAGGTTGCTATTTCAAAGCCTAAGATATCACCTATTAACGTATCCAAAGCCATGGATGAATTCAAAACTGCTAATATACCCAAAGTCGTGGATGAGTTCAAAGCTGCTAATGTATCCAAAGCTAAGGATGTGCCCAAAGCTATGGATTAGTTTGAAGCTGTTAATGTATCTAAGGCTGTGAATGTGCCCAAGGCTATGAATGTGCCCAAAGTTGTAGATGTACCTAAGGCTATTGATATACCTAAAGTCATGAATGAGTCTTTTGCTATACCCAAGCCAAAGGTAGCGATTGAACCTAGTCCAGAGCTGCAAAAGGAAGTTTCTCCTATTCGAGGACCCAACCTAGATCTTGTCTATTCTGATCTAGAGACTCGAGAAGTACCGTTTCAGGCTACTCACAAAGAACACTCTATGCGGTCATAGGGTCAAGATGTACAGACTAGAGTCAAGTTTAAGAAAACCTACGCCAGGAATGAACCAATGACTTTTTATAACCAACAACCCATTATAATTGAGTTAGTGTATTATTTTTGTGATACCAATGGACATACAGCTAAGGCATGTCCATATAGTAGCCGAGTTTATTTTCTATGTCATTCTTCTGATCACCTTAAGGAAAATTGTCCTTTTAGCAAATATGCAAATTAGGTTGTAATATTTTTTATATAATAAAATTTACGATTGTTCCTGTTTGTTTAAGAATATTTATTGAGACCAGATTTCTCTTCTATGCCAGAATGGAAAGTAATTTCGATGATCTGAATGCCCAAGCTGGTTACCTAGAACAATATCCTAATAAAAAGTCACAAAAGAAGCAGACTAAGGACCAACCAGAAGCTCATCCTAGAAAGAGGCCCAATAAAAGGAAGGATAAAGCTCTAGTTGAATCTCCGACCAGAACTAATGTGTTTGAGCAGCGTCTGAATGAGCAAGAGCAAACTTTTTCCATGTTTCAAACAGAGGCTCTTCGTCAGTGGGAACAGATGCAAGCACAACTAGAATAGATTATTCAACAACAATTATTAGTAGTTCTAAGAAACCAAGAGCACCGTCACCATGGGCATGATGAACATGAGTCGACTGCTTGTATGCATAGGAGTCAGAGAGAAGGAGCTAGATCAGAACCCTGATGCTCGGGTTTCAGAAGGAAAGTCAGAATTTAGTAGGTAGGAAGAAAGGGAAGTATCGCACCAGGAAAACAGAGGGGCTAGTGATAAAGCTCAAGGAATAATTGTAGAAAGTCTGAGTATTGCAATCACGGGTTGTCCCGAACAGCGAGAAATGGATCGAGAGATGCTAATACATTCCATTATCGAAAACCCCCATCCTTACTGGTGGTGATTGTTAGCTGTTGAGTATTGGATCGAGGCGATGGAAAAGATTCTTGATTTTCTGAGTTTGGACGACCGATAGAAAGTTTTATTTACTTCATTCAAACGCAGTGGAGAAGCATATCGATGGTGGAAGACACAACAACGTGTCTTCAATAGTAGAAAAGAAAATATAACTTGGGATAGATTTAAGAAATCTTTCTTCGCCAAGTTCTTTTCATCTTCTATTAGAATTTCAAAGGTCTGAAAGTTTGCCGAATTGAATCAAGGCACTATGACAGTGGCCAAGTATGAAACACAATTCAACTCTCTGCTTCGGTTTTCTCCAAGCTCAAAATGAGAAGAAGATAGTCGGAATCGCAAGTTTGAGGACAATCTTGCTGAGGGTATACTGGCCAAGTAATACTTTGCCACAGTAAAATCTATGGTAATGCAGTCGATAATACTCTCTTAATTGAAAGTGATACTGCTGAGCTTGATAGGCATTACCTCAAGAGGGAACGATCACTAGTAAGAGATCATTTGGGAAAGAAGCAGATCGGGCAGTCTTCTTCGGGGCAAACTAGATTTGAGGGAAGTGCAAAGAATGGAGGATTTTAAAAGAAGAAAAGAGTCTTCAAGTGCAACAGATGCAGAAATTTTCATACCGGACTTTACAAATGCTTTAAGTGTAGGAAGACTGGTCATCGACCATTAAACTGTGTCGTGGGCTTCGTGTGCTACAACTGTGGAGAGCCTGGTCACATCATCAGGGATTGTCCAATAGCCAGAAATGTCAGACAACCACAACAGCAGGGGAAAAATTGTCCAGTTGGTAGACCAGCATGACAACAGTACCAAGGTGGTGGTGGACAACAACTAATTTTACCAGCTCAAGCACAAGTTCGCGCCCTAATACCCGAGCAGACCCAAGCACCAACAGAGACAGTGGCAGGTATTATCCGTCTCTGTGGTATTTTTGCTCGAGTACTATTTGACATAGGTGCAGATAGCTCTTTTATATCTGAAGAGTTTGTGCGAGAGCATAGGTTAGAAGTCACCAAGTTGACTTGGGATGTCCGGGTCATATCACCTGTTGGGGGTAGTTTATTAGTCGACATGCTTGTATGACTTGTACCCTAGAAATTGAAAGTTTAATCATCCCAATAGATCTTTTAATCATACCTATGAAAGATCGAGATGTCATTTTGAGAATGAATTGGTTAGCTAAGTGGGTACATGGAATTTACCCTCGTGAGCGTCGTGTCGGCTTAAGAAGATCCAATAAGCAAGGTATTGATTTCAAGGAAGTCAATTAGTAATACCTCACCACATATCAGCTTTTCAAGCTAGAAAACTTCTTAGAAAGGATTGACAATGATGTCTTATTTCAGTTTTAGCAATAGAAGATAAAGAGGCCAAGTTGGAAGACATTCCGGTTATTCATGAATTTCCGAACGTGTTTCCAAAGGAGTTGTTGGGAGTACCCCCAGAAAGAGAAATTGATTTCATTATAGAATTGATGTCCGGTACTACTTCAATTTCAAAAGCTCCTTATCGAATGACTCCTGCAAAGTTGAAAGAATTAAAGATACTGTTGCAAGAGCTTCTCGATTTAGTATTTATTTGACCTAGTAAGTCACCTTAGGGAGCACATGTGCTTTTTGTAACGAAAAAATGGCAGTATGAGACTGTGCGTCGATTACAGAAAGCTGAATAAGGTAACAATCAAGAATAAATATTAACTTCCCCGAGTTGATGATCTCTTTGATCAACTGCAAGGTGCATCGGTCTTTTTCAAAATGGATCTACGGTTAGGATATTGTCAATTAAAATTTCGGGATGAAGATATACTTAAGACCACTTTTAGAATCCGGTATGGTCATTACGAATTTTTAGTAATGTCATTCGGAGTAACTAATGCCCCAGCTGTATTTATGGACCTTATGAATAGGGTATTTCGACAGTTCTTAGATAAGTTTATTGTGGTATTTATTGATGATATTCTAGTGTCTTCCAAAGGAGAGGCAAAACATATTGGTCATCTAAAGGAAGTACTACAGACCCTCAGAGAACATAAGTTGTATGTCAAACTCAAGAAATGTGAATTTTGGATGGATAGTGTGACCTTCTTAGGTCATGTGGTTAGTAAGGATGGTATATAAGTCGACCCAAAAAAAATATAAGCTATAACTATGGCAATACCTAAGAGGGGAGAGGTGAATTAGGTGTTTAAAAATTCTTTGCTTAATCAGAAAATTTTCCCTTTATAGACTTAATCCCCTCAATGAAACGACCAGTGAGTTTGAATGAAATGGTGCAATAGAAATATAAAACACAAGCAATCAACCCACGTCAATATACAGTGATATATAATGGTTCGGGAAACTTCCCCTACTCCACTCTTCCAAGCACACACCCGTTGTGGCTTGGGTTCCACTATTGTACTATCAATACAACTTAGAGCAACTATTCTCTTCTAGATTCTAGCTCTAAGGGGCTTGTACAATCTCAATACAAGTAGGTGATGAGTTCCACTCCAATTACACACTACTTTGCCTTCATTTGGTTTTAGTCTCCAATACCCAAATCAAGTGGAAAAAAAAATAAATGACGAATAACAAAGATCTGCATGTTACAAATAGTGTAAGCAATTTCTGCACGTAGAAGAACTTGTGGAAGCAATTGTTGATGGAGCAATGCAGCTTTCAGCAGTTTAAATGTCAAGTTCTTCTTCAAACTTCTTGTAGATCACTTAAATGCAAGAGAGAGTGGAAGGTGAGCTCATTCAATGTTTTTCTAACTCAATTTACGTTCACTTGATGCTCCTTAAATAATAAGAGGTAAATTCAAATATCTGGTGGTAGGTGGCGCGCATTTAATGCGCCAACGTTCGAATTTTTCCGACCGTTGCGAGCCAAGTCGCATTTGGAGTCGACTTGGTATGCGACTTTGTTCAAGTCACATGGTGGAGTCGACTTCAGGTGCGACTTCACCCAAGTCGCAGGCTGGAGTCAACTTCAGGAGCGACTTCAGTCTTCAAGTTCCAAGCTCAGGTCGACTTGGTCTCGGACTTGACCCAAGTCGCTGGTGGAGTCGACTTCGGATGCGACTTCACCAGCCATTTATCTATTAGAACTTCAAGACTTTGCATGTGATCTACATGTTGTGTATTATCTTCTTTCTTCTCTTATCAAGTTCTTGGATCTTCATTAGATGTCCTTGATTTGTATTGTGATGCCTAAGTTGAGCAATACACTTGTCTCTTAAAAAATCCTTCTTGTGGCCTTGATTCATGATGGTTATTTCATGGTTTTGTTCTTCATTATTTAACAAAATGTCTTTGAAACAGTATAAGGTTGTCTCATACTTAAGTCACAGGCCTGGGTCGACTTGGAATTCGACTTCACCCAAGTCATATACTCGGGTCGACTTGAGATACGAATTCACCTAAGTCGCATAATGGAGTCGACTTAAAAGGCAACTTAACTCTGATGTTTTCAAAATCTACAGCTAAGGCTTTTCCAAGTCGCAGATAGAGTCGACTTGGGGTTGCAACTTTACCTAAGTCGCAAGCGGAGTCGACTACGGTTGCGACTTCACCTATCTCCAAGTCCTAATTTCAGCTCTGTCGATTTTATGTCATTTGAAGTCGATTTTGGAGTCGACTTGGGTATCGACTTGACCTAAGTCGATGGCTGAGTCAACTTGGGGTTGCGACTTGATCTACTGTCTTTTAAATTTTGATTTTATAAACCTTGGCAACACTTAGCAACTTCATTAGTACTTAAATATTTCTCAAATTAAGTTGTTAATCATCAAAACATGGATTGTGCTTAATTTTTCTTAAATTCCAACAATAACTATTAGGGTAGACCGACCACTATGACTGAGGTTAGAAGTTTCCTGGGTATGGCAAGATATTATCAAAAATTTGTGAAAATTTTTTCAAGTATAGCAGTACCACTTCCCAGATTAACCCACAAGAATGATAAATTTATCTGGTCAGATGCTTGTGAGAAAAGTTTTCAAGAATTAAAGAGTTTCTTAACTTCAGCACCGATTTTAGCTTTATTGATCACTGGCGAAAGTTATGTGGTGTACAGTGATGCATCTAGGAAAGGCCTCGGCTATGTACTCATGCAACAATATAAGGTAATTGCCTATACATCTAGACAGTTAAGACCCTATGAACAAAATTACCCTACCCATAACTTGAAGTTAGCCGCAGTGGTGTTTAATTTAAAAATATGGTGACACTACTTGTATAGTGAAAAAATAGAAATTTTTACAGACCATAAGAGCCTAAAGTATATTTTCTCTCAAAAAGAGTTGAACCTTCGATAGAGAAGATAGTTAGAGTTACTAAAAGACTATGACATTAATATTTAATATTACTCTGGTAAAGTAAATGTGGTAGCTGATGCTCTAAGTCGTAAATTTTGTATTGCAGTTTGGATTACTCGACAGTTGCCTCTAGTACAAGAAATACAACCTTTGTAGTTAGAAGTAGTAACTCCAAGAGAAATTTCAAGAATAAGTACTTTGTAAATTCAATCAACACTGATTGATTAGATAAAACAAGCTCAGAAGCAAGACAAACTTGTTCTTCATATTTTAAAAAAGTCAAAAAATGGAGATCCCTCAGATTTCGGTTGCAGTTCTAATGGTACACTACTTTTCCGAGGAAGGTTAGTTGTGCCCGGAGATAACATGTTGCGACGAGAAATTTTAGAGGAAGTCCATCAGTCTAAATTTTCTATGCATCCTGGTAGTATCAAGATGTATAAAGATCTGAGACAAAAATTTTAATCAAAAAGGCTACGTGTCGAGTGTCCTAAATTTGTGTCTCAATGCTTAGTATGTTAGCAGGTCAAAGCTGAACGAAAAAGACAAGCTGGATTGTTGCAATCTTTAGAAATATTAGAATGGAAATGGGAGCACATTACCATGAATTTTTTAACCGCTCTCCCTAGAATGGAAGCTCGTTATGATGTCGTATGGGTAGTGGTGGATAGACTTACTAAATCTGCTCACTTCTTACCCTATCGCATGACCTTTAGAATGGATTAGATGACAGACTTGTACCTACGGGAGATGGTGTTGGAAACATGTGGAAAATAAGTCAAGTCTATGTTTTGATGATTAACAAATCATTTTGAGTAAGTTTTGGTAACTAACATGTTTGTGAAGATGATTAAAGGATATACAAATGAAGAAAATGAAGCATGACAGGTCAAGTCGATTTCCAAGTCGACTTAGGCATCGACTTAGGCCAAGTCGATCCCTAAGTCGACTCCAACAGTGACTTCAAAACGTCATTTTCGTTCAGCATTGAAATCGGGGAGCAAAGCTGCCGAAGTTGCAAACGAAGTCGACTCCGCATGTGACTTGGGTGAAGTCGCAGACCAAGTCGATTCCAGCATCGACTTCAAACGTGATTTTCTGTCCAGAGTTGAAATTGGGGACGAGAGCTGCTGAAGTCGCAGACCAAGTCGACTCCACATGCGACTTGGGTGAAGTCGCAGGCCAAGTCGACTCCAGTTTCGACTTCAGACTGACAACACGCGTTTTAAAAGCTAAGTCGCAAACTAAGTCGACTCAATTCTCGACTTGAGTAAAATTGAAGACCAAGTAGACCCATTCATTCGACTTAGAACAAATGAAGATCAAATCAAGTTCAAAGCAAGTAAAGATGCATGGATTCATCAATTCAAATCAAGAACTATCAATTAGACATTTCATACACTTCATGATCCAAGTATTCAAGATTCCGAACACATGAAGTTAAAGGATTTTATGCAAAGTGAATATACTGAACTTTAAATGATGCAAATCAAGGGAAGGACAATTAAGCATGAAAAAATTAAGCAAGAAAAATCATTTCAAACGAGTACAGCCGAAGTCCAGGACCAAGTCGACCCGAGGAAGAACTTGAGCAGCCTGAGTACAGCCGAAGTCGCACCCGAAGTCGACTCCACCTGTGACTTGGGTCGCAACGGTCGGAAATTTTTCGAACGTTGGAGCATTAAATGCGCGCCACCTACTTCCAAACGTTCAGATTCCCTCGCCATTTATATAAGGCATTCAATATGAACGTGGAGGGTAGCTGAAACATAATTGATTGAGCACGACTCCCATACCTAAGAGCTTTAAGTGATCAAGCCAAGATCTAGAAGAAGAACGTTACTTTCAAACCGCCAAGAGCTGCTTGCCGAATCATTAAGTCTATTTCACAAGCTCTTCTTTGCGCTAAATCTGCCTCTACACATCAGTAACGTGTAGAAACTCTTTTTTACTTTTTCTTGTTGTATTGAACTTGATTTAGTTTTGGTAATTAAGATCAAGTGTAAGTAAAGTAGTGTGTGATTGGAGTGGAACTCGTCACCTACTTGTGCTGTGAGTTGTTGATGCCTCCTAAAGCTGGAATCTAAAAAAGAGCAGTGACTCTAGTTGTATTTATGAAATACATAGTGGAACCCAAGTCACAAGATGTGTGAACTTGGAAGAGTAGAGTAGGAAAAGTTGCCCGAACCACTATAAATCTTGTCCATTAATTTATTTCAGCTCTTATTATCTTATTGCTTTCTTTTTGTTTCATTGAAGGGGATTAAACTAAACTGGGGGAAAATTTCTGTTTAAGTTGAAAATTTTGAAATATAATTCACTACTTGTCATCAATTCGGAACCAACGAGTGGTATCAAAGTAGGTCTTTGAGTTTTACCAAAGAAATCTTTTGATATGACATCTCAATCTACTTCCGTTCTCGTATTTGCCGAAGGCTAATCTTTTACTAGGCCACCATTGTTTGATGGGAACAACTTTGGCTATTGGAAGCTACGTATGAAACAACTCATCATAGCTACAGATATGGACTCTTGGGTTGTGATCCATGACGGTGTGACTTTGCCAATTGATGAAAGAGCTTCCAAATGGACCAATGAGGAAGTGAAAACTGTTAAGAGCAACGCTAAGGTTATGAATTCTTTATTTTGTGCTCTTACGGCCTCAAAATATGATAGAGTATCCTCTTCTTTTACCGCCAAAGAAATATGGGATACATTGATATCCATATATGAGGGTACTTCTCAAGTCCAAGGGACAAGGAGAAATATATTGATCGAAGAATTGGAAGGATTCAAAATGCTAGAAATAGAAAATATTTCTGAAATTTTTGCGAGATTCTCTAAAATTACTAATACTTTGAAAGGTCTTGGAAAAGCTATCTCCGAATCTGAACAGGTCATGAAGATCCTAAGAGCTTTACCAGAATCTTGGACTCCAAAGATTACTGCAATAGAAGAAGCCAAGGATCTGAGCACGTTGAAGCTAGAAGACCTCATTCGCTCATTAATGTCACATGAGCTAATGAAGAAAAGAAATGAAGATTACCACAAAGGGAAGAGAGCAATTGCACTAAAAGTCACTCATAACTCGGATGAGTCCACCTCCTCATCTCATAACTTCAAAGATTTCGAAGAGAGATCTCGAAAAGAGAAAAAGAATGAGGTTACAAAGTGTTATAGATGCGGCGGTATAGGACATATGCAAGCTCAATGTCCTACACCGGAAGAAAGATAAAAGGATCATCATGAAAAGAAGGAAAGATATGAAAAGCTGAAAATTCCAAAAGCCTAAGGGAAGAGGAATGTACGTGAATGAAGAAACTTCATCAATAAGTAGCTCCTCAACCGATGATTTTGAAGCAACAAATTGCGCAAGAATATGCTGCATGACGCGGATTGAGAAAGAAGAAACTTTGGACACAATGGAAGTTTTGGAAGAACAAACTGCCTCAACAAAATGTACAAGTAATGAAGAGGTAACTTTCAAATTTTGTTATTCTCAATCTACTCATTCTTGTATTCAAGAATGTCTCAAATGTGTTGAATTAGAGGAATTACAACATGCATATGATTCATTATATGAGGAAATAAAAAATCTACAAAATAAATTATCATTAAAGAGACAACAATGCAATTACATTATTATTGTAAATGAAAAACTAGCAGAAAAAATAACAAAATTGAAAGAAGAAAATGAACTGCTATTGAAAGAAGTGGAAAAATTGAAAAAGGAGAATGAATCCTTAAATGAGTCATTAACTAAGTTCTTTAATCCAGAAGAAATTGTGAAAATGTTTCTGAACATGACCTCTCAAAACAATAGAAGAGGTCTTGGATACTCCACATTTGAGCTAGGAGAAAGTAGCAAATCAAGTGTGCCAAAATTTTAGAAAAATCAAGCTAAAGTTGCACCTATTTACAAACCCAAAGGGAAATAAGTTGTTTGGACTAGAAGACCAACTTTTGAACCACTACATACTTGGAGGCCTACTCCTAGATTATCAATGGCTTATAACTTTTGCAATAAGATGGGTCACAAAATTTATAAATGCAACTTTCAGAAACTGTATGACCATGGTGCAAAATAAGTTTACTAACCCAAATGGACCCATAAAATGGGTACCAAAGAGATAAGCTTTATTTGCCCATTTTTCAGGTATGTTTCAAAGCAAATGCAAGCAACGTTTGGTTCATGGATAGTGGTTGTTCAAGGCATATGACTGGAGAAAGAAGTTTATTTCATAAACTCAAGTCTTGTAACGATGGAACTGTTGCCTTTGAAAATAATGAGAAAGGTAAAATTAAAGGTAAAGAAAACATTTATAGTATTTCAAATGCATGTATGGGGGATGTGTTATTTGTTGAAGGACTTGAGCACAATCTAATGAGTATTAGGCAATTATGTGACAAAGAATACAAGGTTGTGTTTAAATCATCTATATGTAATGTATTTGAAGGAGAACATATCAAGTTTAGCGAAAAAAGACATGAAAATGTATATTTTGTTTTACTTGATGAACTAGATGGTCAATGTCTAATGGCCATTGACAATGATTCATGAGTTTAGCATAAGAGCCTTGGGCATGTAAACATGTCAAACATCAAGACCTTATGGAAAAAGAGTTTGGTAGAAGGATTGCTAAAATTGAAATATGACAAAGATAAAATTTGTAAGACATGTCAATTATCAAACAACCTAAAATATCTTTCTCTACCAAAAAGGAGATTTTCACCACTAGGCCACTTGAATTGCTACACATGGATCTATATGGGTCATTCGACATTTTAACCATTGGTGGAAAGAAGTATGTGTTTGTAATAGTTGATGATTTTTCAAGATTCATATGAGTAATTCTCTTAGCTAACAAAGATGAAACTTTCTCCATGTTTGCAACTTTTGTAAAATTGGTGCAAAATGAAAAAAAAAGTACTATTATGACCATTAGAAGTGATCATAGTGGTGAGTTTGAAAATAAACGATTCATAGAATTACGTAATGAAAAAAGAATTTACCACACATTTTCTGCACTAAGAACTCCACAACAAAATGAAGTGGTTGAAAGAAAAAATAGAACCATACAAGAGATAGCTAGAACAATGCTAAATGAGAGTAAATTATCCAAGAAATTTTGGAGTGATGCTGTAAGTACAACTTGTCATGTGTTAAACCGAGTTACCATTAGAGCAATCTTGAAAAAGACCCCATATGAGCTATGGAAAGGTAGAAAACTAAATATTTTATATTTTCATGCTTTTTGTTGCACATGTTATGTTTTGAACAATGGAAAAACCAACTTGGGAAAACTGGATGCTAAGAGTGATGAGGCAATATTCCTTGGTTACTCATAAAATAGCAAAGCATATAGAGTCTTCAATAAACGGAACCAAGTTGTAGAAGAGTCAATACATGTTGTTTTTGATTAATTTATTCCATGCTCCAAAAGAAAAGATGATTTAAGTGACGCAGATGATGTCACAAGTAACCTTGAAAAATTGCATGTGGAAAAGCAAGAAGAATCCACGAAGAAAAGGGTAAGTGAAGGTAATAATTCCTATAAACCTTCAACTGATTTAAAGTTCAAAAATGTCCATCTAATTGATCAAGTTATAGGCAATATTTATGAAGGTGTTAAGACTAGAAGGTCAAAACAAAATATTTGTGGACAATACGCCTTTGTATCTAAAATTGAACCAACCATTATTGACCAAACTCTTGATGATGAAAACTGGATCATAGCAATGCAAGAGGAATTAAATCAATTTGAAAGAAACCAAGTTTTGCATCTTGTTCCAAGATCAAAGGATTGTACTGTCATTGGCACAAAATGGGTCTTTAGGAACAAATTATATGAAAGTAGACTTGTGGTAAGAAACAAAGCTAAACTTGTGGCAAAAGGATACTCACAAGAAGAAGGACTAAACTTTGAGGAATTCTATGCTCCAGTTGCTAGATTAGAAGTCATTCGCATTTTACTAGCCTTTGCATCTCACATGAACTTTAAGTTGTTTCAAATTGATGTTAAAAGTGCATTTTTGAATGAGTATATAAATGAAGAGCTGTATATTGAACAACCACCTGGATTTGAGGAGAAAGATCAATCTAAATTTGTATACAAATTAACCAAAGCACTATATGAATTAAAACAAGCTCCAAGGGCTTGGTATGAAAGATTGAGCAAATTTCTGATTGATCATGACTTCCAAAAAGGAACTATATGAATTAAAACAAGCTCCAAGGGCTTGGTATGAAAGATTGAGCAAATTTCTGATTGATCATGACTTCCAAAAAGGAAAGGTAGACACCATGTTGTTCATTAAGTATAAAGAAAAAGATATTTTGATTATTCAAATTTATGTCGATGATATTATTTTTAGTGCTACTAATGAGATTCTTTGTTAAGAATTTTTTGAGCTTATGCAGAAGGAATTTGAGATGAGTATGATGGGGGAGCTAAATTTCTTCCTTAGACTAAAAATTAAGTGAAGGAATTTTCATCAATCAGTCCAAGTATATCAAAAAAATGCTAAAGAAATTCGGAATGCAAACTAGCAAGGGAGTAAACACTCCAATGAGTTCAATAATCAAGATTGACACGGATGAAAACGGTAAATGATTCGATCAAAAGCTATATAGAAGCATGATAGGTTCTTTGTTGTATCCAACTGCTTCTAGACCGGATATTCTCTTTAGTGTTTGCATGTGTTTTAGATTTCAAGCATGTCTTAAAGAATCACATTTATTGGCTGTAAAAAGAATTTTTAAATATTTGATAAATACCACTAATCTTGGACTGTGCTATCCAAAGGGGTCAAATTTTGATTTAATCGGCTACTCGGATGCGGATTTTGCCGGATACAAAGTAGATAGAAAAAGTACTAGTGGAACATGTCAGTTTCTTGGAAACATGTTGGTTTCATGGTATTCAAGGAAACAAACTAGTGTTGCTCTATCTACGACGGAAGCCGAATATATAGCCACCGAGAGCTGTTGTGCCCAATTGCTTTGGATGAAACAACAACTTATGGACTATGGCATGAATTTTAGAGATATACCTATTAGATGTGATAATACTAGTGCAATATGTTTAACTAAAAATCCAGTATTGCATTCTAGGGCCAAGCATATAGACCTAAGGCTAAGACATTATTTTATCAGAGAACATGAAGAAAATCATGACATATGTTTGGAATATGTGAAAACAGAAGATCAAATTGTAGATATTTTTACCAAACCTCTAGCAAAAGCACCATTTTATAAAATTAGAAATGATATGGGGATGATTGAATTAACTTAGAAAAGCACAAGCTGAGGGAGAGCACAGGTTCAGGGGGAGCAGCCCCCGCCATTCTCAGAGGATTAACCCGCTCCATCTTTATTTTTAATCAATTGATAAAAAAGGGGAGAATAAATTAGGATTTGAGTTGGGTAGATTATACATAAGTTTGCATATGAAAAAGTTTGAGAAATATTTAAATGATGAGAATGAGATATGTATGTTAAATTTCAAAATGCAAAAGACCAGCGATTATTCTAAAGATACCAAAACAAGATAAAATAGTATGTTTTAAAGACATTGAAAGGTATATACTCAAATCGGTTTTGTCAATCATCAAAAAGGGGGAGATTGTTGGAAACATGTGGAAAATAAGCTAAGTCTATGTTTTGATGATTAACAAATCAATTTGAGTAAGTTTTGGTTACTAACATGTTTGTGAAGATGATTAAAGGATATACAAATGAAGAAAATGAAACATGACAGGTCAAGTCAATTTCCAAGTCGACTCAGGCATCGACTTCGGCCAAGTCGATCCCCAAGTCGACTCCAGCAGCGACTTCAAAACGTCATTTTCGTCCAGCGTTGAAATCGGGGAGCAAAGCTGCCAAAGTCGTAAACGAAGTCGACTCCGCATGCGACTTGG
Source organism: Annona cherimola (assembly GCA_030490835.1). Classification (NCBI taxonomy): domain Eukaryota; kingdom Viridiplantae; phylum Streptophyta; class Magnoliopsida; order Magnoliales; family Annonaceae; genus Annona; species Annona cherimola. Next base: position 70,880,066 of record CM059977.1, read on the forward strand.
GTGAAGTCGCAGACCAAGTCGACTCCAGCATCGACTTCAAATGTGATTTTCTGTCCAGAGTTGAAATTGGGGATGAGAGCTGCCGAAGTCGCAGACCAAGTCGACTCCACATGCAACTTGGGTGAAGTTGTAGGCCAAGTCAACTCCAGCTTCGACTTCAGACTGACAACACGCATTTTGAAGAGCTAAGTCGCAAACTAAGTCGACTCAATGCTCGACTTGAGTAAAATTGAAGACCAAGTAGACCCATTCATTTGACTTAGAACAAATGAAGATCAAATCAAGTTCAAAGCAAGTAAAGATGCATGGATTCATCAATTCAAATCAAGAACTATCAATTAGACATTTCATACATTTCATGATCCAAGTATTCAAGATTCCAAAACATAAAGTTAAAGGATTTTATGCAAAGTGAATATACTAAACTTTAAATGATGCAAATCAAGGGAAGGACAATTAAACATGAAGAAATTAAGCAAGCAAAATCATTTCAAAGAAGTTCAAGTTCATCAAGCAAGCTAAGGAAGTGAAATCGCACCCGAAGTCGACTTCACCTGCAACTTGGGTCAAGCCCAGGACTAAGTCGACCCGAGGAAGAACTGAGCAGCCTGAGTACAGCTGAAGTCGAACCCGAAGTCGACTCTATTTGCGACTTGGGCGAAGTCGCACCCGAAGTCGACTCCACCTGCGACTTGGGTCGCAACGGTCGGAAATTTTTCGAACGTTGGAGCATTAAATGCACACCACCTACTTCCAAACGTTCGGATTCCCTCGCCATTTATATAAGGCATTCAATATGGACGTGGAGGGTAGCTGAAACATAATTGATTGAGCACAACTCCCATACCTAAGAGCTTTAAGTGATCAAGCCAACATCTAGAAGAAGAACGTTGCTTTCAAACTGCCAAGAGCTGCTTGCCGAATCATTAAGTCTATTTCACAAGTTCTTCTCTGCGCTAAATCTGCCTCTACACATCAGTAACGTGTAGAAACTTTCTTTTACTTTTTCTTGTTGTATTGAACTTGATTTAGTTTGGATAACTAAGATCAAGTGTAAGTAAAGTAGTGTGTGATTGGAGTGGAACTCGTCACCTACTTGTGCTGTGAGTTGTTGATGCCTCCTAGAGCTGGAATCTAAAAAAGAGCAGTGACTCTAGTTGTATTTATGAAATACATAGTGAAACCCAAGTCACAAGAGGTGTGAGCTTGGAAGAGTGGAGTAGGGAAGGTTGCCCAAACCACTATAAATCTTGTCTATTGATTTATTTCAGCTCTTATTATCTGATTGCTTTCTTTTTGTTTCATTGAAGGGGATTAAACTAAATCGGGGTAAAGTTTCTGTTTAAGTTGAAAAATTTTAAATACCCAATTCACCCCTCCCCTCTTGGGTAATTGTCATCAACTCGGGACCAACAGATGGTTCGTTTACATGGTGTTCTTGTTTCTATTATGTCAGATAGAGATCGACGGTTTATTTTCGATTTCTGACAAAAATTATAAAAATGTATGAGAACAGAGTTGCGGTTGAGCACCGCGTATCACTTACAGACAAATGATTAGTTTGAAAGAACAATTCAAATTTTAGAGGATTTATTAAGAGCTTGTGCCTTGGATTTTCTTGGTTCATGAGATGAGCATTTGTCCTTGGTTGAATTTGCCTATAACAATAGTTACCAGGCTAGTATCAGTATGACTCCATTTGAAGTGCTGTATAGAAAAAGGTGTCGAACGCCTGTCTATTGGGAAGAAATCGGTACATGACAACTTTTAGCTCTAGCCTTAGTTTAGCAAGCTGTTGATGTTGTTCGAGTTATTAGGCGACAGTTGGAAGCAGCACAAGATCGCCAGAAAAAGTATGCTAATGGCAGACGAAGAGACCAACGATTTACAGTAGGCGAGTTAGTCTTCTTAAAAGTCTCTCCCACCAAAGGTATGACTCGTTTCAGGGTGAAAGGAAAATTATCTCCTCAATATATCGAACTTTTTGAGATATTAGAAATTATTAATGGTGTTGCCTATCAGCTAGCATTGCCTCATTCGCTAGCAAGTGTTCATGATGTCTTTTATATCTCACAGTTAAGAAAGTATGTGACCTATTCGACGTATATTTTGTCAGCCGAACAATATGAGATCGAGGAAGATTTAACTCATCCGGAACGTCCTATTCGAATCTTAAATAGTTGTGAGAAGCAGTTAAAGAGGAGGACAATTCGGCATGTTCTAGTGCAATAGAGCAATCATAGTGAGCAGGAAGCTACATGAGAGTTAGAGGATGATATTCGTAGAATCTGCCCGAATTGTTTCAAAATCTATCATGATTATTACAAGTTTCGATGATGAAACTTTATAAGGTAGGGAGAATGTCAAATATTAAAAAAAATAATAATAAATTAAGTTGACTGGTCAAAATCCACGTAGGACACCCTACTTGGCAAGGGTAGACTTTTTGACTATCTGGGCTAAATGAGTAATAATGGGCCTTGACCAATTATTATTTAAATATGCCACGGGTTGTATTTATATTTTTATTTTTGAATGTTATTTCAGCAATCCGTGTAGCTCGGTTGGCATACAGGTGGTCCAAGTGGTCTTAGAGGTTTAGGGTTCGAGTAGGGGGTTTCATAAAAAAATGATTAATTTTTACACTTTTGCCTCCCCAGGCATGTGGGCCCCATAGGATAAGATATGATGAGATTATAACTCTCCTGGATAAGATTGGTTAAGAATGAATTTAATTTTAAACCAAATTTTATCTTATTCCCTATCTCTCTATCTCTTAGAAGTTACGAGATCTTTTATAAATTGGGTTAGGGAGTTGGTGGATGGAGGTATCCGTAAGAAATGCTTTGGAAAGCTAGAGTTGTGGAAGAAGGAATAAGCTGCGAGAGAAATTTTGCGATGCAAGTAGATTTTATTTTGGAATTGATTTTAGGCTCAAAATTGATTATTATATGCCTTGGTTATGATTTTCGGTATAGTTAATTATTTAATTAATTATACACAAATTTTATAATATGATATAGTTGGGTAGAGTAATTAGTGCGAATAATTTTATATGACTATAATTGTAGGGGTATAAAATTATATAATGCCGGAAATTTTGTGCTCAAATATTTATTAGTTACATGTGGTGTTAATTGATGGCAGATGTAACCTAAAAATAATATATATATATTTTGTTCCATACAGAAATGAATATCTAGTAAACAAGTGGTACGGAGATAAATAATTTCAGTTTATAAGAATACGAAACTATATGAAATATAAACTGTCGGACTCCAGATGAATGCATATATGTAATGCATGATGAAAGCATGAGATGTATCGAGTATAGAATGCATGCATGTGTGGAAGCCTAATTGGTGCAGGAAGGGTGTCAGACATGGTGTTTTTTTGTGAGGTGACAAGCCATTCGCAACCATCATATGTAGTTGCTTTTGGTTGAATAGGAAATAAAACTAAATATATATGTGTGTGTGTGTGTGTGTATATATATATATAGGAAAATAATCCAATGCATGAGACTGCACCGTGCAGTCCATGCGCTGTGGACCCAACTTGATCATAAATAGAAAATCCACCCCACCAATTGTATTTAGAATTGTTCACTTTATTAGCATACCAATTTTCATCCAAATCCAACATGTGTGTAGTCCCCATCTTAAAATGGTGCAAAATCAACGTAATAAAATAGTTTAATGTAAATATCAAGTTTAAAGTGGTTTTTCAACATCTAAACCGTCTAAAGTATGATTTATATATGGATAAATGATTGTACAAAGTTTCATTACAATCTAATATGTGTGGGGTCCATTTTACAGCGGACTGCACAGGATCGGATCTCATATATATATATATATATGAATATAATATTAATAGAGGTAAATCATATGGAGAATCATTTTTCTCTTCTTGTTGATGTCTTCGAGCAGTGTGCTTTTGGAGAATTTTGCAAAAAAAATCCATTTATGATATGACGCAATAAAGGATAGTAGGTTTTGTTTATTGCAAGTTCACCCGTTAAAAAGGAATTTACTTTTTGGCCATAATCTATGAACTTGGGCAATTGCTTGATCCAAACCTAGCACTTAAATAAGCTCAAATGAAATTTAGCAATAAAATGATGATGATGATGTGGCGATATTTTTGAGCCATCTATTTCGTTTTACCATAATTTGATCGTCTTAAATCTGATTTATATGATCAAATAGTTAATTTCTATGTTTTTGATAATTCTGGACTCAATGGAAGGGCTTGATTTTGCATTCGAGGTCTAATTTTTAAGATATTAAATTAAATTATTACTTTATTATTTAATTAAGTTTCATTTGGGCTATTATTCATTTTCAAATAATTTTCTACTTACTAATCATATTGAGACTAACCCATTATTTTTATAGGTGTACCAAATCAAGTGGAACACTAGCATTTTGGATTTACATGAAGATTTTCAAGAATAATTATTTCGATTTATTTATTTCGAAGGCATGTGTTAAGAATGATAGAGTTATAAAATTTCTCTTTCTTTGTGCCTTGATGTAATAATGGGAACATGACTAGTGGAATAGAATTTTGAAATTTTTATGAAATTATAATAACTAATTTCGCCATAAATGTATGATTAATCTTAGAAAATTGCATTAAATACACGATCGGAATCACTTTTCTAGACCGATATGTTACAGCTATTGTTACTATCACGCCTCAACTCCCTCTGATCACACTGCTACCAATCTAATACCTTCACATTCCAACCCTCCTCAAATCTTGTCCCCTCCATGGCGGCAAATAAATCCAAGTTATGCTACCGAGCGCAGTTTTCGTTCCAATGGCTACGTCACAAATGCCGTTATAGGCATGTATCTAGGGTGTTGGTTTCTTTCGTGTTCACTCCAGGTGTTGCAAAATTCCGAACTGTCACCTCGCCATCTAGAATGCCACCATATCAAGCTTTTTCCATGTAAGGGACTATAACGCTGAAGGGCTCTTTGAACAAATGCCCTACCCCGACATAATAACATGGTCTGCTGTAATTGCAGGTTATACTCAAAATGGCTGGCCTAGGAACTCATTGGACATCTTCAAAAGAATAAGAGGGGAAGGTGGTTGTCTCTATGGAGAGGATTTGCGTGTTCTGCCAAACTCTAATACCATTTCTAGTGTTCTACATGCATGTGTGCAGTTAAGAGATGCTTCTTTTGGAAAGCGAGTCCATGGCTATACCATAAAGATGAGCTCCTAACCGAAATCGATGTATTTGTTCGAGGTGTTCTGATCGACATGTATGGTAGGTATGGTTATTTGGGAACTAAAAAATACATTTTTAATTCCATGCAAGAGAAGTGTTTGTTTACACTCTATCATACACATTTTATGAGAAATGATTTATGCCAAGAGCATGCCAAATCATTTTACTTTGACTTCTGTTCTCACTGCATGTGCCTGCATGTCAAAACTAATTTTGGTAAAGATTCATAGTTATACCCTGAAAAGGTAGGGTGAAGTTGATATTTTTGTTTCAACAGCTTTAATTGACATGTATGCAAAGTGCAACAACATGAAATATAATTACCGGCTCCTTGATAGGGATGATATTTTTCAAGGTGTATTTCAACCTCTACGTGGAATGCGTTGATCACAAGATATTTCGAGAATGGCATGGTGGATGATGCATGGTGGGCATTCCAATCCATGTGTAATTTATATTATTCATTCAAAATTCTTTTCAGTCAATTATCTAACTAAGATATTCTAAATTTTTCTGTATTTGTTTTGGTTTTGCAGGTATAGTGATTTTTAAAGATCAAAATCATAGTTTTAAACAACAAGAAAATTCAACATTGGTAAAAATATAATCTGTAATACAAAGGTAAGTACAACATTTTCTATATTCTAAGATCATAAATACAATCTCAATATTGCATTTCTTTTTATATGTAAATAATTAAGATTTTAATTTTTTATGAATTCATTATATATTTTACATAAAATATTAGTACATAAGATTTTATGAATTATTCAAATAAAACTTGTATTAGGTGTAGAGGTCTTACATGTGATTAATGCTTATGCACCACAAGTAGGATTAGATGATAGAATCAAGAAATAATTTTGGGATGACTTAGATAGTGTTATGTAAAGAATATCTAACCAAGAAAAGGTTGTGCTAGGTGGAGATTTAAATGGACATGTAGGAAAGGAGAATGTAGGGTATGAGAGAAGTCATGGAGGTTTCGACTTTGGAATAAGGAATGAAATGGAGAATGTCATTTTGGACTTTGCTATAGCATATGATTTGGTTATAGCAAATACCTTATTTCAAAAACGAGATGAACACTTGATAACTTTCAAAAGTGGGACCAATTCTAGCTAAATAGATTTCTTCCTTATTAGAAAATTGGATAGATCTCTTTATATTAATTGTAAGGTTATCCTAGGTGAGAGCTTAGCTATGCAGCATAGATTATTAGTGATGAATATATAGACACAAAAAGAGTCAACAAAAACTAAAGGTGATATAATTCCAAAAATTAAATGATGGAATTTAAAGGGAAACAACATAAAACTTTTTAGTAAAAGAATGATAGAAGAAGAAAAAGGGGACACACAAGAAGATGGAGTAGAATCAATTTGGAATAAAATGAAAACTAACATAAAAGAAGTAGGACAAAGTATTATAGATATATATATATAAATCGTAGATCCTCACATAAAAAAACTTGGTGGTGGAATGAGGACGTTCAAAAAGCTATAAATACTAAACAAGAAAAGTTTAAAACACGGTAGAGAAATAAAAATGATACAAACTTACAACAATACAAACTATCAAAAAAAGCTACTGAAAATATATTAGTGATGCTAAACACAAAGCTTATGAGAACTTATATGAAAGATTAAGAACTAAATAACATGAAAAGGATATTTTTAAACTAGCTAAATGTTAGGCCCGTATGAAACTGATAAAAGAAAGGAAAAATAGCACAAGGAGTGATCTAAGAAGGAACAGGATAAATTTCATACACCACAAAAATAATCCGAAGAAGACACTGCAAATTATAGTGGTTCGGTTAACACACCTACTCCACTCTTCAAGTCAACGCTTTGACTCGGGTTTCCACTAGTCAACTTAGAACTTAAGTTACAGTGGTACGATCTCAATCGTCTTCTGGAAACGGCTCCAGGTGGCACGTGAAGCTTTCCGCAAATCACAATGAGAGCTTTCCTCTTGAATTAGATAGCCTCTAATTCAAGGTAAAATAAATAAAAATGAAATAAATCTTACAACCAATTTAATTGCACAGAAGCACGAAGATAAAACTTTTAGTAGGATGGTCATGACGATCTTCAATATGTTACTTCTGACAGATGGACAGAAGATCACAGAGAATGCCTAGAGACAGACCTGCACTTTTGAAAATGTTCTCTCTGAATTGAATTTTCAGTTGAAATTCATTGTCTATTTATAGCTTTTAACTTCCAATCACCAAGAGAGATTTTCTCCACTAAATCCGCAACCAACCGGATTTTTCTCAACAACCTGTAACAACTTAACAAACAGAAACAGCCAAGAGAGATTTTCTCCACTAAATCCGCAATCAATTGGATTTTTCTCAACAACCTATAACAACCCAGGACAGCTCTTCAAACTAGCCACATCATCATCCAATCACTTATCCATTTATCTCGCTAAACAAACTATTAAAGTTTCAACCCAAAAGTTGCTGAAGTTTTAAACAAAAATAGTTGAAGTTCGAAACTAAATCAGTTGAAGTTGCAAACCAAAATTGCTGAAGTTTTACAGCAAAATCTCGACAGATTCATAACACAATTCAATGCTAACTTGTTACAACCATTCATCATAAATCAAATATAAACAACACATTTCAAGCGTTAAATTCTTAACTTGTCTATCATCAAAACACTTTAACTCAACACTAAATTTAAAAAAAATAAGGCCAAAGATTTAATTCATGTTAGATGTATTAAAAGTGAGGACCAAAGAGTTCTAGTCAAAGATGATGATATTAAAGAAATATGAAAAATTTATTTTTATAGTTTACTAAATGATACCCCCACACGAACAGTTAAGATTAGATGTTAGTTAAATAGAAAAAAAATAGGAATATCAGTTATTTTCCAAAAATTCGAATATCTGAAGTAAATGAAGCTCTAAAGAAAATGAAAACATGAAAAGCCTTAGGCTCAGATAATACACCAATTGAAGTATGAAAGTGCATGGGAGATGTAGGTGCAACATGGTTAATAAATTTTTTTAATAAGATTATAAAAACAAAGTTAATGCCAACTGAATGGAGAAAAAATATTATAGTTCCAATCTATAAAAATAAGGGAGATATTCAAAATTGTGCAAATTATCGTGAAATAAAATTAATGAGTCATACTATGAAATTATGGGAAAGAGTAATTGAACAAAGATTAAGACGGCAAAATAATGTATCCGAAAATTAATTTGGTTTTATATCAGGAAGATCAACCACCGAAGTTATGTTTTTACTTAAACAACTATTTGAAAAGTATAGGGAGAAGAAAAAGAACTTATACATGATTTTTATTGATTTAGAAAAAATTTATGATCGAGTATTAAGAAAGTTAATATGGCTTGTGATGAGAAAAAAATGAATTAATAACAGATACATTGATATTATTAAAGATATATACGAGGGGGCTGTTATGAATGTGAGGAAAATTTGTGGAGATACTAATGTCTTCGCAGTTAAAATAGGTCTACATTAAGGCTCAGCCTTGAGTCCTTACTTTTTTACCTTAGTAATAGATGAAATTACTAGACATCTCCAAGAAGAAGTACCTTGGTATATATTATTTGCAGATGACATTGTTCTAATAGATGAAATAAAAAAAAAATTAAATTTAAAATTGAATAGGTGGGTAGATGCTTTAGAATCTAATGGTTTTAGAATTATCGCACAAAAACTGAATATATAAAATAAAATTTTAATAATAGTGAGAACCTTGATGAGGAACCAATTAAGATTTTAGATCAAATAGTTACAAGAACTAATCACTTTCGGTACTTAGGATCAATAGTTCAAGAGAACAGGGAAATTGAGAAAGATATAACACATAGAATTCAAGCAGGATGGAAGAAATTGAGAAGTGCATTAGGAATTTTATGTGGCCGTCAAGTTTCAATCAAATTAAAAGGAAAATTTTATAAAACTGCAATTAGACCTACTATGCTTTATGGGGTAGATTGTTGAGCAGTTAAAGAATAACATATACAAAAAATGAGCATAGCGAAAATAAGAATGTTAAGGTGGATGAATAGAAAAACAAGAAAAGATAAAATTAGAAATGAAATAATTTGAGAAAACTTAAAAGTAAGACTAATTTGTGATAAAATGAGAGAAAATAGGTTAAGATGGTTTGGTCATGTTAAAAGGAAGCCTGAAGTAGCACCGGTTAGGAAAATAGAGTCTATCCAAGTAGAAGGTGGTAGGAGAATGAGAGGAAGACCCAAAAACATGGATGGAAGTAATTAAACAAGGTTTTAAAATATTACAAATTACAAAAAATTTAGTCTTAAATCACCAAGAATGGCATAACAGAATCCATACAGCCCCCACCTAGGTAGGAAATGGCTTATGATGATGATGATGATGATTATATATTTTACATAAATGTTAGTACATCGTTTCAATCCAGTTCTCAGAAATGGATGAACTAGTTGGACCATAAACAGTCGCTTGACCAGTTTCTTAACTAGTTCGATTTTGACAATAGTGTTTATAACTAAGCCTACAAGAGGCATTCTACTAGCTTTTCAATGTAGGACAAATAAAACGTAAAAACAAGCATAGAAAAACTTATTTCTAACTTTTTGATGTGGGACAAGAGAAACTCATATATCAGAACAACACAACAAAATGCGGGGATGTAATCTTGCATGACTTTTGAAGACAACTGTGTACTAGTGTTCTTATTATTACTGAATAGTATGGTTGACGTAAATGTGTATAAGGATGCATACAATGAGAAATTCAAGGTTCAAAGTTGAGTCAAAGGGCTTGCCTCATTTACCCTTCTTCGAGAGCTGTCCTTCTTTAGTTGCCTAGATTTGACCATCATTTCCTAACCTCCGTCAATATACTGTAAAGATTGAAGGAATTGGACAAGGCCATATACATCCATTGATCCCTTTTCATAAACTCCCTGTGCTGTACTGAAAGATGGGCCCATACTATATTCATTCTCTTTTTGTAACATCTATCTTTCATACTGTTGAAATTGAGAATAAGTTAGGTAAGTCATGATGCAATCTCATATAAAAGTTGCATGCCAGGACCTATATATGCTATTCTCTACTATTGTATCCATCAAAGCTCGAAACACATGCATGCATTTGGGGCATCTAATTTAATTAAACTGCCAGCTTTGAAGTCAACTAGCCAGGCCTGCTGCCAATTGAGTTTAAGGCAGTGAATCTTGGGAGGTATTTGTTCTCCCACATCATGTGTCAGTAATTGCCAAACTCAGGCATCTACAAGATTCACAGGATAATAACTTCCATATTCCAGCAAAGTGTGATGCCTTGGACACTGCAAATTCCTTCTGTCATTCAACATCAAATCTGATCCACCACTGTTTTTTGAACTTAATCTGGAAAAAATACACTGAAATAAATAATCTATGAAAATTTAACGAATTCTATTAATCATTATCCAACTTTGATTCTGGTGCTCAGCTTGAATATGGAAGTTTCACAATATTTGCCAAATAGACCTTGTGAGATTGTATAATTACAAATTAGCACATACTTGTCTTGTGTACTTGCAGGCAAAATAGATTCACTACGTTTTAGAATTTTGCAAAACAGATCATTAACTTGCACGGTTTGAGAGTGACAAATGACAATTGAATTTTAAAATGAAAGGACAAATATTCTGATGGTCTGCTTTCTTCGTAATAAACTATCTTAATAACAACAAAATTTGGTGCCTCATTTGTTGCTGATGGATTGTTATTTATGCTCATTTCCAACAAAATGTCAATTAACATTGTCAAATTTAGATGCGACAAGTTGTTTTATAGTTTGCACAAAATTTTTGCAGATTAAATCACTTAAGTTCTATGTTCTTACATTTTAAACACAAACTTTTTAATAATTGCAAATACCCAAATTATGCAGAGATTTGCAGTATTTATTTATGCAAAATTATTAGATCTATTTATTTGGAAAATACCCCAGAAAATTTCACCCAAGAAAAGAATGGGTGGCGGTTCAAACTGAGCCACGCTTCCATTTTGCATCTGAAGTTTGTCCAGCCACTGAAGAATGTAGTGCTTGAATATATATTGTGAAAGAAACCTGACATACATTTCGATGCCCTTCTCCGGCCCTGACAATGACAAATAAACGACGTAATGCAACCTGTGAGTTTATGGGGAATATCAAGAAGCAAGGGAAAAAAAAAAGAAAAAAAAGTCACGGCTAAGGATTTGATGGGGGAATCATATCATTCTCCACCGAGAGATATGGTAAAATCTTGTCTGGAATATGGCTGGAGTCGGCTTGTTTGTGTGGTTTATGCTTGTCATGTCTCCGATGCAAGTTGAAAGACAAGATTTATCCCATTTACTTATAAGCTAACTAGCGACTATTATCTTCTCCTTTACTTTCCAAACCCAATTTGATTGCTCTAGCTACCCACAACACCGACTGCTTTGGAATTTATTACAAGTCCATACATGGAGAGGGCTAATCAGTTGTGGTAAAGGTAATTAAGCAAAGCAATTACACAAAAGAATTAATTATGGAGAGTGATTCAGAACTAGCAGGTTGCATTGCATACTAAGGTATAATGGAAATCCTTAGCTTTTTATTTATTTATTTATTTCAAATCTAAGAAATTTGGTCTTTTTATCCTTCTGTAATTATTCATGACGCAAAAAATCATTTTTCTTAGATAATCATATTTTATATATAAAGAAATAGTTCCAGGGTGCCGATCTCATGGAAGACTTAAGTAATGTCATCACGTATTTTTGTGAGCATATCTCAGAGCTCCATTGTAATAGAATTTGATGTGGTTGTAATATATATATACACACACACACATCAAAATAATAATAATAATAATTTACACTGTAGATTGTTTTCAAAAATTTGAAGTCATATGTTTATTCTCGAAAGCTGTGAAATTTTTACAAAATATAAGTTTCCAATAAAAGAAGTCAGTATATTTTAAAAAAATGCATCATTAAAGGTAATTTTTGAAGTTTTAAATTTGCGTATAAAAAGTAACAAGTTAGGTCTACGTACTTCGTAACCCGTTACAAATACAATTTTGACATATTTCGAAGAAAGATGCACATAATTAAAAATAACTTACAACTTTTAAAATAATAATAATAACTTACATATTCGAACGTTTAAATTAGTGAATAAAAATAAAAGTTATGTTAACTTTTGTTACTTCGATAGAAAATTAGCACATATCTATTTAATGAACTGTAAAGTATTGGAAAAATGATCCCGATTGCTTTAAATAATCGTACAGTTAAAAATTTAGGAATAATTGATTATTATTATTGTTATTTGTAGTAGTATCAAGAAGGATTTATTATTTTTATTATTATCATTACTAGTACGAATGTCATTACTATTATTATTACTACTACTACTTTATCACAATCTCTTTAGTTGAATTTTACTTTCAACTGAAGAACCTTGGGATGTTAGTCCTATTCATTTTTATTTTCAACAGGATCTTAACTGTTGTTTAAAAACTCGGCTATACAGTTAAAGAACTAACATCTCTTAACTTGCTCTATAATTTTTTTTTTATGAACAAAATGTAGGTTGTTCCAATACCAGGAATACGGTCTGTCAAATCAAAGTGTCTATCTTGAAATTAAACAAAGTTACAGATTTACAGGCAAGAGTAGAAATATTAATTAGTTTTGTAAAAATAAATAAATAAATCCCACGAAAATTGAGTGCGATTCTAAAGGAACAGGACAAAACAGGTACTATACTAGCAGTACTAGAGTCCAAGCAGTGATAGCTTAGATTTTGCACACTTGTAGTATAGGCACAGATACTTGCAAAAATGCCCACGTGCATGTGTCTCGACATATATGAGCACAGAAGAGAAGAGATGGGGGGTTTTAGTCATGAACCACAGCAGGCCCGGATCAAGGAAATTGGATGGGTGGCCCATGCTCGGTGGATTCTTGTGAAGAGGGACTAAAATGTAAAAAAATGCAGGGTCCATGCCTAACTACATATGTCTCCAGCCTTTCCCAAAAGCTAGCTAATGAATTTGGATCGACTCCCCCTCTAATGCGGTTTGGAATACAGCTAATGGAAGTGGGACTCATCCATCTGTGTCTCTGACTGAGATGGATTCAGCATAAAGTTTTACAGAGCAGAAAGGAAGCTAGAATGGAAGGAAGGAAGAAAGGAATATCATTAATTCAAGCCCTCCCTCCCAACATTCATTTCCAATTCTCTTGGGTGGAGGCAGAGCAAACAAATCTCGTTGTCCTGCTTTTATGCAGCATTTTGGGTGGCCTGTGGATGACCAGTCCTTGTCCTAGAACTTGCCCGAAGCTAATATATGGTAGTAGGTAAGAATGTGAATTTGTAGCTAGGAGATGAGATGAGATGAGATGGTTCTCACCAAATATAACATTCCGGCGTTCGGATATTTAAAAAGCCAACTTGGAAGACATTTCTCGGTGAAGTTGATCCTGAGCAATGAGGCTTGTTTGTCTGCCTTTAATGCTTGGAGACGTTAAACTGATGAGCTTATCTTCAGCCACAAATATTCAGTATTTTGCCAGTTCTGAGAATTGTTTGGTATCTTTTTACTCTTACAACATGCAAATTTCGCGCACTCAACCACTTTTAAGCCACAGACGTTAACGAAGGCTGAGGCGGCCCAAATCCACCAATTACATGTAAGATGGGCCGAATGGGCACCTATATTGGCCTCCACAGTTACACTAAGATGATTCTCAATTTTTCTTAAGGGCTGCTTATTCAGGGTGGTAAAATGGAATATGAAAATTTAATGAAAAAGTATTATTGTATACTGAGAAGTGAAAATTATGTTAAAAATGGGAAAACTAGTATTAAAAATTGAAAGGTAAGGTGGTTGCGTATTAAAAATGAAACAGTTTTTTAAGTATAGAAAATTTAATCACATCCTCATCTCATCACTTTTCCACCCAATGATCTTGAACAGGCTTAAAAGGAATCTATCTCCTAGATTTATCCACGACACAGCCGATCAAAAGGAAGATAAATCTTTAGGAGCTTTCCATAAAAGCTCATTTTGGGTGCAGGCCCAAGCTGCAAACAACCCTCCTCATCAGCATAAGCAAAATGACTTCCTCCTCTGTGCCAAACGAATCAGACACCATAGTATGCATAAGCGGTGGCAAAAAATACTCCTGGATCCCATATCTACCCGATCTCACAATTAGACATTTATTTCATACATTCTGTTAGCCACATAAGATCCATATGCAGATTGTAATTGAAATATATATATATATCCATATGCAGATAAGAACGGAAGCCCCTAAGTGATAATTTCGAAATCGATTGCTTGGTTCTACTGAAAACAAAATGGTATTTGTGCTGCTTCAAACATCTTAGTGACATCACATTGCTCCCATGCCAAGAATTCCTGCCTCGGACCCTGATCCCACTTTGCAATTGCATTATCAATAGCCTTAGCCATGATAGTGTCGATGCTCGGCGTCCATCTAAACCAAATCCTCGACCTTAGCAATAGGACAAAATTCTGGTGCAAAAGGCTGCTTGCTTGAATAGCAAGTCATCGCCTGACAGTTACGTAAATAGTTGTAAGGAACTTGATGATAAAACCAATCATATAAGTCACAGGGTGGGCCACCTCTTAGGAAATCACACTAGTAGGTTGTAGAAGTAGGATCGATGTTGAGTTTTAAGTTTTATGTTACCTAGCTTTCTCACCTAGCCGGATTGGAATCACAGATCAAAGACCAAATACAATATCCACCGCCTAAATGCCTACACTATTGGAAATGAGAGCTCAAGGTTTTTTGCCGTATCGAAAAGAGGATCCTCAATGATTTTTTTTATAGTGAAGAGCAACGGAGAGTCCTAAAGAATCCTTCAATAGAAGATTTCTCCCATTAATTATCCAAAAGAATATGTAACAGCCATCCGTTTCTGTTCTAAGAAACGGATTGTATTCATGGCTCATGCAAGGGAGCTGTTTAAAAAATAAATAAATAAATAAACCGTGGGATTTATGGCATTTAATTCCAGCCGTTTAGCATATAGATTAGTATAAAAAGGGGCATATGTGAGATGGTTTTCGGTCATTTGAAGAAGAAGGTGCGTAGGAAACAGAGTGACCGACAAGAAAGAAGAAGAAGTTTTTGATGTAAGTTGCGTCTAACCATCTTACAGTAAATCTCGTTCATTTTATAATATATGCAACTAATTTCGTAGATCTAAATCATTCACGATGTTTCTAGCATAGATAATTAGTCACAGGAGTATTATTGAAATGTTTCATATTGAAATTTTACTTATTTAAATGAAAAGTACCAAATAAAGGGTATAAAATAATATATGATAAAATAAACATACTTCTAGGCATAATTAGAGAATTGTGACCGTATAATAATGAGATAATGATATGACTAGATTGCTTGTAAATTTTGAACTTGATTAGACGTATAAATTTTTAGATATAGTAATTTTTATGAAAATTTGGAGTGGTGAATATGTATTTTAAGGATAAAATACAAAAAAATAATTATAGGAAAATACAGATGCAAAAATAATAATCTAACCCGTTACAAACATTATTTGAGATATTTTACAGTGTGTGTGATGGATTAATTTTGTTAAAAAGTAGTTTAGATGGTTATTTGAAGTGATATTTAATTTTAACCCTTTATTTAAAATCTTTATGTTAAATCTGATGATAGAGATTCTATTTTGAGAGATGGACCATCCATATTATAAAACATAATTTTATAAATTTACCCATAAAACTTCAGATCAAACAGACATATATATTGAGAGATATAAACTATTATAATCGGTGAATACGAACTGTTGAAAATAAATGAATAAATAAATAAGCTTGTGGACTAGTGGGCTAAGCTCATATGAACAGGCCCAGTGTACCAGAAACCCAGCCTACTAGCCTAAGCCCACAGAGAATAAAGCCCACAGGCTTAGCCAATGTAAACTAAATTAGCCCAATTTCCAACAAAGGATCCAGTCCACTAGCCTGGCCTACCGTTCCGGCCCGCCAGTAGCAGCCCACCGGCGTCGGCGACCAATCGGCCGGCTAGCAAAAAAAAAGGATTTTGACCAATTAAAATTATGAGAAATTGGGAAAGTCATAAATGGAATTTTAAATAATAATTATGAAAACCAATGTGAAATAATGAACATATTGTGATGAAAATTAGGAAAAGAGACTTGAGGCTACCACAAGAAATTGGAAAAAGAGGAGTTCTAAAGTCTACTTAAAGGTAAGTAAATTTTTACTAAAGCATGCCTTTGAAAATATTATATGAATATTATGATTTGCTATGAAATGCGATTATTTATTTTCTTTCAAGTTCATTTATTCATATATGAGCATTATTATTTCAAAATCATGTTTAGCAGTGAATTTAAGTGGTGCATTAATTATAGTTCATGAGCATGATGCATAATTGCATATTGAGTTTGCTGCGAAGGAGTAAAGTACTATGGTAGTACCTGGGTAGCGACCTCAGAACTACCAAAGGAGATGATTTAGCTCACGAGTGTGTAGCACGGCTGCATGCGAGCATAGTAGATGGCAATACCCATAGTATGAATGCATGATTTAAAATTGACATATGTGTACACATGTATCAAAAAAAAATGTTTTAATTTCTATTAAGAATAGTTTGTTGTGCATAAAAGACAATATAGATATTGTATTTGTTTTTGAAAAAAAAATTCAAAATGATTGAAAACGAATTTAGAAAATATATTTTTTTTTACTTACCGAGCTTTCAGCTCACATAAATTTGTTTTCAATGGAAACATAGGGATACAATGCTAGAGTAGAGTCTCTATCATCACGGGAAAAAGGCGAATTTAGCAGAACAAAATATTAAGAAGTTTAGATTATTATTGAGATTATCTTATAATGTTTACTTGTTTGATTACAAGCACTAAATATGTATAATGACTCTATAATAAGAAACTTCAGACGTAATAGTTAATTTTTTATGGTTTTGCACTTTGGTATCTATTTTCATCTTGGGAGATTTTATTCTCAGCTTGAACATAATAGACCTCATTCGTAGCACCTCAAGGGTGGGGCGTTACAAGTGGTATCAAAGCCAAGGCTGAAATATATCCCAATAGCAAAATCATGATATTAGACTTAGAAAGCGCAAAGCTAAAGTAAGATAAGTAATCCTAAATAATTATGAATAGTAACTTTTTAATGATATAGGAGCTACAATACCACCCAAACGTAAGTATAAAGTCGGACGTGCAACTAGTGCTGAAGCGAAAGCAAGAAGAAATGCTTATCAAAGAATGTGGGCATTTCAGATGAATCAAGAGAAGCGTGTAGAAGAGGAACTAATAGAATTTCTGATAAAGAATATGAAGAAGAATTTACAACAGATTTTGAAGAGAATTCAGGAAATGACTCGCAAAAAAATCAAGAAAATAATAAAAATGATGATGTTGAGATTCAAATCAGTGATAATGATGATGATGATAATAATGATGATGATGAGGTTGAACTCCTAGAAATGGAGCATAAACCAGTAGAAATGAAACTTAGTGGTCCTAAGTTTTACAATTCTTCTAGTGATGATGATGTAAACTTAGCTGATTAGCTTAAAGTTTTTATATTCTATGAATGATATGATGAATTTGATTCTTTAGATAGTATTCTCTTTTAATTTATGATATGAAAAAGGAAATTTTTAGAAGTTATGCAAATATACTTATGATTAATGGTATGATGTAGAAAAAAATATGCCACCTAAGAAGGATAAAGGAAAGCAAGTGGTGATGGATAAACCACTGTCGCGATTAGTAAGAAAAAGGACTCCTAGGTTGGTGGGAAGCGTATTGGTCAGTGAGGATTCTTCTTCAGCTCACACAAATGACCAATATAATGAAGCTTCAGGGGAGAACAATCCTAGAAATGATGTTGTACGGACATCAAATGCGGGACAATCACAAGGCATTGCAGACGTCAATGCTCAAGTGATGGTCACAGTATTGAAAGCATTGCAAACTATGGAATGGATGACGGCCCAACAATTTTCAGAAAACTCTCCAGCTGGAGGGAATGTAAAAAGGAATGTTAGGGAACCTGATGCCCATAGGAGAGTCATGAATGATTTTCTGAACATGCGACCTCCACTCTATCGAGGAGATCCGGACACTAACAGTACTGAAGAATTGATAGAAGAATTAAAGAAGATTTTCAATTTTCTCCAATGCGGTGAGCAGCAAAAGGTCCAGTATGCCACTGATATGTTGAAGGGTAATGCAACAAAGTAGTGGAATGCAGTAAAGTTAAGCGTCCCTACTTGGCAACAAATGAATTGGGAGAACTTTCTCTTACACTTCAATGAGGCATACTATCCCGAGTCAGTTAGACAACAAAAGTAGCTAAAGTCTAAGCAACTATACCAAGAAAAATCATATGTGGCGGAGTATGCAGCAAAATTCATTATCTTACCCAGATTTGCTTCATGGGTGTTGACAAACCCTACACTGAAAATCCACGAATTCAGAATGGGGTTATGCCAACAACAGCTAGTCAGTCACCATTTCCAACAATATTCTAATATTGTGGATCGGGCAAGAATGGTGGAAATGAAAGATAATGTAATTTAAGCTTTCCGCCAAAGAAAATGTGTGGGGACTCTGCATCAGATAGTGGGATAAAGCCATATAAGAAGGGCAAGATACAGTATGATGAAAGAAAGGTGGAAATAAAGCAGTCAATTCCCTCATGTCCTATTTGCGGTAAAAATCACCGAGGAGAATGTTGGAAAGCAGCGGAGAAGTGCTGAAAGTGTGGAAAAATTGGTCATTCAATTCAGGAATACATAAGTGAGATCATTTGTTATAAATGTAGACAGCCTGGACATCGAGCAAAGGACTGCACTCAAAAAGTTGACAATAAACAAACTGAGGAGCGTCAAATAGTACAAATGAGGCCACCAACACCACCATTTCGTGGCCCAGAATAATAGAGGCAGAGGAAAAATGCTAAGGTGCAGGCTATGACTAATGCAAAAGCCCAGACTGTACATGACGATATTCTCATTGGTACATTGCTTATTCACTCTTATCCTACCAAAGTATTATTTGATTCTGGTGCTACGCATGAAAGCATGGATATGATTGTGAATGTGGAATCCCCAGTATATCGACTAGCAAGTACAGATAGAATTTGCAAAGCCCGCCCAATCAAAATAGAAGAAATGAATTTAGAAGCAGACTTGATATTGTTGCCTATGCATGATTTTGATGTGATATCGGGAATAGACTGGTTATCTAAGTGGAGAGCAATAATAGATTGTGGTGATCGAAAAATTATTTTTAAAATGTCCAAGTCGTAAAGGTGGTTGCAGATAAATCTCAGCAGGTGAAAATCATTTTTGCCATGAAAGCTGTAAAGTCGATAAACAAAGGATGTCGGGCATTTTTGGCTTCGGTAGTTGATATAAACCAAGAAACTTTATCTCGTGAAGAGATACCAATAGCGAAAGAATTTTCTGTTATTTTTCCTATCAAGTTGTCAGGATTACCCCCTCAGAGAGAAATAGAATTTGCAATAAATATATTGCCTGGGATACTTCCAATTTCTAAACAAGTTTACAGAATGACCCCAACAGAAATGACAGAATTAAAAATACAACTGGAAGAATTACTACATAAGGGTTTTATACGACTAAGTGTGTAACCTTAGGGAGCGTCAGTTCTATTTGTGAAAAAGAAAGATGGTAGTTTGAGATTGTGCATTAATTATAGAGAACTGAACAAGGTGACTATCAAAAATAAATACCCTTACCTCAAATAGATGATTTGTTTGATCAACTACAAGGGGCAACTATATTTTTTATAATTAATTTAAGTCGGGATATCAACAATGAGGATTAAAGAGGAAGATATATAGAAAACTGCTTTTCGAACTCGGTATGGACATCATGAATTTTTGGTAATGTCATTCGGGATAACAAATGCACCAGCTGCCTTTATGGATTTAATGTAAAGAGTGTTCAGACCCTATTTGGATAAATTTGTCGCCATATTCATAGATGACATTCTCATTTATTCAAAAATAAATGATGATGATGATGTTGAACACCTTAGAACGGTATTGCAAACTTTGAGGGAGAACAAATTATATGCAAAATTGAAGAAATGTGAGTTTTGGATGCATAGTGTTTCATTTTTGGGGCATATTGTTACAGCAGAAGGTATTATGGTTGATTTTGCTAAGGTCGAGGCAGTGGTGAATTGGCCAAGGCCGACAATGTCATTGAGATAAAAATCTTTCTTGGTCTTGCGGGGTATTACCACAGATTCTTAGAAAGTTTCTCTCGGATATGTACTCCTCTCACAAAGCTAATAAGAAAGGGGATAAAATTTCAATGGACTGATGATTGTGAAAATAGTTTTCAAAAAATTAAGCAGAGATTAGTGAAAGCACCAGTTTTAACTACCCCTACTAGTGGTGGAGGATTTGTTATTTATAGCAATATTTCTAAAAAGGATCTTGGTTGTGTATTAATGCAGAATGGGAAGGTGATTGCGTATGCTTCAGTTTCACGACAGTTAAAACCTTATGAACAAAATTATCCCACTCATAATTTGGAACTAACTGCAGTAGTGTTTGCTTTGAAAATTTAGAGGCATTATACAAATCACAAGAGATTGAAATATATTTTCACTCAAAAAGAGTTGAATATGAGGCAAAGAAGATGGTTGGAATTACTGAAAGATTATGATTTGAATATCCAATATCACCCAGGGAAAGAAAATACAGTAGCTGATGCTTTAAGCAGAAAGTCAAATAGCAATTTAGCTACTTTAATTACTGATCAGGAGGAGTTAGTTATTGACATGAGAAAATTGTCATTAGAAGTTTGCCCCAAAGAGTTAGTGTATCAGTTATATCAATTACAAGTGAAACCTTTTCTATTTGAACAGATCAAAGAAAAGCAAAGAACAGATGAACAAATTATAAGGATAAAGGAAAAAGTGGTAGAATGGACTATGGAAAGATTCACAGTTGATGATAAGGGCATTGTCAGATATAAAGGAAGGCTATGTGTACCCGACGCAGTAGAACTAAGAAGACAAATTTTAGAAGAAGCTCATTATTCACCATACACCATACACCCATGGAGTACAAAGATGTATGAATATCTTAAAAGAAATTTTTTGTGGATGGGTATGAAGAAAATGATAACAGAATTTGTAGCACAATGCCTAACATGCCAACAAGTTAAAGCCGAATATCAAAAGCCAGCAGGATTATTTCAGCAAATGAAAACACTAGAATGGAAGTGGGATGAAATACTATGAATTTTATTGAAGGGTTACAAAGGACTACTGCAGGAAATAATTCTATTTTGGTAATTGTGGATAGGTTAACAAAGGTTGCACATTTCTTGCCAATTAAAACCAGTTATTCTGCAGAAAAGTTAGTCAACCTATATTGTAAAGAAATAGTTCAGTTGCATGAAATTCCCAAGACAATTATTTTCGACCGAGATACTATATTTACTTCGAAATTTTGGCGTAGTTTAAATCAAACAATGGGGACAAAATTGAAATTTAGCACAATATTTCATCCACAAACAGATGGGCAAACTGAAACACTAAATCAAGTAGTCAAGAATATGTTGAGAATGTGTATAATAGATTTCGGAAATGGTTGGGATAAATATATGGCTTTGGTGGAGTTTGCATATAATAACAGTTATCATGCTAGCATTAAAATGTCCTCTTATGAAGCTTTATATGAGAAGCCTTGCAGAATACCCTTAAATTGGAATGAGGTTGGAGAAAGAAGATTGATTAGGTCAGATATTGTGCAAGAAACTACAGATAAAGTGAAGCTAATCAAAGAAGGATTGCTTATTGCCCAAAGTAGACAGAAAAGTTATGTAGATCTAAGGTGGAGAGAGTTAGAATTTTCCATAAGTGATAAGGTGTTTGTAAAAATATCACCTATGAAAGGAGTTATGAGATTTGACAAAAAGAGAAAGCTCAGTCCTCGTTATATTGGACCATATGAAGTTTTAGAGAAAGTCGGAACAGTGGCATATTAAACAACACTACCACCCTCATTGGCTGTAGTGCATAATGTGTTTCACATTTCTATGTTGAGAAAATATGTGACAGATCCCTCCCATGTGCTTACAGTAGTTCAGTTACCAATATCGGATAAGTTAATATATGAGGAAAATCCAATCAAAATACTAGATTTTAAAGAGCAACAATTGCGGATAAGGGTAATAAAGTATGTTAAAGTGCAATGAAGCAATCATGGAGAATCAGAGGCCACGTGGGAGCTTGAAGAAGATATCAAATAGAAATATCCATTTTTGTTTAATTAAGTTTCGAGGACCAAACTTTTTGTAAGGGGGAGAGATTATAATAGCCATCCGTTTCTGTTCTAAGAAACAGATTGGATTCATGGCTCATGCAAGGGAGCCGTTTAAATAAAGAAAATAAATAAATAAACGGTGGGATTTATGGCATTTAATCCCAGCCATTTAGCATATAGATTAGTATTAAAAGGGGCACATGGGAGATGGTTTTCGGCCATTTGAAGAAGAAAGTGCGCAGGAAACAAAGAGACCGACAAGAAAGAAGAAGAAGTTTTTTATGTAAGTTGCGTCTAACCATCTTACGGTAAATCTCATTCATTTTATAATATATGCAACTAATTTCGTGGATCTAAACCATTCATGATGTTTCTAGCATAGATAATTAGTCACAGGAATATTATTGAAATGTTTCATATTGAAATTTTACTTATTTAAATGAGAAGTACCAAATAAAGGGTACGAAATGATATATGATGAAATAAACATACCTCTAGGCATAATTAGAGAATCGTGACCGTATAATAATAAGATAATTATATGATTAGATTACTTGCAAATTTTGAACTTGGTCAGACGTATAAATTTTTAGATATAGTAATTTTTATGAAGATTTGGAGTGGTGAATATGTATTTTAAGGATAAAATACAAAAAAATAATTACAGGAAAATACATATGCGAAAATAATAATCTAACCTATTACAAACATTATTTGAGATATTTTACAGTGTGTGTGATGGATTAATTTTGTTAAAAAGTAGTTTAGATGACTATTTGAAGTGATATTTAATTTTAACCCTTTATTTAAACTCTTTTTGTTAAATCTGATGATAGAGATGTTATTTTGAGAGATGGACCGTCCAGATTATAAAACATAATTTTATAAGTTTACCCCTAAAATTTCATATCAAACAGACTTACATATTGAAAAATATAAACTATTTTAATCGATGAATACAGGCCGTTGAAAATAAACGAATAAATAAATAAGCTTCTAGACTACTGGTCTAAGCTCATATGAACAGGCCCAGTGTACCAGAAACCCAGCCTACTAGCCTAAGCCCACAGAGAATAAAGCCCACAGGCTTAGCCCATGTAAACTGAACCAGCTCAACTTCCAACAAAGGATCCAGTCCACTAGCCTGGCCCACCGTTCCGGCCCGCCAGCAGCAGTCCACTGGTGACCGGCCGGTCGGCCGGCAAAAAAAAAGGGATTTTGACCAATTAAAATTATGAGAAAATTGGGAAAGTCATAAATGGAATTTTAAATAATAATTATGAAAACCAATGTGAAATAATGAACATATTGTGATGAAAATTAGGAAAAGAGACTTGAGGCTACCACAAGAAATTAGAAAAAGAGGAGTTTTAAAGTCTAATTAGAGGTAAGTAAATTTTTACCATAGCATGTCTTTGAAAATATTATGTGAATATTATGATTTTCTATGAAATATGATTATTTATTTTTCTTCAAATTTATTTATTCAAATATGAGCATTATTATTTTAAAATCATATTTAGTAGTGAATATAAGTGGTGCATTAATTACAATTCATGAGCATGATGCATAATTGCATATTGGGTTTGCTGCCAAGGAGTAAAGTAGTATTGTAGTACCTGGGTAGCGACCTCAGGACCACCAAAGGAGATGATTTAGCTCATGAATGTATAGCATGGCTGCATGTGAGCACAAGTAGATGACAATACCCATAATATGAATGCATTATTTAAAATTGACATATGTGTACACATGTATCAAAAAAATGTTTTAATTTTTATTAAGCAGAGTTTGTTGTGCATAAAAGAGAATATAGATATTGTATTTGTTTTTTCAAAAAATTCAAAATGATTGAAAATGAATTTAGAATATATATATATATATAGATTTTTACTTACCGAGCTTTCAGCTCACATAAATTTGTTTTCAGTGGAAACACAGGGATACAATGCTAGAGTAGAGTCTCTATGAACACGGGAAAAAGGCGAATCTAACAAAACAAAAGATTAAGAAGTTTAGAATATTATTGAGATTATCTTATAATGTTTACTTCTTTGATTACAAACACTGAATATACATAATGACTCTATAATGAAAAACTTGAGATGTAATAGTTAAATTTTCATGGTTTTGCACCTTGGTATCTATTTCTATCTTGAGAGATTTTATTCTCAGCTTGAACATAATAAACCTCGTTCGTAGCACCTCAAAGGTGGGGCATTATAGAATAACTTCCTATTAGGATACTAATCCCTATTCAAGTTGGAAACTTATCCTTCTAGATGGGACAGTCCTCATCCTAGAGAAGCCTACATGGGCAGAAATCGGCTTTGTTGATACCACAATAGTAGTAGCTTCCTTCTTTAATAGTACAACTGAGTTATAGAAAGGATTAGAATAAGTCAAATGTTGTCGTTGCCATCTCCCTAACATTGCAAAGACTATCGTTGTCTATTTGATCAATGGCTATGCGCCTCTATTTGAGCTTGTAAAATCTATTAGCTTCCATTATTTTCTAATCATTGGGATTAATTTAGCCAATTGGCTCTCCACTGGACCACCGACCTCATTGATTTCTCCAAAGCATCAAAATTCTCTTCAAATGCCTTTCTAAAGCATTAGAATGTTGCATTGACTCCTTTGAATGCTGTTCAAATGCCTTCAAAATCTCCTTGGCATGTCATTCCAACTAGTCTACCTTCAACTCCATAGATGCTACCTTCATGCTCACTAAATCCACCTTCATTTCTAACAATTCAACCTTAGATTGCATGAAGACAATCTTTGCCTCCAATTCTATTGATTTCTCCACCATTTCATCATGACATTCCTCTATTTATCACACCCTCTTTCCAAGCTGCTAACTTATGCCATTTATGAGAATTTAAAGCTTAATCATCAACCATGTTTTGCTACTAGTGTTAGGAATTGCGATTGAACAAGAAGAATCAACTAATGTTATTGAATTTGTATGGACTTTTACCCATATTATTCTCTACTATGGAATTACATATTTAAAAGAAAAAAAAAGAAAACAAGAAATAGAGCTCAATATATGACTTCATCAACCCCCTCCTATGTGACTCATTTCAGGTCCTTTTATAGACCATGATCCACCAATCAAGTACATAGCACAAAAGTTGACTCAGTGCCCACATGGATCTAGTTAGTAGCCCGCATGTTGTTACATGCTCAACACTAGGTGGGTCCTAACAGACGGCAACCGTGGTGATCTTATTAGTGCACCAATGATCCAATTCTCGCCAAATTAAAAATGCATTTCTTATGAAATAATACAACAAACAACATATTTGTGCAGAAAAATAAGAGAAAGAAAAACAAAACATAAAGGATTTACTTGAAAATTTCTTTAATACGAAGGCAAAAAACAATGGTTAAAGACGAAAAATCCACTATAAGAAATAGATTATAACAGATAAAGAACTCACAAAAAGGAGAACTCTTAAACCTAATAACCCCAATAAGAAACTCCTGTAAAATATTAGATCTTACAAAAAAATATATAAGAGAGCATAAAAAAAATCACATTTCACACCCTAAGCATGTCCTGTATTTATGGGCTCAATACATAGCATGATCCATGTAGGATGTGGAACATAATAAGCAACACATCACCTAATGCATATCCGAGTGCAACAAGGTTGCATATAAAACTCTAACCAAAAAATTCAAATGGAAACAGGGGGTGCAAAAATCCAACGTCGTTGGGTTACATAATAAATTTTGAAATAAAGAGATGGCTTGAAATATCAAGTCACAACTTAACAAATCTTCACCTTAACTTGAATTCAAATAACATCAACCGGAATGGATTCTCCACCTTCTCAAAAACATGAAGCTCCAACAAGTTCAAAGAATACTTAAACTTAGTAACAAGAAGAGACTTGGTTAGTATATCAACTGCATTATCTGTAATTGCAATCTTCTTAACCTAAATATAATCATGTGCAATAACATAATGAATAAAGTAATATCCAACAACAATATGTTTTATTTTTGATGGTACATTTGATCTTTACTTAAATACATAGCACTCTAACTATCATAATAAACAATAATTTTTTAACCTAGATTGAGTTCACTCATTAAGCCTCTTAACCATAAAGCTTCTTTGACACCTTTTAATAGACAAAGCAATAACATACTATAATGTGGCTTTCCAATTGATAGCACAACCACCTACAGAATATATAAGAAGAATGTGACCTTCTTTTGTCAAGATCATCTATATAATCTAAATCAATTAATCCTTTTCTCGTCGGTCGAAGTGGTTGACAGCTTGTTGTTTTCCTTAAATGACTTTTTGCAATCCATTCTATGTTAAGATGACTTTGATTCGGACCTATCGTAAACTGGAACTAATTTTGTAATCAAATTTTTCTATTTCAAACTTTGTTGCAGTCGTATTAATGCTTAAGGAAGAACAATAGGCTCTGATGCTAGTTTGCTAAGAAATAATTCTACAAACGATAAAGTAGCGCAAAAAAAATAATAAGAGAAGTAGAAACAAAGCAAACATAAATCTATGTTGAAAACTCTTTGGTATCAAAGAAAAAATTCATGGGTGTAGCAAGAGAAAATCTACCGTAAAAAAGAAATTACAAGAGATAGAAAACTCTTAGAAGGAAAAATTTTCAACCTAATACACTACACAACAAACTCTTATAAAAGATTAAACCTCACAAAAGGGTATACAAGAGAGATTCACAAAATTACAAACTTAATCATCCCTAGTATAAGATAACATGCTACCTTACAGTCATGAATTACCATGGGGACCAGTCCATGGACTATCTTAATATGTGTCCACCAAAGCCACGGGGGCTTCTCGATGAGGAAGATGGACAAGGAAATCATGCACAAAAGCCACGGGGGCTTCTCGATGAGGAAGATGAGCAATTGATGGTAGTCTAGAGTGTCATCAGATTTATACTCATGTGCTACCAATGCGTGATTTTACACCATTGATTCCAAGTAACGACGCATTAAATTTATAATAATTCCAATGTGTAGATCATTCCAAATAGTTTCTTTCCTTGCAAATTAATTCATCACATGAATTGGGCCCGAGTTTAATGAATTGTGACTAAAAAGACTCAAAATAGGGTGTCTACAGCCACCTCAAGCTCGATTTCCCCACCTTCTATGTTAGACAAGATTAATTACGAAAAAAATCCTCATAAATCACTTTACCAATTCTTTTAGAAAATTCTAGTCATGATTCTTACCTTATAGTCTTGCCATGACAACTCAACTCAAGCAGACAGAGTATCAAGTTTTTAATTTTGTTGCCGTATATAAAAATTATATTTCGAAAAAAAGTAAATCCAACTGTCGAAAAGAGATTCATGAGGGGGTGAGCGTTAGGTCTTCCCCTCCTCTTCTTGTCTTCGTCTTCATCCTCTTCCCTTCTTCTTGTCCTCCTCTCTTTCACTTCATCTTCCCTATCTCTAACTCCACTTGGGTAGCAATAGCACCATGCTCTTCACCTCTGACCTTCACACGCGACTCGTCATATATAATCAGGTTCCGTAGATAAGTTTTGCATCAAATGTATAATCTTAACTTATGGAAAAGGTCATAGCAACTCACTTTTTTGTAATTCAAAACAACTTCCTTGAAAATAATATAAATTCAGATGGTTACCTAAAATATAATGTAACCCAGTTTTTGTTTTTCAAAAGCATAGACAATAAAATAACTGAAATTACAATATTAATTAATTTAAGAATAGTAGTGCAACCTACTTTTACATTTCAACGAACTTCGTTGTTTATTAATCTGTCAAAGGAATATGCAAAAAAAATATATCATGCTTAAAATTTGAAGGGAGTGGGATGAATCAAACCCCACTCTTGTATTGAAAACATCTCAATATCCATTCATCCAATTTTTTTGATCAATTAATTAATATAAATATGCGAAATCTAATCTCAATTTTAAACTTTTCAAGGAGTACTGGAATGAATAAAAATATCAAATACATAAGGTGTGTTTGGGAATGAATAAAACTTTTGATAAAAAGTTGTAGAGAGTAGAAGTTGTCAAATGATGTAATATGATAGGGGTAATAATGAGAAATAAATAGGATAAAGTTAAAATAGATAGGTTAGTTATGTTGGTAGTTGTGTAGAAATGATTGAAAAATAGGGTAGTTGTATAGAAAAATATGAAAAAATGATTTAAAAATAAGATAGTTGTGAATAGTGAAAAGTTTTAGATTGAAAAATTTAAACTTAACAACTTTTACTTATTATCAAACACATCCATAATGTGTGGCTCACATTTTCCCTCCGATTCCAGACAGGGAGAATCGGAAATTATGCCTTCGGCTGCCACATTTTCCACAGGGGTATAAAATGTAAATTGGTCATTTGACCCGTGACTGCCTTTGCCTGCACCCGTTTTCCAAGGAGATGGGCATGCATTTTTTGACTAGCCTAAGACGTAGTGGATCACAAAATTGATGACCCAATTTAAAAGTTGATTTAGAGTGGTTGAGTTAAGAGTTGAGCTGATTTCAAGGAAGGTAAGTAAGAAAAAAATGGTATAAAAAGTTTCCGTTGAAAAATTTTTGAAAATATAAAAGAGTGATATGAATGATAGAGATAATAATGAGAGAAAAATAAAGTCAAAATGGATAATATAATTATATAGAAAGATGTGTAGAAATAATTAAAAATATGGTAGTTATATATAAAGATGTGAAGAAATGATTGAAAATTAGAGTAAAAGTAGAATAAAAAATTTTTGTATGAAAATTTTTTATTTTATCATTTCCCAAACACTAGTGTAAAACCTGGGAAAAAGGCCATGTGCTATTCGGGGGCTAAGAGATTGACGGAGATATGATATTTATAAAAGTAATGTTTTATATAATTTGTAAAATTCAAATATAAAAGGAAATAATCTTTTTGAAGAGTTTATTCGAAATAGAATTAATTGTGGTAATGCATGAAGTAAGAAAATACACTGAAAATATATTCGAAAATAGACTTGTGATAATGCATGAAGTGGGAAAATACATTAAAAATACCTCTAACCCACACATCTGAAAATCACCAAGAGTTGTATATAAAGAATTAGGATGCATGTTAGAAATCAAATCGAAGCTCTTGAAGTCTAAATAAAATAAAATAAAATAAAATAATAATTCATTTGAATAGGAAATGTAAAAGATACACTCATTTAATTTAAGTATGTATCAGGTTGTCAATAGGGAATCTAGTAATACGATTCAAATTTTAAAAATTCATTATGATAAGTAGATATTGTAGGGGCATATAATATGTCATTTTGTAGGTATTTAAGTCAACAATTCAACAACAAAAAATTCAACTGGAAAATAGACCTTCGTCCAGGAGACACTCTGAAAAGCGGGCTGAATATCAAATCATTCAGAATTATATCTAACTTTCTAATCATGGTTTCATCCAAAAAAATTTCTAATCACGGAATTAAATTAAGAAATTTGTGGAAGATGTAGGAAATCCAGTTGTGCTATAGAGGAGCACTACCCCTCCTGTCACTTTTCCTCATTTCTGTCGGTTCTCACCATTTTTCTTCTAGATTTTTTTATAATTATTTTTCTTCTAGATTTTTTTGATGATTATTTTATCGCTAGAATTTTCTTTATGGTTACTTTTGTAAGAACGTGGTTCAATACCAGGTGTACTTCACCCATTTTTTTTATTTTTTTTTGGAACTTTTTTTATGAAACCATTAATATAAGTGTATTTAACATGTGTATTAAATTTTACCAAATTTGGAGATTTTTAAATTTTTTCGAATTTTTAAAAATCAGTGGCAATTTTAGTAAAAAAAAAAAGTGTTGTTTTTTGATATTTTTAAAAAAGTGTTGTTATGCATAAGGATGTGGAAAATTACATTACAACTAACAAATTGGTATTGAAAATTGAAAATTAAATGGAAAAAAATCTTATAAATTTCCCATCCTCGTACACATTTCTTTTCGAATAAATGTTGGTGACCATGGCTCCACTAAATCAATTTCATTTAATAAAGCCTTTGAAACTTTAGAAATGACAAAAGTTGTATAGAAAATTGAAAACTAAATGAGAAAAAAAATTAACAATGGAAGATTTGTTCTTATCCTTGTCTCGATCAGTTTTTAATAAATATTGGTAACTGATTCAATGTACCAGAGTATATTGAAACTTTTTAGCGCACATGAGTGCAAAAAATGTATTTTTTTAAAATTTCTTTATAAAACTATTAATCTTGGTAGATTTAACATATTATTAATTTTCATCATTTTCGGAAATGTGTATATATTTTTATTTTTCAAAATAAGAGGATTTTAGTCATTTATAAGAGGATTTAGATCATTTTTAAATGGCTAAAATATCCCTATTTTAAAAAATGAAAATATGCATACATAAAAATACATATACATATTTTTAAAAATGATAAAAATTGGTTTTATAAATTAAATATACTTGGATTGTCAATTGTATAAAAAAAATTCAAAACATATTCTTAAAAAGCGAGCGTTACACCTCGGTTTACTAAAGTTTAAATGTAACCAGAGCATTGAATCAATTTCCATGTATGCCAGTGACCATGGCTATACTGAATAATTTCATTTACTAAAGCCTTTGAAACATTAGGAATGAGAGAAGAAGTTTTAAAAATTTAAAATTGTGATCAATTGAAAATGATTTTTTTTTTTTTTTTGAATAGAGGATTTCATATGATCCGTATACCATTCCTTTCATGCCACACGATGGTCTCCGTGGCCACATTGAATCACTTTTATTTTAATAAAGCCTTGATAGTGATATATGGAATATGATTACCCTCCGTTAAGCACATATGGCACTGGGATCACCTCATGTATTTTTTAAAATTTTATTTATACTTCATGCACTTCGTTTAGATAAGGTTATATAATTTCTAATCAACTTTTGGATATATCTGTATTATATATTTTTATTTTACAGTGGGTAATTCTCAAGTGCTGATACATGAGAATCCTTCCATTAATTTTTTTCTGATTTTGAAAAATCAAAAAATCTTATCTAGGTGTACTAATAAAATCTTTAAAATTTTCTATAAATTTATCTAAGTGGGATCCACGAAATAATAAAAGTATAATTTTTTTTTAAAAAAATACATGTATCTAATGATCAAAGTCCTTGAGATATAAGGTGTGTATGACATTTGTAGAAATTTTGAAGAAAAGTTTTTGTGTAAAATTTTTTAAAATGAGAGAAAGAATATCAACGATAGAGTTAATGATGAGCATGAAAGAAAATAAAGTTAAAATAGATATAGTAATTGTATGAGTAGTTGTAGAAAAATGATTGAAAAGTATGACGGTTGTATAAACAAATATAAAAAGGATTTAAAAATAAGATAGTTGTGGAGAATTAAAAGATTTAGAGTGTATTTGAAAGAATAAGTGAAAAGTGAAAAGTAAAAGAATTTTGAGAATTGTAAGAGTTATGTTATATGATATGGGGAAAGTAGGAAAAAATAAATAGTTATATGAAAAATGATTAAAATATAAGAATAAAAATGTAAAAAAAATAAGGTAGTTAATATTGGTAAAAAAAAGGTTACTAGTACAGATGGTAGAGAACATGTCCTCTTAGACAAGTAAACCGGATTTGAAACCCTGGGTGGAAACTTTGTCTATCTCATAATATTTGAGAGATTGTGGTATCTCATTTAATACTTGGAAGCTTGTGGTCTCTTCTATTGATATTTTGAAGCTTATAGTTTCCCTATTTGAACCTTGTAAAAATTATAGTTGTAAGATATATTGAGATATAATACAAAATACTTCAATAAAAAAAAACATTGATAAAATGATATAATGGCACTGGGGATTGGGTTTCCCCTTCTCCTTTCCCCTTTTCTCCTTACTTTCCGAAACATCTCATTGGATTGACAACTTTTTTTCAAGCAGTTAGTTTTTCTAGGAACGTAGTTCAATACCGGGTGTACTTAACCCCTTTTTCTTATTTTTTGGAACTTTTTTCATGAAACCGTTAATATAAATGTATTTAACAAGTGTATTAAATTTTACCATATTTGGAGATTTTTAAATTTTTTCGGATTTTTAAAATAGGAATGATCCTGTTAGCCCGAGCTACGTAAATGGTTCACTTAGCCCACCTCAAATCTTATTTAAAATAATTTTTTTATTTTTTCTTCATACACTTGTTTATCTACGTGTATTTAATATATAAATCAAGTTTTACTATTTTTGAATATGTGTATACATTTTTTTAGATTTTTAAAAATAAAGGTATTTTAAATATATATATATACACATAGATGATTAAAATTTTCAAAAAAATAGATAAACATATTCAAAAATGATAAAACTTGGTTTATATGTTAAATACACTTAGATAAACAAGTGCACGAAGAAAAAAGTTTAAAAAAACTGTTGTAAATAGGTTTTTTTAAAGTGGGTTAAGTAAAACATTTACTTAACCCGGGCTAACAGGATTACTCCTCTTTTCAAAAATCAGTGGTATTTGTAGTAAAAAAAAGTGTTGTTTATTTTTTTTTAAAAAAAAAAGTGTTGTTATGCATAAGGACGTGGAAAATTACATTACAACTGACAAATTGATATTGAAAATTGAAAATTAAATGGAAAAAAATCTTAAGAATGGAAATTTCCCATCCTTGTACACATTTCTTTTCTAATAAATGTTGGTGACCATGGCTCCACCAAATCAATTTCATTTAATAAAGTCTTTCAAACATTAGAAATGACAAAAGTTGTATAAAAAATTGAAAACTAAATGAGAAAAAAATTTAACAAGGGAAGATTTCTTCTTATCCTTGTCTCGATCATTTTCTAATAAATTTTGGTAACTGATTCAATAAACCAGCGTATATTGAAACTTTAGCACACATGAGTGCCACGAATGGATTTTTTTTTTTAATTTCTTTATAAAACTATTAATCTTGGTAGATTTAACATATTATTATTTTCCATCATTTTCGGAGATGTGTATATATTTTTATTTTTCAAAATAAGAGGATTTTAGTCATTTATAAGAGGATTTAAGTCATTTTTAAATGACTAAAATATTCCTATTTTAAAAAATGAAAATATGTATACATATTTGTAAAAAAAATATTCATACATACCTTTAAAAATGATAAAACTTGGTTTATAAATTAAATGCACTTAAATTGAAAATTTTATAAAAAATAATTCAAAACACATTCTTAGAAAGTGGGCATTACACTTCGGTTTACTAAAGCTTAAATGTAACCATATATGTCAGTGACCATGGCTATACTGAATAATTTCATTTACTAAAGCCTTTGAAACGTTAGGAATGAGAGACGTGGTATTAAAATTTTAAAATTTAAAATTGTGATGAATTAAAAATGATTTTTTTTAAGAATAGAGGATTTCGTATGATCCGTATCCCATTCCTTTCATGCCACACGAAGGTCTCCGTGGCCACAGTGAATCACTTTCATTTCAATAAAGCCTTGATAATGATATATGGAATATGATTGCCTTCCGTTAAGCACATATGGCACTGGGATCACCTCATGTATTTTTTAAAATTTTATTTATACTTCCATACACTTCGTTTAGATAAGGTTATATAATTTTTAATCAACTTTTGGATATATCTATATTGTATATTTTTATTTTAAAGTGGGTAATTCTCAAGTGCTGATACATGGGAATCTTTCCATTAATTTTTTCTGATTTTGAAAAATCAAAAAATCTTATCTAGGTATACTTATAAAATCTTTAAAATTTTCTATAAATTTAACTAAGCAGGATCCCCGAAATAATAAAAGTATAATTTTTTTTTAAAAAAATACGTGTATCTAAATCAAAGTCATTGATATATAAGGTGTGTTTGACATTTGTAAGACTTCTGAAGAAAGCTTTATTGGGTAAAATTTTTTTAAATGAGAGAAAGGACATCATATGATAGAGTTAATGTTGAGTATGAAAGAGAATAAAGTTAAAATAGATATAGTAATTATATGAGTAGTTGTATAAAAGTAATTGAAAAGTATCACCGTTATATAAATAGATATAAAAATAATTTAAAAATAAGATAGTCATAGAGAATTAAAAAATTTAGAGTGTGTTTGAAAATATAAGTGAGAAGTGAAAAGTAAAAGAATTGTGAGAATTGTGAGAGCTACGTGATATGATATGGGTAAAGTAGGAATAAATAAAATAGTTATTTGAAAATTGATTAAAATTTAAGAAAAAAAATGTAAAAAAATAGGGTAGTTAATATTGGCAAAAAAAAATGACTAGTGCAGATGGTAGAGGACATGTCCTCTTAGACAAGTAAACCGGATTCAAAACCCTACGTGGAAGCTTTGTCTATCTTTTAATATTTGAGAGGTTGTGGTCTCTACTGTTGATATTTGGAAGCTTATAGTTTTCCTATTTGAATTTTGTGAGAATTATTTGAAAGCTTAGTTGTAAGATGTATTAAGATATAATGCAAAATACTTCAATAAAAAAAACATTGATAAAATGATATAATCGCATTGGGGATTGGGCTTTCCCTTCTCCTTTCCCCTTTTCTCCTTACTTTTCGGAACATCTTATTGGATTGACAACTTTTCTTCAAGTAGACGTTAGTTGATAGATGGGACAGTTACAATTAGCGGTGTTAATAGATCGAGTTGGACCGGTTGAAACTTAATCTTAATCCTAACTCATTTAAAATATCTCAACCCTAATCCGTTTATTAACCTGTTTAAAAAACATGAACCTTAATCCATTTACAATTCATTTAATAGATAGATTAGCGGGTTATTAACAGGTTGTATAACAAACGATTTGAAGACCCAAACTATGGCAGACGATGATCTAGCAGGGAAAGATGAAAGTGTTTTGGGTGTAGGAGAAATAGAAATAAGGTAGTAACAGGAAAATAGAATTAAAGCAGTAGCGGGAAAATAAAAATTTGGTAGCGGGAGGAAGACTTAGTAGGAAAAAATAAACAAGGGATTTACATTTATGTATATATAACTTTAATACGTTAAACAAGTTAATGGATTCAATGGGTTAAATGGGTTACTAAACGGGTTGACGGGTTGTAAAATCTAAACCCTAATCCATTTATTTAATTAAATAATTAAATGTATTAGCAGATCATAACTCATTTATTCAAAAAACTCAACTCAAACTCATTTATAAATAGGTTGGACGAGCGGGTTGACGGATTGACCGTGACCATTAACACTCCCAATTATAATTCTCATGTAACTGTGTAAATGAAGTGAAACCTACTACAAAGCAACAATGTATATAAGTGAGACTGGATTCAATGCACCCTACTACATTGACATTTTAATGCAACCAAGTGCCGAATTTATTTTTATTCTTTTTTAAAATTTTCTTACAAAACTATTAATCTAGGTATATTTAGCTTATGTGTTAAGTTTTATCATTGTTGGATATGTATATATACTTTTTGATTTTTAATAATAAAAATATTTTAGTCATTTAAAAGTCAAAACATGTTTATATATATCCTTATTTTTAAAAATAATATATCTACGAGTTTCACTTCTATGTAACCAAATTATATGGAATGGTCTCATGTAACCTTCTTAATTTTTAAAATGTTGAAGATTGATTCCAAATCTAATCTATTTATTACATTTAATATCATTTATTTATCTAGGAGATCAGGTTTCATCTCCGTCAATCAAGTATGTTTAAGGGTCACATTTGTTGAAATATATATTTATGTATAAATATGAAAAATGCTTAAATCCATTTACACATGTATTAAAAGATAATAATACTTCAAAAAATCATTCAACTATATAGAAATGATATTTTAGAAAGTTTAAATGTTAAAATACAACTTTAAAATTGATATTTAACATTTAACCATTTTATTACGTTGAATCTACATGTTTATAAATAGGACCCATACATTATAATACTAAACAAATGAAAAGATTTTTATGATAATATAAATTATGTTAAATATAACTGATGGAGTGACATTTCTATGAGTCATCAAGATAGTAACAACGGAAAGGAGTTTCATAAAAATAAAATAAAAAATTTCATAGAAGCAAGATCAAACTTGATTTTAGCCGAAAAGTTTTAAGTTAAAGTGTGCTTTTTTCGCTGAAATACCATTTCATAAGTGTTTGTCTAAAACATGAAATTTGGATATAAGAAAATTAATTACGATAACGGCTACGAGCAATGGCAAATCTCATGTTTTCATTCCAACAATTAAAAAGATAAGGAGCGGACTTGTGAAGGGCGCAAGAAAACGTAGGGACTGGGTAAAGGTTGTAAGAGGGCCAACCCATGGGAAGCGCTTCTTAGCGTTTTCTCATGGGAAGCCTCATCTGAACCGTCCAGATTGAATCAACGACTTTGATTTCACAGGGCATTTTCGGTAGTTGAAAATGCGTGTAACCTTCGTTTCCATGCTCTTCTTCTCCCTTGCTTCTCCATGCATCTCTCTTACCTTCGTTTCCACCCCATGCTTCTCCCTTCCCTTGCGACTCGCTGTGGAGCTTAGCCGGATTTGCTTGGAAGCCGGCGGGACGGAGAAGGTGGAGACGACACGGTGAGATCTGAGATGATGGGTTCCGCCTAGGAGACGACGCGCTGCTGACGAACTGCTGCTGCCGACGATGTGCTGCTGCTGCCGACGACGTTCCTTTGCAGCAATGAAGCGGGTGGATTCGAGTGGCAATGGCAGCATCGACCGGCAGAAGAGAAGAAAACTCGCAGCGTTAGTTTTTTTTTAGATTCAGGCGATTGGAGAACAGATCTGTCCGGCGAGTTAGGCATCACAGTTAGCAAGCCCTTGGCGAGTCATCCGTCTGTTCCGATCGGCGATCCAACGGCCGACGGCTGGTGGGGTATGAGGCAGGGGCGCGGCTGCCGGCTGCGATTCGTGGAGGGTGATGCACCGTGTCTCATTTGTCGCGACGGATTGTAGAGGCTGATGCACGGTGCGTTATTTATCGCGACGGATAGAAATTTGACGGCCAGTGATCGCGACGGACAGACATTTCAAAACAATTTTACAAAAAATTTTTAATAATCTAATAGAATTTCCAAATTATATAAATATAATAGTTGTGTAAAAAAATATAAATATTATACTTATTGCATCAAAATCTCAATTTCAATGTAATTTCTCTTAACATTTTGTGAAAATGATATAAAACAACTAAAAAAAATGTAATTTTTTTTATAAAGTTTCTATTTATATATTTTAAATAAACTTGTAAAAATAATTCTTTTATGTAGTTGGAATTTTTTAGATTTATATAGATGTCAATTATTCAATTCACAAACATAGTCAATTGAAAGATTTTATATAAAATATAATTATCAAAAAGTTTTCATATAAAATATTCTTAAGATGAAAAAAGTTAAAAATTAGAAGGATGAAATAATTAGCTTAACGAAATTGAGCTACTATTATTTTTAATTATACATTTATATTTCTTTTGTATATGTTTATATTATTTAGAATCATTAAAATCGAATAAAAGTCCATGGATTATAAAAATTTAAAGATATATTGTAACTAAAGATCTAATTTATTTTTTAAAATATATTATATTAATATAATAATGTGTGTGAAAGGGCGCGTGGGTGGGAAGTTAGTTAATTTTTATGTTTTTTAATGGAGTGTTACTGGTGTGTGAGTTTAATACAAATTTTGATCTTTTTAGAAAGTTGCTTACCTTACTCTATTTTGATTTGCAAAATATTTATAACAATAGACGGTTTATATTAGAAAAATTCAGCTAATTAAATTATGAATATGAATAATTATGTACACGGTTAAAATAGTGCG
This sequence comes from Annona cherimola, assembly GCA_030490835.1. Taxonomy (NCBI): domain Eukaryota; kingdom Viridiplantae; phylum Streptophyta; class Magnoliopsida; order Magnoliales; family Annonaceae; genus Annona; species Annona cherimola. Next base: position 70,918,545 of record CM059977.1, read on the forward strand.
ATATTTTTATTTAAATGTGAATAAAAATAATAATATAATAATAATTATTTATTAATTATTTATTTCAAAAAAGCAATTATTTTATTTTATATTATTTATTTTTATGTTTGAATGCATGTTTATATGTTGAAATTATATTATAGATTATATTACTTAATTATTAAACCAGTACCAAAAAGTCATATATATTTATATTATCAAATGTTAATTATAGTAATTTAATTTAAATAAATATAATTTATACAATTTTTTTTTAAAGTTAATATAAATGTGCCCCCGCGGGTGTCCAGAAATAAATATTTTATTTTCTAAAATATATATATGTGTCCCGCGGACCTCCAAAAATGAATATTTTGTTTTCTAAAATATATAAGTGTCCCACGGGAGTCCAAAAATGAATATTTTGTTTTCTAAAAAATATATGTGTGTCCCCGCGGGCGTCCAAAAATGAATATTTTGTTTTATAAAAATATATATGTGTCCCACGGGTCTCCAAAAATGAATGTTTTGTTTTTTTAAAAAATATATGTGTCCCACGGGCTTCAAAAAATAAATAATTTATTTTTAAAAAATATATATGTGTCCCGTGGGCGTCCAAAAATAAATATTTTGTTTTATAAAAATATATATGTGTCCCGCGGGCCTCCAAAAATGAATATATTATTTTTTTAAATATATAAATGTCCCACGGGCCTCAAAAGATGAATATTTTATTTTTTTAAAAATAATCATGTGTCCCACGGGCCTCAAAAAATGAATATTTTATTTTTATAAAAATATATATGTATCCCGCGGGCGTCTGTAATTGTAGAGGATGAGTTTGGTCAAATCTTCCTTTTATGCAAAGGTGCAGACAGGTATGTATTTCCTCACCATTTCGAACTCCGTTTGAGTGTTAAAATAATTTTTGTTTACCTTTTGACCTATTATCTTCTAAAGAGTCTTCATGCCCAATTTTGACTTTTGAATTCGGATACCTATTTCGACTGCTTTTGTAATTTTGACCAGCCCAATATACCTATTTCGACTGCTTTTGTAATTTTGACCAGCCTAAAATATATATATGTGTCCCGCGGGCCTCAAAAAATGAATATTATATTTTTATAAAAATATATATGTGTCCCGCGGGCGTCCAAAAATGAATACTTTGTTTTATAAAAATATATATGTGTCCCACAGGCCTCCAAAAATGAATGTTTTATTTTTTAAAAATATATAAATGTCCCATGGGCTTCAAAAAATGAATATTTTATTTTTAAAAAAATATATATGTGTCCCGCATGCGTCCAAAAATGAATATTTTATTTTTATAAAAATATATATGTTTCCCGCAGGCGTCCAAAAATGAATATTTGTTTGTTAAAAATTTAAATGTATCCCGCGGGCCTCCAAAAATGAATGTTTTATTTTTTAAAATATATAAATGTCCCACGGGCCTCAAAAAATGAATATTTTGTTTTTTATGAAAAATATATATGTTTCCCGCGGGCGTCCAAAAAAGAATATTTTGTTTTATAAAAATATATATGTGTCCCACGGGCCTCCAAATATGAATGTTTTGCTTTTAAAATATATAAATGTCCCACGGGCATCAAAAAATGAATATTTTGTTTTTATAAAAATATATACGTGTCCCGCGGGCGTCCAAAAATGAATATTTTGTTTTCTAAAAATTTAATTGTGTCCCGTGGGCCTCCAAAAAATGAATGTTTTGTTTTTATAAAATATATAAATATCCCACGGGCCTCAAAAAATGAATATTTTGTTTTTATAAAAATATATACGTGTCCCACGAGCGTCCAAAAATGAATATAATGTTTTATAAAAATTTAAATGTGTCCCGCGGGCCTCCGAAAATGAATGTTTTATTTTTTTTAAATATATAAATGTCCCACGGGCCTCAAAAAATGAATATTTTGTTTTCTAAAAATTTAATTGTGTCCCGTGGGCCTCCAAAAAATGAATGTTTTGTTTTTATAAAATATATAAATGTCCCACGGGCCTCAAAAAATGAATATTTTGTTTTTATAAAAATATATACGTGCCCCCACGAGCCTCCAAAAATGAATGTTTTGTTTTTAAAAATATATAAATGTCTCGCGGGCCTCAAAAAATGATTATTTTGTTTTTATAAAATTATATATGTGTCCCACGGGCGTCCAAAAATGAATATTTTGTTTTATAAAAATATATATGTGTCCCACGGGCCTCTAAAAATAAATTTTTTATTTTTAAAAATATATAAATGTCCCACGGGCTTCAAAAATGAATATTTTGTTTTTATAAAAATAAATATGTGTCCCACGGGCCTCTAAAAATGAATGTTTTATTTTTTAAAAATATATAAATGTCCCACGGGCTTCAAAAAATGAATATTTTGTTTTTATAAAAATATATATGTGTCCCACGGACGTCCAAAAATAAATATTTTATTTTTTAAAAATATAAATGTGTCCCGCGGGCCTCCAAAATTGAATGTTTTATTTTTTTAAAATATATAAATGTCCCATGGGGTTCAAAAAATGAATATTTTGTTTTTATAAAAATAAATATGTGTCCCGCGGGCGTCCAAAAATGAATATTTTATTTTTTTAAAAATATAAATGTGTCTCGCGGGCCTCCAAAAATGAATGTTTTATTTTTTTTAAAATATATCAATGTACCACGGGCCTCAAAAAATGAATATTTTATTTTAATAAAAATATATATGTGTCCCGCGAGCATCCAAAAATAAATATTTTATTTTTAAAAATATATACGTGTCCCGCGGGCCTCGAAAAATAAATGTTTTATTTTTCTAAAATATATATATGTGTCTCGCAGACGTCAAAAAATGAATATTTTATTTTCTAAAATATATGTGTCCCGCGGGCCTTCAAAAATGAATATTTTGTTTTCTATAATATGAAGATTTTTTATAAATTTTTAATTCAATGTAAATATTTATTAAAGTGATAATTTTACATTGATTTTACTAGAAGTAAATAAATTTTTATTTTTATTTTAAATATATTAATTCTAGTAACAATAAATCACAATTAGTATATTAATATGTTAAATTTATAATATAAGCTGTAATAAATTTAGAGGTGTTCTATAACATGAAATTTTCTATATATTTTTTGTTCAATATAAATATTTATTAAATTGTTTATTTACATTAATTTCACTTGAAGTCAATAAATTTATATTTTTAGTTTAAATTATTTAATTACAGTAACAATAAATTAAAATTATTATATTAATACTTTAAATTTATAGTATAAACTATAATAATATTATTTTATAATTTTAAGAAATTTTGTTATAAAATTTCTATTAAATATAGTTATTTGCGAAATTGATCATTTAACCAATCCCAAAAAGTAACATATATTTCCATATTAAATCTAGGCCACAGTTATATATATTAATTATCAAAATTTTGGTTATATTATATATTATCAATATATAATATTTTTTACTGTTTTATTTCTTTATGTAAATTTCTATTTCATTTAATCAAGTGGAGTTAATATTTATAATTATAAATTTATATATTTATTTAGTTCTAAAATTATTTAGTCCTCAAATAAATATTAAAGTATAAACGTTTTGCAAAATACATAGATTAGGTAAAAAATTCATAAATTATAAAAAAAATTAGATTCGGTTAGACAGGGTTAGACACGGTTAGACACGGTTAGACTCGGTTAGAGACCCAGTTAGACACAGTTAGATTTTTGTGACTTTATTAAATCATATTATTTGGGTTCCAAATTTGGTTCTTAAGATATAAATGGCCTTATAAAGGCCCTAGGATAATATTAGAGGGTTTAGATTATGATTAAATTATTAATTTCAAAAATTAGACACGGTTAGACACGGTTAGACGCAGTTAGACGCGGTTAGACGCAGTTAGACGCGGTTAGACACGGTTAGACACGGTTAGACTCGGTTAGACACGGTTAGACACAGTTAGATTTTTGTGATTTTATTAAATCATATTATTTGGGTTCCAAATTTGGTTTTTAAGATATGAATGGCCTTATAAGGGCCCTAGGATCATATTACAGGTGTTAAATTAGGATTAAATTATTAATTTCAAAAATTAGACACGGTTAGACACGGTTAGACTCGGTTAGACACGGTTAGACACGGTTAGACTCGGTTAGACAGGGTTAGACGCGGTTAGATTTTTGTGATTTTTATAAATCATATTATTTGGGTTCCAAATTTGGTTTTTAAGATATAAATGGCCTTATAAAGGCCGTAGGATAATATTAGAGGGTTTAGATTATGATTAAATTATTAATTTCAAAAATTAGACACGGTTAGACACGGTTAGACACGGTTAGACGCAGTTAGACGCGGTTAGACACGGTTAGACACGGTTAGACTCGGTTAGACTCGGTTAGACACGGTTAGACAGGGTTAGACACGGTTAGACGCGGTTAGATTTTTGTGATTTTTATAAATCATATTATTTGGGTTCCAAATTTGGTTTTTAAGATATAAATGGTCTTATAAAGGCCCTAGGATAATATTAGAGGGTTTAGATTATGATTAAATTATTAATTTCAAAAATTAGACACGGTTAGACACGGTTAGACGCGGTTAGACACGGTTAGACACGGTTAGACGCGGTTAGACGTGGTTAATTTTTGTGATTTTTATAAATCATATTATTTGGGTTCCAAATTTGATTTTTAAGATATAAATGGTCTTATAAAGGCCCTAGGATAATATTAGAGGGTTTAGATTATGATTAAATTATTAATTTCAAAAATTACACACGGTTAGACACGGTTAGACACGGTTAGACGCGGTTAGACGCGGTTAGACTCTATTATTTTCAGAAAATAAAAATATTAATAAATTTTCAAAAATTCAAAAAAAATCTAAGAAATTGTTATTCTTGAGAGTACCTTAATTACATTAACTTTAAATAATATAACATAATTTCTAATATGAATTTTATTTTTCAAATTTACAAATTATGATGAAATCTTATTAAAAAATCATTTTTTGTACATTAATATTTTTTAAAAATTTTCAAATAATGAAAAATTATGTTTATCTACGTTTTACTAATTGATCTATCAAATGAATGGAACAGATTGAGATTTTGTATGTATATAATATAAAATTTATCAAAAAATCAAACATACTCACGTTTTTAGTCAAACATACTCACGATGGAAAATTACTAAATTACCCCTGCTTCCTTTTTTTTCTCATGGGAAGCACTTCCCATGGGTTGGCCCTCCAAGGTGTAAAGGATCTGAATTGGCGAGAGGGGGGAATAATCGGACTTGCGCCCCCTTGCATGGAAAATTGGAAATGGAATACGCGGAACTAGTCAAATGTCAAAACCGAGTAGTCGATCAAACAAAATTAGGTTAGCTACTTCCTTAAAAAGTCATGTTTCATCACACTGGTCAAATTGAAATTTCAATGTAACTAAGTGCAAAATTAATTTTTATTTTTTTGAAATTTTTTTATAAAACCACTAACATAGGAATAATTAATCTATAAATCAAGTTTTATTATTTTTGAAAATATATTTTTTTATTTTTAAAAATAAGGGTATAAATATAAGCACGTTTTGAATTTTAAATAACTAAAATATCTTTAATTTTAAAAGTTAAAATATATATACACACTTCTCCAAAAATAATAAAACTTAGTACATAAATTAAATACACCTGTATTAATAGTGTTATTAAAAATTTCCAAAATTTTGCATCAATTACGCTAAAATTTCAATACAATTGGATGCACTAAAACATAACTCTATAAAGAAATATGAGTCATGATTCAATGAAACTTTAGCACAACAGGGTACAAAACTATTTTTTATTTATTTGAAAGTTTTTTTTTATAGAAATGTTAATCAAAGTATCTGCAGTGGTACATTAAAAAAGTATATTTATGATGAGTATAATATATATATATATATATATATATATATATATATGCATAAGGATGTGGAAAATTACATTACAACTGACAAAATTGGTATTAAAAATTGAAAATTAAATTGGAAAAAAATCTTAAGAATGGAAATTTCCCATCCTTGTACACAAGAAGAATAAATGTTGCTGACGATGGCTCCATTGAATCAATTTCATTTAATAAAGTCTTTCAAACATTAGAAATGACAAAAGTTATATAGAAACTTGAAAACTAAATGAGAACAAAACTTTAACAATGGAAGATTTCTTTTTAATCCTTGTCTCGATCATTTTCTAATAAATGTTGGTAACCGATTCAATCTACCAGCGTATATTGAAACTTTAGTGCACATGAGTGTAAAATGTATTTTTTTAAAAAAAATTTAAAATTTCTTCATAAAACTGTTAATCTTGGTAGATTTAACATATTATTAAGCTCCATCATTTTCAAAGATGTGTATATATTTTTATTTTTCAAAATAAGAGGATTTTAGTCATTTTTAAATGACTAAAATATCCCTATTTTAAAGAATAAAAATATATATACATATTTGTAAATATATATATATATGCATATCTTAAACATGATAAAAACTTGGTTTTATAAATTAAATACACTTGGATTGAAAACTTTATAAAAAAAATTTCAAAAAACATTTTTAAAAAGTGAGCATTATGTCAGTGACCGTGGCTATACTGAATAACTTAATTTAGTAAAGCCTCTAAAACATTAGGAACGAGAGAAGTATTATTAAAAATTGAAAATTTAAAATCGTGATGAGTTGAAAATGATTTTTTTAAGAACAGAGAATTTTGTTTGGTCGGTATCCCATTCCTTTAGTTCAACACCATGGAATCCGAGGCCACATTGAATCACTTTCATTTTAATAAAGCCTTGATATTGATATATGGAATATGATTACCTTCCGCTAAGCGCATGTAGTACTGAGATCACCTCCTGAATTTTTTAATTTTATTGATGCTTTCATGCACCTCGTTTAGATAAGGTTATATAATTTTTAATGAATTTTTGGATATATCGATATTAAATTTTTATTTAAAATGGATAATTCTCAAGTGCTGGTACATGAGAGTCTTTCCATTTTTTTCTGATTTTGAAAAATCAAAAAAATCTAATCTAGGTATACTTATAAAATTTTTAAAAATTTCCATAAATTTATCTAAGTGGGATCCATGAAATGACGAAAGTATAATTTTTTTTTTAAAAAATACATGGTATCTAACGATCAAAGTCCTTTAAGTACACGGTGTATTTGACATTGGATATGACTTTTGAAGAAAAGTTCTTTTATTTAAAATTGTTTGAAACGATAAAGTTAAAATGGATAGGGTAATTGTATATTGTAGAGAAATAATTGAAAAGTACGACAGTCGTATAAAAAGATATAAAAATGATTGAAAACCAGATAATTATGAAAATTTAAAAGATTTAGTGTGTTTGAAAATATAACTGAGAAGTGAAAAATTAAATTTTTTTTAGAATTGTAAGAATTATATGATACGATAGGGTAAGTAGAAATAAATAAAATATTTCTATAAAAATGATTAAAAATAAAAATAGAAATGGAAAAAATAGGATAGTTAACATTGGTAAAATGATATAATTGCAATAGGGATTCGGCTAATTGCATTAGGGATTCGGCTTCTCCTTCTCCCTTCCCCTTTCTTTTAAGTAATTTATGTTTTAAACCTTCTAATTTTGCGTATTTGCATTTTAAATCCTGTAAAATTTAGTTCTTTGCATTTTAAACCTTCAGTGCTAACAACTTTAAAAAGCTATTAAAATCTAACAAAACACCCGAATTAATGCCCTTTGCATTTTAAATCATATAAAGTCTAGTTTAAATCCATATTCATCACGGTACTTATTGGATTTAAAAAATCATTAAAATCTTGGTTTTCATATTAACATTTTAATCTTTTTCTAGTTTGGTTTAAAATCTAAAGGGCATTTTAAGTATTTTACAAGATTTTAACAACGTTTTTTACGTTGTTAGGGCTAAGGGTCTAAAATGCAAAAAACAAAACTTCATAAGGTTTAAAATGTTAATAAACATACATAAGGACCTAAAATATAAATACGCAAAGTTAAAGGACTTAATCCTCAAATTCCCCCTTTCCTTCTTACTTTCCTCGTCATCCTATTGCTGCAGCGACAACTTTTTGTTGAGTAGACGTTAGTACGTAGTTGTGTAAAAGAAGTCAAACGCACTGCAAAGCAACTGAGTCTAGATTCAATGCGCCCTTTTGCATTGACATCTCCGTGCAACCTCAATGCAACCAAGTGCAGGATTTATTTTTATTCTTTTTTTAAATTTTCTTATAAAACTGTTAATCTAAGTATATTCAACTTATGTGTTAAGTTTTGTTATTTTTGGATATGTATATATTTTTTATTTTTAAAAATAAAAATATTTTAGTCTTTTAAAAGTCAAAACATGTTTCTATATCTTTATTTTTAAAAATAATATATATACGGGCTTCACTTTTATATAACCGACAGTTTCACGTAACACTATTATTTTTTAAGATGTTTATGATTGATTCAAAATCTAATCTATTTATTGCATTTAACATCATTTGTTTATTTAGAAGATTAAATTTCATCCCATCAAGTATATTTGAGGGCCACATTTGTTGAAATATATATTTATGTATAAATACGAAAAATGTATAAATATATATATATATATTTATGCATTTAACCATTTTATTAAGTTGAATTTATACGTTTGTAAATAGGACTCATATACAATGATACTAAACAAATAAAAGGATTTCTATTATAATATAAATTATGCTAAGTATGATAGATGGAGTGAATTTTCTATAAGCCATCAAGATATTAAAAATAAAGGGAGTTACATAAAAGAAAAGTTTCATAAAAGGAAGACTAAAAATACACATGTTAAAAAAATGGTTAAACTTAATTTTAGCCAAAAAATTTTAAGTTAAAGTGTGGGTGCTCTTTTTCACTAAAATGTCCTTTCATAAGTGTTTGTCCAAAACCTAAAATTAGGATATAAGAAAATTAATCATTATTCCAGCTACGAGCAAAGGCAAATCTAGTGTTTTCATTCCAACAATTCAAAAGATAAGGAGTCGACTTGTGAAGGGCGCAAAGGGGAAACTGATTATATAAATCATAATGTATTTTAGGAAAAAAAATAATATATATTTATTTTTATAATTAGTTATATTTTTTTAATTTTTTATTGATAGACATGTTTTCCTGAATGTATCCAATCTATATAGAAAATTTTTCCATTTTAAAATACTTTTATAAATTTATTTTTAATTTTTTAAAAATCATCAATTTCAAGGGCATTTAAGTTATTTTATTCTTTAAAGAACTCGATTTTTAAAAAATAAAAAATAAATATGTAAAAGTATTATAAAACGACAAAACTTTATATATAGATTGAATACATTTAGGTAAACATGCTTATGAAGAAAAGCACCAAAAAATTGTAATGCCTCGCTGACAAACTCAACAGTCGCTACCAAAGTATAGAATCGATGATAATGAGAGAACATACACAAGTGCAATAACATAATTCCTTAAACCATCATGAACCAGATATTTCATTAATTTCAAATTAAACTAGATCCAAATGATTAAGTTCATATAATACATAATTCACATCCTCACTAATTACTCTTGAAAAATTGAAACAAGTAGATAATTCTAGATCGAGTTCATCAAGTCCTAGCCTCCTCTAGTATATCAACCCTATGTTGGTCTCCATCCGCATATCTGTTATTTTAAAAAAAATAACAAAATACAATGAGTCTAGGCAAACTCAATAAGTAAAGCATATAAATATAAGTTGGCAAAACTTGAGTAAACAATATGCATAGGGGTTGACAAAATATAAATTAAATCCTAGATCCAAATCCATGTTTAAATTCATATGAAACATATGTTAATGCCTAAGCATGCATCGATGCATCAAACGCATGTCATTTCTCCAATCCATCCAACATGGTCTTAAGTCCAATAGGGAGGTTCGGTATCTCTCTTTGTAATCTAAACCGTTGCACAATCTAGGTTGCCATTACTGCATCCCTGCATGAGTGGCTAACCTTGCATAATATAGATAGATTAGAAACACCTTTATGCAAACCGGAAGTGTAATTGATACCCTGTTGCGCTCTCCACACAGCCGTAGCTACGCCGCACCACATTATGCGAACGGCTCTGGCCTCAACCATTATATTGAGGACCACCAATTCCATAAATTGGGTCACAATATACATTAGTCATGTCACAAGGGCTAGGAAAATCAAGTTTGCAGCCCAACAAATCCATTCCAGTCAAACGAATAGGTATCAACCAATGTTACCTAGGCTATCACATCCTAATCCCCGGTTAGGATGTGCCAACAGTCGTCACTGATGACCAACAACAACATTTTACAAATCTACAACTACAACTATGACTCATGAATATGTCAGCATACCAAGCAATATGTGCCAATGTCGTAATGCATAATGCTAGCACGAATAAAGAGTCAAACTCAACATCACAACGACATCATTATAACCGATAATATTTATTCTCTCAAAAATTATAAAACAATAGCACCCGAAACATCCATGCTCGTAACATACATTACAATGTAAAATCAAAAAAAAGAAAGAAAAAGAAAATAGATCTACTTACCTTGTATAGATTTCGGATTCATCTTTGTACCTTATTTCGCTATCATGCTCAAACCATCACACTGAAAAATAATACTTTTCTTTCATTAATATTTTAACTTAAATTAACTCTTATAATGATCTAGCATGATATCTCATCCTAAGATGTATGGATACATCCATGTATCCTAACATCTATAATTTAACCAACATACATCTCCTTATATAAATTATTCCAAAATTATCATTTATAATAAATTTTAATAATATTAAAACATTACTTGCTCCAAGTTAATAAGATCAATTTAAGTCGGGGATCACTTCACAGAATTACCAAATTATGATTTGTGTTTTCTGCATCATATTCAATTGTATCTTATAAATATTCAATTTTAACTACTAAACATCATTCTCATATTATTAATTACCAATTAATAATCATTTGAGCTCCAAATTTTAATATGATCATAGGCAGGCCCTTCCTTGATCATATTAACTTTCGGCAGTTTATTTTTATCCGATTTAACTTTCAATATTTGTCGAATATTTAATAAAAAATTTCTACATGAATCAACTCAATAATGATCTATTTTAACTATTCATATCAATTTGGATCATTAGTATTTAAGTTTCAAATTTAGTTTTGATTATTCCTCAAACTATCCATATTTGCTGGAATCAGATACACTGAATTCTTTTAATTTTTGTTTATAATCAAATCAAGGTGTTTAAGTCTGAAATTTCTCTCATACATCAGCAATTATATGAATTAACCAAAATAAATATTTTTAGCACAACATATTAAGTATTTATATTTATTTATGTATTTTTATTCTGCTGGACAGGGGGTGTGAGTTTAGGGATAGTTCAAATTACGTTAATTATTACCCACATTTATATCATTCAAAAATTAATTTGTTTTTTGCTGAGTGGTATTCAAGATGTATTTTATATCATATACAATTTTAGCCTCAATTTCGTTGTATGAAAATTATTAAAAATTAATTAGTGCAACTGATCCTTAATATTCTAGGATTTGTAATTTACAATAAGCTAAACATTTTAAGATGAAAATTTAGTTGGACCTTAATGATAATATAAAGTACTCGCAGTAAAATTTTCATACTAAAAATTATTCGTTTACTATTTCTTTTACATTTTTCATTTCGGTTCTAAATCTACTACATAGGTGGTGTAAATTAACTTATAAACAGTTAGATTAATTAATCTAAACCACTAATCACAGTTCTAATCGTTAAGTTATAAATAGTTACATTAATTAATCTAAACTACTAATCATAGTTCTAATCATATATTTGACACATATATCATAGAAAATAACCTATTTAGTCTTGATCCAATGATTTGGATCATTCAGATTATATATTTAATCATAGATTGGACTTATTTAGTCTGATTTTCACTTCATAGCAAGCTATTATTGTTAAATCCCATGAAATGGCCCAGATTTATCTTCTCCAATCAAAATTAAATAAAAAAATTTGCCATTGACCTTTTTGAAGAAATTTCATGGCAGAGATTGGGCTGGATTTCTTAGTTTTCCTTTCTCCTCTAAAAACTCTACACTTTCTCTTCCTCATTCTACTTTGATCTAAAATGTCTTGCTCTCTCTACTTATCAACCCTAGAAATTTTTAGCAACCGGCCACCTCAATATGTTAAATTTTTATTTTAATTAACTATTTAATTACCTTGTTTATTAGCAAGCCAAGTGTAGCCTTCTAGATGAGAGAGTTTTGACTTTGACCATTGCTAATCAAGTGACCTACATTGCTAGATCTATTTTCATTTTACAATTGCACCCCTTTTATTATTTATTTTATACTCCCAAGTTGTTAATATCTACAATTCACACTTGATTTGTTGTAAAATATCAAAATACTTCTTCTTTGCTTCGAAACCTTCCCAAATTGATACTAATGACATACTTGAATATATTCTACATATTAATAGAAAAATTCAAATATTTGAAATATATGTTATCATACAAAATTTAGAAAAATATTTATCATGTACACACATTTGCAAAAATATAAATTTTTTTCCAATGTTAAAACAGAAAATTTACAAAAATATAACTAATTATAAAAATAAATAAATATTATATTTTAACTTAAAATACATCGTTACGTATATAATCGAACGTCAAGAAAACGACTAGGTAAAACGTCGGACGTGGGCAGGACGCAAGAAGACCAAGGGAAAAGTTGCACCCGTGCCCTTGATTGGAAAATTGGAAATGGAATACTTGGAACTAGACAAAAGTCAAAACCGAATAGTTGAACAACAGATTAGCTAGCTACATCCATAGAGTCATCTTTCATAGCACTGGTTATATTGAAATTTTAGCGTAACTAAGCGTAAAATTAATTTTTATTTTTTTTGAAATTTTTTATAAGACCATCACTAATATAGGTGTAATTAATCTATAAATCATGTTTTATTATTTTAGGAAATATATTTTTAATTTTTAAAAATAAGAGTATAAATATAACACGTTATGACTTTTAAATAACTAATATTTTTAAAAAATAAAAAATATATATCTCCAAGAAGATAAACCTTAACACATAAGTTAAATACACCTATATTAACAGTCTTATTAAAAATTTTCTGAAAAAGAATAAAAAATTTGTTTTGCATCCTATTGCACTAAAATTCTAATACATTGGGTGCATTAAAACATAACTCTATAAATAACTATTAGTTCTAATTCAGCGAAACTTTAGCACAACTGGGTGCAAAATCATTTTTTTATTTGTTTGAAAGTTTCTTTTTTATAAAACGGTTAATGAAAATATCTGTGATGGCTCATTAAAAAAGTATATCTATGATGAATGTGTATATATATGTTAAACATGCTATTTACGTTACATTATTTTATTACGTTGATTTTGTACCATTTTAAGATTAGGCACATACAAATGTTGAATTTGAATGAAAAATTAGTATGCTAATAAAGTAAATAATTCAAAATACAATGGGAGTGATAGATTTCTTATTCATTATCCAGTAAGCCCTATCGTGCATGACAAATTTTCCTATATACATTCAACGAGGTCCTTGACAGATGGACTGGACACCTTGCTTTGAATGAGTCATGAAACATGCATATTAATTGTTTGAATATTTTTATATATTTTTAATTTCATTGTTTGCTTTCCTAACCTATTTTGTTTAATTTTCTACCAAAATGCTTGCCCAAGAATATATTCCTTATATATAATTTTACAATTTTTTAATTTAATTTTAAATTTTAAAAATAAAATAGAACTATTCACATGTTGGGATGCACCAAATCTCCTTTATTCTTTTGAGGATTTTATAGCTTTTATTTGTAATAATGTACCGATTTTGAAAACTAATAATATATCATTCTAATTGTGAAGGTTATGTCTTGTATTCTGTGTATAGGTTCGTGTAAATATTTCTAGGAGTCTAATTTATAGGAGTATTACTTAGAGATTCAGTGGAGCCTTGAAAGACATCTTATTGTGGCTTAAGAGAATGAGTTATTAGAATGTTCCTATTTTATTGTGTATGCTGCCATTGTATTATGTATCAATTTGAATATGGTTTCCTAGCACTAATTATCAATGTTCGCAAAAAACACCTTCCATATTAGCTTTGATTGAATTTTTTGACTCACTTAGACATGATTAAAGTCATGAAATAATAATATATATATCTTCGTTTTGCCTTTTGCTTATCTTCAATATGGAAATTAAAATAAATAAAGTTCATATGTATACATGAAGGTGGGGTAGGGCCATTTTTGCAAAATAAAAAAATTAAGCTTAATAATTGCAAAATGGCAACAAGATGAGGGGTAAATGCAAATGGCCCGGAGCTCATATTAATATTAATGGCTGCTGCTTCAGTACATACTTCGATTATTCAGCTCTTCCATCTACATCTGCATCTTTTACATCTGATCATGAAGCCCCTGAAGAACAATGGCCAACACCATCTAATTTTCTTTTCTCTCTTCTTCATCCCTTTTGCAGATGTGAAGCTTTGCTGTTGTCCTGTGGCTGTCATGGCTGAAGGCGATGACAGGAATACGACGAAGCCGACAGTGCAGCATCTGGATGTGGGCGTGGTTTTGGATATGAAGACACCTCTTGGAAAGATGAGTATGAGGTGCATATCGATGGCGTTATCTGATTTTTATGCTACTCATCAAATTACAGAACCAGGCTCGTTCTTCACAGCAGAGACTCCAACACCGATACAGTCGCAGCAGCCTCTGCAGGTACGTAGTGCCTAACTTCAATATTATAAATTTGCTAATCAAGCTTGAAAGCTATGATTTTATCTTCATTGTTAAAATTAAATTATCTTACATGCTTAAAGTTTGAATTTCATGGCTAATTAACATATAAATTACTGACGCAGTAGTTATGCTTTTATTTATTTATTTTTATTTCAGCTAAGCTTTTATTAAATGTTAGCTATCACACGTGGATAACATAATAATAGATTTTTATATGTTTGCTTTTTATGTTATTTAGTTTATTTCACATGGAAAAATTAGTAAAAAATTTTCCAGTATTTGGGTAATAAATAAAGGGACCCAACCCATGGGAAGGCCTTCCCTTAAGGAAAAAAAAAAAGTATGGGCATTGCGGTAATTTGATAGTGTGAGTATATTTTTTTGAAAATGCAAGTATGTTTTTTGATAAAATTTGTATTAAATGTATATAAAATCTCAATTTATTCCATTCATTTGATGGATCAATCACTAAAATATACGTGGATATATTTTTCATTATTTGACATTTTGTAAAAATATTTTTGTAGAAAATATTATTTTTTTCTAAGATGTAATTATATTTGATAAATCTGGAAAGTATATTTTATATAAGAAATTATATTATGATACTTAAAGTTCATATAAATAAGGTACTCTTAAAGATAATAATTTCAATATTTATTTCTGAATTTTTTAAAATTTAATATATTTTTTATTTTTCGAATATAATAGAATTTAATCGCATCTAACTGCATCTAACCAGATCTAACAACATTTAATCAGATCTAACTGCATCTAACTAGATCTAACCCAATCTAACTTTTGATATTAATAAGTTATTCTCAATTTAACACCCATATTATAATCTTAAGCCCCTTATAAGATCATTTATACTTCACTTAAAAAGTTAAAATTCAAATAATAAGATTTAATGAAATCACCTAAATCTAATGACATGTAACAACATCTAGCCGTATCTAACTACATTTAACCGGATCTAACAACATCTAATCGAATCTAATAACACCATGTCTAACTAGATCTAACTTTTGATATTAATAAATTAATTTTAATTTAACACTTGTAATATGATCCTAGGCTCCTTATAAGGTCATTTATACCTTAATTATAAAAATTAAAACTCAAATAATAGGATTTAATAAAACCACTGAAATCTAACAATATCTAATAGCATCTAACTACATCCAACTACATCTAACCGTATCTATCCATATCTAGCCGTATCCAACCACATCAAACCGCATCTAACCAAATTTAACTTTTGATATTAATAAGTTAAATATAATTTAACATCTATAATATGAAAGGCAAGCAGCTATAGCCGCATTTTAAAGATTCCCCAGCAGCCATCATAATCTCTCAGTTCTAGCGACGACGAGTATCTCTTGATAGATCTGATCCATCCAAATGATGAGAGATGATGATCCATCCAAATGATGAGAGATGAAAATCCCTCCAAATCAGCGGTAGTGTTTTATTCTCTAGTGGACATTACGAACAAAGAAAACCCATATCAACAAAAACAGGATAGCCTTGATTCTTCAGTTTTCTGACAATGATCCTATAGATCCAGCCACCATTATAAGACTAAGATGTGAGAGCATGCCAAAATCGATAATGGAGAATAATGGAGGAGGTAACTCCAGAACAATGACAAGGTGGAGGAGGTCGAGATGAGAGAGGGCAACGACAAGACCGAAAATGCGGCAGCGCTAAAGCAAGGAATGCAGCTAGGACAACCAAAATGAGGAGAAAGGGGAAGGATTGTGCAGGTGCGTGGTGCGAGTGATAGATAATGCAAAATCCTACCCCCTTTTGAAAATTTTAGATACCAAAAATGCCCTTTGCAGTCTAAGCCGCTGATTGAAAATGAATGGTGGATAACTACTTTCCCTTGAGAAAACTGTAGGAACCCCTTCTCATGGGTTGACACCCATAAATAAAACTGTATTAAGGGCTTATCAAACACCAAGTTAGGAATACAAGTTATGGTTGGAGTGAGCAAGTACTTAGTCTTTTTTTGTGATGTTAAAGTATCCTTAGCTTAGCCAACTTACTAAGTTTTTAGTTATTTTAACATAGCGGATTTTTAATTTCACTAAAATTTGTATATATTTTTCCTAGTGCAATGCTTATTTTACTATAATGGGATTTTTAACCTAATCAAAATTAGTCTCTACGATGTCCTAAAGTCAGCTTCGTATTAAAGCATGTTTCTTTTCTTATTTTTTTTGTCAGTCATCGTTTGTTTTCTTTTCTTCTCTTTCGTTTCTTGCCCTTATTCTATTCTTTTTCTTTTGTTGTCTTTTTTTGTCATTCTTTTGCTATGTTACTCTTCATATCTTTTCCTATCTTTCTTAAACTTGTTCTTTCTTTCTCTTTATCCTTTTGTTTGTCTTTCCTATGTTCTTTTTTCTCTTTTATTATCTTCATTGTTTCTTTTTTTTACTTGTTCTTCCTATCTTTCGTGTTTCTCGTCCTTGCCTTTTCCATATTTCCTTCATTGTCTATACAGTTTTTTTTTATGCCTTTCGTTTTGCACTTTTCCATCAAGAAAATTTTCCTATACGTTATTTACACCACATTCCTCGTAATCTGAAATAATAACTTAGCATGCCATCAAGATGCCAAACTCCTCATCAACAAAGTATTCAAGAAATTGAAATTAATAAACTATGCAAACTATTTCGAAAACTTCAAAAGAGGATCGTAGTGCTTACAGATTTCTGAAAATAGGAAAAATCCCACATCAAAGTCAATTTTTCTCCAACGAAGAGAGAATGACATAGAAGCTATAATAATTTTTTTAATTATGTATTAGCTGTCCCACATGAAAAATATAATAACAAACATATTTGCTTTATAGTATTTAGTTTTCCTCACATAAAAAAAGTTAGTAAAAAATTTTCATGTGTTGAATGTTTGAAAAGTAGTAAAACTTTTGATGAAATTTTTTTTATATAAAAGTCTTAAAATTGGTAGAAATTGATGTGATATGATAAAGATAATGAAGATGAGTAAAGAGAATAAAGTTAAAATAGATAAGTTAATGGTATGGGTAGATAGTAAAAATGATTGAAAAGTAGGATAGTAATATGAGAAAATTTAAAATAATAATTAAAAAATAGAGTAGTTGTAGAGATTGAAAAGTTTTAGAAAAGTTTAGTTAAAATCTTTTTTTCGTTTGCCAAACACCCCCTATAAATAAAACTCTGTCGAGGACTTGTCAGACATGGAGTTTTTTAATAAAAGTTATATTTAGAGTAATCAAGTACTTTTTTTTTATGAAATAGAGTAATCAAGTACTTATTCAACTACTATGTCAAACTGAAATTCTGAACCTTGCGAAGATTAGTACTTATTTTCTCATAGTGGAATTTCCAATGTCACCAAAAATGTTCTTCACAATGTTCCAATGTCAAGTTCGCTATGAGGTTTGTTCCAAAAAAATTTTAGCACAAAAAAAAAAAAAAAGTATCATTCATTATCAATTTAGCAATATTGAATTTCATTTATTGTTAAAATTTAAAATTTCGTTATTAAATAACTTTAGTAACCATATAAATTAATTGTCAGGTTTTTTATCAAACAAATGTTAAGTGTCAGGATGTTATAGTAAAAAATCGTTAGCAAAGAAAAATAATAATTCTTTGTTAATTAGTTAAGAACATTTAAGTTTTTAGCGATGATATTAAGAATCATTGCTAAAAGTATGAATTATTATAACAAAATTAGTTTCATTGCTAAAGTTTATTGCCGTTGCTCAAAATTCTTGGGGTGATTACGATGCTGTATTAAATTGTTACCAAGTAAGAGTAATTAGCTATGAGACTAAGTTTGGTGTTGACGTTTATAAAAGTATATGCGACAATGATGTTGCAATAAATTTTGTTCTCAATAGCAAATTTCGTTGAAAATTCTTGATGATTAGACTCTCTAATAGATTTTTTTTTGCTTATGCAAATTAAATATTAATGTAGCCCTGGACTTGATAAGAAATGAAAAAGTACAAGCAATCATCGGTCCACAGAATTCAGGGCAGGCCAATTTCCTGGTGGAACTTGGAGAGAGAGCTCAAGTTCCCGTTCTTTCTTTCAGTGCCATTCGCGCCTCTCTCTCTCCCATCCAAACCCCATATTTCATCCGCACTGCACAGAACGATTCCTCCCAAGTGCCTGCCATCGCAGCCATTGTTCGAGCCTATGGATGGAGAGCTGTCGTCCCAGTCTATGAAGACACTGATTATGGCAAAGGTTTCATTCCTTATCTCAGCGATGCATTGCACGAAATTGATGCACGCATCCCTTACAGAAGTGTCCTCCCCCGCTCAGCTAGTGATGCCCAAATTACTAGCCAGCTTTACAAGCTGATGAGCATGCAGACCAGAGTGTTTGTTCTCCACATGGATCTTTCTTTGGGCCCTCGTCTCCTATTTAAGGCTAAGGAGCTTGGAATGATGAGCCGAGATTATGTCTGGATCACAACAGATGCTTTAACCAACTTTATCGATTCTTTCAATCAGTCAATCATTGACTCAATGCAAGGCATTTTAGGTGTGAAGCAATACGTGGCTAAATGTAAAGAGATTGACGATTTCAAGCTCAGATGGAGGAGAAGTAATTTTCCTGACATGGGGGTGGAGTTGAATGTTTTTGGCATTCGAGCATATGATACTGTTACAACACTAGCAATTGCTGCAGAGAGAATTGAGACCACAACGCAGTATTTCGACAACAAAAACCCAAAAATGAGAGAGAATTCAACTGATTTGGATCCACTTGCAGTCTCGTCAATGGGTTCAAAACTTCTTGAAGCCATAAGAAAGACAGAATTCAGAGGCCTGGGTGGTCATTTCCATCTAGTCAGTGGAGAATTGCAATCCTCAGCCTTTCAGATAATCAATGTGATAGGAAAGGGAGAGAGGGTGGTTGGGTTTTGGACCCAAGAACATGGAATTTCACCGGATCTAAACTTTTCTCACGGGCGGGAGTATTCAACTTCTGCTTCAGATCTTCATCCAATCATCTGGCCGGGAGAAACATCTATGGTGCCCAAGGGCTGGGTAATTCCAACCAGTGGAAAGAAGCTAAAGATAGCAGTACCCATCAAAGAAAGGCCAGATGAATTCGTGAAGGTTGAAAGGAATTTCAGCACATTGGTTGTCAGTGGGTACTGCATTGATATATTCAAAGCAGCAATGGAAGCACTGCCATATGCTGTCCCATATGAGTTCATTCCAGTCAAAACAGAAGGTGGGAAGAAGGCTGGAAATTATGATAATCTTGTTAAGCAAGTGCACCTTCAGGTGAGTAATTAGACTTGCTCCAAATTAATCATTTTTAAATATTGCTGGTTCAAGAACATTGTCATCATAGGTTATAATGTGATTCATGCTGTTGATAATAGTGGAGATCACATCTAAAAATCTATACATCGAAATAGCATTTGTTGTATCATGAATGTTTTTAATAAAGGGTAGACAGTGATGCAATCCATGTTACCAGTGGTTGTGAGTTTAACTCACGAGAAATAGTATAACGCCCCGACTTATGACATATTTATACATAAGTTTGTCACAGGATTTCATGTCAGGAATCTTTTGAAAAGTGGTGAAGTCCATAATTTAATTTACATTTATGCACTAAGCAAAAATAAAGTGCTCTAAATTTTTTTTTTCTTATACATACCTATAAAATTTTTGGCAGCATCCTATCTGTAACTAGGACGTTTTCTAAATATAAACATTCACCATATAATCCTTTACATAAAAAATAACCTGTATTACTTCATCATAACCACAAACAACCCATTTCTTCACATCATAACCACAAACAACCTATTTCTTCACATCATAACCACAAACAACCCATTTCTTCACATCATAACCACAAACACCTCCTTTTCTTCATAATTTCATCGAAATCATACCATACTTTCCATACTCCCATATTTTTCATCACATACAATACATATATTCATACAATTCACACAATATAAATTATTAATATTACAAGTATCTTTCATATCATACATGCAAAATATATACATATATATATATATACAATACATATATTTCACAAATCTAAGGAAAATCTAGCACTTCTATGTTTTAATATATTACAAAATGAGTCAAACTATCCTTAAGAGTCTCACATGACTCTTCACTTCACTGCCTTTCTACCTAGTGAAGTCTCCATAGCTCTTAAAATCGGTACATTCTGCAGCTATTTAATAAGATCGGTGAGTTCAAAGAACCCAATAAGCAAGCATTATTTAAAAGGAAACCGTGAACGTCTCCATAAAATATCATGTATGCATAAAGATGAAATGCAATCACAACATGCATCATTCAATGACATAGTTTTTCTCTTTGGTAGGTGACACTTATCAAGTTATCACTCACACTCATACTTCGGGCACAATGACTAGGCAACGTCAAGAATGGACTACCTGTCCAATTACAACCTTGACGAAAACTTACATTCATTCCCATGCATGAGTCTCGTCCACACAAATGGTCAAGTGCATTTATGACGTAAAACAAAGTTTGCTCAGTTAATCATAAAAAGAAGGGTCGTTTCCAAAAATAAAATCAGAAACATGCCTTAATAACATAAATATATAAGGAAAAAAATAGGGTAATGGCCATTCCCAAGGATTTGTTTAATGTTTATATAAAAATTTAATTAGAATACCTATGAAAATTACTTGATTTGCACATATTTCTAGGGAAATAAATAAAAACATAACATGAACATTTATTGCAATCATCTTTTCTCAAAATAAATAACAAAATAAACATTTTATCATAATAAATCATTGAATTTGAAAAGCTTGCTTACCTTACAATCTCAAGTTGTGTCTTGCATTTTCTCTTTTCCTTTTCCTATCAAAATTAGCAATTTTTGGCTAAACATTGAGTTAAATCACCATGTATTGCATTCTAATTTTAATGGTTATGGATACATTGATTTGAAAGCTAATAATAATTAATAAATTTTTTTCATTAAATGCCTACTTAAGATACATATGTTAAGCATTTTAAAATTTATCAATCATTCTTATGTTATGTGAATTTTCTACCCATTAATTTCACGTAAATTTCCAACACTCGTATCCTATTCACAACCTAGCATAACCTCTCCATAAATTTTTTTTTTTATTTTTAATACTCCAAATATCTTAAAATTTATCCATAACTAATGTTTAAATCAAATACTCCAAAAGCCCCATTTTTACCTACATTTTTGGGGCTACCCAATTCCACAGGTCATGAAAAATTCTAATTTTTCTCATTTTTACCTAAAATTGGGCATATTAATTTATAACTAATACATGCTAATAGCATTTGCAACTACTATATCATGGTTTGGAATAAGAAAATCGGATACACCCCTCTTGAATTTTTGATTTCATACTTGGCTTGATTTTTAACTTCCATTTTCATAATTTGGGTTCCAAATATCCTCTTATTCACGAGTTTATCAAAAGCCCCATGATTATCCTACTATTTTCTTGAAAATAAAATCAAAATCCTATCCATTTCAACTCTTGGATCCCTAAATACCCAAATCTACTACTCAAATTAGTGTAACTT
Organism: Annona cherimola; assembly: GCA_030490835.1. Lineage (NCBI taxonomy): Eukaryota > Viridiplantae > Streptophyta > Magnoliopsida > Magnoliales > Annonaceae > Annona > Annona cherimola. The sequence continues at coordinate 70,941,039 of CM059977.1, forward strand.
ACTTCCATACATGTTTATCTAAGGTATTTTAGCAAAACCCCTATGTTTATTGCATGATTTGAGATGAAAATTGAAAAAACCCAACATAATCAATCATCTTTTCCTTACCTCTAGCAACTCGGCGACGACAACGGCGTGGACGGCGGCATAGATGGCAAGCTCCCTCTCCTCTCTTCTTCCTTCTCCTTCTCTTTCTTCCTTTCTTCCTCATCTTTCTTCCTCCACGTTTTTCTTTTCTCTCTGTTTATTCTGCGCCCGATCTCCCTTTTCGCCCCCCTTTAATATTTCAGTGCTCTGCATGTGCACTGAAAATTTGCACATGCAGCAACATATAATATATATATATATATATATATATATATATATATATATATATATATATTTGTTTTGACCGGGCTTTACAAATAGCTTCTTTGTAATAAAGCAGAGATAAACCTGTGCACATGGAAGCCCCATCCCCAAACCATTAAATGTACAGGAGCTCCGATCCATCTCTAGGTTCAACTTTTAATTTGTTTGGTATATTAGCCTTATTAGCTTTATTTAAGATGATTATAATTAAAGCTTTGACCAGCTGTACTGTCCTTGTTACTCTTCCTTGATTTTTATGTGAATAGCTAAATTTAGAGCCACTTGCTACATATTTCTTACAGGTTGTTCTTGGATTTGCAGAATTATGATGCAATTGTGGCAGACATGACAATCACAGCTCAGCGGTCATTGTTGGTAGATTTCACCTTGCCATACGCAGAGTCGGGAGTGGCAATGGTAGTCCTTATAAAAGAAGACGAAAGCAAAAAAACATGGGTATTCTTGAAACCTTTGACATTTGATCTATGGCTAACAAGTGGCGCTTTCTTTGTCTTTACGGGCTTCGTGGTGTGGATTCTTGAGCATCGCATAAATGATGACTTTAGGGGCCCACCTGCACAGCAACTTGGCCTAATATTTTGGTTCTCCTTTTCCACCCTTGTGTTTGCACACAGTAAGTACTTTTGACGTTCTAATTTTATCTATTTTGTCTTTTAATTTATTGTAAGGTGTTCAATAGGAGGTTTGAAATCTAATCAGCCTTGAAGTATGCAATCAGTACTCTGTTTATATCTGAAACTTGGTGACTCGATAAAACGTTTTTTATCATTAAACTATTGCTTAACTAGCATGAAATGCCAGAAAACATATGCATGCAGAGTTTGTAGCTAGTAACTTGCATATACTGTTCCTTCTATAAAGTATGCACTTAGATCATGAAAAGCAATTTGTGAATAGCTATTTTACCTCTCGTTTTCCCTATCTTCTCACCCATGGGCTAAGGGAAACAAAGTGGTTAATTTCCTGTTCTAATTACTGCAGAGGAAAAGGTGATCAACAACTTGTCCAGGTTTGTAGTAATCATATGGATGTTTGTCGTATTGATTCTTACGTCAAGTTACACTGCTAGCCTGGCCTCAATGCTGACAGTCCAACAACTACAACCAACTATCACAGACATCACCGAACTTAGGAAGAATGGGGAATACATTGGACATTGTAATGGACCATTCATGAGAGAATTCATGAAGCGTTTCGACTTCGATGAGTCGAAGTTGAGACCTTTGACTACTTTTGAAGAATATGACCAGGCGCTGTCAAAAGGGAGCCACAATGGTGGTGTTTCTGCTATTTTTGATGAGATTCCCTATCTGAGGCTCTTCCTTGCCAAACACTGTGGTAAGTTCACCATGGTTGAACCAATATACAAAACAGGAGGATTTGGCTTTGTAAGTGCTCTCTCTCTCTAATCATCCTTGTCTCAAGAGTCCTCATATTTCATGCCTTATTTAGGTGTAATGATTCATATTTGCTTTACAGGTCTTTTCCAAAGCATCTCCACTAGTCTCTGATGTTTCAAGAGCGATTTTGAATGTAACGGAAGGAGAAAAAACGGCAGCAATTGAACGAAAATGGTTTGGCCTCCAGAACAGTTGTTCGAATAAATCCGCTAACATCGCTTCAAATGGCCTCACACTTTCTAGTTTTCGCAGTCTTTTCTACATTACCGGCATTGCTTCCACCTCTGCACTCATCATCTTCTCAATTTCATTCCTATATGAGAATGGGTGGGTCTTGATAGGGGATGACCCCAACAGCTCCATTTGGCAAAGATTTCTTTCTCTTAGCCAATGCTTCGATAAGAAAGAGTCATCTGCACATGCTCTCTCTCAGAAGAGTGACCAGAACATTGATGCAGAACTTCATGATGTGCAAAGAAACAGTTTCGATCAGACATCACCAGCATCAGAGGTGCAAACAAGCATTTCTGATAGTGTAGGAAGACTATTTGGTTCTCCAGAAAAGGATTACCCATCTGTATAATTTGATTTTTCAAGAATGCCATTACCACCAGAAATTGATAGTGTAAACGTTTGGGTTGACAATAGCTGTCACATCCGAAGGATAAATTTTTAGATTTTTGAACCACTTTTACTAGCTAGAATTTGTGATAGATATATTTGCTCGAAAAATATATCATGCAAAATAAATAAATAAAACATATTAACTTATGTATAATGTCTATGTAGTTGGAATTGTGCATTTTTTTTTTTTGAGATAAAGGAATTGTGCATATTTGATAATAATATAACTTCAGTTCCACAGTGACCTTACCCAAGTTGAACAAACCTTATGTGGGGTTTATCAAAGACATAAATCATTGACTATCTTATTATGGTTGAAGCTCACTGGAACATGGATGTAGGAAAACAAATTTTCATTAACAAATGGGGACTTTTATCCTCTTACTTATGAATATAAATTACAGATTTCAATTGCTAATTTTTCCCATGTAATGTAACATGGCTCTTCTAGGACGGTGAAGCCTTATTTTTCAGCAACCTTTGAAGCATACCCCAATTTCATTGTATGCAAGCAGACTGTATGACTTTGAGGCCTGATTTTGAGGAAATCTTTGAATGATGGACAACTTTCTTCAGTTGTAAGTTTCTTCAACTGATGTCTCTTCACTGCTAGAAAAGCCCGACAGTCTTGGGGGTGAGCCAACTTGATTTTATGACTCTCCTTCTGTGATTAAGGTTGCATCAGTGTTGATGGAAATACTGGATGGTCTAGGTGAAACATCATTACTGATAGTTGACGGTCTAGCCCCAGCTTGGGCACCATCCTCTCTATTTTCTTGAGCACAATTTTCTTTAGGCTCCTCACAATCTTGATGGGAATTGCATCCATTATCAAATCTTTTTGCTAATTCACCAATGCGTTTCCAACTGGGTACATCAGCCATAGCAAAGACATCCCTATTCTGGTAGACAATTGATATACGAAGATTATGAGGGCAGAGAATGTGGCTACTCCCGTAATAATAAAGAGGCCTCCAAAGCTCTCTAAGCTGAAACCGCTGGAGGTGACTGTTAGTGTGGTGCCTTCACTTAGACAATTTTGTTGACTCCCGAACCATGCTTGCTCTATTGTGACCATTCTATCTCCCTCTGTAACATTTAGAAGGGCCCTTGAAAAGTCAGCAACCAAAGGTGAACCTTTGGGAAATACCTGAACCGAGAATTGAATATGGTCATGGGGAACAGAGAGGCAGCAAAAAATGCAAAAGCAATGATCAGCAACTACTTGTGACTCCTTATTCCATGACCGAAACAATTCTAATCATGGGAAATGCCCGAAACGAGAATTGAATATGGTCATGGGGAAGAGAGAGGCAAGAAGAAATGCAAAAGCAATGATCAATAACTACTTGTGACTCCTTATTCCATGACCAAAACAATGCTAATCATGGATAACGTCGGAAGTATATAATAGGCCATGTTTGTAATCATTGCATTCAACTGAATGATTCCACAATGACAGGGATGCAACACATGGACACCACAACCATAATTTGGGCCATGGGTCACTATCTGTAGTATCTGCAATTTTTATATTGCAACCCATAAGTACATGGCATATATAAATGAAAATTTTGGGCCATGAAATTAATAAAAGTAGAATTTTATTAATGACCTAAAATTATAAAATAAGAAAAGGGAGAATTAATAAATAAATAATGATGAGTTAGTGTGTTAATGTTGAATGGAATAATAATAAAATGTATTATTTAATTTTAGATTAATTAATGAATTTCAGTCAAATGGTTTAATTTAAGTAATTAATTGGTTTAAATTATTTAAATTAATTACTTAAATTAATGAACGACCCTGATTTAATGATTTTAAACATGTATTATGTGTTCAAATTATAAGATTTAAAATAACAGGATTTACCACATATAGTTAATATGGATATTTACAAAAAAATAAAAATATATATAGAGAGGGGTAGCCGCAGTTGCGGACATGAGAACTACCAAAAAGAGAAAGAATTAAGAAGGGGGAGCGCATGAACAAGGAGAGAGAGAACAAGCAAGGGAGAGGAGAGGAGAAAAAAAAGAAGGAGAGAAGAAGAGGAGAAGAGAAGGGAAGGAGAGGAGGGAGAGAAGAGGAGGAGCCGGCCGCCGCTGCTGCCCGTCGCCGTCCAACCCATCTCCAGTGACCGGAGGTAAGAGATGGAAGATGGGTTTTTGATAATTTTTTAAATTTTCTTTCCAAGCATGGGAAAATCATGGGGCTTTTGTTCAATATGGGTAGATCTATAAGAATGAAGGGAGAAATCATAAGAAAGAGGATGGAAATTCAAATCCATAGCTACGGTGACTTAGGGTTTTGAAATTTATTCCTAAAATGGGTAGGAATCATGAGAGTTTTCGTAGATTCATGTAGTTCTTCATTTTGAGAGCCAAATAATGTATATGGAATATGAAAATTGAATCATATGTATGAATTTGGAAATTCAAGAGTTGAAAATTTTAAGATTTCTACTCCAAATTCTGTATCGGCTATTTAAATGGTGTTGGGATATATTATTTGCAAAAATTATATGTATAATTTTGGGTTGGAAGGGAAATTCAAAATTTCTATCATATCTTGAAAATGGAGAAGCCCTAAAAACGTCGCCTAGGCATAAGGCTTTTATATTATTCATATATGGGATAATTTATAAATAATTAGGAACCCGTTTGGATGTGGAAATGGGTGGAAAAAAAAATAAGGACGAGTGGGTATATATGTTACGGGTATGTCTCGTTGCTTGTAAATAATAAGTTTAGTAATTTAATAATATCTGAACATGGACTTAGATCAAAACGTGCATATTAAAGCCAAAATGTAGACATATATGATAAATGAAATTGGGTAATTAGGAAATTTGTATAAGGTATTATTTTTGTTTTAAGTAAATGTGTACAGAATGAATTTTATATAATTTTGGTATCAAATGAATATGAATAAAAAAATGAATGAATGGGTAACAGTTATATAACATGCATATGAATGGTTGGAGGGTTAAAAATGTTAAACTTGTTGTACATAAATCATGTGAAAATGAAAGGGAGTAAAATTCTGAAATTTTGAAGCTTAAAACTCATCATTTAAATGACTAAAGTTGAAAGTGTATGAGTGATGAAGATGACTCCTAAATGATTAAATTTAATTTTAAAAGCATGGTATATGCTTTATTTGTGATAAATGGGTACTTAAGCAAAGTTGTAATTATTAAAAATATATATAGGAATTTGAAGCCTGAATGAAAGTTAAATTTAGGCTGGAGCGTATATGATGAATTTGGTTATGATATATGGTTGATTATAATTATTATATTAAAAAGTACAACACATACGAATGATGATGGAATGATTTTGAAATTCTGGAGCAGAAAATGCAAAATTACGTGGTAAAAATAATTGCCCAACTTGAATGTATAATTTATAAATGTCATTCTTAATATTTTAATATTAAGTTTGTACGATGTAAATTAATGAATATGTATTTTAAGTTTTAGAGGTTAAAAACTAATGTTTAATGCTTATATTGGGTGAGACTACTACCATTTGAGTTGAAAGTTATATATAAGAAATTTCAAGTAATGAGATGAATACTTAAATTTCCACAAATTGGATATGTTAGTTAATATATATGTTGAGCCAAGGGTAGTTAAATGTAAGCCCAAAAAAAAGGGGACTTATGAAATAGACTATGTGGCTATATGTGTTGACTAGTAATGATTGATTTTTAATTTTTATTATAAGAGTATGACAATAGAGGATTAATTTTCATGCTTATATTAATGAAAATGCAAGGAAGTTGGGGAAAACCCAACTGTTCAATTGAAGTTATGGGTTGTGGATGTTAGTTATGATATTTAAATGATATATTTACATAAATTATAATTAATATGATTTTTAGATGATAAGATGTATATGAGTTAAGATATGGATGTAGAGATTCAAGTGGAATAGCCAAATTAATTGGGTGTTTGCCCGTGTAATTTAAATAAAATGGGTGGATTACAAATTCCAAATGTAAAAGTTAGTGAATTTGATGTGGAATGTAAAGTTTTAATAATTGAAATCAAGGAAATAAAGGAAATAAAGTAAAATAGTTCTGTTGTATAATTCCTTTACTAAATTACTGATTTTAAAGCATAAATTATGAATGCTAAAATTATCGCTAGTAGCATAATGAAAATCCTATGATATGATGTTAAATATAAAATAAAAATAGTTTAGCCAGGCAGCCATGCGGATAAGCTATGTGGACTAAATTTTGAGTTTAGGTTCAAGTGTGGTGATCACACAAATATAAGAAGTAATATAAATGATATATGTTTGAATTATTCAATTTTGGAATAAATGAATTCATAAGTCATAAGGAAAGTATTCTTATATATATGTAAAAGAATTTGATAGGGATGATTTCTAATGATCTATCTTAAATAGGTTAACATTTTTTATGAATTAGTCTGCATGATGAGATTTTTGGTAGTAAACTTATTTTATATGTGTAAGAAGATCCCATACATTTTATATGAGTTATTTAAAAGTAATATGTACAAAATGTGTAAGACTCGTTAAGAACATTTCATTTATAGAATGATTAAAAGACTAGGATAGTCTGTAGTCTATGAGTTTTCAAATTGGTCTACGTTCATAAAAGATTAATTTTGAGCATATTGGGTTTATGAAACCCTATGAAATATAATTTTATGATGCTATGAAATCTAATTTTATGATGAACCTAAGATGGATTCCATATTTGAAAGTCTAGAGTGGAAATAGGAAGTTTATTCAAGTGTAGGATAAAATATAATTAAATGAGATTTTCAAGTAAGGAAATGCATGAATTTCTTATTAAGAGTTTGTAAAAAAAAGGGGGGGGGGAGGGGCAAGCAGGAAATAAGTAGGCATGTAAATTGGCATGCATGATAATGAGAATGATATGTTTAGACATTGTTTCCTATTGATTATGCTAAGGAGAGGTAAAGAAAAGATGAAGGAAAGTATAAAGAAAAAATGAAAGAATGCTAAAGGGAAGAGGTAAGCAAGTTTTTCAAGATTCTTTTTGTTCAAAAGAATTTTATGGTAAGAAAAATCTATTCTTGCCTTTTTATTTCAAGCGAGTTTGTTTTATTTAAATGTTTCTTTAAATTGACATGCATTGAAAAGGTACTTAGGGATTACCATTACCCTGTGCATAGGTTTTACTAAAAAAATGTGTATTTGAATTATGTTTATAACTTGATTTCTATATAGAAACCCTACTACCATGTTGAGTTGGCGAAACTCAATTCATGTCATCAGTGCATATGATGCGCGTGTGAATGAAACCATGCATGAGGCTTTGTCAAGGTTGTAATTGGACAGGTAGTCTGTCCTTGGCATTGCCTTGTTGGTGTGTCCAACGTATGGGGCGGTGATTACTTGATAAGTGTCATCTGCCAAACGATGGATAAGTCATGGAAGGATGCATGTGTGTGCATTTATCTCATCATCACACATGCATAATGAGATTTTAAGAGTTTTATGATTTTGATTAATGCCACAAGTTTTGAACAGTATGTATTTTTAAATGTTTGCTTATTGAGTATTTTATACTCATTGTTTTCAACTAATTAGTGAGTGCAGATGATGCAGATTTGATAGAAGGGCCTTTACTGCTAGCTGAGCAGTGAAGGTATGATTTTTAATATTTTTGATGAATTTGGATTCATGGGATTGTAATTATTATAAATGTGAGTGTATTATATTTGAATTGTTTTATGTTGATGTTAAATGTAATAATTAGCTTCCTATGTGAAGTATGATTTTATAAGGGAGAGATTAGATGAATTTAAGTAGTGTGAATGAATGTAATAGACAATGCTAGATTATGTAATGTCTATCAGGTTTTGTAATCACCCAAATGTCTTAACTATAGACGGCATGCTGCCGGAATTTAGTTAAGAAAATAGAATCAATGTAGGTTTAGAAGAAAAGAAAAAAAATTTCGGTTGATTTCTTGACAATTAGGAAAAGCTTCCGCTCATGTAAGCATGAAACTTCGGTTTTATTCACCATTTTCACCACCTAAAAAGATCCTGGAGTAAGGTACCACGACTAAGTGGCACGCCCGCGGGTCGGGGGCGCTATAGTATCAAACCACATGAACTAATGCTGGGAATAGCCTAAAAGAAGTGCACCCTAGAAGGGAACAATATCAAGCACTTGATGGAAATAGAGGTTGGAGCGGTAGAAGAAGTTTGCCAGCAACATGCACTTGGACACAAGTCCAGCTAAGGGCAGTTAGTCTGCATGAAGTGTTCGGAATCGTGCAACCAATAACATGAATTCATTCTGTCTAAATACTCGATAGCTATACAGAAGACAACGAGATCTTTTGGCTCCTAAACTAGTCTATTTTAGCTAGATTGATTAACTGGTAGGGAGTTTCTACCACATAAGCAGAGTTGTTAGTTTAATATTGTGTTGTTAATTTAATATTGTGTTGACTACAAAAATTCAGAGATATAGTAAATTCTAAACAATCAGCACAACAATATGGAAGATCATGAGACGGAAGGACTTACAAATCCAGAGCGTCTAGTCTTTTTGATAATGGAAACCATGTGATACTTGTCACAATATTTTGACATGAACTTTGAATATGGGATCTCTTGGATAATTGCTGCGATCCCACCATTTCTACTTCCCTTAGAAAGGGCAGCATCACACTCTTTAGCAGTGTTATAAGGTTTTAAGTTGGAATCCTTGAAATTCAGGTTTTTCAACCAGCCATAAAGAAAGGAGGTTTATTGGTATCCTATAGCTTCACCTGTCTTAAAGAGATCCTCCAAGGTAGTGACAGCTGGTTCGAGATGTCAGACCATCAATAAGGATGTCAAACATGCTATATAACTTTGTGTCATTATCAATACTACAAACAACCATATGATCATCACAAACCGGGCCAGGTTGCTTATAACTTTCTCTTCTGCAACAAAAATTTATTGTTAAAAAAATGGCAAAAGCTAAAGGATATATAACCCAACTAAAAGAGTGAAATGTAGATACGCAGTTGTGTGCAAAGACAAGCGCTGAGAATGTGAACCATAAGACAATGCTAATCTGTTTGCTTTTCGTTCCCTTGAAATTAGAGTTGATCTCATGCTCCAACACCCACACCACAATGCCAATGCAGATAAATGCTGCCAATGTCATCAACGAAAGGCCCAAGCTTAGAGGCTTCAAGAAAGTCCATAATTTTTTCTTGCTATTGTCGGCATATGGTGCTACCAATGAGATTCCAGATTCAGTAAGAGGCAACGTGAATTCAACGTTCAGTGAGCGATTAACAGGGACTGTTATGTCTCCCACCACTGCATCATACTTCTGCATTTGTTCAGAATATGGTCAGAGGAATATAAGGAAAACAGGAGCTAGCCTACCCTGCTACCCATGTTAGGCTACCCACATTTTAGGGCTCAACCATTTTTTGAGAAAAAGAAGCACCCTATCCCACGACCCTAATCATCTGAAAGGGATGGAGGATAGGATGATCCAAGAGATTTCATTGCCAAAAAATTGTCTATACAAATTTTTTCCTGTATAGCCCTGTGGGGGGTACCCCACCAAACCTATTGATCAACAGAGGAGACAGAAAAAGAGTCTGCTAGGGCATGAGTAACAGTATTCCCTTGCCTAAGGACATGATGAACAGTGATTTTGTTAGAAGAAGAGAATAGACTTGATTTCTTCAATTACGGTACCGACAGGGGAGGGAACCGGGCCATCCGAGGATAGCAGATTGACGAGAAGGGGCGAATCGGATTCAATTTGAAGTTCAGGCATGTTGGATTCCAGTCCCCAAGATGTGCCGAGGAGAAAAGCCTGTGCCTCCATGAGCAAAGGCTCCATCGAACCATCCCGACGCCATCCTTTCGCAGCAATAAAGGATCCCCTAGAATCACGAATGACAACGGTGAAACCTATCGACGAATTCCGATGATGCAGACGAGCATCCACATTAAGATTTAATACGCCATCCGATGGTTTAGTCCATCTGGGGACCAGTGGCCTATCAAATGCACCATCCAATATGAGGGGAGAGGCCCTGCGATGTTCCTCCAAGTTCCTTACACCAATCTAGTAAGTTTGAGAAATCCGGTTTTGCCCCGTCGACCCTTAGTGAGTTCCGCAAAAACCAGATCCGCCAGCAGCAGATGATGAATAGGCCCAGGTCATCAGTCCGATGATTTAGTACAAAAGAGGTGACAATTTCCTGAACAGTGGTCGGGAGAGCGATCCTTCTTGCTACCCAGAACCATATCCTTTTAGTTAGCTCACACTCCTTAAATAAATAGTTGTAATCCTCCAATCCTGACCTACAAAACAAGCACAGTGGGTCAATATCAATACCTCGCCTCTGTAGGTTCTGGAGAGTCGGGAGCCTATTCTTAAATAGCCTCCATCCAAAAATAAGGATCTTGCTTGGAAGTTTAGTCTGCCAGATTGCCTTATAGGTAAGGGAGAGAGGAGAGGAACCATATCCCGAGTTGAGGATTCTGTAGGCCGACTTGACGGTAAAGACCCCACGAGGGTCAAACTTTCAATAAATCATATCATCTTGTGAAGGAAGGGGACGGGGAATCTGATTGATAATGCACCACCCCTCATCCCCCGTAGCCGCGAGAATGCGATCTTTAATCCAAGAGGTTGAGGCTTCACAGATAAAATAGCTTACATTCACGTCTTCTGGAATTGACAACGACATAGGCCCAGCCTTTGTGATCATGGGCGCCAACCACTCATCCTTGAAGAAGCGCACACACCTCCCGTTCCCAATTCGCCATTTGCACCCAAACCTGATCATATCTCTTGCCGTCGGAATGCTCTTCCATGTAAAAGAATCAGACGGTTTTGCGCGACAGCTCCAAATATCCCCATGCGGGAAGTATCTGGCTTTAAGAACATCAAAGCAAAGGGAGGTAGTGACCGTAGAGAGTCGCCAGGCTTGTTTTGCAAGAAGGGCATAGTTAAAAATGTTGAGGTCCCGAAACCCGATTCCACCCGAGAATTTTGTCTTGCACATCTCTTTCCATGCTACCCAGCTCATTTTACGTTTGCCACCGTGTTCGCCCCACCAAAATCTGCTTAGCATCACATTGAGATCAGAAGAAAATGATTTGGGTAGAAGGAAGATACTCATCGTATATGTCAGGATCGCCTGTGCCACTGCTTTTATCAACACCTCTTTGCCACCCCAGGAAAGAAGCCTCCCCTTCCACCCTTGAACTTTGCGCCAAACCCTCTCCTTCAAGCCTTTGAACATATTCCTTTTGGTCCTCCCCAACCATGCAGGGAGACCAAGATAGTTCATCAGTTCATGCCTAGATGCCCCCAACCGAGCAATAATGTCATCCCGGGCACCACAGTCTGTGTTGGAGCTAAAAAAGATGGATGTCTTATCACCATTTACCACCTGCCCCGATGATACAGAATACTGGCGGAGAATATCCAGAAAGGTACTAATATTTGAAGCAGAGGCCTGCAAGAAAATAATGGCATCGTCAGCAAACAATAGATGAGTGAGAGTAGGCTCGTAAGGATTGATTTTGATTCCATGAATACTCGCTCGAGTAGCTGCATCGGAAATCAGAGCTAAAAGCCCTTCAGCGCACAGAATGAACAAATAAGGGGAGAGCGGGTCTCCCTACCGAAGGCCCCTCTGTGGCTGGAAGTACCTCATTTTGAAGTCGTTGACATTCACTCGGTAAGTCACGGATGTAACACAACTCATAATCCAGTTACTCCAAGCTGGACCGAAATTCATTGCGTCCATGATCATTTGGAGAAACTTCCACTCAATCCGATCGTACGCCTTAGACATATCCAGCTTAATAGCCATCTCCCTCCGTTTCCTTCCCCGACATCTTCGAAGATAGTGAACAGCTTCATAGGCCACCAACATATTATCAGTAATCAGTCGACTCGGAACAAAAGCACTTTGCTGCTCGCTGACCACTTCATGAAGACATAATTTGAGTCTTTTCGCCAAAATTTTTGCCAGGATATTATATATCACGTTGCAAAGGATAATGGGGCGAAAATGGGACAAGTTTTGAGCCTCAGCCCGTTTTGGAATCAAAACCAGTGTGGTGGAGTTAACAGATCTCAATTGGGAGGCCTGATCGGTTGGATTGGGACTCTCCATGAACCGTTTACACCAAAGGACAATCTCCTGGCTCATGGTGTTCTAATGTTTCTGGAAGAAACCTGCAGACATCCCGTCTGGCCCCGGGACTTTTGTAGGGCCCATCGCTTTAACCGCATTTGCCACTTCCTCGAAGGCCAGGGACCTGGTAAGGTTATCTCTTTGCATAGGCCTGGCAGAAATCCTTCGGGTGATCAGATTTTGGACCCAAGAAGCATCTGAAGGCCCCGAGGAAGAGAAGATCCTGATGAAATGATTTAGGGCGAGGTCTTGCATCTAGTCTTGATTTGTCACCCACTACCCATCTTGGTCTTGGAGAGCCTCAATGGAGTTAACTCGTCTTCTGTTCGATGCCATTCGGTGAAAAAATCTCATGTTTTTATCCCCTGCATGAAGCCAACGAGCTTTTGTGCGTTGCCGCCACATTTGTTCCTCGTCTTGAAGTAAGAGGTTTATCCTGGCTTTTGTTTTTTGTATTTCCTCATCTCTCCAGTCAGAGGGACTTTGACTAATGAGGGAGTGTAATTCCTTTTGGTTCCGCAATATTGTCTGCCTTAAATTTCCCCTCTTGAGTCTATTCCATTTGGTAAGCGCTTTGCAACATTCAGTGATCTTCCATCCCATGAGATCCGTAGGAGGAACATTTGTAGAGGGACATGAGTCCCATACTTGCTCTACAATACGATGTGCTTCCTTATCTCTTACCCAGAACAGCTCATAACGAAATTCTCTTGGTGGTCTCCGCTTGGTTTTCCGCGAATCCAGCATCAGAATTAGTGGGCTGTGGTCCGATATGGTCGCCGACATGTGAGAGAGTTTTGCAAAAGGATAAAGTGATAGCCATTCAGGCATCGCTAGCCCCCTGTCCAACCGGGCTTCTACCCGTTGAGCTCCCCTGCGATTGTTACTCCAAGTCATCGGATGACCCACAAAGCCCAAGTCCATGAGATTGCAACTATCCACTACATCACAAAAAAGATCCATCTGGGTCTGGGAACGCCTCCTTTGGCTAAGATATTCAGTGTGTCCCATGACCTCATTAAAGTCCCCCAAAACAAGCCACCAATCACTCAATCCGCCTTTTAGTTGCTCCAACATTTGCCAGCCAAGATACCGATACTGAGATACCGGATGACCATAAAAGCCTGTGAATAGCCATCCCAAAAAGTCCGCAAGGATATGGTGGGCAGAGAAGCTCAAAATCTTAGCAGGTTGAGAGTTATTCCACAAGAGAGCTAAGCCACCGCTCCTAGCAACCGGATCCACTGCGAAACAAGAGTCAAAATTCAGCTTTCTTCTAATTCCCTCTATCTCCTTTGCTGTACGTTTTGTTTCACTGAGGAAGATGAGGGTGGGATCTTGTTTCCTGACCATGTCGAGGAGGCATCGGATTGCCCGTGGGTTCCCAAGCCCACGGAAATTCCAAGCTAGAATGGCCATGTTACCTGAGGTGGTATTGAGGCTGTCCCTCAGTCTCCACCTCCATCGTACTACTTGATTTCAGCTGCTTGGTGCCTTGCCCTCGCTCCTCAGAGACGCTGCACTGTCCTCTTTTTCTATTTGCCTCGGAGTTTCCAACCATCTCCCTTTTGTAGTTCTCGACTGAAAAACCCCCTTCCATCACGCCCCTTGCCATCCTTTTCCATTTTCCTTTTGGTTTTAGGGTAGATTCGTCACTCCCTCTCAGCCCCAGATCCGTTGGGACCTGACCATGGGTGGCATTGATCTGATTGCCATCGCTGGTATTGTTAGCAAGCAGGCCTCCATGCATATTTGCAGCACCATAAGCTTGCTGGCGAAAGGCAGGGTGGATATGGTCCTTGCGAAGCATTATCGGCTTATGGATTTGCTGTGGAGATTCTGCACACTGAAGCCCATCATTGAGTATGAGCACAGGACGGCCACCGCAGTTTGGAGTATCAGTCAGGTTGTGATCGCTGGTGTGGTTAACAAGAAGTCTTCCATCCATATTTGCAACACTATGATCTTGCTGGCTGCCGAAGGCAGGGTAGATATGGTCCTTACGCAGCATTATCGGCTCATGTTGTGAAGGCTCTGCACATTGAAGCCCATCATTGAGTACCTGAACAGAACAGCCTCCGCTGTTTGGAGTGTCAGTCATGTTCTGATCAGATTTCGTTCCGAAGAATCCCATTCCTGCATTCAGACCAACATTCTGTGTTGTGTATGAGAGAGTTGTCGTATGCAACTCCCTGTTAGAACCGGCAATGGTCACGACTGGTTTGTGCCCAGTGTGGTTCGGACAATCTGAGAGGACTTCAGTTGCCGTGACGTAGGGGTACTCGTCAGTCGGCACAACCGGGTGGTGATCTGCCTTTTGGGATCTTCCGTTGATGTCTCCGGCCAAGCTTGGCATTGCCAGATCGTTCAACCGGGATGCACCCCCTCGCTGTCAATCACGTTCAGACACTGCAATGAATCATGTTGAAATGCTCCACAAGCAGCATCCTTCTGCAATGAATCATGCTGGAATGCTCCGCGAGCAGCATCCTTCTGCATTGGGTCATACTGAAATGCATGGTTCTGGGCTTCTTCTACTAAATGAGATGGTCTACCATCGGGGGACTCCGCCCTTTGATTCGCCTGGGTATCAGTGCTATTACATCTGTTCAGACTTGATTCGGATGGAGGCTGGCGTTGGTATTCCAGATAGGCTGCCCCGGCCGGTTGCTGTGGTCCCAGAGTATCCCCCATTGATTCGTCTACATGGTCAGCAAGCAATTCTCGGTGGAGATCTCCTCTCTCTCCGATGTATTTCGTCGGTTGCACACGATTCCTGTGATTTTCCTGAATCCATAGTGTCATCGGCTTGGTTCCCACCCTCAGGCAGCTACCATACCTCATATCGGCTTCACACACTTGCTCTGTCCTCTTTGATAGCTCGGGGCAGTCTTTATGCGCGTGCCCCATCACCCCCACAGTAGAAGTAGAATATTGGGAGTTTCTCGTATTGGAAACTAACTCATCGCTTTTGCTGTGAAGCTACTTGAATGAATATCCCTCTCCTCAACGGCACCGTGCAATCTATCATGACCAGCATCTTTAGCTCCTTCTCGTTTGCTACTACTTCATGCAGCTTCTCAAAGGAACTACCAATGCGTTGATCCAGATGGTTTTTATCAATCAGATACGGAGTCCCAACTACATACACGCACACAGGCGTTTTGACAAGCACCACTTGAGCGGCCGACACCTCCATATGCAGGTCCTCAAGCAGCACTAAATTCCTCTCAAAAAGCCACGGTCTGCCCGCCAGAATTCGAGCTTTGTCCGACTGCTCCGAGAAGGCGATGCGGTGCGGGTTCTCCCCAATCTCCGTAAAGACGAAGTTTCCTCGTGTCCTCCATAGTCTTCTCATTGATGAAAGAAAGTGCTCCCGATTATAAGATTTTGATGTACACACCGAGCAGAGGATTGCGTCCGCCATGCCCGGATCGATCTTCTTGACAGCTCTTGTTGATAATGTCATCGTTTGGAGCTCCTCGCCCAGAAGGTCTTCCTCGCATGGGTTCATCTTCGAAATTCGTAGCCTCCCTTTCTGATGGGTTGTTATCCCTTCTCACCACTCCTTGTTTAGTTCGCACGGTCCGACAGCACCGGCACTCTCTACCTCTTTGCCCTTCGATTAGATAATGAAGAGAAGACAAGAAAATAGGGGAGAAAACTGGCCCCCTCCACCACGTTCCGAACGCGACCACCGTCACCTATCGGAATGACTCGGGAAGGAACTCTAGAGAATTCTAATTTTTTTTTAGGGCTCAACCATTAGTTACGAGTTTCCTGCAATTTCCTAACTTGTGGGAAGTTGCCCTTAAATGACTCATTTCAACCCTAGTCTCCAATTTTTTTCTACAGAGTGCTTAGCCAGCTAGTCCAGTATCATACATGTGCCTCCATGACAACCAAAACAAGGAAGAAAGATAAAAAGTAAAAAAAAATGTCCCATTAGAATTGATTGTTGAGATGCAAAAAATCAAAATCCAGTCAACCTGAAGGTAGACTTGGTGAACAATGTTGGGATTTTCAAATTTATAATAAGTATAGTATAGTTTCCTAGATAAACAATAAAACTAATATAGCTAAAGTGGTAAAACATGTTCTCAATGGTGTAGTAGGTCTTGGGTTTGAATCCAATTTAGACGATTTTTTTGAATTTTCAATTTGCACCAAGGGAAGCAATGAGTGAAGTTTGAATTTCAAACTTAAAAATTGGCAATGTGAAAAGACATAGGTGACGTGGCAAGATTCTAGGGATGCATCCAATTGAGAGATGCATTTATTAAATCGAATGGTTGTGTAATACGACTATAAATATAGGTTAAAGCAAATGACCAATTTATTCCAACCAAACGCTCCTGTCTTATCCAAACACATCTTACCTTCTTCAAGACATTGCGTTGTATCCATTTAGACATTCCATAGATTGTCTTGATTAAGACATTGTTGTTTTAATCAAGTTTTTGCAGTTTTACCGTTTTGTTTTGAAATTCTCTTCATTCAACTAAGACTTTTGTTTCCAAGTGTTCGTGTACCTAGAAAAGGTACTGCTTCCTATTCTAGTTCAAGTTTCACTTTTTGTATCCTGGGGGCAACTGCAAAATTATCCTAAGCAGCAAAAAGGGTAGCAAAATTGCCTTAAGAAAAGTGACGTCGTAACACGTTTGAAGTGAAACTTGGTTCTATTTTCACTTTCTCCACTTTTCTTAATTTTCTCTCTTTTTATATTTTAGCTCAACAATCTTCAGGCAATTTTCACTGGTCTTGTCCCTTTTCTATTATTTATAAATGGTCCTCCAATCATCCATTCTACCTACAAAGCTCGATGTCCCCAGATTGGACTGCTGCTTTGATACCAATTTCAAGAGATGAAAACAACAACTTCATGTTTTCTTAACCCGCATTGGAGTGGTGTACATCGTCACCATCTAAGAGCTGAAGAAAAAGAAGATGAAACGCTGCAAGATCAACGCTGATGAGCAAAGTGGGACATAGACAACTATATTTGCAAAGGGCACATCATTGAAGTGCTATTTGACTCACTATTCGAAGTGTACCAAGATGCAAATATGGCCAAAGAAATCTAGGATTTACTTCTACGCGAATACAATATTGATAATGCAAGCATTAAACGACTTCTAATAAGCGATTTCCTTAGTTATACTATAACTGATGATAAACTAATCCATGATCAAGTTAATGAGATTGAACATATCGTCAATCAACTTGGGTCATAGAGCAGTAAGATACATGAATCCATTCTTGTTAGTGCAATTATTGAGAAATTACCACCTAGTTGAAATAACCACCTAGTTAGAATAACCACCATAAAAGTCTAAAATAAATGAAAGGATCTATGAGTTTAGATAATCTTGCTCTTAATTTACGCACTGAAGAAAAATAAAGAAAAAATGAAAAGAAAGAAGAAAAAGTTCTTGCTAAGGCTAATATGATCGAAGTTTCAAACCAAGTGACAAATGTCCATAATCAACATTCTAAGAGATATAAATTAAATACCAAAAAGACAATTACTAAGAAGAAAAAAGGGACCTTGGTTTTATTGCAAGAAAATGGGTCATTTAAAAAATGAGTGTAAGGAAAAACAACACTTAGTATGGACCATATCAGAGAAAAGGTCCAGAAGCCCATTTAACTGAGGAACATTTTGTTGCTATGATTTTTGAAATTTAGACAGTAAGTGATGACCAAAGCTAGTGACTTAAATCTAAAGCACTAGACATACTTGTAAAGACAAAAGTCTATTTAAAACCTATGAACTAATCAAAATGAAAATAAATTATTCATGGGTAATTCTTCTTTCACTAAGGTGGAAGGGTTAGGAATCGTGATCCTGAAACTGACTTCGGAAAAATCACTTACTCCCACGAATGTACTTCATGTACCAAAAATACGCAAGAATCTAATCTCATTAGTCTTCTTAGTAAGTATAGTTTCAAATTAGTATTTGAATCAAGTCAAATTTATTGTAACCAAGGGACGTGTATTTGTGGGCAAGGCCTATGTTGTAAATAATATTTTTCGCCTAAATATCAATAATAGATCATTATCTTTTGCTTATATGATTGACTATTTTTTTGTATGACATGTTAGATTAGGTCATGTTAATTTTCATTGTACGGACGCTATGATAAAATTAGGTTTAATTCTTAAATCACCTAATGAATTTTCAAATAAATGTAAAATATGTGTCAAACTAAAATCACTAAAAAATCATTTCAAAAAGTTGAAAGGAATTCTAAATTATTAGGTTTAATTCATTCAGATATTTGTGATATAGATAACACATTAACAAGAGGTAGAAAGAAATACTTCATAACATTTATAGATGATTTTAGTAAATATATTTATGTGTATTTATTGAAAGCTCAAGACAAAGCCTTAGATAAATTTAAATTCTATAAGGTTGAAGTTGAAAATCAACTTGGAAAAACAATTCATCATCATCATCATAAGCCATTTCCCACCTATGTGGGGTCAGCTGCATGGATTCTGTTACGCCATTCTTGGCGATTTAAGACTAAATTTTCAGTAATTTGTAATTTTTTAAAATCTTGTTTAATTACTTCCATCCATATTTTTTTGGGTCTTCTTCTCATTCTCTTACCACCTTCTACTTGGATAAACTCTGTTTTCCTAACCGGTGCGACTTCAGGCCTTGTCGCTTCATATATGTCCATTTCTCCACACATAGATCATATGTTTCTTAAAATTTTTCAATACAGTAACTTGTCTCTTATTTCAACATGATTAAATCCCTTAATTAACATTTAATTTACGGTTTAATTTTAGAATTGTAATCCATTCATCATAGGGTTCCAAAACAGCAACTTTGGGACCCGTTTTTTATCCTTTCAATGCTTCTTTTGATACTTAAATCAAAATAGTTTTCTAATTCATAAATTTCAGTAATTAATCATGCTTTTCTTAACCCAAATTTAGGGTATTATCACATGTGTAAAATTCATATATTATTTACTTCCAAAACAGCAACTTCCATACATGTTTTGGGTACCTTTCTTTTATAATTTTGGACATCCACATATATGCCCCTAAAAATCAGATTTAGGGCGATCCTTTCTAACCCATTTTGAATGTCCAAAGTACTCGATATCTATGATATTTTACCCTCTTAATCATCCTTAAATGTTCCGGCCTCGTGAGAAATAAAATAATATATGTAATTCAAAATTCATTCTGGTTGAAAATTGTATTCCCTGCGGCTTTGAGAATAAATGCTTAATTAATTTCCCAGCAAAATTTTAAAGCATTCAATTCTTTAATCGAGTCCGAAAAATACATCACAGAAATATTTTGCATTGTGTTCCACATTCTGATTTTACATCTCTAGCGAGAAAACCCTTGATTAAAAGAGCTGAATACAATGGTCCATAAAAAAAATGCTTAACAATAATGAAGTGCGTAGAAGATCCTTCTACGTCTTTACAAGTGCACGAAAAATCGTGTCTAACAAAAATATAAAGATAAATGAGTACACTTCGCCCCGCGCCGTGACTCGAATGTGAGGTATATGACGCCACGCGCCATATCTTAAATATTAAGTTCATGACGCCGCGCGCCATGACTTAAATGTGAGGTACATGACGCCACGCGCCATGTCTTAAATGTGAGTTTACGCTTAGCCCGTCGACCAGCGATGACTCGGTTTTGGGAACTAGTGAGGGGCCCGTCGGCTACATTAGTGACCTTACATAGCAAACTAAGTGCGCTCTTAGCTTCTGGATTTACACAGCAGACCAGCGTGTCCCGCTTTCAGCTTCTGTATTTATAAAAGAAACCAGCGTCTCCCGCATTCAGCCTCCGGATTGAATAATTGGGTGGTTTTACCAAGAAATGGATTTAACCGAATTTAAAAAGTATGTTTGGGTCATTTTTGACCAATTAAAAAAATTGAGCCCAACTGGGCTTGTTGGGGGATTTTTGGGCCATCTTGGGCTTTATGGAGAGTTTCGAGCCATCTTGGGCTTTTTAGAGAGTTTTGGGCCATCTTGGGCTTTTTGGAGAGTTTTGGGCCATCATGGGCTTTTTGAAAAGTTTTGAGCCATCTTGGGCTTTTTGGAGATTTTTGGGCCATCATGGGCTTTTTGAAAAGTTTTGAGCCATCTTGGGCTTTTTAAAGATTTTTGGGCCATCATGGGCTTTTTGAAGAGTTTTTGGGCCATCATGGGCTTTTTGAAAAGTTTTGAGCCATCTTGGGCTTTTTGGAGATTTTTGGGCCATCATGAGCTTTTTGAAGAGTTTTTGGGCCATCATGGGCTTTTCGAAAAGTTTTGAGCTATCTTGGGCTTTTTGGAGATTTTTGGGCCATCATGGGCTTTTTGAAAAGTTTTGAGCCATCTTGGGCTTTTTGAAAAGTTTTGAGCCATCTTGGGCTTTTTGGAGATTTTTGGGCCATCATGGGCTTTTTGAAAAGTTTTGAGCCATCTTGGGCTTTTTGAAAAGTTTTGAGCCATCTTGGGCTTTTTGGAGATTTTTGGGCCATCATGGGCTTTTTGAAAAGTTTTGAGCCATCTTGGGCTTTTTAGAGATTTTTAGGCCATTATGGGCTTTTTGAAAAGTTTTGAGCCATCTTGGGCTTTTTGGAGATTTTTGGGCCATCATGGGCTTTTTGAAAAGTTTTGAGCCATCTTGGGCTTTTTAGAGATTTTTGGGCCATTATGGGCTTTTTGAAGAGTTTTTGAGCCATCATTTTGAAAGTCTAAAAATATATATATATATTTTTTGGGGCCCATGGGGCAAATACATATATATATATATTTTTTTTGAAGGCCCGCGGGACAAAATATTCATTTTTTGGAGGCCCGCGGGTCATTTTAGAAATCAAAATCTTTGTTTTTGGATGCCTTTGAATATACATGTGTATTTTGATATATTTTTATACACATATATTTGTTTATTTTCAAAAGGGAAAAATATACTTAACCCGTGTGTCAATTCAACCCGCCAGTCGGGGAGTATCCACGTTCGGAAAAGTAGTTTTTGAAAATAGTATTTATGTATATATATATATATATTTATATATAATATACATATATATTTTTATTTTATTTTCAAAAAGGGGAAAATATACTTAACCCGTGTGTCAATTCAACCCGCCAGTCGGGGAGTATCCACGTTGGGAAAAGTAGTTTTTGAAAATAATATATATGTATACATATATATATAATATACACATATATATTTTTATTTTATTTTCAAAAGAGGAAAAATATACTTAACCCGTGTGTCAATTCAACCCGCCAGTCGGGGAGTATCCACATTAGGAAAAGTAGTTTTTGAAAATAATATATATGTATATATATATATATTTATATAATATACACATATATATATTTTTATTTTATTTTTAAAAGGGAAAAATATACTTAACCCGTGTGTCAATTCAACCCGCCAGTCGGGGAGTATCCACGTTAGGAAAAGTAGTTTTTTTTTTAAAATAATATATATGTATATATATATATTTATATAATATACACATATATATATTTTTATTTTATTTTTAAAAGGGAAAAATATACTTAACTCGTGTGTCAATTCAACCCGCCAGTCGGGGAGTATCCACGTTAGGAAAAGTAGTTTTTTTTTGAAAATAATATATTTATATAATATACACATATATATATTTTTATTTTATTTTTAAAAGGGAAAAATATACTTAACCCGTGTGTCAATTCAACCCGCCAGTCGGGGAGTATCCACGTTAGGAAAAGTAGTTTTTTTTTTAAAATAATATATATGTATATATATATATAATATACATATATATTTTTATTTTATTTTCAAAAGGGGAAAATATACTTAACCCGTGTGTCAATTCAACCCGCCAGTCGGGGAGTATCCACGTTGGGAAAAGTAGTTTTTGAAAATAATATATATATATTTATATATATATATATAAAAGAAAGAGTTAAAAAATAATAATAATAAAAAAAAAAATGGAGAACTCACGTTCTCTCTTCAGCGCAGGAGAGCTCTCTGGAAAAGAAAGAGAAAAGAAAAATATACGGAGGATCCGTTCTCTCTTCAGCGCAGGAGAGCTCTCCTTCTCCCGTTCTCCTCCTCTGAATGAAGGGCCGAATGCGGGTATTTATAGGTTTTCTGCCGGCTCGGGATGGGTTCCGCGGCTGTGGATGCCAGCTCACGCGGAACCGTCTTCCCACGGAACTGCCTTCCCGCGGAACCGTCTTCGCGCGGAACCGCCCTCACGCGGAACCGTCTTCGCGCGGAACCGCCCTCACGCGGAACCGTCTTTACGCGGAACACATTGGCATGCTGCACATAGCTTCGGAGCGCGTTCGTGAGTGATAAGCTGGAATATAGCGGCCGCCACCCCGTCAGCAGCTCAAGTATTGGAGAGCAAGTCCTGCTGCTAACATGCGCACCAGCTTCAGCACCTCAGCAATGAGGTATTCGAGGACGGCAGCAAGATAAACGGGCGCTCCAGCTCCAACGCGCTCGGCATACTTGCCAGCTTTCAAGAAGTGAGCAATCCGGCCTACGGGGAACTGCAGGTCGGCCTTGCTGCTCCTGGATATGGCCTTCTTTGAAGATTCCGATCCCAGAGTCTTCCCTCTCCCCTCTATTTTTCCGCCATTGCTGCTTTTTTCAACGAGAAGGGTCTGGATTCGCCATGTTCTCCGCCAGCCAAGCGATACGTCGGGCGCAGGACAAATCTTGAACAACTTACCAGCGTTCAAGGCACTCGCAGCGTCGAAGTTCCTCAGGTCAGCAAGGAATGCGTCTACCTGTAAGACACCAGGGCTGCCAGGGAATCCTTGTATGGAAGGGACAAGCTCAACTATAGAGTCACTAACACACAATAGCAATTTCATCTCGCGATGCCAAAGCAATTTCTTCTGCTGCGCTGATGGTTCCAGCCTCCATAGCTCCCCAAAAACAGAAGCAGAGAGATTGGTAATGGCGTTTGAGATGGCAGGAGCAGTGCAGACTCCCTTCCCTCCACCTGACATGTCTTCGCCAAGCAATAGCTTCGCAAACCGTTCCTTTATCATCTCGACTACAGTTAAATCCTTCTCTCGCTTCCCTTCCTTTCCACCCCACAGAATCATGTCCTTCCCCGTGACGGCCATCAGCAGCTCCGGTGAAGTCACCATCCCCCCCTGCGGGCAGAACCGGGGACGACGACGGAGAACTGGAACCGGCATCGGTGCCGTAACGGGTGCCGGAGAAGCTGCTGCAGCAGCTCTCGGAGGCGCTCACGTCTGTGCTCACGCAGTAACTCCCTATCCCCTCGCTCTGCTGGTTGGAGGAACCATCGTCGGAAGGAACAGTTCCCGTTCCCATCAGCAATGACAGAAACCCCAGCTCACTTCCGCAGGAAAACCAAAAAGAAGAAGAAGACAAGGACGATGAGAAGGCAGAAATGCAGTGATTTCAGGATTCCAGACCAGGCATTTCCTCTGCTACGAGCATGAGCTGTACGCAGCTGCATCTATCTCCCGCCAGTTTCCCCATCCTCCATCCTGCATCCTCTGCTGCGCGCGGCGCTTCTGCAGCTGTCCCTGAGCAGCGGAAAAAAAAAAAAAGAAAAGAACTCTAGAAGAGCACGCCAGAACCGAAGCTGCAGCCATTGTTTTGGCTTGATTCTTCACAGATGGGTTTGCAGGATCTAATACAATGGCTTTCCGAGACTTAAGTTTACGCTCAGCCTCTTCAGACCGCATTTTCACTTTTTTTTTTTTTTTTTTTTTTAGATGAGAAATCATATACTCGTAGTAGTCCCATAGTTAAAAATTTACCTCATCAAATGCCCCCTCAAGAATTATGCCGCCGTGGGCCACTTATGAAGGCGTAATTCCTGACATGTTGTTTGGCAGACTTCTGATGGATTAATGAGGATTTTATATATATATATATATATATATATATATGGGCCATATATATCACAATTCTTTCTCTCAGGCAAAATACAGAGAAGAAACTGAGGGGCTCCTGGAAGCTTTGACTGAATGATCTCGAACATCTTGTCGACCCTAACAGTAGGTGGAGCACGCCTAAATTGAGGATTCTCTTCAAAGTAATCAAATGGTTCTGCAATGACAATGCCTTTCATCACCCCACATTTGTGCATATCACAAGCAAGAGACCGAACATCGCAGCGAGCAGAAAAGTTTACAGTGGCCCATATTTCTATTTTTTTTTTTTTTTTTGAGGGTCCACAAGTTTCTTATTGTTGAAATTCCACCGACCATTTCCAGGAAAGAATTCATCATTACCAACTTTTAACTTTGGTGCATTCAAGACACGACCTTCTACTTGAGTGAAGTTACCATTGATCGAAACACCGCATGCCTTCGACATTTCATCAGCACCATAGTTGCTGCTTCTTAACGCATTACTTAAAGTTTGCATCCCTTCTTGTGGTTTCTGTCGTGATTTTTTTTTTTTTTTTTTTTCAACCAGTGATGATCTTTGCAAAGTTGACAGAGACTTAGTATACCTTTGCAATGAAACCAGAGAGCAGAGCTCGACAGGATAGTAAGTGGGGCGTTTTGGCTTTCCATCATTAATGCATGGCATACTTGTAGAAAACCTAAGCTCAATGTGCCGATAGTTAACAAAATAATCGAAAACTGTAATCTCAATGGTTTGAGACGGGCTATCGCCTCTTCCATTTTTCTATTTCGAAGTAAACATTTGCTGGTTGTATGGAAGCTCACTTAACCCTACAATTTTAAATTCCATATTTGAGAGTCTTGTTTTCACCCTCAGATTCTTCAGAGTTCTCTTTGCCTTTCCCCAACCAATTTCACCATGATTCCTAACATTTTGATTAGCCATCAGAAATCCATCAATAGGGCCAGGCCTTATAATCATTGTAGTAGACACATCAATATTTAGAGACAAGTCCCCTTGACTGGTTCGGAAGCTAAAATGAAAACCACGACAACCCAAAACTCCACCTCCAATGTCAACAAAGTTACTAGGATCATTGTGAAAAAAATGACTGCCGAACCAGAAGGCAACCCTGCTTTACAACATGCTGCCTTAGGAGCATTTGCAATAGCTTTCATTGGAATTTTGGCAGCAAAACGTATCTCAACTTTGAAAGTCTTGGTCTGATACGATCGCCTTTGCCTTTTCCGATCTCCCTCCCCGGGGCTGTTACTACCATGAGGGCTACTATTCCCACTAACTTTGTTTGAGGACACGTCTTCAAGCACAACACTGAATTCAAAATTCTGTTGTGGAAGAGCCCCCACTGTAAACAAGCTCTTCTCACCATCATAAGCGAAGTACTTTCCTTGAAAGTCGCCAATATAAGTCTGGTGAACTCTGTCCATGATCTTTCTTCCGATACCTTTGTCATAAATAGGTTTACCATCTTCATAAGACAGAGAAACCTTTCCGCCCAGTGCCAGACCTTGCCACTGGAACTCGATTCATTGAGACTTTTTTTCGCGCTTGGGGGTATGACAGGTGGGGGTGGCGGCAAAGATTTTTCCTCAGCCTCCTTCTTCTCAAGAAACTGAGAAGAACGGGAAAATTCCCCCCCCCCAAAATTTTTTTTTTTTTTTTTTTTTGACAACTGCCTTAGCTGTCGAAATATCTGATGATGATGCTCATGGCGGTGAGAATTTGACATCGATAGAGCCGTTACCTGTTTCTCCTGCTGTTGTAGTGAACTCCATTCAAGTTTTGAATGAGTCCCTTCTTTCTACGAGGGAGGCTGTAGAGATTCTTTTGATATATGACTTTCTTTGTCATTTCATGGATAGTATCTTTTTAAGTAATTCCCATTCACGGTTGCTTTCATTTGATTTCCGCAATTAACAACTTCATATGTGCCATTGCCATGGACCCTCTCAATGATGTAAGGCCCTTCCCATTTAGGCTCGAATTTGCCGGTAAGTTTGCCCCCGGCCATAAGCTCTGTGCGTAGCTTTAGCACCAAATCTCCTCTTTTGAATGAGCGATGCCTCACGATTTTATTGTATGATTCGACCATTCGAGCTTGATAGAGTTCAATCCGTTGCCGTGCTTGAACTCGTTTCTCGTCTAGTGCCTCGAGCTCGTCGAAGCGAAGTTGCGCTTGTTGTTCAGTGGTTAACCCAGAATGGATAGCAATCCTTAAAGATGCTAACTGAATTTCCACTGGTAAAACCGCTTCCGTGCCAAAGAGCAATGAATATGGTGTTACTCCCGTTGCAGTTCGATGTGTGGTTCTGTAGGCCCACAATGCTTCGGGTAACCTCTCGTGCCAATCACGCTTATTTTTCACAGTGGTCCTTTTGAGGATTCGAATAATATTTTTGTTAAATGCCTCTGCTTGACCATTCCCTTGTGGGTAATAGGGCGATGAGAACACTTGTTTGATTCCAAACCTTCGGCATAACTGATTTACTTTATCGTTTTTGAATGGCGTGCCATTATCTGAGGTGATTTGATAGGGAACACCATAACGGTAGATGATTTTGTGCTTGATAAATTCAACCACTTCTTGTGCTCGGACTCTCTTGTAAGCTTTAGCTTCTGCCCATTTGGAGAAATAATCCGTAGCGGCTAAAATATATAAGTGTCCTTTAGATGATGACGGGTTTATCGGACCGACAATATCAAAACCCCACCAAGAGAAAGGCCACGAGATAGGTGTTGGAGACATTACTGAAGCAGGAATATGATAAATATCTCCATGCATTTGGCAGGCTTCGCAGGATTTTGCAAAATTGATGGAGTCTTGGACCATTGTGGGCCAATAATAGCCCAACGTTTTGATCCTATGATAAAGACGACGTCCAGATTGGTGGGCGCCGCACTCGCTGGAGTGCGTCTCTTGAAGGACTTGACAGATATCATTCCCGTTAATACAGCGAAGCCAAAGCCCATCAAAAGCGATCCGATATAAACTATCTTGAAATACGGTATATCGCAAAATAGCCTTCCTCAGTGACTTCCTTGCACTTGGATCATCTGGTTCAATACCGTATTTGAGGTAATTGACGATAGGGATGCGCCAATCATCATTGTTTGTAGTTACCTTGGATACGCACCGTCCAATTTGATTTACTTGGAGCTCTTCGTCATCTTCTAGTCTTTGTACTCGAATTGTCATGTCATCAAGCTCATTGAAAGCAAGGATACTGGCTAACTTTGATAATGCATCAACAACTACATTTTCTGACCGAGGAACATGCTCAACCGAAACCATTTCGAATTTTGCCAAAAAAGTTTGAGCTTTGTCATAATATTTTCGTAAATGGGGCTGATGTACTTCGTATTGATTATTTAACTGTTTGATAACCAATTCAGAGTCCCCAAATATTCGCACAAATAAAATATCTGATTGCAGAAGAAGTTCCATGCCGATGAGTAAGGCCTCGTACTCAGCTTCATTATTTGTTGTGCTTCTTCCAAGAAAATATGAGTGCGGGAATAAGTCTTTATGAGGGGAGACTACGACAATTCCAACACCAGCTCCGGATGGCTTGGAAGCGCCATCGAAATACATTTGCCACATTGGATCATCATTTGCGTAGAAAACCTTCTCATCAGGTAGGTTTTCTAAGATGGGAAATTCTTCTTCAAGAGGATGGGCTGCTAGGAAATCTGCCAATACTTGCCCTTTTACTGCCTTTCGTGGCACATATTTGATATCAAACTCAGATAGCAGAAGTGACCATTTTGCTAGGCGTCCTGAAAGCATTGGTCTAGTGATCAGGAACTTGAGGGGATCAGCCTTCGATATAAGTATAATCTCATGCGCGAGGAAGTAATGTCTTAGCTTTTGTGCCACAAAAATCAATGCTAGACAAATTTTCTCGATCGAGGAATAATTGCATTCAGCTTGCAATAATCGACGACTGAGATAATATGCGGCTTGCTCTTTGCCTTGGGCATTTTCTTGTGCGAGCAATGCCCCCAATGATTGTGGGCTGGCAGCAATATAGAGAATGAGTGACTTTCCTTTTACTGGAGTTGTCAACACAGGAGGATTTTGCAGCAATTCTTTGATGGCTTCGAAGGCCTGTTGGCATTTCGCGTCCCACTGGAAAGTCGTATCTTTTTTCATCAACTTGTGAAAAGGCTGGCACAGGCCGGATAAGTTGGAGATGAAACGTCGGATATATGACAATTGACCTTGGAGACTCCTTAATTCTCGGAGGTTTCGTGGAGGCGGCATATTTTGAATTGCTTCTGTCTTGAGTGGATCGACCTCGATTCCCCTTTGGCGGATTATGAACCCGAGGAATTTCCCAGATGATACTCCGAATGCACATTTGAGAGGATTCATCTTGAGATCATACTTTCTCAGGCGTAAGAATACCGATCTCAAATCTTCTTTATGCTTATTGTGGCCTTCAGATCTTACAACCAGGTCATCGACATAGCACTCGACATGTTTGTGTAACATATCATGAAATATATTTTGCATAGCCCTTTGATAAGTTGCGCCAGCATTCTTAAGACCAAAAGGCATGACTTTGTAGCAAAAGACACCCATCGGTGTTCGAAATGCTGTTGCGGCTTCATCTGCTGGAGCCATCTTGATTTGATTATATCCCGAATATCCATCCATAAAGGAGAACGTGTCGTACAGAGCTGTGCTGTCGATTAGCACATCAGTGAAAGGAAGAGGAAATTCATCTTTAGGGCATGCTTCGTTTAGATCTCGAAAGTCTACGCAAATGCGGATCTGCCCGTTTTTCTTTTTGACAGGAACAATGCTAGAAATCCATTTTGGAAATTTGATTTCCCGAATGAATTCAGCATCAATGAGTTTTTCAACTTCCTTGATGATTTGTTCTTCGAGCTCTGGTCGAAATCTTCTCGGAGCTTGCTTGACTGGCTTTTTATCCCGCGTAATATGCAGATGGTGCATTGCAACCGCGGGGTTGAGACCTGGCATTTCGGAATACCCCCAAGCAAAAACATCTTTGAATTCACTTAAAAGCCGCCTCAGCGCCACCTTTTCTTTTTCGGCCAAGCTTTTGGCAATAAAAATGGGTCTCGAGTCCTTTTCAGTCCCGAGATTGAATTCCTCAAGTACGTCAATAGTAGGCTGCCCTCCATCCTCAATCGCAGGTGGAGCATCCTCTGGTTCCATTAATGCCTCTTCATCATTGCTGGAGTCATCACTTGTGGAGACGCAGTAGGTGGCGGCGAAGTTGCCGTCTTCTTCTTCTTTATACCCAAGGCCAAGTCGTTTGTTTCCCTTTTGATAACCAGGGGGTATTTCGGATAACGGGATAGGGATGTCACTTCCGAGGCCTGATAAATGTGGTTCATCAGGATAGAACCCCATCAAATCCATAATTTTCTTGCTTTCTCTGCTATAGCGATGGAAATCCCATTTCTTGAGCTTAGCCGTGGGCAAACAAGAGGATTTGTTAGGGCTACCGTATACCTTGCCATATTGCTTTACGAAATGTTTTTGGGCAAATTTTTCATCTTGAGGTTCCTGTACACTTGGAGCAGATACATTAAACCCCACGAGCATTGCTAAAACCTCATCGAGCGTTTCCTTAGGTTTTTGATTTTGGTGAGCGGCCTCAGTGGCCATTCCGTCACTCTCACAGTAAAGTGACTTGGCTTCCTCATTGGCCTGATCCCGGAATCTCCGAAAAGCTTCCAGATCCACCTCAAACCTAGGGGAATTGGCTCGAGTCGGTTTAGCAACCTTTTTCAGGACTTCGAGGTCCAAGTAGAACCGTGATCCTGCAGCAGTGTTGCTATAGCTGGTAGGAGGTGGTATGGTTGCCCCCTGTCGTTGTCGTGGTAGTGGATGTACTGGATCGAGGCTCATATTTTCAAATTTGGTTTGAAATTGAGCCCTTGGTTCTGTCGTTCCTCGTCCATGACCGCGCCCTCGACCACGACCTTGACCTTGACCTTCCATCTTCTCACCCTTTGAGAATATGTCTGTGCTTACTGGGGCTGGGGGAGCCTGAGATACCTCCTGCTGACCTTCGCGTGTGCTCGCTTCAACTGCTTTCATTGAGGTGTTGACAGCAGATGCCAAGTCATAATACTTAGCATCAGAGTAAAATGATTCTGCCGTTGCGATCAGCAAAAATCCTTTTTTCGACTCCATCTTTGTAGTACTTGAAGCATTGATGCACCGTTGATGCGATGATCTTATTATTGTGGAGCCAAGGCCTTCCTAACAGCAAGTTATATGAGGTTGGGGCATTAATCACAAAGCACGGGATTTCGGTGCAGAAATCTTCTATGCTTAGTTCCAACTCAATTAGGCCCATGGCCTTTTGAGTCCCTTGATTAAACCCGTGAATCACCACACTAGTGTCTTTTAACGCTGATGGAGAAATTCCGATCCTTCTGAGTGTTCGAAGGGGCAGGATATTAATTGCAGACCCGGCATCGATCATGATTCTGTTGACCAGTTCACCGCCCAGGTTGCCCGTAACATATAAGGGTCGGTTGTGATTAACGTCTCCAAGCAACATATCCTCATCAGTGAATGAAATAACCTCATCACATTCAGCGGCGTCGACCAGGTAAGCAAGACAGACATTTTCATCTGTCAGAGCACTCACCAGTGCATCCCTGGCTTCTTGCGACAACTGCAACGCATCGTAAATACTGAGTCGAGCAGGGAGTCGCTTCAAGTGTTCAAGCACATTATAGTTTACTGAGGATTTTCGATGATCGGCTGGTATGTGCTGCTCTGGCTGAGTATGATTTTCTTGTGCTGGGGCTTTACCCTTGTTTTCTGGTGTGATTCGACCAGATCGAAGAATTGCAAGAACATCTTCTTCAACTTGCACCATATTGCAAGAGGCAGAGTCCTGAATGTTTGTAGCCAATGTTCGTAGTACATCTGAGAAAAATGGCTGTATTTTTGGAATTTCAGGAAAATACCCACTCATTGACTTGATGCACTGATGAACCATGATTCCTTCTTTATCGAATTTTTGGTTGATTATTCTGCAGTTTATCCATCTCAAAATGTAGTCGTACTGAGATTCTCCTGATAGGGGATGCATGACTTCGATCATCTCTGGAGGGAACTCTGTTTCATATTCGTGGAATCTTAGGATAAACATATCGACGAACTCTTCCCAAGAACCAAATGCTTCTTCGGGGAGCGAGGAGATCCAGAGAAGGGCACAACTGTCATGGGCCAAGCTCAAAACAAAGTGCCCGAGTGCAAACTCTTCTGTTTGCCCCATTTGACAGACCGCCAGTGAATAATCGAACAAGTGCGGCAATGCGTACTTATGATTCTCGTGGAATAACTGAATATGCGGCCAATCATAGCTTAACTCCCTAGTTAAGAAAGGGAACACTCGAAGAATGGGCGCATCGTTTAACTGCAGCACATGCAAAACTTGGAGTTGATTTGTCCTCCCAAAACCTTCAGCGTCGCTAAAGATTGCCTCTTGTTTGAAGCCTTCGTTGCTGACCCATCGGATTGCCTTTATGAAAGTTTTGGCTCCAAAGGTCTTGTACCCGTTGTCAGTCGGAGGGCATACTGCATCCGAAAGATACTTCGTGACCATTTCAGGTTCAGGCAGCCATATAGCCAAGGGATCACTCCATGTACTGTCTCTGAGATAATTTACGTAATGAGCAGTAGATTCTTGACTGTATTGTATTTTCCTCAAGTAATTACTAGGGAACTGCTCTCTTTGTCTTGACAGGAAGCGGACCAAGAACGCGTCTATCAAGATGACCCACTCGGTAATTTCTTCGATATGATTATCTCGGTACCAAGACATCACTGATTCCCCCAGTGAGTACCGGAAGTATTCCACTCTGGTTTCCCAAGATGCTGGCAAAAGCCGAGATTCTCGCAAATACGTGATGATATGGTTTACCGGTGACATCCCAACTTCAAACTTGGTGTAGTTAGGGATGAGCACCGAGGCAGTTCTTCGCCGCTTTGCAGGCTTGGATGCAGACGCATTTATATGATAGCAAGTTTCGATTTCTCCGTTGTTGCTATCTTGGTCCCAAAACAGACCATTCTCACATGGAGTTGTATTTGGTAACTCCTCGAGAATGTATCTTTCTTTTTCTGGTCGAGGTGATCTTCCAGCAAGCCGTTGGTAGAATGGGAGTAGCAACTCGGGCTGCAAAAAGTCCATGATCATGAATGGTTGCACCCGTGAGGATTGCCTCAAATGCCTTGAGAAGAAAGGGAGAATGGCCTTATCCCTTATTCTTTTGTCTTTTCTGCATAAATCTTTGAGACATCTTTTTGTCCGTCTTAGGCTTGGTGGTTTTCGAACCACTTCCCAATCACCCTTTTCTGCTATCTCAATTGTCACAACATTTGATGAAGCTTGCGCTGGAGGACTGAGTTTTATAACCCCCTTATCAATGTAATCTTGCAATATTGCTTGGAGATCCCAACACTTCTTAGTGGGGTGACCGACATATCGGTGGTAACTGCAATATCGCTGGTGAGAAGTGCGTCCAACTTCTTCTGGCCTTTTTGGGGCAGGCAACTCGAATAGCCCGGTCGACATGAGGTGCTGGAATAGCGTCTCCACGTCATCTTCTCCAAAGGCATATTGGATTTCCTCTCTTCGGAAGGGTCTTGCAGGCTGCTCTTTTACAGGCGGCTTTGCTTTATCTGGCTGCTTCTTAACCTCTGTAGTATTTGCAGAGGTCTCTCCAGTTTTCTTCTTCTTGAACATAGTAGTTGTGGATGACTCCTTCTTCCAGGCTTTTTGCTGAGACAACAAATATTCTTTTCGACAAGCTTCTGTAGCTAGGGCCTGAAATGTACTTAGTTGTTCATTCATCAGCAACGAGATTTCCGTCTTGATGCCATTTCGGCAAAGATTGACCTTCATTGCTTGAGAGAGGGGTGCTTGACATCGATTAGCGGCCCTTTGCCATCTAGTGATGTAGTCTTCAACCGGCTCGTCCTTCTTTTGGGACAAGGTAGATAATTCCGATAGTTGTACTTCTCGTGTGGTATCAACGAATCGGGAGGTGAACATTTCTTTCATCTCTTCCCATGTTTGGACTGAGCCGATTTGGAGAGATATGTACCACTGAAAAGCATCACCGGAAAGAGTATTGGGAAACATTCGAAGACAAAAATTTGAATGGTGCGCCCAATTGCCCATGGCATAGTGGAATGATGCTAGGTGCTTTAACGCGCTCCCAGTCCCATCGAATTGGATCTTCGGTGGCTTCAAATCCCTAGGTAGCAACTCTGCTTCAACCTCTGGGGGATAAGGTCTATTGATTGTCGTCGTAAGGACCCCCGTGAGTTGAGGTGCCTGTCGACGAAGGCATTCGGCCACAAGCTGATGCACCATCTCCTTTTGTGCCATAAACCTGGGTGGAGACCCCATGGGTGTGTTTACCCGCGCGTCTTGCGTTCGAGGGGTATTGATACGCAAATTATTGAACTGCGGAAAGCCTTGTTCTAAATCTGCATTTTCATCTTCCTCGGTCCGCTGCCTGATTGGTTTCTCGGGCTGATGGACCGATTGGCGGTTCTTTGGTGATAGCGGCTGGTGGGAACTCATTGTCTTGTTGTCTAGAGTTTCCATGGCCCGTTTCATACGCTTAATCTCCTCCTGGAGGTCATGAATGAGTTGAGACTTGGGTGTAAGAACCTCTTCTTCTTCTCCCACCATGTAAGAGGCTTCAAATTGACCTTTCGGGAGGGCGGCTCTAATCCCTTCAGGATGAGAGAGGCTACAGAATGGCGGCGTAATGGGCATTGCGGCTGCCCTTGATCGGGTTAACATCTCCGACGCTTTGGAAGTGCTTGGCTGGGTGAGGTCCACCATGTTGACTTCCGTCGTTTGGAGGAGATATCTCCTCCTTTTAGCTTCTCTCTTGGGGTGCGACATCCGATGCTCTCCTTGGAATGGGGCCACAATAGGCGCATAAGTCATATCCTCCCTCAGTCTGATCAATGAGGCGAATTGATTTTTGTGTATGAAATTAGGGATCAGGCTGAGCGCTGAATGTGGATACGTTGTATGGCGCCTCTGGGGATACTGCCACCCGTTAAAGAGTTTTGGCTTTTGAGGCACTTTCAATTTGCGAGTGTTCTGTAGTGGCTTCTTTTGCGGCCTACCCCTTTGTCGGGGGTGTGAGAACAGCCTATGCCTTGGTCCTGGTGGCAGCGGCGATGAAGCCTTCAAGTTTAACCGGGAAGTTGTTTTCCCGAACTGCTTTTTCTGCTGCGCTTTTCTCCTTTGTTTCCTTGATACGTGATGAGGAACCGTCACTACGTTGGCAGTATCATAGTGACCTGGAGATTTGACTCTAGCTTGTGAGCTAGATGGAGCATCGGTTGACTGATGGGACGAATGCGTCGGGTCAGGGATGACAAATCGCAAGGTGCCTAAACCGGATCGGACAACAATAGGTCCTTGCGGCTTGAATTGGTCATCCCCTCCATCGGCCAATGAAGCATCCAGCTGAGAAAACTTGGTTTCTCTTCTTAACTTCTTCTGCTCCTGGGTGTCACCTTGGCTAGGTCGGGGGGCTAGGTTAACAATCCTTGAGGCGGCCCGACCAAATTGGCGAGTGATGGTGCATTGAACAGGATTTGGCACAGTTTTGCCCCCTTTTCGGGGAACATTGGCTTCTGGTCGGCCAGTTGGCGCTAGCCGGGTTGCAGTAGATCGTCTTGCAGGCCTTTTCATGGAATGGGACCACAAGACAGGTTGTCCTGCAGGCTGTCGTGCTGCTGGTT
This sequence comes from Annona cherimola, assembly GCA_030490835.1. Classification (NCBI taxonomy): domain Eukaryota; kingdom Viridiplantae; phylum Streptophyta; class Magnoliopsida; order Magnoliales; family Annonaceae; genus Annona; species Annona cherimola. Next base: position 70,976,319 of record CM059977.1, read on the forward strand.
GGGCTGGTGCAGCAAGCCGGTGGGCGGACTTCTTGGCATAGTCTGACTGTCGAGCAGGCGGGCCCATTCGGATGGGCGCCTGCAGAGACTTTGTTGGTTGAATAGGAGTGGTCTTCGAGTCTTGAACAATAAGAGGCTCCTTGAGTAGTGCAGATCGGTCTCTTCTTTGCTTGATTGCTGCAGGAGAGTAGTCGACGTGTCGATAGACACGGTGCTCCGACTTCTCTGGTATGCGAATAAAGTGATGTGGGATAGCCGCATCCATGTGATCTGGCTTAGAAATAACAAAACCGCCATTAGGCAGGAATCCGAAAGCCATCGAATGCGCCATGAAATCTGCAAAGGAGCATTTCAAAGTGTTAACAGTGAAAAATTAAATAAGCATATAAAGACCATAGTTTTCAGCTCTTAAAGATGAAGGGAGAATGTTTCACGTCGGGTTCACCATTTGTTCCGGCCTCGTGAGAAATAAAATAATATATGTAATTCAAAATTCATTCTGGTTGAAAATTGTATTCCCTGCGGCTTTGAGAATAAATGCTTAATTAATTTCCCAGCAAAATTTTAAAGCATTCAATTCTTTAACCAAGTCCGAAAAATACATCACAGAAATATTTTGCATTGTGTTCCACATTCTGATTTTACATCTCTAGCGAGAAAACCCTTGATTAAAAGAGCTGAATACAATGGTCCATAAAAAAAATGCTTAACAATAATGAAGTGCGTAGAAGATCCTTCTACGTCTTTACAAGTGCACGAAAAATCGTGTCTAACAAAATATAAAGATAAATGAGTACACTTCGCCCCGCGCCGTGACTCGAATGTGAGGTATATGACGCCACGCGCCATATCTTAAATATTAAGTTCATGACGCCGCGCGCCATGACTTAAATGTGAGGTACATGACGCCACGCGCCATGTCTTAAATGTGAGTTTACGCTTAGCCCGTCGACCAGCGATGACTCGGTTTTGGGAACTAGTGAGGGGCCCGTCGGCTACACTAGTGACCTTACACAGCAAACTAAGTGCGCTCTTAGCTTCTGGATTTACACAGCAGACCAGCGTGTCCCGCTTTCAGCTTCTGTATTTATACAAGAAACCAGCGTCTCCCGCATTCAGCCTCCGGATTGAATAATTGGGTGGTTTTACCAAGAAATGGATTTAACCGAATTTAAAAAGTATGTTTGGGTCATTTTTGACCAATTAAAAAAATTGAGCCCAACTGGGCTTGTTGGGGGATTTTTGGGCCATCTTGGGCTTTTTGGAGAGTTTTGGGCCATCATGGGCTTTTTGAAAAGTTTTGAGCCATCATGGGCTTTTTGGAGAGTTTTGGGCCATCATGGGCTTTTTGAAAAGTTTTGAGCCATCTTGGGCTTTTTGGAGATTTTTGGGCCATCATGGACTTTTTGAAAATTTTTGAGCCATCTTGGGCTTTTTAAAGATTTTTGGGCCATCATGGGCTTTTTGAAGAGTTTTTGGGCCATCTTGGGCTTTTTGGAGATTTTTGGGCCATCATGGGCTTTTTGAAAAGTTTTGAGCCATCTTGGGCTTTTTAAAGATTTTTGGGCCATCATGGGCTTTTTGAAGAGTTTTTGGGCCATCATGGGCTTTTTGAAAAGTTTTGAGCCATCTTGGGCTTTTTGGAGATTTTTGGGCCATCATGGACTTTTTGAATAGTTTTTGGGCCATCATGGGCTTTTTGAAAAGTTTTGAGCCATCTTGGGCTTTTTGGGGATTTTTGGGCCATCATGGGCTTTTTGAAGAGTTTTTGGGCCATCATGGGCTTTTTGAAAAGTTTTGAGCCATCTTGGGCTTTTTGGAGATTTTTGGGCCATCATAGGCTTTTTGAAAAGTTTTGAGCCATCTTGGGCTTTTTGAAAAGTTTTGAGCCATCTTGGGCTTTTTGGAGATTTTTGGGCCATCATGGGCTTTTTGAAAAGTTTTGAGCCATCTTGGGCTTTTTGAAAAGTTTTGAGCCATCTTGGGCTTTTTTGAGATTTTTGGGCCATCATAGGCTTTTTGAAAAGTTTTGAGCCATCTTGGGCTTTTTAGAGATTTTTAGGCCATTATGGGCTTTTTGAAAAGTTTTGAGCCATCTTGGGCTTTTTGGAGATTTTTGGGCCATCATGGGCTTTTTGAAAAGTTTTGAGCCATCTTGGGCTTTTTAGAGATTTTTGGGCCATTATGGGCTTTTTGAAGAGTTTTTGAGCCATCATTTTGAAAGTCTAAAAATATATATATATATTTTTTGGGGCCCATGGGGCAAATACATATATATATATTTTTTTGAAGGCCCGCGGGACAAAATATTCATTTTTTGGAGGCCCGCGGGTCATTTTAGAAATCAAAATCTTTGTTTTTGGATGCCTTTGAATATACATGTGTATTTTGATATATTTTTATACACATATATTTGTTTATTTTCAAAAGGGAAAAATATACTTAAACCGTGTGTCAATTCAACCCGCCAGTCGGGGAGTATCCACGTTCGGAAAAGTAGTTTTTGAAAATAGTATTTATGTATATATATATATATATATTTTTATATATATAATATACATATATATATTTTTATTTTATTTTCAAAAAGGGGAAAATATACTTAACCCGTGTGTCAATTCTACCCGCCAGTCGGGGAGTATCCACGTTGGGAAAAGTAGTTTTTGAAAATAATATATATGTATACATATATATATAATATACACATATATATTTTTATTTTATTTTCAAAAGAGGAAAAATATACTTAACCCGTGTGTCAATTCAACCCGCCAGTCGGGGAGTATCCACATTAGGAAAAGTAGTTTTTGAAAATAATATATATGTATATATATATATATATTTATATAATATACACATATATATATTTTTATTTTATTTTTAAAAGGGAAAAATATACTTAACCCGTGTGTCAATTCAACCCGCCAGTCGGGGAGTATCCACGTTAGGAAAAGTAGTTTTTTTTTAAAAATAATATATATGTATATATATATATTTATATAATATACACATATATATATATATTTTTATTTTATTTTTAAAAGGGAAAAATATACTTAACCCGTGTGTCAATTCAACCCGCCAGTCGGGGAGTATCCACGTTAGGAAAAGTAGTTTTTTTTTAAAATAATATATTTATATAATATACACATATATATATTTTTATTTTATTTTTAAAAGGGAAAAATATACTTAACCCGTGTGTCAATTCAACCCGCCAGTCGGGGAGTATCCACGTTAGGAAAAGTAGTTTTTTTTTTAAAATAATATATATGTATATATATATATTTATATATATATAATATACATATATATTTTTATTTTATTTTCAAAAGGGGAAAATATACTTAACCCGTGTGTCAATTCAACCCGCCAGTCGGGGAGTATCCACGTTGGGAAAAGTAGTTTTTGAAAATAATATATATATATTTATATATATATATATAAAAGAAAGAGTTAAAAAAAATAATAATAAAAATAAAATAAAATGGAGAACTCACGTTCTCTCTTCAGCGCAGGAGAGCTCTCTGGAAAAGAAAGAGAAAAGAAAAATATACGGAGGATCCGTTCTCTCTTCAGCGCAGGAGAGCTCTCCTTCTCCCGTTCTCCTCCTCTGAATGAAGGGCCGAATGCGGGTATTTATAGGTTTTCTGCCGGCTCGGGATGGGTTCCGCGGCTGTGGATGCCAGCTCCCGCGGAACTGCCTTCCCGCGGAACTGCCTTCCCGCGGAACCGTCTTCGCGCGGAACCGCCCTCACGCGGAACCGTCTTCGCGCGGAACCGCCCTCACGCGGAACCGTCTTTACGCGGAACACATTGGCATGCTGCACATAGCTTCGGAGCGCGTTCGTGAGTGATAAGCTGGAATATAGCGGCCGCCACCCCGTCAGCAGCTCAAGTATTGGAGAGCAAGTCCTGCTGCTAACGTGCGCACCAGCTTCAGCACCTCAGCAATGAGGTATTCGAGGACGGCAGCAAGATAAACGGGCGCTCCAGCTCCAACGCGCTCGGCATACTTGCCAGCTTTCAAGAAGTGAGCAATCCGGCCTACGGGGAACTGCAGGTCGGCCTTGCTGCTCCTGGATATGGCCTTCTTTGAAGATTCCGATCCCAGAGTCTTCCCTCTCCCCTCTATTTTTCCGCCGTTGCTACTTTTTTCAACGAGAAGGGTCTGGATTCGCCATGTTCTCCGCCAGCCAAGCGATACGTCGGGCGCAGGACAAATCTTGAACAACTTACCAGCGTTCAAGGCACTCGCAGCGTCGAAGTTCCTCAGGTCAGCAAGGAATGCGTCTACCTGTAAGACACCAGGGCTGCCAGGGAATCCTTGTATGGAAGGGACAAGCTCAACTATAGAGTCACTAACACACAATAGCAATTTCATCTCGCGATGCCAAAGCAATTTCTTCTACTGCGCTGATGGTTCCAGCCTCCATAGCTCCCCAAAAACAGAAGCAGAGAGATTGGTAATGGCGTTTGAGATGGCAGGAGCAGTGCAGACTCCCTTCCCTCCACCTGACATGTCTTCACCAAGCAATAGCTTCGCAAATCGTTCCTTTATCATCTCGACTACAGTTAAATCCTTCTCTCGCTTCCCTTCCTTTCCACCCCACAGAATCATGTCCTTCCCCGTGACGGCCATCAGCAGCTCCGGCGAAGTCACCATCCCCCCCTGCGGGCAGAACCGGGGACGACGACGGAGAACTGGAACCGACATCGGTGCCGTAACGGGTGCCGGAGAAGCTGCTGCAGCAGCTCTCGGAGGCGCTCACGTCTGTGCTCACGCAGTAACTCCCTATCCCCTCGCTCTGCTGGTTGGAGGAACCATCGTCGGAAGGAACAGTTCCCGTTCCCATCAGCAATGACAGAAACCCCAGCTCACTTCCGCAGGAAAACCAAAAAGAAGAAGAAGACAAGGACGATGAGAAGGCAGAAATGCAGTGATTTCAGGATTCCAGACCAGGCATTTCCTCTGCTACGAGCATGAGCTGTACGCAGCTGCATCTATCTCCCGCCAGTTTCCCCATCCTCCATCCTGCATCCTCTGCTGCGCGCGGCGCTTCTGCAGCTGTCCCTGAGCAGCGGAAAAAAAGAAAAAGAAAAAAAGAAAAGAACTCTAGAAGAGCACGCCAGAACCGAAGCTGCAGCCATTGTTTTGGCTTGATTCTTCACAGATGGGTTTGCAGGATCTAATACAATGGCTTTCCGAGACTTAAGTTTACGCTCAGCCTCTTCAGACCGCATTTTCACTTTTTTTTTTTTTTTTTTTTTTTAGATGAGAAATCATATACTCGTAGTAGTCCCATAGTTAAAAATTTACCTCATCATTAAATCATTTGGGATAATTCATATATTATTTTTAACATAAAAACATGAAAATCGGGTCATACGTGTAACCCTAATTTACATCATTTCTAAAATTCATAACTTAAGCCCGAATCAACATCTGTAATCCATTAAATCATGAATCATTATGTAATCATAATAACACATCAAAACAGCAACATCATATATGGGTTTAAGAAAATTTCGGCTAGGTCAATCAACCATAATCTCCATTTTTATCCTCTTGAACCCTTGATTTCATTCTTTTCATTCAGACCTTAATCAATACCCTAATCAAGGGTATCATGAAACATACTTTAAGAGTTCATTATGAATTAAATTCATGACCCATAAGTTGAGGTGAAAAACTTAGACTTAAAGAACTCAAATCATGGGATATACTTATATGAATTAGATCCAACTTAAACTCCACTTTGCTAGCATGAACTCATCTTCTTTCTTCTCCTCTTTTTCTTTCTTTCATGCTACTGGAATGGGGACGTGCACACTGCTGGAGTTTAGAGGATTTGCTCCTTGAAAAATTTTCTCTCTCCAACCCTTATACATATGGACATGCACCCCTTAATATAAGCTGATTTTTCTGGCTTTGTGGATCCCATTTCCCACATTAATTAGCAAGTAATTAAAGCATGCTTATCTCCTTTTATGACATGACAAAATATGATCCAAGTAAATTTAATTATTATCCACATAAAATCCATATCATTTAATCCATGTTGCTGTCCACCATTCCATCCATATGTAGCAGCTTTCGCACATTTTTTTCTCACCAATTTAACTTTAATTTATGGGTATTTAATTACCTTGGCTAATAGCCCACTTAGGGGTCCATTTAGCATGTTTTAAAAAATCACAAAAATTAGATATTCAACCTTGGATGCCCACTTACCTTGCTGTCCATTTAATGTTCATGTCCCATATGGCTGCCCCTTTTGAAATTTTTTCAGAAAATTGCAGCTTTAATTAATTGAAACTTAATTATCCTAACTAAGATCTCATTTAGAGGTCCAATTAGCATTTTAAAAAAATCATGAAAAATCTCAAAAGCTGCCTTGAATGTCACCTCTTCAAGCTCCCATCTTGTTGTCCAAAATGTACACGTTCCATGTGCCTTGGTATTTTGGCATTTTATGCCATAAGAATCCATCTCAAATTAATTCCACTAACCACTCTATTCATGTAGCTCATTTAATGCATATTTCATATTTTTTTAAAAATTAAAATTTCCATGTAAATAGTCCCTTAATCTTCCATGTGTGGCCACCTACCTCAAGCTCCTTTGAGCTAGCCATTAGCCATTAAATCATGTCATTAATCACTTGATTTTGTTGGTCCCGAGTTGATGGCAAAACCCAAGAAGGGAGGGGTGAATTGGGTTCTTAAAAATTTCTTTGGTAACTTAAAAACTTAAACCTTGTAAGTTCAATCCCCTTGAATGAAGAAACAAAATGGAAAGCAATGTAATGTAGAAAGCAGAAATAAAATCAAGCAGACAAGAATTTTTATAGTGGTTCGGGCAACCTCCCTACTCCACTCTTCCAAGCTCACACTCCTTGTGACTTGGGTTCCACTATTTTATTCTACCAATACAATTAGAGCCACTTCTCTCTTCTAGATTCCAGCTCTAGGGGGCATATACAACCAGAGCCTTTTGCTCTCTTCTAGATTCCAGCTCTAGGGGGCTTAATCAACACACTGCACAAGTAGGTGATGAGTCTCACTCCAATCACACACTACTTTACATACACTTGATCTTAGCTACCCAAGCTAAATCAAGTACAACACAAAGAAACGAAATAACAAAAGAAATCTACACTTTACAGATGTGTAGAGATAATTTGGCGCAGAGAAGAACTTGTAGTAGGCTTTGAAGAATCTGAAATAGAGCTCTTGCAGTTTTGAAGCAAAGTTCTTCCTCCTTGAATGGCTTGATCTCTTTAAAGCTCTTGTAGATAGGAGTTATGCTCATTTAATGAATCTCAGCTCCTTCCCTCGTCCACCATGAATGCCTTTTATAATTTTGGAGGGAATCCGAACGTTAGAAGGTAGGTGGCGCGCATTTAATGCGCCAACGTTCAAATAAATTCCGACCGTTGCGACCCAAGTCGCATGCAGAGTCGACTTCGGATGCGACTTCGCCCAAGTCGCGGATGGAGTCGACTTCGGGTGCGACTTCGCCTCTCCGTCGCAACCTCAAGTTCCAGGTCGGGTCGACTTGGGTATCGACTTGACCCAAGTCGCAGGTGAAGTCGACTTCGGGTGAGACTTCACCTCGGCAGTTGGCTTCATGAACTTGAAACCTTGGAATGCTTGGTTCCTTCATTTCCTTTTGGATTAATGTCTTCTATTTTAGCTTGCTTGGCTTCTTTCTTTGATCATTTTCATTCTGGAATGACTCTTCATCCTTGTAGATCTTTGTCAATCTTGAAGAGCTTGAATTTTCTTTATCTTGGATAGGCTTGAACCTTGAGATCTTGAGAATCTTAAGTTGATCTTGAGAATGAGCTTGAATCTGCATTTTTGATCTTGGAAAAACTCAAGTCTCACATGGGGTCGACTTCGTCCGCGACTTCGCCCAAGTCGCAACTGGAGTCGACTTTGTTTGCGACTTCGGCATTCTTCCATCCCAAATTCAGCTTTGGAGTGTTACTCTCGACTGAAGTCGATGCTGGAGTCGACTTCGTCTGCGACTTGGCTTCCCAAGTAGCAAGTGGAGTCGACTTGGCCTACGACTTCACTTGCTCTTCTCCCATTTTCAACTCTGGACGGTTTTGGCACTTTCAAGTCGATCTTGAAGTCGACTTGGGGAACGACTTGGCCTTCCATGCTTTATGTTCTTCAAATGTATATTCCTTAAACATATCCACAAACATGTTAGTAGCCAAGACTTACTCAAATTGATTTGTTAATCATCAAAACATAGATTTAGCTTGTTTTTCACATATTTCCAACAGATTTTATCATGGATTTTGTCATTTTAGGAAATGCATAAAATCAATGTGTAATTATCTCCTTTCGACACCTCATTTGTACCATTAACTATTTAATTAATCACTTTAACTTTAACATAAATACAAGCTTACTTTATGGTGCACAAAAGTCAAAGGTATACACCTTTTTTTCGTGCAACCATGATCCCATAATACTTAGCTTGATCAAATCCTTTCATAGCCTTGATCTCATAATTTTAACTGTTTATTTCAAATTTCGTCTCAATCCGACTTTTCTAGCTCAAGTTATGATCATTTTAAGTCATTCTTGAACTTAAGAGGGTAATGATCGATTTTCACCTTAATCTCATCTAAATTTTCATAATATAACCTTTTCATAAGATTAAGCACAAAATTATGTGCTTACTTTTCAATTTTCATCTCAATCCGCCTTATCGGCATATAGTTATGAATTTTCTAGCATTGGCCACCTTAAATCCATAATTATCAACATAATCTTTATTAGTTAAACCATAGTATATGAGGTAATTATCCTCAATATATTCACATTTACTAATCCTCATTAGGCTTCTTTAATCACATTGACCTATATTGACTTATGATCATTATTCATAATCATTTGCCCTTATGGCAATAAATCATCAAAATTGCAATGAAAATCATTCATAATTCTACTAAATCATGCATGATCCATATTTATATGCCAAATGCATATATATAAACCTTACTTGGGTCTAAGTATCACATGTTCTGCCCTTGCTTCTCTTGAATGATCATGATAATTTCAAGCTCTTGATTTCATCATTTGACAACTTCAAAGTAGATTGAAATCCCTTATTTGAACATGTTGAGCCCGCACTTATGCTTCCTTGAATGAATGTGCCAACTTGGCATCTTGTAATTCCCTCGATTGAATAGTTTAACTGGAATTGAAATACAATGACTTTGAGCATGTTGTTCTTAAGTTTGAAACCTTGAAAAAGTAAATGACCATTAGCTCCACCATTGTTGACAATTCCTCAACTAGTGCAAATATCATAAAAGGAAAAAAACATAACTAATTGTTGAATTGTAAAATTCACCTATATACTTTCGACACACATATAAGTCTTTAATATGCCAACTTCTCAAGCTTCTCTTTTCCATACTTCAAAGATCATCCATTTCTTCATCAAATGAGAATTGTAACGGTTGAAACAGGATTGTTGTTGCATTTTTTTATCCTTCCTCACTCTAACATAGTTGAAATCATGCTTGAGCTTAAGGGGTATAGAGACTCATGATTCCATGAATGGAAAACTCCAAATTGAATTGAAGACCTCCAACTTTAAGCATTCTTGATAATATTTTCCAACACATAAAGAGTCAGCTTAGACTCAACTGGTGATGACTTTTGCTCATTACTTCATCAATATGGCTGAAATTATGCTGGAGCTAACATTTCAAAGATCACAAAGCAGTTGTTCAAATAGAGTTGATAATTAGACATCAAAAGCTCTACTCCTGAACCCTCTCAAAAGGAGTGATCTTTTCAATATTTCCTACTTCAAGACACATATAATGGATCTTTAACTCACGCCTTGGGCCAAAAAGCATCTACCAAAAATATTAATAGGTTGTCTCTCATTTAGTGTTAAGTTTAACATCCTTAGCCCGACGTCTTGAAGAAGAATCATCCAATACCCGCTTTATCAAATTTTCTTCCATGCCGGTTATACATTGGAAGTTTAGCTCTCTTCTTAGACTCCTTCAATGGATCAATTAGCCTCTACTCAAGAATTTCATAAAAGCTAAACAAGAGTTCTTCAGGGTTTTATGCAAATGATGGCTTCAAAGTGTTGCTTTCCAAGACTATGAATTGAGCAATTAAATATTGCTGCTCTTGGATTTCAAGAAGACATATTAGAGGTGTGTTAATATGATAATTTTCAACTTTCTCCACTGTATCAACCTCTGTTTCTTCATCAGTTTCTTCATCAGTTTCTTCTTCTACTTTTTTGCTTTCCACTTGGCCAATTGTTCAAGCACAAATTGAGGGGTAATTTGTTCTGTCACATCAATGGATATCTGTTTATTGATACTTGTTGTGACTTCCCAACCCTCGTCAAATACATCTTCCTTTGAGTCCTCCTCAATATCAACCGAAGAAGACTCTTGATGCTTGCTTTGGATTTCTATATCCAATTACTCCACCTGTTTCTGATGTTCTCATTAGACTCCATCTAGCTCTACTTAAATTGCATGAATATGTTCTCTAAAGATGACTTGTTTTCATATGGTGATGGTTCCCATGTCTGATGTGGTTGGAAATCCACAGGCATCATATGTTCTTGTTGTGGGTTTCCATGATTGTCCATTGCAACAATTGAACATTCTGAATAACTCAAATGTGTTAAGTATATAAATGGAGCATCCAGAGCATAGTTGTAGCTATCCATGTAATCAACTACCACTAAGTAATACATGCATCGATTTAAAAAATGTCTCTCACATCCGCACAAATTGCAGTAATTCACATAAGCATAGTTCATGCTTGGAACTTGATTATCAAAAGCTGCACTTTAAGGCGCCCAAGTAGTGTCAAACTCATGAATACCCAATGTGCTTAGTGTGAAAATTTCTACATTTGGACATATGAAAGCACTTGAAGCCATAGAGTTAGGCATGAATAAGAACCCTGAAATAGAACTATATCAAAAGTAAACTAAAATAAAGAAAAGACTCTATATAAGTATATATAACAATCCTATAAATGATAAATGAAAATATTGATATGCTACGTTTAGCCTTGCCCTCCCCGGCAACGACACTAAAAACTTGACAAACTGCGTGTATATCTAATTAAAAATACTTATTTTAACACAAGTATATGTGTCAATTAAGTAATAAAGTATGAGTAGAGTGTCGATCCTACGAGAAGTGAGAGTTAAAGCATAACATAATCAAAGATTCCACTTGCCAATTACAAATTATTCATTAAATAAAATTTTTATCAATGGTAAAGAGAATTAACTAAATTGACTAATGATATGGGTGCAACCAATGAAGATTTTCAAGGAGATGAATATATAAATGGGAGTTATGAATTCCTTGACTTGAATATGCTAAATTAGTTCCTTTTTATTTAGTTATGCAGAGAGTTACTGATCTAGGTTCATATATATACATATATATATATATGTCTACCAACACATATAAATCTAAATTTGTTTTAGTCAATTGATATATTTCTATGCAATGAAGTAAAATAAGGTTGATTTGCACATAACCTAATCGTGGTCATATAGGGTTAATAAGTATATTCCTATCTATATTAACATCAAATCGTTATAAGCAGCTGGAAACTTATGTTTTACATATGATTCTCATCTAAATCTCTTTTTTTAAGTATAGATCTAGATATTACATCAATCCACAAGTTAATCAAGCTCATAGGATCATTAAATATAATATGTAAAGGTAAATCTCACACAAACACACACATATTAAATCTATAACTTCATTCAAACACAAGAAACCAATTCGAACATAGATACGAGTTCAAGTTCATCATAACTACTCATCACAAGTTCTAGCCCGTGAACATAATGAATTATCCCATCATAACCGCGTTCATATACATCCCAAGAGAAGAGAATGATAAAATAAGAGACTAGAGAGAAAAAGAAAATAAAATTCAGTTGGATTCCTCCTCAAAGTGGATCTCCATCTTTATCTCCACCTCTAGCTTGAAAATCCTCTTTTTCTCCTCTCCTCTACTCAACTTTGTGCTCCCTCTCCCTTTATTTTAGAAATGCTAAGAGAATATTTATACCCCTTGCAAAATGAAGCGAGACACATGCAAGATTTCACATGTGCAGGGCTAGTGCCACGACGACAACAATGTGGCGCCAGAGCGCCACTTATCTAGAGCATGAGTTGGAAGTTGTCTATCTGAAGAATTCTGGAATATTAGTCACTAGCGCTTAGGTGGTAGATTTGGTGTCGAAGCGCCAACTTTATGTCTTGAATATTGATGTATTATTGTCTTGCAACTCTTTTCCCATTACTTTAACATGAAGTCTATGAGTTAGCCGTCATTTTTTCTATAACAAAAGATACAAAACAAGTAAATGTTATCCTAAGTAATGTAATGACATTACTAACAAATTAAAATGACATGGTTTGCATTGAATTAAACTAAAAAATGCATGAAATTTACACACGAGGCCTAAAATGCAGAAATGGTGAAAATTAATGTAAAACCTATGTAAATTCACATGTTTGTCTTAAATTAGCATTCAAAATGAGTGCAAAATGAGCATTCATAACTCTAATTTTATAGAGCAATCAAGAAAATTGCTAGATTCTCCTTTCTCATCTCAGTGCACACCTACACTATATCACTGCAGGCTTCTCACGCCTCTATGCCTTCGTTGAAAAAAAGCATAGCCAATCGATCTACTGCCCTTGGTTTCCCTGCTTGTCAGTTTGCCACCGCCAAGACGTTGCATGAAGCCAAACTAGAAACCCGTCACCACTCATCCATTCGACCATATCTGTTGTTGCACCCGTAGCATGCTCGTCTCCATCCAGTAGATCCAGGCCATCCATCCACATTCCAAACACCACGAACTAATCTTGCGCCTCTAATACCACTTGTTAGGAAACATTTTTCAGGTTGATACAGATCACAACAGAAGCATAAACAATAAAATAGAATCAAAGAAATAACAATAAGATCAAACATAAAAAGACACTAAGATTTATGTGGAAAACCCTTCAAACTAAGAAAGGAAAAATCAAGGGAGAGAGACAATAATCCACTGTGATAAATAAGTTATTGAAATACACATAAGAATACCTTACACACTCCCCAAATAAGAACACTCTGATAAACCCCTCTTTCACATCCCAGTGAGACACCTCTCAAAGTTCCACTGAATCACTAACTGATACATCTATAAATAGAACTCTTCTAGGCTCTTACTCAAAAACATATGCAATTCCAGTCACACACAACTACAAAAGCAAGTTATGTAATCCCAATCCTAGCAAAATGTAAGACACGCATAACAGTTTGTTTTTAACTAATTTCTACGTATGTTCCTTTTAACTAATTTTATATCATCTAAAACACTTGGCATTTGCATTTTCCTTCTTCAACCTTTATGTCTACTCCTTTTATCTTTATTCTTATCTTTGATCTTAAATTCTTCTCCTACATCTTTTATCTTTTTCTGTTTATACATTTTCTTAATGTGTTCACTAATTTTTAATTACACCTAATTCATACACTTTATTGACTAACTTTACATTATAAAAAACCCTTAATGTCCACATCATTTAAAAGGTTTGACTTCTATATTTTCCTTCTTTAACCTTCATATTTATACAATTTTATCCTTGCTTACATGGCTGATCTTGAACCCCTATTCTATACTTTTTACTTTTTATCTTGTATGTTCTACATCATTCTAATCCACTAATTTGTATCTCATATTTTATTTTACTACTATATGTGCATATACTATGTTTAATTTTCGTACCCGCATCACATTTATTTTCAGCATTCTGCACTTAGGTTGTATTCCTTATTTTATTTTATTTTATTTTTAGGCCCAAAGGCTGACCTATTGTAGCAACCATTAGGCTAGGTGCTGCTCAGCGGTTGAATCAGTTTCTCAGCAACATGCACTGAGACACAAGGCCAGCTAATGGTAGTTAGTCTGCATGAACTGTTTAGAATCGTGCTACAAATAACATGAACCCGTTCTGGTCTAAACACTCGACAACTATAGTGCAGACTATGAGATCGTTTGGCTCCTAAACTAATCTATTTGAGTTCATTAAAGATTTGCTGGTAGGGAGTTTCTACCACATAATTAAGATTATTGATAAACATGTTTAATAGGTTAGATTTGAAAAAAATTATATTTTAAAATAAAAAGCGTGAGGCTGCATGGATATCTTCATGCACCCTACTCCATAGAATCATTATCCTATTAGATTGAAAATAACTTAAATTTGAAAATTATTATTGTATGGTAAGGACCGTAGGGAGGGCATCGATAATTGCATCCCTCAGTATTCCAAAATGGAAGATAGGTGGGCACCCTATTCACCATACCAAAAATGATGTTGTTAGTTAGGACTAAGCAACGTCTGGCTTAGCCCACCTTAAAAAATTTATTTATAATAATTTTTATTTTTCTTTATATACTTATTTATCTAAATTTATTTAACATATAAATTAACTTTTACCATTTTTGTATATGTGTATATATTTTTTGAGACTTTTAAAAAGACAGGGGTATTTTAAATACATATATACATATAGATGTTTAAAATCTCAAAAAAATGTATACACATATCCAAAATTGGTAAAACTTGATTTATATATTATTACGCTTGCAAAAATAAGTGTACGAAAAAAAGTAAACAAATGTTGTAAATGATTTTTTTGAAGTGGGCTAAATGAGATATTTTGCTTGGGCTGAGCTAACAGAATCATTTCTCTTCTCATAAATAGATAACTATATCCTTATAAATTATTTTTAAATGCTAAAATGAAATTTTATTTTTTAAAAAAAACTACAATCTGTTTTGTAGGATGGATCACGAGCCAAGGGTGTAAATTGTGTCAATTTACCCAAGCCTCCCTTTAGCTGTCACATTTTCCGCAAGGGTGTAAATTGGTCATTTGACCCGTGACTACCTTCAACCGCAACCATTTTTCAAAGAGATGGACATACGTTTAGATTGACCTAAGACTAAAGTAGTGGATCAAAAAATTGATGACCCAATTAAAAATTAGATTTAGAGTGGTTGAGTTGTCTTTGACCTCTTGTAACACAAGTCAATCAAGGGACTTTTCGACTAGAGTTAGAGTTGAGTTGATTTCAACCTAGTATTAATTCGACCCATTTACACTTTTACCACCCATATCTACGTTCTTTTCTGATATGTACGTAAGAATAAAGTGGTTTTCTTCATGTTATGTTTGTACAAAAGGTTTTTAATCTTCATAATTATCTTCTTTAATTAATTTTTATATCTTCTTATATAACTACCCTATTTTTCAATTATTTCTAACTCATATAGCTAACATATATATTTTAATTTTATTTTCTTTACTCCTTATTATTATATTTATCATATCGCATTATTTTCTACCAATTTTAAAACTTTTAAATCAGAAGCTTTTTCTACAAAAGTTTTATCAAAGACACATTTGGTTGAAAAGTTTCTGAAAATAAAAAATAGTGATATGAATGGTAGGGGTAATAATGAGATGGGTAATAATAAGAGTAAAAAAATTAAGTTAAAATAAATAAGGTAGTTTTATGGAAAGATATGTAGAAATAATTAAAAAAATAAAGTAGTTATACATAAAAACACGAAGAAATGATTAAAAAAATAGAATAAAGTAAAAAATTTTGTTTTTTTTTAAAAAGGTTATGTGTTGAAAATTTTAGTTTTATCGTTTCCCTCATGCTCCCGTGAAACCTCAAAACTATGGAGAAAATGCCGTGTCTTATTTGGGGTCTGACAGACTGATGTAAATATGATATTTATAAAAATAATATTTTATATAGTTTGTAAAATTCAAATATAAAAGGAAATAATCTTTCTAAAGAGTTTATCCGAAAATAGAACTGTGATAATGCACGAAGTGGAAAAATACATTGAAAATTAATACCTCAAACCCAAATTTCTAAAAATCACCAAGAGTTGTATATAAAGAATCAAGATGCGTATTAGAAATCAAATTGAAACTCTCAAAGCCTAAAAAATGACGAAAAAATCATTTCATTTTAATGTGTCTCATGTTATCAATAGGGAACGCAGTAATAGGATTCAATTTTAAAAATTCATTACGATAAGTAGATGATGGATTAGGAGTCATATAATATGTCATTTTGTATGTCAACAGCTTAAAACAAGGCCCAGGCAATAAGAGTCTCTCAGCCTTGGCCATTGCCTGTGCAATCATACATTGCCTCACTCTACAAAATTAGTTGCCAAAAAAAAAATCTCAGCAGTAGATAATCAAGATGATAGAACGGAATGAGTATTAAGGGACTGTTCTAGTGATAGAATGGGATGAGGAGATTGCATTAAAAATAGTTTTGTTATATATAAGGATATGGGAAAGTACATTATAATAAACGAGCAAATTGGTATTAAAAAATAAAAATTAAATGGAAAAATTTTAAGAATGAAAATTTTCATCTCATCCTTGTCTCTAATAAATGTTGGTGACCATGGCTCCACTGAATCAATTTCATTTAACAAAGCCCTTCAAACATTAAAATGAGAAAAAGTGGTCTCGAAAAGTGCAAATTAAAAACTAAATGAGAAAAAATTTTGAGAATGGAAAATTTCATCTCATCCTCGTCCTCGTCCTTTTCTAATGCATGTTAGTAACCGTGGCTCCACTGAATCATTTTCACTTAATAAAGACCTGGAAAAATTAGGATAGAGAGAAGTGGTATTGAAAATTGAAATTTTAAAATTGCTATATATGGATTGAAAATGAATTTTTGAGAATAGAGAATTTCATTTGATCCTTATCCCATTCCTATCGTACCACACGAGCGGTCTCTATGGTCTCCATCGTACCACACGAGCAGCTCGCTTAGATAAGGCTATAAATTTTTTGATGAATTTTTGGATATATCCGTTTTAGATTTTTTATTTTAAAATGGATAATCCTCAAGTGCTGGTACATGAAAATTTTCCATTTATTTATTTTGATTCTGAAATATAAAAAAAAAATCTAATCTAGATATATTAAAAAAAATTTAAAAATTTTCTATAACTTTATCCATGTGGGATCCGTGAAATGATGAAAGTATAATTTTTTTCAAAAAAAAATACATGGGATCTAGAGGTTAAAGTCTTTGATAAAGGTGTATTTGAGATTTCATAAAACTTTGAAAAAAAAAATTTATATAAAATTTTTTAAATGAGATAAATGATATGATATGGTAGGATTAATGACTTGGATTCAAGAAGTAAAGTTAAACTAAATATAATAATTATATGGTTAGTTTTAGAGAAATGGTTTAAACGTATGATAGCTGTATAAGAAGCTACAAAATTAATTTAGGAATATAAGCCGGAATTGGAAAAGTAGAAATTTTTTTTAAAATCATGAGAGTGATGTAATATGATAAAAGTAAAATAATAATAATAGAGTAGTTTACAAAATAATTGAACTACAGAAGTAAAAATAGAAACATAAGATACTTAAGAGTCGTAAAATAATATAAATGCATTGGAGATTGGCCTTCCCCTTCTCCCCTCCCTTTCTTACTTTTCCAAACATCCCATTAGCAACTTTTCATCATTTCCATGTTGGGAAAACCTCATTGATTAAAACCATTAATCGCTTCAGGATCCTTCATATTTAAATCACCAAGAAAATAAATCATAAGCGAAAACGTACCTAAATCTATAGGAGTAGTTTTTTTGAATCCGGTGGTTTCTAGGACTTCCAAGTTAGTTTTCTGAAGAAGGTAATTCTTTTTTTTCCAATGATGGGATATTACAAAAGAAACTCTAAAAGTGCATAACCTAGGAACTACAACTGTTTATATAGGGAGTCTATCTTTCTAATTTCTATTTTTATAATAGGTTAAATTAGAAATTAGGTACATAGGATTTCTACGTATAAGAGACTCATACTTAATTAGATGATTTAGGCCTATAAATCTTATAAGATCACTTTAAAAGTTTTTGGTTGTTATTTATGATAGTGTATATATAATTATACATATATGTATGTCCAAAAATCCAACAATCTTTCACTTGAATTGCATATAATTTTATAATTATATATATAATCTTATGAGCTTAAAACTTTTTGCTATCATGATCAAAATCATCTCCGAATAATCTTGTACATTAGTTATGCCAACATAGGAATAAAGCAACCTTTTTCTCAATTATTGTAACTAAACTCATCCAAAAATTTTCTAGGGAATAAATTTCCACAGCTTGAATTGCTGAAACTGTTATTGCTGAAACCATTCATTAATTTTATGTTGTGAACCTTTTATTAAACCACAATTTAATTCAAGAGAAAATATAAAAAATAATACATTCACAACAGAAGCACAATGCCAAATTTTGCATCATAAAAATAACAAACCAGAAACCTTAGCATATTCATACGGCCTCCAAAATTAAAAATTCTATCACCCGCATAATTATATGCTAAAATGATATTAAACCAAATAATAACAATGACCTAGAACCTTACAAAAAATATTATTGAAAAATATTTTTCAATAATTTAACATAAAAATTGCTCTGATACCAATTATTAGGAAAACATTATTGATTAAAATTATTAATTACCCTAGGATCGTCCATGTTAAATCATCAAAAAATAAATCATAAGCAGAAGCGTACCTGAATCCATAGGAGTTGTTTTTGAATCTGGTGGTTTCTGGGTCTTCCAAGTTAATGTCCTAGGATTTTCTTAAGAAGCGACTCTTTTTTTCCAATGATAAGATGTTAGAAAAGAAACTCTAAAAGTGAACAATCTAAGGACCATCACTGTTTATGTAAGGAGACCATCTTTCTTATTTCTAATTTAGTCCACCATAAAAATAGAAATTAGAAATAAGAAATGGTTTTTAGTCATTCAAAAGTCATAATACATTTATATATACCCTTTTTAAGGAGATATGATCATGTATATTTACAGACCATAAGATATAGTAAATTTAATTCAAAATGGACGACACATGATCATAAAATTATAATTTACTCTACTCATTGTATTTAAAATTATTTATTTTATCGGCGTACCAATTTTCATCTAAATTAGATGTGCATGGGCCATATAGCATGTTAATTTTTATGGGTTGTGATGGGCAAACAAGTGAGCCTATAAATATAAGACATGTTGTTGTGTTATTTCATACTACAGTTTGAATGATATTTGAATGAGAATGTGAATAAGTGTGATGGTTTGAAATAAATTTTAATTGATTTAGCTTTATTTAGCATAAAACACTCACGGTAAATCGGTTTATGCAACATCAGATGGAATTGGCGCAAAACATACACAATTCATGGAGAATTGGGGCATGAAGACCAAGACCATTCAATTCGATGATCCAGAAGAATTAAAAAAAACAAAACATTGATCAAAACGGCTTAGAACATGTCATGAAAGTTTCAAGACAGTTTGGGGCATGTCCGACAAAAAAATTGCAGAAAACGGAGCAAACTTGTTGGAGTTAGATACCTGCATAGTTAAGCCGTGTTGGGCGCTGTGTTGCAGATTTAATCTGCTATGGACTGGGTTTTGCATACGTTTCTTGGGTACCATTATACAAACACTTGTTGTATACATCTTAGAGCATCTTAGAATATTCTTTGAGGTAGGGTTAAGGTTTCGAGAGTGAAAGAAATTCAAGAAAATGAGTAGAAGTGAGGCGACGCATTGCTTGAAGTTGTCAAGACACTATTGCAGCTTCCAAATTAACAAACTTTTCTTTTTCTTTCTTTTAATTTAATTGTCTGATTTTTATGGATTTTTTAATACAGTATTATTTTTTGCTTGATTTTAATTATAGACGTGCTAAGCTAAACCCATAATCTAGAATTTAAGAAGTAGCATGTGAACTATGAAAAATTTTGGGAATGAAAATTTCATCTCATCCCTATCATCCCAGTAATGTTCCTCTCCTAATAAATGTTGGTGTCCATGGCTCTAATGAATCAATTTCATTTAATAAAGCCATTGAAACATTAGAAATGAAAAAGTGGTATTGAAAATTAAATGAGAAAAAATTTAAGAAAAGAAATTTTCATCTCATCTTTGTCCCAGTCCTTTTCTAATACATGTCTGTAACCATGGCTACACTAAATGGATTTAGAAGTGTTATTGAAAATTGAAAATTTAAATTTATGATGAGTTGAAAGTAATTTTTATAAGAAAGTAATTTTTATAAAAAAAATAGATAATTTCATTTGATCCATATCCCATTCCTTTCTTACCACACAATGGTCTCCATGGCCCCATTGAATCACTTTTATGTTAATAAAGCTTTTGTTATTGATGGGATTTATTTTATGCTCTGGGATGCACTTAGACTTTGTGCATTCGAGTGTATTTCACTCATTTTTTAATTTTTTGAAATATTTTTATAAAATTGTTAGTCTAAGTTATTAAGCATGTCTATAAATTTTTACAATTTTTGTAGATTTTTAGGTTTTTTAGATTTTCAAAAAATCAATGGCATATTTAGTAATTTAAAATGACTAAAATGCATTGATTTTTAAAAATTCAAAAATATCTAAAAATGCTAAAAATTAATAGATTGTTAAATATACTTAGATTAGAAATTGTGTAAAAAAATTCAAAAATAATAAAAAATAATTATTTGCGCCCAGCATGCTGAGTCTAAGTGCACTTGAGTGCATGTAATAAAACCCTGTTATTGATATATGGTATATTACCTTCCGTTAACGGCATGGGGTGATGGGATCACCTCATGTATTTTTATAATTTTTTTTAAACTTTCATGCACCTCGCTTAGATAAGGTCATATAATTATTTTTTGATTTTTTGGATGTATCTATATTTCTCAAGAGTTGGTGCATGAGAACTTCCATTAATTTTTTTGATTTTGAAAAATAAAAAATTCTAGTCTAGTTAAAAATTTTCTAGAACTTTATCTAAGTGGGATCCATGAAATGATGGACGTACAAATTTTTTTTTAATACAAGGGACCTAAGGATCAAAGTCCTTGATATATATGGTGTATGTAACATGTGATAAAAGTTTAAAAGAAAATTTTTTCCTAAATAAAATAAGCGGTATGATTTGATAGGTTTAATGATGAAAAGTAAAGAGAATAAACTTAAAATAGATAGAGTAGTTATATATTTTTTTGGATTAAGAGTAGTTGTATGATTTTGTTTTTGATAAAAGGAATTACTCTATCCCGACCCCCTCATAATTTGAAAAGGGTTCGGGGCAGAGTACTCCAAGCAATTCATTGGCAAGAAATTGTCTTTACAGATTTTCTCAAGAATATCTTAGGGGAGGTTTCCCCACCAAGTCACATGATCTGAAACAGAGACACAGACCAAATTTGCTAAAGAATGGGCAACCATATTTCCTTGTATAAGAACGTGGTGGACAGAGAGATGAGGATTTGCGTCGAGAATATTTCTGATGTCTGAGATAATGTAGCCCACCGGGGAGGAAATCAGATCATTGTTGGACAAATAGGTGCACAGAAGAAGAGAATCAGATTTAATCTGAACTTGTCTTAATTTAAGGTGGAGAGCCCACTTAGCTCCCAACAGAAAAGCGTTTGCTTCCATGAAAAGCGGTTCCCCCATGCCCATCCGTCTCCATTCCTTAGTTGCTATGAAGTACCCACGGGAGTCCCTAATGACTGCAGCACACCCCGTGACATCCGAATCCTACAAACAGCGAGCATCCACATTCATCTTGAAAACTCCTTCCGGTGGTTTGGTCCATCTGGGTACAAGGGGAATGTCCAAAACGTTCGCATGGTCCAGGAGTTTGACTTTTTGCATTTGCTGAAGGTAATCCCGACACCACAATAGTGTATCATCGAACACAGGTTGAACACCCTCCATCTTTAGCTTGTTCCATAAAAACCAAATATGCCAACAAAATACTATGAAGAAAGTCAAATCATCTGCCCTATTTCTGGAAGCAAGATTAGTAAGAATACCCTGTACTGACGCCAACGGAGGCCACGCAGTTACAGCTTCCCAAGCAATGCTTGCAGTGCGAGCACATTTCAGAAACAAGTGATTTGCATCCTCGACCTCCCTCTTGCAAAAGACACATAAAGGATCCACCACAATACCCCTGCAAGAGAGGTTGAGGAAAGTTGGAAGAACATCCTTTAGGAGCCGCTACCTGAAAATTTGCACCTTACTTGGAAGTTCAGTCCGCCAGATGGCCCTGAAACAACACAAAAGATGAGAGTTTTCATTATCCCCTTTGAGCATCCTATGTGTCGACTTAACAGAGAAGAGACCATTTGGTTCATACTTCCAGAAAATATCATCCTTTTCTATGCGACTAGGAAGTGGAGCCCGACTTACAACCTGCCAACCCGACTCCCCCACAGCAGCCACAACTCGGTCTTTATTCCACCTATTTGTCTCTTGATCAATGAAGTGGCTAACCATGACATCCTCCAGGATGGATAGCGGAAGGGGTCCCGCCTTACTCACCTCTGAATCAAGCCAAACATCCTTGAAAAATCGGACCCTTTTTCCATCTCCTATCCTCCATCTGCATCCTGAATGAATGACATCACGCGCCTTGAGAATACTCTTCCAGGTGTAAGAATTTGACGGCTTCGACGTACAACTCCAAACGTCAGAATTGGGAAGGTATTTGGCTTTTAAAACCCTGTAGCAGAAGGATGAGGAACCCGATGAAAACCTCCATACATGCTTTACAAGAAGGGCATAGTTGAACGCATGAAGGTCTCTGAAGCCCAATCCTCCCGCCCGTTTAGTTTGACACATCTCCTTTCAAGCCACCCAGCTCATCTTGCGCTTCTCCCCCTGTTCATCCCACCAAAATTTACTTAACATCCCATTGATATCCTGACAAAAAGATCGGGGTAGCAAAAAAATGCTCATAGTGTAAGATGGGATTGCTTGTGCAACCGGTTATATTAATACCTCTTTCCCTCCCCAAGATAGTAGACGACCCTTCCACCCTTGAATTTTGTTTCATATGCGCTCTTTGATGCTCTTAAACATCCCCCGCTTAGATTTGTCAATCCACGTCGGAAGGCCAAGGTAACGATGGATTTCCTGTCCCGCAGACCCCAGCAGATTAATTATAAAGAAATGATTAAAAGAGTAGTTGTATGGTTAGAAAGGAATGATTGAAAGAATAGTTGAATGATTAATTGAGAGAAATGATTGAAAAGTACCATAACGATACAAGAACATCAAATAAATAATTTAGGAATATAAGTGGGAAGTGAAATAGTGAAATAAATTTTGAGAATTGTGAAAGTGATGTACTATGATAGGAGTAAAGTTGTGAAACCCTTAATTTCTAAATAAAAGTTTTTTGGGTGTGACATGAATAAAGATTCCATAATTGTATTAATTTTGATGATTTTATTATTTACAAGCTTGAACGGGTTGATTTTTAATACATGGACAAATGGGGGTAATTTTTAAATATATGTAAACGTGAATTTTTTGATGGAATGATGTGGAAATTCAATATTAATTGAAGAGTTATATTGATTTCATTATTATTTAATGGTAGTAAATCATTATTGAATTTGTGGATTGAAATACTAAAGTTAAATATTTATAAGATGCCAGTTTTTATTAGTTTAATTTTAAAATAAAGAATTATAGTTAAATTGACGATTATGAATGTGGTTCTAATTGAGGCATGTTTTAACATACACATTTTATTTTTTGGTCAATTTTGGTGTGTGAGACCCACAAAGAGATAAACTTGAGTTTGAATTGGAACTCTATCCATTAGAGAGATTTGGGTGGATTTCATTAATTAATTAGATATGGATGGTAATTAATGTCCATGTACGTTACAGGGAGGTTAGGGGTGAGATTAGAGAGAGAAGGAGAGGCGATTCAGATGGAATTAGGAATGCAACTCAGACTCAGGAAACTCAACCTTAACATTAACACTATTTATAAAACATCAACTCTAACCCTAACCCTAACCCTAACCCTATGTGTAAGACATAAATCCTAACTCTATTTTTGAAAATCGAATTCGGATTGGGTTTCGGGTTGGAATTTAGATTAATAAATTTACATGTTATTTAAGAGTGATAGGTTTAAAATTTTATATGAATGTATAATAATAACAAATCATATAAGTAAACATCATAATATATAGTCAAACTACATATTTTTTAAAAATATAACAATATAAAGAAGACGAGTGATCCTGTTAGCCCGGGCTAAGCAAATGTACCGTATAGCCCACTTCAAAACACTCATTTATAACAAATTTTTTATTTTCTCTTTATACAATTGTTTATCTAAGATATTTAATATATAAACCAAGTTTCTATTTTCAGATATGTGTATATATTTTTTTTGAGATTTTTAAATATCTGTGTATATATGTATTTAAAATACCCTTATCTTTAAAAATCTAAAAGAATATATATACATATCCAAAAATTGTAAAACTTGTTTTATACATTAAATACACTTAAATAAATAAGTGTATGAAGAAAAAAATTATCCTAAATGAATTTCTCGAAGTGGGCTAAGTGGGACATTTGCTTGGCTCGGGCTAATAGGATTATTTGTCTATAAAGAATATCTTTAGAAAAATTTAACATAAAAAACAAGATAAAGGAAGAAGATTATAGAAATAAAAGATAAATATAAATGAAAATAATATACTTTATTTATAACATAATTACAATATGTCAAGCATATATTTAAATATAAATATAAATAACATAAAATACAAAAAAAATAAAGAAATATTGTTTAGATATTATATATAAAATGTATTTAAAATAGAAATCGGGTTCGGATTCACTTGAACCCTAACCCTATTACATTTATAAATCAGGTTCACTGGGTTCTTCGGGCTTGGGTCATAGATGGAATAAATAGACAACATGAGAGAGTTAAGGTTGAGCAGAAGATCTCATGCAAGGATCATTTATAAATATTGAAATCTTGTGAAAGGTGTGATTTTTTATATTATTTTATTTAATAATCATGCAGATGAGCGGGATGATTAGTACGGTCTCTTTAACACTCATACTAATGATTTGTTAGGATATTGAATGAATTTATGAAATTCTGATATTATTTTATCTAACATGGAAGATAAGGAATTGTGTAGGAGAGTTGCTTTTTGTCATCTATTTTAGAAATTAAGATTATATAATGGACATGAGACCGGAGTTGTTAACGGTTTATATAAAACAAAGATAGTGTTTTTATATAAACATACACATATAATATATATAGGGGACACTTCTATGAAATCCCATTTTCTATGAAATCTCCTCAATTTTTAAAATTCTGATGGTTGATACAAAATCCACTCCATCCATTGCATTTAGCATCATTTATAGTATCTTGGAAATTTTTTTATTTTTAATTTCAATGTATATGGGTCTCATCTACAAATGTGTAAAATCAATATAATAAAATAGTTCAATATTAAAATATCAACTTTAAAATAGTTTTTCAATATCTAAACCATCTAAAATATCAATAATATGTAGATAAATGATCCTATAAAGTATTGTTACATTCCAATATATGTGTGAATGGATCTAAGTATTTTTTATAATTTAGACATGAATGCACCTATTTTTGAGCAAATGTGGCCTATCCACATATTGGATTAGGATGAAACTTGGTCTATTAGCTAAAAAAAAGTGTTTAATATAATAAATAGATTGGATTTTCCATCAAGGATTTACATTTTAAAAATAAAAAGGGTTTCACGAAATCACTTCTATAAAATTCGATTTCGTATATACATATATAGAGAGAGATGCAGAGAGAGAGAGAGAAAAAAAAAATATTCAAGTGTAGCTTCACTACACCAAATTATAGTGCAATTGCCTCAAAATGGGCTCACATGATTATAAAATTATAATCTACTCCACCCATTGCATTTAGAATTATGTATTCTATTATCATATCAATTTTCATCCCAATTGGATATGTGTATGGATCCCACCTAAAAATGGTACAAATTCAACCTAATAAAATAGTTTGATGTAAACAACAACTTTAAAATTTTTTTTAACATGTAAACTATTTGCTATAAAATTTATATATGGATAAATGGTTGTATAAAGTATTAATACATTTAAGTATATGTAGAGCCCATTTTGGGTCAAATGTACCGTTAATTATGGTGCAACTTCATTACACAAGAAAAATTCTTCATATAAAGAGAGAATTTTTCAAGCATGGCGCCACTATACCATAATTACGGTGCAGTGACTCCGAAATGGGCCCCATATGATGATAAAATTACAATCTACTCCATTCATTGTATTTAAAATAATGTATTCTATTACCATATCAATTTTCATCCTAATTTGATATGTATATGGACCCCATCTGAAAATGAAGCAAATTCAATATAATAAAATAGTTTAATATAAATAACAACTTTAAAATGATTTTTTCAACATGTAAACCATTTTCTATAAAATTTATATATGAACAAATGATTTTATAAAGTTTCTTTATATTTTAATGTGTGGGGCCCATTTTTGGGCAATATACGGTTGTTCCGGTGCAGTGGCGCTATATCAGAATATTTCTCATATATATAAGAACTTTTTCTATGCAATGAAGCTACACTATAAATAACGGTACATTTGGCCCAACATGGTCCCATATATACTTAAATATGTCGTATTTTATACAATTATTTATTCATATATAAATTTTGTATTAAATGATTTATATATCGAAGAAACAACTTTAAAGTTGTTATTTAAAGTTGAAATTGAAAATTAAAAACTAAATGAGAAAAATTTTAAGAATGGAAAATTTCATCTCATCCTCGTCCGAGTCCTTTTCTAATGCATGTTAGTAACCGTGGCTCCATTGAATCAGTTTCACTTAATAAAGCCATGGGAAAATTAGGATTGAGAGAAGTGGTAAGGAAAATTGAAATTTTAAAATTGCGATATATGGATTGAAAATGATTTTTTTGAGAATAGAGAATTTCATTTGATCCTTGTCCCATTCCCATCGTACCACACGAGCGGTCTCCGGGGTCCCATTGAATCCCTTTCATTTTTAATAAAGCCCTTGTTATTGATATATGGAATATGATTGCCTTCCGCATGGGGAAATGGTATCACCTCAAATATATATATATATATATATAGGGATATGATCCAGTGCAGTCGCTACAAAATGGGCTCCGCACATATTAGATCGCAATGAAACTTTATACAATCATTTATCCATATAAAAATTATACTTTAGACAGTTTAGATGTTTAAAATACCACTTTAAACTTAATATTTACATTAAACTATTTTATTACGTTGATTTTGCACCATTTTAAGACGGGGATCACACACATGTTGGATTTAGATAAAAATTGGTACACTAATAAAGTGGAAAATTCTAAATACAATGGGTGGGGAGGATTTTCCATTCATGATCATGCGGCCCACAGTGCATGGACTGCACGGTGCAGTCACATGCACCGGAACAAATCCCATATATATATATTTAAAAAAAAACTTTTTTAGCACTTTCATTCACCCCGCTTAGATAAGGCTATAAATTTTTTGATGAATTTTTGGACATATCTATTTTAGATTTTTTATTTTAAAATGGATAATCCTCAAGTGCTGGTACATGAAAATTTTCCATTTATTTTTTCTGATTCTGAAATATCAAAAAAATATCTAATCTAGATACATTCAAACAGATTTAAAATTTTTCTATTACTTTATCTATGTGGGATCCATGAAATGATGAAAGTATAAATTTTTTTTTAAAAAAAATACATGGGATCTAGAGCAATGTTGTCAGAACCGAACCGGTGATTGAACCAGTAAAGGTACTGGTCTGGTTCGAATCGGTCCGACCGGTTAATCAAACCGGTTCGAACCGGTGACGTCAGCATGACATATTTATAATGTCATAATTATTAAAAAATTTAAATTCTAAATAAATATATTGAAAAATTTATATTTTTATTATTCTTAAATATATATATTAGATTTTAAGGACCACAACATAAGTACAAAACATGCAGGAAAAAATTAATAGCAAGTTTTAAAAAATCTTTGAGTATGAATTTTAAAAAAATTAACTACATTAGATGAGTGCATAAACCATATAGTTAATTGAAATAGTGGTTGCATATTTAATTATTTACTCAAGATGCGGTATCATTTAATTAAGTATAATATTTTATTAGCTATATTATAAGTTTTTTTGCTATACAATTAATTATGAGAGTAATATTAATTACATGAGTTGCACGCACAAAATTAGGCAAAAAAATTATGTATTAATTACATGAGTTGCATGCACAAAATTAAATACGCATAAAATTAGGCAAAAAAATGTATTAATGATTTAATGTTTACCTAAATAAAAATTGCTAAATAAATAAATGGTATGAGAGTATTGAGTACCTGTTTGCTGCTGATCAGAGAGACGGCAACGGTGAGACGGCCACCGCGAGGTGGCGGCAGGCCCTACCAAAGATGGCGAGCAGCGAGCAATGAGTGGACAGCAAGATGGCGACCAGCTTGCCGGCGACCGATGAGACGGTGAACGGCAGCATGAGGAGAGCTCGGCGGACGGCAAGGCGCATAGTGTGGCGGACGGTGCAGGGGTGTGCTGGGAGTGCAGTGGCGGCGCGTGCCGACGCTGAGGAAGAAATGCGGGCGGACGGTGTGGGCGCGTGTTAGGCGGGCAGGTAGTGCCGGAGGATTACGCGGCTGACGGTGCAGAGGCGGACGGTGCGATGGTGGCCCGTGCTGGTGCTGAAGACGAAGCAGGCGTGTGAAGGCCGGTGCGGTGGAGGGCGCAGGGGCGTGCTACGGCGGCGCGTGCTGACGCTGAGGACGAAGCCTGGGCGGACGGCGAGGTGGAATCGGGAGCGGGCGGCGGATTAGGAACTTAGGGTTTGAGCAGTGAGGTGAGGAAGAAGAAGGCGAGCAGGGGCGATTTGATTTCGAGCATTCGACGATTTTTTTTCATTCGTTTTTTTAATATATATATTATTAGAGGGCCAGCCCGTCCGACCGGTCGAACCAGGTTGGACCGGATATTTCGGTTTGCCGGTTCGAATGGTTTTTCACATTCAAACCAAACAGCACTAAACCGAACCGGAATCTGGACCGGTTCCGGTTCTGACAACACTGATCTAGAGGTCAAAGTTTTTGATAAAGGTGTATTTGAGATTTGATAAAATTTTGAAAGAAAATTTTTTTGTATAGAACTTTTTAAATGAGATAAATGATATAATGTGGTAGGATTAATGACTTGGATTAAAGAAGCAAAGTTAAAATAAATATTGTAGTTATATGGTTAGTTGTAGAGAAATGATTTAAAAGTATGATAGTTTATAAGATAGTATAAAAAGAATTTAGGAATATAAGCTAGAATTGGAAAAGTAGAATTTTTTTTTTGAAAATCATGAGAGTGACGTAATATGATAAACGTAAAATCAGAATAATAGAGTAGTTTACAAAATAATTGAACTATAGAAGTAAAAATAGAAAAATAAGATACTTAAGAGTCATAAAATAATATAAATGCATTGGAGATTGGGCTTCCCCTTCTCCCCTCCCTTTCTTACTTTTCCAAACATCCCATTAGCAACTTTTTATCATTGCCATGTTGGGAAAACTTTATTGATTAAAACTATTAATCACCTCAAGATCTTACATGTTAAATCACCAAGAAAATAAATCATAAGCGAAAACGAACCTAAATCCATATGAGTAGTTTTTTTGAATCTAGTGGTTTCTAGGACTTCCAAGTTAGTTTTCTGAAGAAGGTAATTCCCTTTTTCCAATGATGGGATATTACAAAAGAAACTCTAAAAGTGCATAACCTAGGAACTACAACTGTTTATATAGGAAGCCTATCTTTGTAATTTCTATTTTTATAATGGGTTAAATTAGAAATTAGGTACATAGGATTTCTACGTATACGAGACTCATACTTAATTAGATGATTTAGGCCTATAAATCTTATAAGATCACTTTAAAAATTTTGGTTGTTATTTATGATAGTGTATATATAATTATACATATATGTATGTCCAAAAATCCAACAATCTCCTACTTGAACTGCGTATAATTTTATAATTATGTATATAATCTTATAAGCTCAAAATCTTTTGCTATCATGACCAAAATCATCTCCGAACAATCTTGTCCATCAGTTATACCAATATAGGATTAAAGCGGCCTTTTTCACAAGCATTGTAACTAGACCAATCCAAAAAATTTCTAAGGAAGAAATTTCCACAACTTGAGTTGTAGAAACCGTTCTTGCTGAAACCGTTCATTAATTTTATGTTGTGAACCTTTTATTAAAACATAATTTAATTCATCGGCAAATAGTAAAAATAATACATTCACAACAGAAGCACGATGCCAAATTTTGCATCATAAAAATAACAAACCAGAAACCTTAGCATATTCATACGGGCTCCAAAATTAAAAATTCTACCATCCGTATAATTATATGCTAAAATGATAGTAAACCAAATAATATCAAGGACCTAGAACCTTACAAAAAAACATTATTGAAAAATATTTTTCAATAATTTAACATGAAGATTGCTCTGATACCAATTGTTGGGAAAACCTTATTGATTAAAATCATTAATTACCCTAGGATTGTCCATATTAAGTAACCAAACAATATCATAAACAAAAGCTTACCTGAATCCATGGAGCAGCTGTTTTTTAATATGGTAATTTTTGGGTCTTTCAAGTTAATGCCCTAAGGTTTTCTGAATAAGCGACTCTTTTTTTCCAACGATAAAATGTTAGAAAAGAAACCCTAAAAGTGAATAATCTAGAATCATAATTGTTTACATGGGGAGTCTATAATTGTGCTTTTTTTTGCTTAAATGCTGGTTTACAAGTGTTTGACCAGGACATAAAAGATGTGTTTGGACAAAATGGGTATTTATTATGTGCACTTGGGTACACTTAAACTCAATGCACTGGGGTGTAAATATTTTTTATTTTTTTGAAAATTTTTTTATACAACTGTTAATCTAAGTATATTTAACATGTGTATCAATTTTTACTATTTTTGAAAATTTTTAGATATTTTTCGGATTTTTAAAAATTAGCAACGTTTTAGTAATTTTAATACACTTAAATTAACAATTTCATAAAAAAAGTTTTAAAAAATATAAAAAAGTGAAATACACCTAAGTGCATATAGCAAAACCCCGGACAAAACTTCATAATAGAAAGTTAGAAATACTCATTCTCAGCTTACGTCGGTCAGCGTTACTTTATTGGTTTTTAATTATTTAAAAAAAAACGAATCCAAATTCATATATTATATATATATTTTAGATATGTGCATATTTTTAATTACCCGAAAACAACATTTTTTTAGGTTTAAATGAATTAAGTATCCCAAAAATATAGATTTTAAAAAAATATATATCCGAAAAACAAAAATTAATATACGAATTAAATTAATTTAAGAAAACATTTTATGAGAACGTAAAAAATAAAGAAAATATAAATGGGCCCCGGCTAACAACATCATTGCCCTTCTTTTAGATGCGCACGCCGGAACAGCACCGAACGGGGCGGCATTTGGACGAAACAGTTATGGGCGTCTCGGCACTCCTTATCCGGCAACACAAGATGGATGGATATGGACCCTAGAATTTAGATAGATAGGATCTGAGCCAACGGACCAGGAATAATCAAGCCTAGTTGTTTTCCGTCTGATGGCTCTTCGGTTTTTGGAATGCTATCTCGCAGAGGACGAGCATAGCACTGCGCTTTGACGCTGGCGCTCCTGCTTCTTCTGCACTATTCACGGCGGCTTCGACATGGCCGGAGGAAATAACCGACAGGGAACTGAATTCCGGAGACTTCGATTTCGTGGGTTTCGTTTAGAACGAGAGTAGTAGAGATTTCTGGAATTATCCTGTTTCAGAGAAGATGACGTCGTACGTCGTCGTCGGCTCCGATTTTGAAGTTGAAAGTCGTTGACGTTGCCGGGAGAAAAGGAAAGGCCTTCTTTTTTAATGTCTTCGATTGTTTCTTCGGTGATATATATGGCGTCGTTCATTAGATCCTGTTGAATTTATTGAAGAAGACTGGATTTTAAATTCTGCAGTTGGTAGACGCTGACTGTCCAGATGGAGTTAGCTTAGCTGTGCAGCGTTCACGAACCACATGAAAGAGGGGCTTATGGAAGCATTCACGTATATGTTATCTATGATTCTATGGGCAAGGGGTCGGCATATATGATGTAGTTCAAACTCGATGAAAAGTGCTGCTACGAAAAAATGGTCTTTTTGCAACGAAAAAGAAAAACACAAAAGCGTACTCCGTCTCTCTCTCTCTTTGTGGAAATTTTAACTTTACCTTTTTACTCTTTATTTTACCCCACTTCTGAGTTTGTTAGCAATTTTTAGAGTGTCTTTTCTTTTTATTTATTTCATCATTTATTATTTTACAATAGGGATATTTTAGATATTTAAACGAATTTAACGAATTGTGTTTGACAAAATGAATATTTTTGGAATTAAATACAAACGAAGTGAGTATATTTAGAATTTTCAAAATATAATGAATATATTTAGAATTAAGTAGGTATATTTGAAAATAACTTTTTTTAAAAAAAAATATTTGATAACACGGGAAAACTTAAAAGGTAAAATTTGCAAATAAAGTCAGTGAGCGGTGGTGTTGCCGCAAAATCAGTATTTATTTGAATAGTGGGCTTGTGATGTGACTGGGCTGCTGCAGAAATCTGGACCTCAAGCTCATGTGGGCCATTTATCAACTCCCTTCTCTCCCTCCAAAATCCTACTCCCGCCTACTTTCAAACCCATCGCCGGTGCCGCCGACCTCATCCTCTCCTCTCAAATCCCTCCCCCGAAACACCCAAATCCAACTTCTCTCCAAACAGGGCCACCTCAAACAAGCCCTCAACCTCCTCTCTCAGGAACCCAACCCCACCCAGCTCACCTACGAGCTCCTTATCCTAGCCTGCGCCCGTCAACGATCGACCTCCGATGCCGCCCTTCTGCACCGCTACCTCATCGATGACGGCCTCGACCAAGACCCTTTCCTCGCCACCAAACTCATTAACATGTATTCTGAATTGGGGTCCCTCGAGGACGCTTGCCGCGTGTTCGATGAAACACTCGAGAAAACGATCTACGTTTGGAATGCGCTACTCCGCGCACTTGCCATTGTGGGCCTTGGCGAGGAGGCGCTGGCTCTTTATAGTAGGATGTACTGGGAGGGGGTTGCTTTTGATCGATTCACTTTTCCTTACGTGCTCAAGGCCTGCGTCGCTCCATCATCCAGTTCGATTTTTCCACTGATGGAAGGGATGGGGATTCACGGTCACATTCTACGTCGTGGGTTTCAATCCCACCTTCATTCCGCTACCACTCTGATTGATTTTTATGCAAAATATGGATGGGTTTTGTATGCACGGCGTGTTTTTGACAGGATGCCCGAAAGAAATGTGGTGTCCTGGAGTGCTATGATTGCTTGTTATTCGAAGAACAATAAGCCTTATGAAGCTTTGGAGCTCTTCCGAGAAATGATGACAGGAACAAAACATGATGATCCAAATTCAGTTACGATGGTCAGCGTGCTTCAAGCTTGTTCTAGTGTAGCGGCTCTGGGACAGGGGATGGTGATCCATGCTTATATTCTTAGAAGGGGATTGGATACTAAAATTTCGGTTGCCAATGCTTTGATAACCATGTATGTAAAATGTGGTAATTTGGAATTTGGACACCTTGTCTTTGATCAGCTCACTGAAAGGGATGTTGTGTCTTGGAATTCCATGATTTCTGGTTATGCAATTCATGGATTTGGCAGGGAGGCCATTCAGGTTTTTGAGGAGATGACAGAAGCAGGCATTTCACCAAGCCCTATCACTTTTGTGAGTGTTTTATGTGCTTGCAGCCATGTTGGGTTTGTTGAAGAGGGGAAGAACTTGTTTGAATCTATGACGACCAAATACAATGTTGTTCCTCGTGCAGAGCACTATTCTTGTATGGTTGACCTTCTAGGTCGTGCTGGAGAGCTATATGAAGCAGTGGAGGTTATAGAAACGATGCCCATAGAACCATTTCCAACAGTCTGGGGAGCACTTCTCGGCGCTTGTAGAATTCATGGCAACATTGAGCTTGCTGAGAGAGCATGTAAACACCTTTTTGAGCTTGAGCCTTTGAATGCTGGGAACTATGTGCTTTTAGCTGATATCTACGCAGGGGCTAAGATGTGGGAAGATGTGAATAGAGTGAAGATGCTTTTGGAATCCTGCAGACTTCGGAAGGTACCTGGTTGCAGTTGGATAGAAGTGAAGAAAAAGGTGTATTCTTTTGTTTCTGTTGATGAACTGAATCCGCAAATAGAAGAACTCCATGCTTTACTGGTCCAGTTTTTGGCTGAGATGAAAAACGAGGGTTACATCCCAGACTCCAAAATTGTGCTATATGACCTAGACAAGAATGAGAAAGAACAGATACTTCTAGGTCACAGCGAGAAGTTGGCAGTTGCTTTTGGTCTCATCAACACCAAACCTGGAGAAACCATCCGGATCACCAAGAACTTAAGGTTATGTGAAGACTGCCATTCAGTTACAAAATTCATTTCCAAATTTACAAGTAGGGAGATTCTTGTCCGGGATGTGAATAGGTTCCACCATTTTAGAAATGGTACTTGTTCATGTGCTGATTATTGGTAAAATTCGTCCATTGAAAGTTGAAACACAAAGCAATTGGGTTCTACTGCCCTTTGGTTGGGATATATATATTTTTTCCTTTGGTTGAGACAAGTTCTTACACTTATGATTTTTGTCAACGGAGAAAATTTCATGATGCACGGTAGTCAACATCAAATGCAGCTCCACAGTTCAAATTCAAAGACGAAGGATGGTTTCTATAAGTATAGCCATATATGTTGATGACTATTGCTGTAAATTTGCTGTAATTTATATATGTACTAATTGTGGAGCACAAAATCTAAAATTGTAGTTTTCTCCGATTTGCGTTGATTTTGAATGTACATGGATAGCCAAGTTAACACATTTTTCAAAATTGAACTCTAGCCCAAAACTTAGTATTTAAGAAGCATCACCTAGCAAAGCTTTAGATAACAGATATACACAAGTGAGAAAAGGAAAGGCCTTGCTCCATAGCTGGCAAGTAAAAGTATACCACCTATCTGTATTATTTTTCTATAAAATCCTAGCTGGTTCATCTGACATATATGCCATGAAAGAAGTTGGTTTGTCATATTGCATTCAGAGAGAGTTTGAACAATCATATCCATGGTTGGCCTTCGGCATACATCATCCTCCACACAGGAAATACCAATCTCTAGCATAGTTGTTGCCTGCTTCCTATCAAACTCCCCATTCAATCTGAAATCCATAAGCATCCTGGCCCATGATTCTTCTTTACTTTTCATCATCTCTTTCACCGTAGAAACAAACTTTCTGAGCCCCCAACTCCTCTTCATTCTCCACCAGCCAATTTGAAAACTGTGTCTCCTTGACAATCTCCAAAAGCACAATGCCATAGCTATAAACATCTACCCTACCAGTGATTGGAAGATTTGGAGTCCATTCCTAAGCGATGTGTCCCTTTGTGCCTCAAATTATTGAGAAATACAAACCAGGCCTGCTTCTCTGTGACAGTTTGGCAAGTCCAAAATCTGTAATCTTTGGCTCAAAGCATTTGTCTAGAAGAATGTTTTCTGGCTTCATGTCACAGTGGATGACCGTCTCAAGACACCCATTGTGAAGGTAGGCCAGACCGTTCCCGGCCCCCAGTGCAATTTTAAACCTCTCCTTCCGCCCCAACAGATTAGGTTGATGTCCACTTTAATTGTGGTTAGCAAACAGGTTTTTGTCCAATGATCCATTTTCTACGTGCTCAGTGATGAGGAGACGATGAATGCCTTCCAAACAATATCCCCCAGATTCTTACTAAATCATGTGGTTAAGCTTACCAACTGTGCTTAGCTCTGCCCAGAACCCCAGCACTCTTGCTCTCCTCAAATCACATCTTCCAGTCTCTTCAGATCCACTACTCTCTTGTCATACAGAACTCCTTTATAAACTGCACTAGAACCTCCCCTCCCTATCTTCTCGAAATTCTTTGTTGTCCTTTCCAGCTCTATGTATGTAAACCTCCTGAACTGATTTGGTATTAGTTGGACCTCTTCTTCACTTGCAACCTACGAGACCTAAGTGTCAATTTTCAGTTTATATTGAAGGTGGACATAGTTGAATAAGCATTTTAAAGTGTTGTTATTTTAATGGCCAATTATTTGGCAAGTTGGACAATTTTGATAAATGTTGTTAATTAATTTAATTAAAAATATTAAATATTGAAGACTGTTTGATGTGTGCACAATAAATATTGATTAAAAGAATGATTGAAGGGATTGGTATGGGAGTATTAAATATATATTGTATATTAACTTATTGTATTATATGTTAACTTATATAAAATATAATATAATATATTAAAAAGAAAAAATAAGAGATGGGGTGTGACTCACGTGAGTAGCCCCCATCCATCCAAATTAATTGAAATGGGCAATGCCCCATGGAAAAAGAAAAGGCAAGGCAGCAGCCCCTTTTTTCAAAAAAAAAAACAAAAAAACAAAAAAAAGGAGAGTTTTCTCTCTCTCATACCTTTCTTTTCTCACACTGTAGGACTATTTGGGAGCTTGGCTTCTTCATTAAAATGAAAGATCTAAGCAGATGGAAGCTTGAAAATTTTGGGGATTTTGGGGAAAACGTGGGAGGCTGCAAGGTAAGTAGTTTTTCTTTAGATTCCTTTCCTATTATTTCTCTTTGACATGTTGTGATGATTTGTAAATAAAATATTGTGGTTTTGTGATGGTTTGAATGTTGGGTTGAAAACCTTAGCTTAGGGAAGAAGATGAATAGTGCTTGGATATTGGACAAATGGGTGTAGCTCGTAGCTTGACTTGGAACAGATGTGAGGCAATTTTGGGTAAGGAATGATGGCGAGATTTCATTGGTAAAGCAAGAGCATGATGTTGTGTGGTTGTAATAGTAGACTTGGGTTGGGGTTTTGAAAGCCTCATTATAGGAGCTTGAGAAATTGGTAGTTTTGTGTATTTTCATGATAAGAACTAATTATGATGGAATGTAGGGTGAGATTTTGATGGTGTGCTAGTGTTGTGGTGTATGGCATGACCTTAGGAGATTGTTCACAAATTTTGTTTATTTGGACACTTTTATATTAAGGTGTCAGGGGTATATTTAGGTGTTACATTTTTATTTGTATGTTCCATATTTATGCATGCTAAATATTATTATTGTGATTATTAGTTATGTACTTATATATTGTGGAGGTGATGGCATGAGAGGCATGTTTGCCTATGTGGGCGTGTGTCTTTTGTGATGTTAGTATGGTCTTGGCCCTGCCATGAATGTAAGAGATGAACTTTCCTAAACTATATAATTTTGTATGGTA
Source organism: Annona cherimola (assembly GCA_030490835.1). Classification (NCBI taxonomy): domain Eukaryota; kingdom Viridiplantae; phylum Streptophyta; class Magnoliopsida; order Magnoliales; family Annonaceae; genus Annona; species Annona cherimola. Next base: position 71,013,843 of record CM059977.1, read on the forward strand.
TTAGTGTAGTCTTGGCCCTAGTATCAATGTGAAAGAGGGATCTTTCCGAGATAATACTTTTGTGTAGTATTGGTGGTGTGGTCTCGATCCTAGCATCAATGTGAGAGAGGGACATTCTCGAGCCATACAATTGATGTTGGTGACCTTGGCCTTGGTATCAATGTGAGAGAGGTTTTTCAAGTCACCCAATGACTTTATAGGCTTAGGAGTCTTGCATCAGTGCTAGAGAGATGCCTGGAGCTATATAAGTCATTATGCATTATTTACATATAATGTGCATTAGATGGTGCATTATTGATTTTGAAGTATACTTGTTGATTTTATGCTACTTACTGAGCAAGCTCAGTTTATTTTGTTATACTATTTTTAGATAACAGGCAGACTAGTGCAGGTGTAGAGCATGTTGACATCCTATGGAGGCGTCTTAGCACGATTAAGGGCAGCCCGGTGCATCAAGCTCCCGCTATGAGCGGGGTCCGGGGAAGGGTCGGACCACATTGGGTCTATAGTACACAGCCTTACCTTGCATTTTTTGCAAGAGGCTGTTTCCACGACTCGAACCCGTGACCTCCAGGTCACACGGCGACAACTCTTACCGTTGCGCCAAGGCTCCCCTTCGTCTTAGCACGATTAAGTATCAAGAAAATTTTGTTGCGTGGTAATAGATATATATATATTTATTTATTTCTCTTATGTAAGTCTTAGTATATTTTGAAGATAATTACTGGAATGAATATTTGTTATTTATAGTATTATGATTAGATATATTCCCACTTACTTTTCATTTCGCTTGTGGTGGGTGTAGTTGTATGCAAGTGCAGATTCCAATATTGTAGGGGAGACTGTCGAAATTTTATCAGAATTTTCGGCTTTGCAATATTTTAAAATTTTACTATGCTGATGTGAGTGCACAATTTTTCTCAATTCTTGGCCTCACATGATGGATCCTTGTTTATCATAATGACCTCTACTGGTCAACCAACTAGTCCAAGTGGCAGGATGTTACACAACCTGTGTTCCACCTCTTCTTGTAAGATAAAGCCAACCTGACACTATAAATAAGGAGTCAAGCACCCGCAGTACACCCACAGATCAATAAAACTGCATATAAATTGTTGTCCCTTTCTTCGTATGCACATCAACAAAACGGTGCACAACAGTTTGCTTTCTGGATTTGCATATGAGATCCTCCCCTTTGAATTTCTAACATTTTGGGCTGTTTTACAAACATGATGCCTTCAAAACTTGGGGAGTGGTACCCGTTGTAACGCCTACCTTTGAGGTAACATTCCTCTGAGCCAGTAAGCCTATACTGGAAGCCTTTACAAGAACAACCTTCTAAACAGATTCTTTTGCAGGCATCCAGTGATAGCCCTCTGCTGTAATTGAGATCAAACCCGTAATACTCTGTGTACTGGAGCTAAGGGTGTTAACGGATCGGGTTAGATGGGTTGTTGCCTAATCCTAATCCTAATCCTAACTCATTTAAAATATTTCAATCCTAGTCCATTTATTAACCTATTTAAAAAACTTCAACCCTAACTCATTTATAACCCATTTAATAAACGAGTTGGTGGGTTGTTAATGAGTTATATAGTAAATAACCTGAAAGCCTAAACTCTAGTAGATGATGATCTCGCAGGGAGAGACGAGAGGGTATTTTCGGCGTAGGGTAAGTAAAAATAAGGCAGTAACGGGAAAATGAAATTAGGGCACTAGTAGAAAAATAAAAATTAGATGACTGAAGGAAGACTTAGAGCGGAAAAATAATCAAGGAGTTTACATGTATATATATATATAATTTTAATGAGTTAAGTGAGTTAAATGGGTTGAACAAATTAAATGGGTTGAACAGGTAATATGGGTTAAATGAGTTACTAAATGGGTTGACGATTTATAAAATTTCAACCCTAATTCATTTATTTAATTAAATGGTTAAATGGGTTGGTGGATCATAACTCATTTATTTAAAAATCCCAACCCAAACACATTTATAAACAGGTTGGACGAGCGGGTTGATAGGTTGACCATGACCATTAGCACCTCTAACTGGAGCTCTAGAAATGATATTTCCTTGGTATTGCAGTTCAAATTGAACTTGGGTTTGCAGCCTTGAATCCAATCACTTGGATCCCTCTGCTCAAATCTTGAGGGGCACGAGCATTTCGGTATAGGTGTAGAGACACAAATCCTATATCTACCACACAGCACATGAACAATAGAGTCCTGTCCAAGAGCTGCCCATGAAATGCTCCACATACCATTTGCTTCATTCAAGCTGTAGAGCCTAAGATAGCCATCCTAATCCAATGTTAATCTCCTTCTGATCCCATACAAGTAAGATGCATTCAGTCCACGACTTGACTTTCGCTTTCATGCTATTGTTGGAACGAAAACACTAGATTTGCCTTCTTAAGTAGCCGAAATCGTTATTAATTTTTTATATCTTAATTTTGGGTATATTTGGTTACCCATGAAACTTTTCCAACGAAAACTTTTTAGTGCGTTCTTGGCAATAAAAAAAATATTATGCTAAAACTTTTCACTTTCCATAACTATCTTAATTTTTAATCATTTTTCACGTCTTCCTATACAACTATTATACTTTCTGATTATTTCTATGCAATAATCCATACAAATAATTTATTTATTTTTACTTCATTCTTTTTACGACTTTTCATTATCCTTATCACATCACATCATTCTCTTTAAATTTATAAACTTTTACACAAAAAATTTTCATTTAAAAGTTTTATCACTTTATAGCAAAAACCTTTCACTCTCCGTTACTACCTTTTTTAATTATTTTTTTCATATCATTCTACTTAATTATCATATTTTTTAATTATTTTATACAATTACTCATACAATTAACTTATTTATTTTGACTTTATTTTTTTTATTTCTTATCATTACCTCTATCGTATGATGAAGATACTTCTATGAAACTCCTTTTCAACGTGACTTCATTCATTTTAAATATCTAGATGGTTGATGAAAATTCACTTCATCTATTGTGTTTAACGTCGTTTACATTATGAAGGAAATTCTTTCATTTGTCTAATATTATTGCATATGGGCCCTATCTACAAAAATATAAAATCAGTTTGATGAAATAATTTAATACTAAATATTAATTTTTAAGTAATATTTTCAACATTTAAACTATCTAAAATATTATTACTATGTGGATAAATGATTCTATAAAATATTACTACATTATAATATATCTGTGAATGGATTTAAACATTTTTCCTAATTTACATATGAACGTAGTTATTTTTTAGGAAATGTATCCTATGTACATATTGAATTTGAATGAAATTTGATCTCATGAATAGAAAAATGATAGATATGTTTAGAAGCGGTAAAACTTTCCATAAAATTTTTTTGGTATAAATCTTTTTGAATTGGTAGAAAATGACGTAGTGAAAGAAACATGAAACAAGGCTGGCATAAAGCTCTCGAAGTTGATAAATAAGTCTTCACACGAAAACTCAATTACAAGAAAAAAAGAAACGTAGAACTTCTTATTCGTGAAAACCCTAACCACCAACTTGCGCACATTTCACTAAAACTAGTAAAATTCGAATTTTACTAAAAATAGTAATTTCAGAATTTTCTAAAAATGTTAAAAATGAAAATTAATAAAACAAAATATATAAGGGTTGTCATACAACAGGCTTCAAAAGTAGCTTCCCGTTGATATGTTGTGACTTTCATAATTTCACCTAGATCAAAGTTATAATTATTTAAATTTGTCTTGCTCTTTTATAGCGTAAATGCCTCTCCACTTGAGGTCCGGGTAATCCTCCCCATTCTAGCATTTCCTGTGCTTGGTGCCCTACATCAGAAAATGATGTGATATGATACAGATAATGATGAGAAGTAACCAACCGAGGCTAGCTCGGTTGGTCGCCAGCTGCGGCGCAGACAGCCGTAGCTGCGGCTGGCGGGGGATCGAATCCCCGTATAGGCGTGGGAGCGTGGTCTCCCGGGTGGAGAGTGTGGGAGCAAGGTGGTCTCCCGGGTGGAAAGTGTGGGAGCAGGTGGTCTCCCAGGTGGCTGTTGGAAGCTGTGTCTTCCAGATTTCTTTGGGACGTTATGTGTTTCCAGATTTGTAAGAATGTCTCAGATCTTCAAGTATAATATGTGTTGAGATACATGTAATTATATACCCATCAAAAAAAATGATGAGAAGTAAAAAGAATAAAATTAAAATAGATAGGTTAGTTGTATGAATGGTTGTGTAAATGTGATTGAAAAATAAAGTAATTATACGGGAAGATGTAAAAAACTAATTAAAAAATAGGATAGTTGTAGAGATTGAAAAGTTTTGGTTGTATAAGTTTTTTGTTTGCCAAACGTCTCCAATTTTAAATATAATGAATGAATTGGATTTTATATAAGTATTAAAATCTTAAAATTTAAGAGAGTTATATTATATTATTTTCTTTTATTTTAAAATTTGAGGCAGGTTATTACTTTCCAAATACACTGTGAATAGATGACGACGGGACCTGTGAAGGGCGAAAGGCACTGTTCTTTTCGGCATGTCTCTACTTCTGCTATATTTTGACGAATTCATCCCAGCACGTATTCTTTTTCTCAAGATTGACTATATATCAATCAAAAGCACAAATAGATTGGTTGGAGTAATTAGCTGAAACTTGCATTTGGTCAAATTTGTTATTTCCATGGAAGGATCAACGTTGACTTCTGGGGTATCCCAATTGCATCAAGGACGGCTTCCGGCCAATTTCGGATAATATTTGCATTTGGCACTTGGTCGTTTCGTTCCCACCGAGTCCGGTTTCATCATGGGATTATTCAGTTTCATGAAACATGCATTTTCCCATGGAAAAATGAGCAGGACGGAAAAGTAACGCTTTTACCTAAAACAATTTTGGTGGAAGCTAGGTTGTGGCCTTTGGATTTGTTCGGATTAAAGTTGCAACTTGGGTTTATAAAACTCGAGTTGACCTTAGCCCTAATTTTAACCCTCTGTATAAAACATCAACCTTAACCCTAACTTTAACTCTATCTGTAAAATCTAAACCCTATCCCTATTTTTGAAAATCGGGTTCGGGTGGAATTTAAGTTGATTAATTCACATTTTATTTAAAAGTGATAAGTTTAAAATTTTATATGAATGTATAATAATAGCAAATCATATAAGTAAACATAATAATATATAATCAAACCACATATTTTTTTTAAAAATATAACAATATAAAGTAGAAGAGTGATCCTATCAGCCCGAGCTAAGCAAATGTCCCGCTTAACCTATTTCAAAAAACTCATTTACAACGATTTTTTTTATTTTTCTTTTCGTACACTTGTTTATCTAAGTATATTTAACATATAAACTGAGTTTTACTATTCACAATGTAAGAGTAAATAAATAAATAGGGGTATAGTTGGAATAAATAAGTTTGATATAGGTAGTTGATAGAGAAAATTATTGGAATGTAAGAGTAAAAATGGGAAAAATAATATAATGAATAGAACAATAATTGATCTTAGAAAACTAAATCTCATGGAAAAATTATGGATACAACACTCAAGCGTTAACAAACGTGGCCAAGGTTGAAAAGGTCGGACTTAGTGAAAGGAAGCATGAAGACGTAGGGAGAGGGGAAGAGAAACTGGCAGGACGCAGGTAAGACGCAGGGACTGGGAATTGGGAAAAATAAAGGTCTGACTGGGAGGACGCAAGAATCCGAGGGACAGGGAAAAGGTGGACAGACAGGTTGCCTTTGAAGTTTGAACAATCCATGTATTGAGTAGACTTAACATAGCCCATTAGCCGATGCGTGGAAAATTGGCAACGGAAACGGAATACGTGGAGCAAGTTAGAAAGTCTAGAATTTAGGCAGCTGCGTTGAGTTACGTTGCAACGCACCTATTAATTAAGTATATTTAACTTATAAATTAAGTTTTAAACTTTTTGGAAATATATTATAAAAATAAATAAAAAATATGGGTATTTATAAACATAATTTGACTTTTAAATGGCTGAAATATCCTTGTTTTTAAAATTAAAGAATATATGTACGCATCTCTAAAAATGGCAGAACTTAATAAATAAGTCAAATACACTTAGATTAACTGTTTTTAAAAAAAAATTCAAAAATGACATTGGCATTCAATTGCATTAAAATTTCAATGCAATCAGGTGCATTGAATTGGGAATTTGAATGCCCTTATTTGTAAAAATAAAAAATTTGTACATATATCTAAAAATGAAAAAATTTAGGATGTGTTTGGAAAATGATAAAACTTTTAGATAAAAAGTTTTAAATGAAGAGAAAATGATGTAATATGATAGGGTAATGATGAAGAGTAAAAAGAAGAAAATTAAAATAGATAAATTTACTCTATAAGTAGTTGTGTAGAAATGATATAAAGATAAGCCAGTTGTATAAGAAAATAAAAAATGATAAAAATAACATATGTTATGGAGATGTGAAAAGTTTTGGATTAAAATCTATTGTTGGAAAATTTTTGATTTAAAACAAACATGCCCTTAATACATAAGTTTAATGCACTTAGATTAATAATTTTAGAAAAATTTCAAAAAATAAAAAAATGAGTTACCCACTGAGTATACTAAAATTTCAACGCAATGAAGTGCATTGAATGAGGACTTAAAATACTCTTATTTTTAAAAATTTAAAAATATATATTTCTTCAAAAATAGTAAAATTTAATGCATAAGTTGACTACACCGAGATGAACATTCTTATAAAAAAATTTCAAAAAGATAAAAGTTATCTTTGCATCCTATTGCACTAAAATTTTAATATAACATGGTGCATTGAACATAACTTTATAAATAAGTAGAGGGGTGATTTTATGCAGCCGGGCGAATGGAGGCAGCCATGCGTCCAGGTAAAAAATATATTTTTATTTTTTTAGTTTTTTATGAACATATAAAACTAGATATATTTAATTTATAAACTAAGTTTTACTATTTTTAGTTGCTTTTAAGTTTTTTTTTGGATTTTTAAATACAATGATATTTTTGTTATTTTCTAACTCAAAAATTACAAAAAATACCACTATATTTAAAAATAAAAAAATACTTAAAAGCATCAAAAAAGGTAAAACTTGATTTATAAGTTAAATACACATAACTCTGCACGTTTATAAAAAAAATATTTTTGGGAGGTCCCATGTGGCCGGACGCATGGGATCCTCCTTTAAATAAGTATGAGTCCTGATTTAATGCACTTGGTTATATTCAGACATTTGTACAATTTGGTGCAAAATCCATTTATATATTTTTAAATTTTTTTTATAAAATTGGTAATCTAAGTGTATCTGCAGTGAGTATAGATATGGAAGAAGATTTGAAAAGTAAATTAAATCCAGACCATCATCCAACTTGAATTCAACTTGGATGTTGACGGATCGAACGAAAACCTTCCCTTGAATGAGTCATGCAACATGACTTCCAAATTAATTGTTTCAATATCTCCATAGTTATTTATGTTTTAATTTCATTTTTTGCTCTCGGGCACTAAGCCACCAACCTATTTGTAATTTTTTTGTTAAAAATTTTTCCTATCAAAATGCTTGCCCAAGAATATTTTCTTTAAATATAATTCTTAAATTTTTTGATTTTGTTTAATATTTTATTTTAAAATTTTAAAAATAAAAAGAACTATTCGTGTGCCCGGTTGCATTGGTTTTGGGTTCTTTATTTTTTTGAGGATTTTATAGCTTTTACTTGCGACGATGTACTGATTTTGAAAATTGAAATATCTCCTTCTAATTATGAACGTTTGCAAAAACACCTTCCTTATTAGCTTTTTTTTTTGAATTTTGTGACTAACTTATACATAATTAAAGTAATGATGTAATGATATCTATCTTTTCATATTGTCGTTTACATATGTTAAATACGGAAATTACAATGAATAAAGTTCATATGCATCCATGAAAATGGGGTTGGGGTATTTTTCAAAATAAAAAAAATTAAGTTTAATAATTGCAAAATGGAAACAAGATGATGGGTAAATGCAAATGGCCCATACTGAGTAAATACATGGGCGGAGCTCACATTGATATCAGTTTCTGCTGCTTCACCGCATACTTTGATTATTCATCTGTTCCATCTTCATCTGAGTCTATTACATCTGATCATGAAGCCCCAGAAGCAAAATGGCCACCACCGTCTATTTTTCTTTTCCCTCTTCTTCATCCCTTTCGCAGCTGTGAAGCCTTGCTGTTGTCCTGTGGCTGTCATGGCTGAAGGCCTTGATAGGAATACGACGAAGACGTCGACAGTGCAGCATGTGGATGTGGGCGTCGTTTTGGATGTGAAGACACCTTTTGGAAAGATGAGTATGAGGTGCATATCAATGGCAGTATCTGATTTTTATGCTTCTCATCCAAATTACAGAACCAGGCTTGTGCTTCACGGCAGAGACTCCAACACCGATACAGTCGCAGCAGCCTCTGCAGGTACGCACGTAGTGCCTAACTACAAGATTATAAATGTGCTAGATCAAGCTTGAAAGCTATGATTTTATCTTCGTTGTTAAAATTAAATGATCTTACATGTTTAAAGTTTGAATTTCATGGCTAATTAACGCATAAGCTACTGACGCAGTAGCAATGCTTTTATCTATCTACTTATTCATTTATTTTTTATTTCAGCTGAGCTTTTATTATGTGTTAATTGACCGACGTGAAAAACGCAGTAATAAATTTTCATATGTTTGCATTTATAGTATTAGTTTATCTCACATGGAAAAATTAGTGAAAAGTTCTCGGTATTTGATCGTTATAAATGAAATTGTTGTAAGGGCTCATGTATAAGCAAGTACATACCTCCTCTTTGTAATATTAAATTTATCCTCGGTTTAGCCAAGGTTGTTAGAATTTCATTATTATTGAAAGTTGAAATTTTGTGGTTAAGTAACTTCAGTGGTAAACTAATTGTCAGGTTGTTACAGTAAAAAGTCGTTGGCAAAGAAAAATGATAATTATTTCTTAATTAGCTATGAACGTTTAAGTTTGTAGTGATGATATTAAGAATCACTGCTAAAACTATGAATTGATATTTCAAAAAAAAAAAAAAAAAAAGGAATGAGTTATTATAACAAAATCAGTTTCGTTGCTAAAGTTTGTTGCCGATGCTCGAAATTCTTGGGGTGATTATGATGCTATGTTGAGTTGTTAGCAAGTAAGAGTAATCAGCTTTGAGACTAATTTTGGTGCCAATATTTATCAATGCATATTTGGCAATGATCTTGCAATAAATTTTGTTCTCAATAGTAGAATTCCTTGAAAATTATGCATGATTAGACTCTCTAATATATATATTTTTTTACTTCTGCGAATTAAATATTAATATAGCCGTGGACTTGATAAGAAATGAGAAAGTGCAAGCAATCATCGGTCCACAAAATTCAGGGCAAGCCAATTTCATGGTGCAACTTGGAGAGAGAACTCAAGTCCCTCTTCTTTCTTTCAGTGCCATTAGCTCCTCTCTTTCTCCCATCCAAACCCCATATTTCATTCGCACTGCACAGAACGATTCCTCCCAAGTGGCTGCCATCGCAGCCATTGTTCGGGCCTATCGATGGAGGGCTGTCGTCCCAGTCTATGAAGACACTGATTATGGTAAAGGTTTCATTCCTTATCTCAGCGATGCCTTGCATGAAATTGATGCACGCATCCCTTACAGAAGTGTCCTCCCCCGTTCAGCTAGTGATGCCCAAATTACTAGCCAGCTTTACAAGCTGATGACCATGCAGACCAGAGTATTTGTTCTCCACATGGGTCTCTCCTTGGGCCCTCGTCTCCTGTCTAAGGCTAAGGAGATTGGAATGATGAGCCGTGATTATGTCTGGATCATGACAGATGCTTTAACCAGCTTTATTGATTCTTTCAATCAGTCAATCGTCGACTCAATGCAAGGCATTTTAGGTGTGAAGCAATATGTGGCTAAGTCCAAAGAGATCGATGATTTCAAGCTCAGATGGAGAAGAAGTAATCTTCATGACATTGAGGTGGAGTTGAATATTTTTGGCGTTCGAGCATATGATACTGTTACAGCACTGGCAATTGCTGCAGAGAGAACTGAGACTACAATCCAGTATTCCCATAACAGAAACCCAAAAACTGTAGAGAATTCAACTGAATTAGACCCGCTTATAGTATCCTCAATGGGTCCAAAACTTCTGGAAGCCATAAGAAAGACCGAATTCAGAGGGTTGGGGGGTCATTTCCATCTAGTCAGTGGACAATTGGAATCCTCAGCCTTCCAGATAATCAATGTGATAGGAGAGGGAGAGAGGGTGGTTGGTTTTTGGACTCAAGAACATGGGATTTCACAGGATCTGAACTTTTCTCTTGGGCAGGAGTATTCAACTTCTGCTTCAGATCTTCGTCCCATCATCTGGCCAGGAGAAACAACTGTGGTGCCCAAGGGTTGGGTAATTCCAACCAATGGAAAGAAGCTAAAGATAGGAGTACCCATCAAAGAAAGGCTATTTGAGTTCGTGAAGGTGGAGAGGAATTCCAGCACAACAGTTGTTAGTGGATATTGCGTTGATATATTCAAGGCAGTAGTGGAAGTACTGCCATACGCTGTTCCATATGAGTTCATTCCATTCCAAACGGAAGATGGAAAGAAGGCTGGAGATTATGATGATCTTGTTAAACAAGTGTACGATCAGGTAATTAATTAGACTTGCTCCAAAATTAATCATTTTTAAATACTGGTTCAAGAACACACTCATCGTAGGTAATAATGTGACAAGTGATTGTGAGTTTTGACTCACAGGAAACAGTTTCTTTGTAATAAAGCAGGGATAAGGTTGTGCGATGGAAGCCCCATCCCCAGACCAGAAAATGTGCAGGAGCTCCAATCCATCACTGGATCGCTATCCGACCTTTAATTTGTTGGATGTATTAGCCTTGTTTGTTTTATTTAAATGACTCTAAGTAAAACTTATTGACCGGCTGTACTGTCCTTATTACTCTTCTTGATTTTCATGCATGTATCTAAATTTAGATCTACTTGTTATACATTTCTCACAGGTTGATCTTGGATTTACAGAACTATGATGCAATAGTGGCAGACATGACAATCACAGCCCAGCGGTTATTGTTTGTAGATTTCACTTTGCCATATACAGAGTCAGGAGTGGCAATGGTAGTTCCTATAAAAGAACATGAAAGCAAGAAAACATGGGTATTCTTGAAACCTTTGACATTTGATCTGTGGCTAACAAGTGGCGCTTTCTTTGTCTTTACGGGCTTCGTGGTGTGGATTCTTGAGCATCGCATAAATGATGAATTTAGGGGCCCACCTGCACAGCAACTTGGCCTAATATTTTGGTTCTCTTTTTCCACCCTTGTGTTTGCACACAGTAAGTACTTTTGGTATTCTAAATCTATCTATTTCATCTTTTAATTTATTGTAGGGTGTTGAATTGGAAGTTTGAAATCTAATCAATCTTAAAGTTCGCAATCAGTACTCTATTTATATCTGAAACTTGATGAATAGATAAAAACATTTTTAACTCATTAAACTGTAACGCCCCAGGCCTAACAGTAAGGTATTGTCCGCTTTGGGCCTCAGCCCGCAAGGTTTTGCCCCTTTGGGTTCACGTGCATCCCGTCCTTCCCCAAAAGGCGCCTCACAGAGTTACGCAGCGTACTGACTTCTCTGCTAAGTATTGTCCGCTTTAGGTTCACGTTTCCGTCCTTCCCCTCACGGTTTTGCCCTTCTGGGTTCACGTGCATTCCGTCCTTCCCCAGAAGGCGCCTCACTGAGGTACCTGGTGGCCTCCACTTATAACTCAGGCTCCCCCCCTCATCCTAACCGATGTGGGATATCACATTCACCCCCCCTTAAAGCTCCAGCGTCCCCGCTGGACACCATCGGCTGGAGGTCGGGAGTCGGCTCTGATACCATTTTGTAACGCCCCAGGCCTAACAGTAAGGTATTGTCCGCTTTGGGCCTCGGCCCGCACGGTTTTGCCCCTTTGGGTTCACGCACATCCCGTCCTTCCCCAAAAGGCGCCTGTAACGCCCCAGGCCTAACAGTAAGGTATTGTCCGCTTTGGGCCTTGGCCCGCACGGTTTTGCCCCTCTGGGTTCACGAGCATCCCGTCCTTCCCCAAAAGGCGCCTCACAGAGTTACGCAGCGTACTGGCTTCTCTGCTAAGTATTGTCCGCTTTGGGTTCACGTTTCCGTCCTTCCCCTCACGGTTTTGCCCTTCTGGGTTCACGTGCATTCCGTCCTTTCCCAGAAGGCGCCTCACAGAGTTACGCAGCGTACTGGCTTCTCTGCTAAGTATTGTCCGCTTTGGGTTCACGTTTCCATCCTTCCCCTCACTGTTTTGCCCTTCTGGGTTCACGTGCATTCCGTCCTTTCCCAGAAGGCGCCTCACAGAGGAAGGACGGAATACACGTGAACCCAGAAGGGCAAAACCGTGAGGGGAAGGACGGAAACGTGAACCTAAAGCGGACAATACCTTACTGTTAGGCCTGGGGCGTTACAAATGGTATCAGAGCCGACTCCCGACCTCCGGCCGATGTGTCCAGCGGGGACGCTGGAGCCCCAAGGGGGGGTGAATGTGATATCCCACATTGGTTAGGATGAGGGGGGGAGCCTGGGTTATAAGTGAAGGCTGCCAGGTACTTCAGTGAGGCGCCTTCTGGGAAATGACGGAATGCACGTGAACCCAGAAGGGCAAAACCGTGAGGGGAAGGACGGAAACGTGAACCTAAAGCGGACAATACCTTACTGTTAGGCCTGGGGCGTTACAGCGCCTCACAGAGTTACGCAGCGTACTGGCTTCTCTGCTAAGTATTGTCCGCTTTAGGTTCACGTTTCCGTCCTTCCCCTCACGGTTTTGCCCTTCTGGGTTCACGTGCATTCCGTCCTTCCCCAGAAGGCGCCTCACTGAGGTACCTGGTGGCCTCCACTTATAACTCAGGCTCCCCCCCTCATCCTAACCGATGTGGGATATCACATTCACCCCCCCTTAAGGCTCCAGCGTCCCCGCTGGACACCATCGGCTGGAGGTCGGGAGTCGGCTTTGATACCATTTGTAACGCCCCAGGCCTAACAGTAAGGTATTGTCCGCTTTGGGCCTCGGCCCGCACGGTTTTGCCCCTTTGGGTTCACGTGCATCCCGTCCTTCCCCGAAAGGCGCCTCACAGAGTTACGCAGCGTACTGGCTTCTCTGCTAAGTATTGTCCACTTTAGGTTCACGTTTCCGTCCTTCCCCTCATGGTTTTGCCCTTCTGGGTTCACGTGCATTCCGTCCTTCCCCAGAAGGCGCCTCACTGAGGTACCTGGTGGCCTCCACTTATAACTCAGGCTCCCCCCCTCATCCTAACCGATGTGGGATATCACATTCACCCCCCTTAAGGCTCCAGCGTCCCCGCTGGACACCATCGGCTGGAGTTCGGGAGTCGGCTCTGATACCATTTGTAACGCCCCAGGCCTAACAGTAATGTATTGTCCGCTTTGGGCCTCGGCCCGCACGGTTTTGCCCCTTTGGGTTCACGCGCATCCCGTCCTTCCCCAAAAGGCGCCTCACAGAGTTACGCAGCGTACTGGCTTCTCTGCTAAGTATTGTCCGCTTTAGGTTCACGTTTCCGTCCTTCCCCTCACGGTTTTGCCCTTCTGGGTTCACGTGCATTCCGTCCTTCCCCAGAAGGCGCCTCACTGAGGTACCTGGTGGCCTCCACTTATAACTCAGGCTCCCCCCCTCATCCTAACCGATGTGGGATATCACATAAACTATCGCTTAACTAGCATGAAATGGCAGAAAACATATGCATGCAAAGCTTGTAGCTAGTAACTTGCATATACTATTCCTTTACTAAAGTACGTACTTAGATCATGAAAAGCAATTTGTGAATAGCTGTTTTACCTCTCATTTTCCTAGCTTCTCGCCCATCGGCCAAGGGAAACAAAATGGTTAATTTCCTGTTCTGATTACTGCAGAGGAAAAGGTGATCAACAACTTGTCCAGGATTGTAGTAATCATATGGATGTTTGTGGTATTGATTCTTACATCAAGTTACACTGCCAGCTTGGCCTCAATGCTGACAGTTCAACAACTACAACCAACTATCACAGACATCACTGAACTTAAGAAGAATGGGGAATACATTGGATATAATAAAGGGACATTCATGAGAGAATTCATGAAGCATTTCAACTTTGATGAGTCGAAGTTGAGGCCTATGGCTACTCTTGAAGAATTTGATGAAGCACTGTCAAAAGGGAGCCACAATGGTGGTGTTTCTGCTATTTTTGATGAGATTCCCTATCTGAGGTTCTTCCTTGCCAAATACTGTGGTAAGTACACCATGGTTGGACCAATCTACAAAACAGGCGGATTTGGCTTTGTAAGTGCTCTCTCTCTCTCTGTCTCTCTGATCATCCTTGTTTAAATAGTCTTCATGTTTCATGCCTTATTTAGGTATAATGCATCATATTTGCTTTGTAGGTCTTTTCCAAAGGATCTCCACTAGTCTCTGATGTTTCAAGAGCAATTTTTGATGTAACGGAAGGAGAAAAAATGGCAGCATTTGAACGAAAATGGTTTGGCCTGCAGAACAGTTGTTCAGATAAATCAGCTAACATCACTTCAAATGGCCTCACACTTTCTAGTTTTCGCGGTCTTTTCTACATTACTGGCATTGTTTCCACCTCTGCTCTCATCATCTTCTCGATTTCATTCCTGTATGAGCATGGGAATGTCTTGATTGCGGGCAACCCTAACAGCTCCGTTTGGCAAAGATTCCTTTCTCTGGGCCAATGCTTTGATCAGAAAGAATCATCTGCACGTACCCTCTCTCAGAACAGTGACCAGAACATTAATGCAGGAATTCATGATGTGCAAAGAGACAATTACACTCAAACATCGCCAACATCAGAGTTGCAAACAAGGATTTCTGATAGTGTAGGCAGAATATTTGATTGTCCAGAGGAGGATTACTCATCTGTGTAATTTGATTCTTCAAGAATTCAATTACCGGCAGAAATTAACAGTGTAAATGTTTGGATTGATAGTAGCTGACGAATTTGAAGGATAAATTTTTAGATTTTTGAACCACTTCTACTAGCTAGAATTTGAGGTGGATATATTTCCTACGAAAAAATATATAACATGTTAACTTACATATAATGTCAAACATGTGGTTGTTTTAAACCGAATTAGTATTTTATATTATTCACTGTCAACTTATTCAGGATTCAAAGTTTTAGCATCATTAACAAATTTGGAATTGTGCATGTTTGATAATGATTCACTTCAGTTCCACAGTTATCCTACCCAGTTGAACAACCCTTATGTGATGTTTATCAAAGGCACAATTCATCGACCTTCTTATTATGGTTTAAGCTCACTGGAACATGGATGTAAAAACCAAATTTTCATGAATTAGCAAATGAGGACTTTTATCCTCCTACTTCTGAATATTAATTACAGATTCCAATCGTTAATTTTTTCCATGTAATATGACATGAATATTCTAGGATGTTGATGCCTTATTTTTGAGCAATCTTTGAAGCATACCCCAACTTCATTGTATACAGGCAGACTCTGAGGCCTGATTTTTGAGGAAATCTTTGAGGGACGGCCAACTTTCTTCAGTTATAATTTCTTTTGCTGATGTCTCTTCATTGCTAGAAAAGCTTGATAGTCTTGTGGGTGATTAAACTTGCTTTGAAGACTCTCCTTCTGTGATTAAGGTTGCATCAGTGTTGATGGAAGCATTGGATGGTCTAGGTGAAACATCATTACTGATAGTTGATGGTCTAGCCCCAGCTTGGGCGCCATCCCCTCTATTTTCTTGTGCACCATTTTCTTTAGGCTCCTCACAGTCTTGTTGGGAATTGCATCCATCATCAAATCCTTTTGCCAATTCACCAATGCGTTTCCAAATGGGTTCATCAGCCACAGCAAAGACATCCCTATTCTGTTATATGAGGGAAGAGACTGAAGCAATTCCTGTTGTAGTAAAAAGGCCTCCAAAGAGCTCTAAGCTGAAACTGTTGGAGGTGACTGTTAGTGTGGTGCATTCACCTAGACAATTCTTTTGGCTCCCAAACCATGCTTGCTCTATTGCGACCATTCTGTCTGCCTCTGTAACGTTTAGAATGGCTCTTGAAAGGTCAGCAACCAAAGGTGAACCTTTGGGAAATACCTGAAAGGAGATTTTTTCTTTTTTTAAAAAAAAAAAATTTTATTCAAACCCGAAAGGAGAATTGAATAAGGTCATGGGGAAGAGAAAGGCAGCAAGAAATGCGAAGCAACAATCAGGACAACTACTTGTGACTCCTTATTCCATGACTGAAACAAAGCTAATCATGGATAACATAGGAAGTATATGATAGGCCATGTTTGTAATAATAGCATTCAACTGAATGATTCCATAATGACAGAGATGCAGCACACGGACACCAAAACCACAATTTGGGCGATGGGTTAGTATCAAATCACGTGAATTAAAGCTGGGAATAGCCTAATCTGGAAGGGAACAACATCAAGCACTTGGCGGAAATAGAGGTTAGAGCCGTTGAGGAAGTCTGTAAGGAACATGCGGGCTTGGGCACAAGGCCAGCTAAGGAAGGGCAGTTAGTCTGCAAGAACTGCTCAGAATCGTGCAACAAATAACATGAACCCATTTTGGTCTAAATACTCGATAGCTGTAGAGAAGACTATGAGATATTTTGGCAAATTAGTCTATTTGAGTTCGTTAAAGATTTGCTGATAGGGAGTTAGGGACCAGTTTCTACCACATAACTAATCTTATTGATAAACATGTTCAATAGTTTATTTCTGAAAAAATATTTTAAAATAAAAAAATGATGTTGCATGGATATCTTCATGCACCCAACTGAACAGAAAAATTATCCAAATTAGATTATAAATTATTTAAATTTGAAAAATATTTTTTTATTGTAAGGTGGGCATCACCGCAGTATTCCAAAATGGAAGATAGGTGGGCACCCCATTCACATAAATAGATAAGTACTCTTTATCTTTACATAAATTATTTTTTAAAAAGCTAAAACAATCGGAAAGCTACAATCAGTTGTGCAGGATCACGTCTAGGGATGTAAATTGGGTCAATTGACCGCTGACTGACTTTGCCTGCACCCATTGTCAAAGAGATGGCATGCATTTAGACTGACCTAAGACGTATTGGATCAAAAAATTGTTGACCCAATTTCAAAGTAGGTTTAGGGTTAGGTCAATAAATTTTTTTTTTATGAGATAGGTCAATAATTTTTGGTTGAGTTGTCTTTGTCAATCAAGGGACTTTTTAAATAGAGTTAGTATTTGTTAACATTATGGTAACTTAAGAATGGATAGTAAATTGGCGTCTTAACAACACCTAAGGAAAAGAAAATTTTGAGAAAGCTGATTCTATTGCTATGTGTTATAAACTAAGACTCTTAGCTACCTATTTATACAAGTAAGGACTTAGGGACTGAGCAATTAAAAAAGATTTTGTATATTCTAAATATTACAGTATCAACCCAAAATATTCTAACTAAATATGATTTCTAAACAAGAAAATAGAATAGAATTACATAATTTATTATGCCCGTAAATAAAAAAATAGAATCTTCTAAGTTTGACAATGTATCTTCAATAGAGTTGAGTTGATTTGAACGTAGTATCCCCATTTACACTCCTATCCACCCATATCCAGGTCCCTTTTCTAGGGAACATGATTTTATGCACTCCGGTGCAAATACTTATTTTCTTGTATTTTTTTAAAAATTTTATTTAAGTGTATTTAACATGTGTATCAACTTTCACTATCTTTAGAGATTTTTAGATATTTTTTAAAATTTTAAAAATTAGTGGCATTTTTAGAAAACTAAAAATGCCACTAATTTTAAAAGTTCAAAATAACTATTTAAAAATCTCTAAAAATGGTAAAAATTAACGCATATGTTAAATATACTTAGATTAATAGTTTGTAGATATATTTTCGAAAAAATATAAAAAAGTTATATACACCTGTGTATGAAATTATATTCCCATTTCTAAAAGGAAAGTAAGAAAAATTAGTAGAGAAATTGTGCTTGGAACATTTTGAAAAAATGAACGAGAGTAGCCATGTGAAGGATAGGGGGAACGATAAGAGTAAAAAAAGTTAAAATAATTATATAAAAATATATAGAAATAATTAAAAAAAGATAATTTTAGAGAAAGATACGAAAAAATGATATAAAAATAGAAGGAAAAAGTTTTGTGTGAAAAACTTGTATTTCATCATTTCCCAAACGCACATGTAAAACCTCAAAAATATGTCCAAAAAAGCTATATATGTCCTGTTCGGGGGCTAAGAGATATACTTAAATATGATATTTGTAAAAGTAATATCTTATATAATTTGTAAAATTCAACTATACAAGGAAATAATTTTTTTGAAGAGTTTATTCGAAAATAGAATAGTGATAATGCATGAAGAGGGAAAATACACTGAGAATACCTCCAACCCAAACTTCTGAAAATAACCAAGAGTTGTATATAAAGAACTAGGATGCGTATTAGAAATTAAATAGAAGCTCTCAAAGTCTAGAGAACAATGAAAAAATCATTTCATTTGAATGAGAAACGTAAATCCTAAAATTTGTATCATGTTGTCACTACGTAGTATACTAATGGGATTCAATTTAAAAGTTCACAATGATATCTCATCAAAAAAAAAAAAAAGCTCACTATGATATATAGATAATGGATTGGGAGGCATATAATATGTCATTTTTTAGGTATTTAAGTCAAGAATGCAAATTTAAATTAAAAAGTAAAAAAAAAAAAGTCAGGTCAATCCATGCCTATACCTTACGATCATGTTGTCCAGTGTTGAGTGGAGGTCCACAAGGGCCCACCGGTGAAATTTTGAGTTTGTGGAAAATTTCATCCCATCCCCGTTTTCCTTTTCTACTAACTGCGGGTGACCATGACTCCACTGAATCAATTTCATTTAATAAAGCCGTTGAAACATTGGGAATGAATGCGAAAAGTAGTATTAAAAATTAAAAATTTAAGATTAGAATGAATCAAAAATGAATTTTTTTTAAGCATAAGGAATTTCATTTCATCATTATCCCATTCCTTTTGTACCACAATGGAGCTGAATCACTTTCATGTTTGGGAAATCATAAAACTTTTGATGAAAAATTTTTGGTATAAAAGTTTTTTTTGTCGTAAGTTTTAAAAATTTTTAAATTTATAGAAAATGATGTGATATGACAGGGATAATGAAGAAAAATAAAGAGAATAAATTTAAAATAAATATGTTTGTTGTATAGGTAATTATGTAAAAATGATTAGAAAGAATGATGGTTGTATAAGAAGAGGTGAAGAAATAATTAAAACAATATGATAGTTGTGGAGAGTGAAAAATTTTATTACTTGCTAAACACTTGATATTGATATATGGAATATGATTACCTACCGTTAACCGCATGAGATGCATGGATCATGTCATGTATTTTTAAATTTTTTTTATATACTTTCTTGCTTATATAAATTTACTTTTTAAATTTTTGGGTATATCTATATTAGATTTTTTTTTATTTTAAAGCGTGTGTTTGCTCTTACAAAGTAGTTTTCAAATTAAAACTTTTTGATCTGAAATTTTTCGCTTTCATTTTAAAATTATTTCTTTATATGTTCATATACAGCTATCATACTTTTCAATCATATTTACAAAACTATTCATACAACTAACCTATCTATTTTAAAGCGTGTGTTTGCTTTTACAAAATAGTTATTAAAACTTTTTGATCTGAAATTTTTCGCTCTCATTTTAAAATTATTTCTTTATACAGCTATCATACTTTTCAATCATATTTACAAAACTATTCATACAACTAACCTATGTATTTTAACTTTATTCTCTTTACTTCTCATCATTATTCATATTATTTCTTCAATTTGAAAAACTTTTACGCCAAAAATCTTTTTATCCAAAATGTTATCACTTTCCAAACATATTCAAAACGGGTAATTCTCAAACGCTGGTACATGAGAACTTTTCATTAATTATTTATCATTTTTGAAAAATCAAAACATCTAACCTAGACATACCAAAAAATTTTTAAAAATTTCTATAACTTTATCTAAGTGGGATCCATGAAACCATGAAAGTATAATTTTTTCGAAAAAAAAAACATGGTAGGTAGGGATAAAAGTCATAGATACGAAGAGTGCATTTGATATTTGATAAAAAAAATTTAAAAGAAAAGTTTTTATTGTAAAACTTTTTGAAATGAAAAAAGTAATATGATATGATAGAGTTAATAATAAGAAGTAAAAAGAATAAAATAAAAATAGATAGAGTAGTTGTATAAGTAGTTGTGGAAAAATGATTGAAAAATATGATGATTATATAAGATAAATAGAAAAATGATTAAAAATAGATAAATATTGAAAAGTTAAAAGGTTTAAAAATGACAAATAAGCTATTCTTGAATTGCCAAACGTAAACGTGAGTGAGTAGATGATGGGACAGTCGCAATTCTCATGTCGTTGAATAAATGAAGCGAAACCCACGGCACGCGGTAAAAGCAACGATACCTGATCAACTAACTCGGTTTTGACTGTTTTTTTATAAGACTTGCTCCATTTCCATGCATATATATATATATATAAGCTTACAGTTTTTCAAAGTCCACCATTCCACCTTTTTTCCCAGTCCCTACGTCTTCTTCCGCCCTTCACAAGTCCTGTCTCATAACCAAAACACGAGACTCTCCTTTAATTTGCCGAAAGCAAAACCGTGAATTCTGCACGTATATGTATACATGCAGCCGGAATTGTGATCACTTTTTTATATCCTAACTTTAAGTTTCGGCCAACAACTTGTGCAACCTCATTTCAACTAAAAAAACAAAAAAAAAAAAAAAAAAAAAGAGCACAGTTTAACTTTTAAGTTCGAGACATCTGGTGCAAATTTTATTTTTTATTTATTTGAAAGTTATATATGTACGTGAGAAATGATTCCGTTGGCTAAATAAATAGCTCACTTCGCCTACCTAAAACTATTCATTTAAAATATTTTTTTCTTTTTTTTATGCATGTTTATCTAAGTGCATTTAATATATAAATTAAGTTGTGTATATTTTTTGATATTTTTATACATAAGGTTATTTTAGCCATTTTAAAATAGTCCTACACTTAAAATTTTCAAAAATATATACATATTGAATAATAGTAAAACTTGTCATAAAAAAAAATAATGGTAAAACTTTTTTTTGAAGTAATGGTAAAACTTTATTTATATGTAAAATACATATATATTAACAAGTCTATGGGATAAAATTTTTTTTTAAAAAAAGTATTTTAAATGGATTTTTGGAAGGGGGCTAAGTAAGTAATTTACTTAGTCTAAACTAACAACATCATTTCTCTCTCTTTCTCTTGAAGAAGACTTGAAACCAAATTAAATCCTCACCATCATCCAACCGGAATTCAACTTGGATCTTGACGGATGGACCGGAAACCTGCTTTTGAATGAGTCTTGAAATATGCACCTTCCACATTAATCGTTTGAATATCTCCTTAAAAATTTAAAATTTTTAATTTCATTTTTTGATCTCGAGCACTGACCAATTTTTAAATTTTTATGATTTTTCTACCAAAATGCTTGCCCAAGAGTATATTCCCTACATGATTTTACAAATTTTTTTTATTTCATTTAATATTTTACTTGGAACTTGAAAAATAAAAGGAACTGGATGCGTGAACAAGGATTTTTTATCTTTAAAATTTAAAATAAAATTGTAAAATTGTATATGTGAAATTTGTATGCTTGGACCACATATTGATGGGAGAAGTAAAATAAATAAAATGGGTCAGTCCAACCGGATTTGGGTCCTTTATGCCTTTGACGATTTTATCGCTTTTACTTGTAACAACGTACTGATTTTGAAAATTAAAAAATCCCCTTCTAATTATGAAAGTTTGCAAAAACACCTTTCTTATTAGCTTTGATTGAATTTTGTACTGGCTCACTTAGACATGATTAAAGTTATAATGTAATGATATCTTTTCATCTTGTCTTTTACTTATCTTAAATATGGAAATTAAAATGAATAAAATTCATATATGTACATGAAAGTGGGGTGGGGGAGCTTTTCCAAAATTTAAAAAAAAATAAAAAATTCAGTTTAATAATTGCAAAATGGTAACAAGATAAGGGGTAAATGCAAATGGCCCTCATTCATTATATATATGGGCTGAGCTCCTATTAACAACAGTTTCTGCTGCTTCACTACATACTTTGATTATTCAGCTGTTCCATCTACATCTGCATCTATTGCATCTGATCATGAAGCCCCAGAAGGAAAAGGGCCGACGCCATCTAATTTTCTCTTCTTTCTTCTTCATCGGTATTGCAGCTGTGAAGCTTTGCTGCTTTCCTGTGGCTGTCATGGCGGAAGGCTTTGATGGGACTACGACGAAGACGACAGTGCAGCATGTGGATGTGGGCGTGGTTTTGGATATGAAAACACCTTTTGGAAAGATGAGTATGAGGTGCATATCAATGGCACTATCTGATTTTTATGCTACTCATCCAAATTACAGAACCAGGCTCGTGCCTCACAGCAAAGACGCCAAAACCGATGCAGTCACAGCAGCCTCCGCAGGTACGTACGTAGTGCCTAACTACAATATTATAAATTTGTAATCAAGCTTGAAAGCTATGATTTTATCCTCGTTGTTAAAATTTAATTACTTCATGTTTAAAGTTTGAATTTCATGGCTAATTAACATGTAAGTTACTGTGCAGTAGCTATGCTTTTATTTATTTATTTTTGATTTCAGCTGAGCTTTTACTATATGTTAGTTGTCCCACGTGGAAAACGTAATAATAAATTTTCATATATTTGCATTTATGGTATTTAGTTTATCTCACATGAAAAAATTAGTGAACAGTTTTTCTAGAATTTGAATTATAAATAAAACTGCATGTATTGAGGACTTTCAGACCAGAAGTTTGAAATACAAGGTTGTGCTTGGACTTGGAAGTTATCCTTGGCTTAGCCAACTAAGATAGTTTTTGATTATTTCACTGTAAAAGATTTTTAACTTAACCAAGATTGATATTTATTTTGCCATAGTGAGATGCTTATTTTGCTATAGAAGAGTTTCCAACCTCACTAAAATTAGTTTCTTAGATGTCCTAGAGTCAAATTAGTATCGGACTATCACAACATGTTTTCTTTTCCTATCTTTCTTGTCTTTTTTCTTTTTGTCATTCGTTGTTTATTTTATTTGTTTTCTTTCATTTCTTGCACTTATTTTGTTCTCTTTCTTTTGCTATCCTTTTTTAATCCTCTTTTGGTATGTTAGTCTTCTTGTTTTTTTTTTTTTTTTAAAAAAAAACTTTCTTGGGCTTGCTTTTTCTTCTTCTTATCTTTTCATTTATCTTTCCTATATTCTTGATTTTCTTTTCTTATTTTTAATGTTTCTGTAACACCATGGGGCGTTACAGTTTCTTTTTTTTCTTGCTCTTCCTATCTTTCTTGTTTCTCTTTCTTTTCTTTCTTGTTTTTTCTTTTATTGTCTTTACTAATTTTTTCTGCATTTTCTGTTCTCTTTTCCTTCTAGAAATTTTTCCCACTACATTATTTACAACACACCATTCTAACACGAAATAATGCCATTGGGACATCAAAATCCTCATTGCCAAAGTGTTCAAGAAATTGAAGTTGATGAATTATGCAAACAAGTTCAAAATCTTCAAAAGAGGATAACAATGCTTATAGATTATCAAAATCAAGGAAAATCCTATGTCGAAGGTAAGTCTTCTCCAACTAAAGGAGAATGACGCAGAAGCTACAATAATTATACTTTTATTATGTTTTGGGACATAGTTGTCCCACATAGAAAACTTAGTAATAAACTTAAGACACAGATGTTTGAATAAGCAAGTACTTATTCCCTCTTTCTGGCTATTTTGCCATACTGAGATTTTTAAAAAATTTTCAGGATTATTACTTATTTTCTAATAGTGGGGTTTTCAATATTATCAAGATTGGTCTCCACGACATCCCAACTTCAAGTCCACTCCTAAAAGAGTTTGTTCCAAAAAAGGTTTAGGAATGAAAAAACTATAATTCATTACTAATTTAGCAATATTGAATTTCGTATTATTAAAAATTAGAATTTCGTTGTTAAATAATTAAAAACCGTATAAATTAATTTTTAGGTTGCTGTAGCAAAAAATTCTTTAGCAAAGAAAAAGATAATTATTGGCTAATTAGCAACGAACATTTAAGTTTTTAGCGATGATATTAGAAGTCATTGCTAAAAGTGTGAATTACTATAACAAAATCAGTTTCATCGCTAAAGTTTATTGCTGGTGCTCAAAATTCTTGGAGTGATTATGATGCTATACTAAGATTTCAGGAAGTAAGGAAATTAGCTGTGAGATTAATTTTGATGCTAACGTTTATCAATGTGTATGCGACTGTTGCAATAAATTTTGTTCTCAATAGCAGAATTCCTTGAAAATTATGCACGATTAGACTCTCTAATATATATATTTTTTACTTCTGCAAATTAAATATTAATGTAGCCGTGGACTTGATAAGAAATGAGAAAGTGCAAGCAATCATCGGTCCACAAAATTCGGGGCAAGCCAATTTCATGGTGCAACTTGGAGAGAGAGCTCAAGTCCCTGTTCTTTCTTTCAGTGCCATTAGCTCCTCTCTCTCTCCCATCCAAACCCCATATTTCATTCGCACTGCACAGAACGATTCCTCCCAAGTGGCTGCCATCGCAGCCATTGTTCGGGCCTATGGATGGAGAGCTGTCGTCCCAGTCTATGAAGACACTGATTATGGCAAAGGTTTCATTCCTTATCTCAGCGATGCCTTGCATGAAATTGATGCACGCATCCCTTACAGAAGTGTCCTCCCCCGCTCAGCTAGTGATGCCCAAATTACTAGCCAGCTTTACAAGCTGACTACCATGCAGACCAGAGTATTTGTTCTCCACATGGGTCTCTCCTTGGGCCTTCGTCTCCTATCTAAAGCTAAGGAGATTGGAATGATGAGCCGTGATTATGTCTGGATCACAACAGATGCTTTAACCAGCTTCAGTGATTCTTTCAATCAGTCAATCGTCGACTCAATGCAAGGCATTTTAGGTGTGAAGCAATATGTGGCTAAGTCCAAAGAGATCGATGATTTCAAGCTCAGATGGAGAAGAAGTAATCTTCATGACATTGAGGTGGAGTTGAATATTTTTGGCATTCGAGCATATGATACTGTTACAGCACTGGCAATTGCTGCAGAGAGAACTGAGACTACAATTCAGTATTCCCATAACAGAAACCCAAAAACTGGAGAGAATTCAACTGAATTAGACCCGCTTATAGTATCCTCAATGGGTCCAAAACTTCTGGAAGCCATAAGAAAGACCGAATTCAGAGGGTTGGGGGGTCATTTCCATCTAGTCAGTGGACAATTGCAATCCTCAGCCTTCCAGATAATCAATGTGATAGGAAAGGGAGAGAGGGTGGTTGGTTTTTGGACTCAAGAACATGGGATTTCACAGGAT
Source organism: Annona cherimola (assembly GCA_030490835.1). Taxonomy (NCBI): domain Eukaryota; kingdom Viridiplantae; phylum Streptophyta; class Magnoliopsida; order Magnoliales; family Annonaceae; genus Annona; species Annona cherimola. The sequence goes on from CM059977.1 coordinate 71,039,426, forward strand.
CTGAACTTTTCTCTTGGGCAGGAGTATTCAACTTCTGCTTCAGATCTTCGTCCCATCATCTGGCCAGGAGAAACAACTGTGGTGCCCAGGGGTTGGGTAATTCCAACCAATGGAAAGAAGCTAAAGATAGGAGTACCCATCAAAGAAAGGCTATTTGAGTTCGTGAAGGTGGAGAGGAATTCCAGCACAACAGTTGTTAGTGGATATTGCGTTGATATATTCAAGGCAGTAGTGGAAGTACTGCCATACGCTGTTCCATATGAGTTCATTCCATTCCAAACGGAAGATGGAAAGAAGGCTGGAGATTATGATGATCTTGTTAAACAAGTGTACGATCAGGTAATTAATTAGACTTGCTCCATATTAATCATTTTTGAAAACTAGTTCAAGAACATTATCATCATAGGTTATAATGTGATTCATGTTGCTGATAGTAGTGGAGATCACATCTAAAAATCTGCACATGGAAATAGTATTTGCTGTATCATGAATGTTAATTTATGGAGGGCAGAGCTTGGTGCAACCCATGTGACCAATGGTGCTGAGTTTGACTCACAGGAAGCAACATCTTTGTAATAAAGCAGAGATAAGGCTGTGCACATGGAAGCCCCATCCACCGACTTTAAAATGTGCAGGAGCTCCAATCCATCACTGCGTCCAACCTTTAATTTGTTGGATATGCTAGCCGTCTTTGTTTTATTTAAGATGATTCTTATTAAAGCTTACTGACCAGCTGTATTGTCCTTATTACTCTTCTTGATTTTTATGCATCTAGCTAAATTTAGAGCTACTTGCTACAAATTTCTTACAGGTTGGTTTTGAATTTGCAGAACTATGACGCAATTGTGGCAGACATGACAATCACAGCCCAGCGGTCACTGTTTGTGGATTTCACCTTGCCATACGCAGAGTCTGGAGTGGCAATGGTAGTTCCTATAAAAGAAGATGAAAGCAAGGAAACATGGGTATTCTTGAAACCTTTGACATTTGATCTATGGCTAACAAGTGGTGCTTTCTTTGTCTTTACGGGCTTTGTCGTGTGGATTCTTGAGCATCGCATAAATGATGAATTTAGGGGCCCACCTGCACAGCAACTTGGCCTAATATTTTGGTTCTCCTTTTCCACCCTTGTGTTTGCACACAGTAAGTACTTTTGATGTTCTAATTCTATCTATTTTGTCTTTTAATTTATTGTAGGGTGTTCAATCGGAAGTTTGAAATCTAATCAGCCTTGAAGTATGCAATCAGTACTCTATTTATGTCTGAAACTTGGTGACTTGACAAAACATTTTTTATCATTAAACTATTGCTTAACTAGCATGAAATGTCAGAAAACATATGCATGCAGAGCTTGTAGCTAGTAACTTGCATATACTGTTCCTTTTATAAAGTATGTGCTTAGATCATGAAAAGCAATTTGTGAATAGCTATTTTACCTCTCATTTTCCCTAGCTTCTTACCCATGGGCTAAGGGAAACAAAGTGGTTAATTTCCTGTTCTAATTACTGCAGAGGAAAAGGTGATCAACAACTTGTCCAGGTTTGTAGTAATCATATGGATGTTTGTCGTATTTATCCTTACATCAAGTTACACTGCTAGCCTGGCCTCAATGCTGACAGTCCAACAACTACAACCAACTATCACAGACATCACCGAACTTAGGAAGAATGGGGAATACATTGGATATCATAATGGACCATTCATGAGAGAATTCATGAAGCGTTTCGACTTCGATGAGTCAAAGTTGAGGCCTATAACTACTCCTGAAGGATACGATGAGGCACTGTCAAAAGGGAGCCACAATGGTGGTGTTTCTGCTATTTTTGATGAGATTCCCTATCTAAGGCTCTTCCTTGCCAAACACTGTGGTAAGTTCACCATGGTTGAACCAATATACAAAACAGGAGGATTTGGCTTTGTAAGTGCTCTCTCTCTCTCTCTCTCTCTCTCTCTCTCTCTCTCTCTCTCTAATCATCCTTGTCTCAAGAGTCCTCATATTTCATGCCTTATTTAGGCGTAATGCTTCATATTTGCTTTACAGGTCTTTTCCAAAGGATCTCCACTAGTCTCTGATGTTTCAAGAGCGATTTTGAATGTAACGGAAGGAGAAAAAACGGCAGCAATTGAACGAAAATGGTTTGGCCTCCAGAACAGTTGTTCGAATAAATCAGCTAACATCACTTCAAATGGCCTCACACTTTCTAGTTTTCGCGGTCTTTTCTACATTACCGGCATTGCTTCCACCTCTGCACTCATCATCTTCTCAATTTCATTCCTATATGAGAATGGGTGCGTCTTGATAGGGGATGACCCCAACAGCTCCATTTGGCAAAGATTTCTTTCTCTTAGCCAATGCTTTGATAAGAAAGAGTCATCTGCACGTGCTCTCTCTCAGAAGAGTGACCAGAACATTAATGCAGAACTTCATGACGTGCAAAGCAACAGTTTCGCTCAGACATCACCAGCATCAGAGGTGCAAACAAGCGTTTCTGATAGTGTAGGAAGACTATTTGGTTCTCCAGAAGAGGATTACCCATCTGTATAATTTGATTTTTCAAGAATGCCATTACCACCAGAAATTGATAGTGTAAACGTTTGGGTTGATAATAGCTGACAAATCCGAAGGATAAATTTTTAGATTTTTGAACCACTTTTACTAGCTAGAATTTGTGGTGGATATATTTGCTAGAAAAATATATAATGCAATAGAAAAAACAACATGTTAACTTATGTATAAAGTCTATGTAGTTGGAATTGTGCATTTTTTTTTTTTTTTTGAGATAAAGGAATTGTGCATATTTGATAATAATATAACTTCAGTCCCACAGTGACCCTACGCAAGTTGAAAAAACCTTATGTGGGGTTTATCAAAGACATAAATCATTGACTATCTTATTATGGTTTAAGCTCACTGGAACATGGACGCAGGAAAACAAATTGTCATTAACAAATGGGGACTTTTATCCTCTTACTCATGAATATTAATTACAGATTTCAATTGCTAATTTTCCCATGTAATGTAACATGAATATTCTAGGATGGTGAAGCCTTATTTTTCAGCAACCTTTGAAGCATACCCAATTTCATTGTATGCAAGCAGACTGTATGACTTTGAGGCCTGATTTTTAAGGAAATCTTTGAATGACGGACAACTTTCTTGAGCTTTAAGTTTCTTCAACTGATGTCTCTTCACTGCTAGAAAAGCCCGACAGTCTTGGGGGTGAGCCAACTTGATTTGAAGACTCTCCTTCTGTGATTAAGGTTGCATCAGTGTTGATGGAAGCATTGGATGGTCTAGGTGAAACATCATTACTGATAGTTGACGGTCTAGCCCCAGCTTGGGCGCCATCCCCTCTATTTTTTTGTGCACCATTTTCTTTAGGCTCCTCACAATCTTGATGGGAATTGCATCCATTATCAAATCTTTTTGCCAATTCACCGATGCGTTTCCAAATGGGTACATCAGCCATTGCAAAGACATCCCCATTCCGGTAGACAAATTGATATAGGAAGATTATGAGGGCAGAGAATGTGGCTACTCCCGTAATAATAAAGAGGCCTCCAAAGCTCTCTAAGCTGAAACTGTTGGAGGTGACTGTTAGTGTGGTGCCTTCACTTCGACAATTTTTTTGACTCCCGAACCATGCTTGCTCTATTGTAACCATTCTATCTCCCTCTGTAACATTTAGAATGGCCCTTGAAAAGTCAGCAACCAAAGGTGAACCTTTGGGAAATACCTGAAATGAGAATTGAATATGGTCATGGGGAAGAGAAAGGCAGCAAGCAATGCAAAAGCAATGATCAGCAACTACTTGTGACTCCTTATTCCATGACCAAAACAATGCTAATCATGGGAAATACTTGAAACGAGAATTGAATATGGTCATGGGGAAGAGAGAGGTAACAAGAAATGCAAAAGCAATGATCAACAACTACTTGTGACTCCTTATTCAATGACCGAAACAATGCTAATCATGGATAACGTTGGGAGTATATAATAGGCCATGTTTGTAATCATTGCATACAACTGAATGATTTCGCAATGACAGGGATGCAGCAAATGGACACCACAACCACAATTTGGGCCATGGGTCAGTATCAAACCACATGAACTAATGCTGGGAATAGCCTAACAGAAGTGCACCCTGGAAGGGAACAACATCAAGCACTTGATGGAAATAGAGGTTGGAGCGGTAGAAGAAGTTTGCCAGCAACATGCATTTGGACACAAGTCCAGCTAAGGGCAGTTAGTCTGCATGAAGTGTTCAGAATCGTGCAACCAATAACATGAATTCATTCTGTCTAAATACTCGATAGCTGTACAGAAGACAATGAGATCTTTTGGCTCCTAAACTACTCTGTTTTAGTTAGTTTGATTAACTGGTAGGGAGTTTCTACCACATAAGCAGAGTTGTTAGTTTAATATTGTGTTGACTACAAAAATTCAGAGATACAGTAAATTCTAAACAATCGGCACAGCAATATGGAAGATTATGAGACAAAAGGACTTACAAATCCAAAGCCTCCAGTCTTTTTGACAATGGAAACCATGTGATACTTGTCACAATATTTTGACATGAACTTTGAATATGGGATCTCTTGGATAATCGCCGCTACCCCACCATTTCTACTTCCCTTAGAAAGGGCAGCATCATACTCTTTAGCAGTGTTATACGGTTTTAAGTTGGAATCCTTGAAATTCAGGCTTTTCAACCAGCCATAAAGAAAGGAGGTTTGTTGGTATCCTACAGCTTCACCTGACTTAAGGAGATCCTCCAAGGTAGTGACAGCTGGTTCGAGACGTCGGACCGTCAATAAGGATGTCAAACATGCTGTGTAACTTTGTGTCAGTATCAATACTACAAACAACCATATGATCCTCACAAACCGGGCCAGGTTGCTTATAACTTTCTCTTCTGCAACAAAAATTTATTGTTAAAAAAATGGCAAAAGCTAAAGGATATATAACCAAACTTAAAGAGTGAAATGTAGATACGCAGCTGTGTGCAAAGACAAGCGTTGAGAATGTGAACCATAAGACAGTGCTAATCTGCTCGCTTTTCGTTCCCCTGAAATCAGAGTTGATCTCATGCTCCAACACCCACACCACAATGCCAATGCAGATAAATGCTGCCAATGTCATCAACGAAAGGCCCAAGCTTAGAGGCTTCAAGAAAGTCCATAATTTTGTTTGTCGGCATATGGTGCTACCAAAGAGATTCCAGATTCAGTAAAAGGCAACGTGAATTCAACGTTCAGTGAGCGATTAGTAGTGACTGTTATGTCTCCCACCACTGCATCATACTTCTGCATTTGTTCAGAATATGGTCAGAGGAATATAAGCAAAACAGGAGCTAGCCTACCCTGCTACCCATGTTAAGCTACCCACATTTTAGGGCTCAACCATTAGCTACTAGTTTCCTGCAATTTCGTAACTTGTGGGAAGTTGCCCTTAAATGACTCATTTCAACCCTAGTCTACATTTTTTTCTACAGAGTGCTTAGCCAGCTAGCCCAGTATCATACATGTGCCTCCATGACAACCAAAACAAGGAAGAAAGATAAAAAGTAAACAAAATGTCCCATTAGAATTGATTGTTGAGATGCAAAAAATCAAAATCCAATCAACCTGAAGGTAGACTTGGTGAACAATGTTGGGATTTTCAAATTTATAATAAGTACAATATAGTTTCCTAGATAAACAATAAAACTAATATAGCTAAAGTGGTAAAAGACGTTCGCAATGGTGTAGTAGGTTTTGGGTTTGAATCCAATTTAGATGATTTTTTTGGATTTTCAATTTGCACCAAGGGATGCAATGAGTGAAGTTTGAATTTCAAACTTCAAATTGGCAACGTGAAAAGGCATGGGTGACGTGGCAAGATTCTAGGGATGCATCCAATTGAGAGATGCATTTATTAAATCGAATGGTTGTGTAATACGGCTATAAATATGGGTTAAAGCAAATGACCAATTTATTCCAACCAAGTGCTCTTGTCTTATTCAGACACATCTTACCTTCTTCAAGACATTGCGTTGTATCCATTCAGACATCCCATAGGTTGTCTTGACTAATACATTGTTGTTTTAATCAAGTTTTTGCAGTTTTACCGTTTTGTTTTAAAATTCTCTCCATTCAACTAAGAATTTTGTTTCCAAGTGTTCGTGTACCTAAAAAAGGTGTTGCTTCCCATTCTAGTTCAAGTTTCACTTTTGTATCCTGGAGGCAACTGCAAAATTATCATAAGCAGCAAAAAAGGTAGCAAAATTGCCTTAAGGAAAGTGACGTTGTAACACGCCTGAAGTGAAACTTAGTTTTATTTTCACTTTCCTCGCTTTTCTTAATTTTCTCCCTTTTTATATTTTGCCTCAACAATCTTCAGGCAATTTTCACTGGTCTTGTCCCTTTTCTATTATTTATAAATAGTCCTCCAGTCATCCATTCTACCTACAAAGCCCGATGTCCCTAGATTGGATTGCTGCGTTGATACCAACTTCAAGAGATAGAAACAATAACTTCATCTTTTCTTAACCCGCATTGGAGTTGTGTACGTCCTCACCATGCTAAGACCTGAAGAAAAAGAAGATGAAACGCTGCAAGATCAGCGCCGATGAGCAAAGTGGGACATAAACAACTATATTTGTAAAGGGCACATCATTGAAGCGCTACTTGACTCACTATTCGAAGTGTATCAGGATGCAAATACGGCCAAAGAAATCTAGGATTCGCTTCTACACAAATACAATATTGATGATGCAAGCATTAAACGGTTTCTAGTAAGCGATTTCCTTAGTTATACTATTACTGACGATAAACCAATCCTTGATCAAGTTAATGAGATTGAACATATCGTCAATTACCTTGGGTCACAGAGCAGTAAGATACATGAATCCATTCTTGTTGGTGCAATTATTGAGAAATTACTACCTAGTTGGAACAACCACTGTAAAAGTATAAAACAAATGAAAGGATCTATGAGTTTAGATGATCTTGCTCTTAATTTACACACTGAAGAAAAATTAAGAAAAAATGAAAAGAAAGAAGAGCAAGTTCTTGCTAAGGCTAATATGATTGAAGTTCCAAACCAAGTGACAAATGTCAATAATCAACATTCTAAGAGATATAAATTAAATACCAAAAAGACCATTACTAAGAAGAAAAAGGGACCTTGCTTTTATTACAAGAAAATGGGTCATTTAAAAAAATGAGTGTAGACTTCTCAAAGGAAAACTAACACTCAGTATGAATCATATCAGAGAAAAGGTCCAGAAGACCATTTAACTGGGGAACATTTTGTTGCTATGATTTTTGAAATTTATACAGAAAGTGATGACCAAAGCTGGTGGCTTAAATCTAAAGCCACTAGACATATTTGCAAAGACAGAAGTCTATTTAAAACCTATGAACTAATAAAAATAAAAATAAATTATTCATGGGTAATTCTTCTTCCACTAAGGTGGAAGGGTCAGGAATCGTGATCCTGAAACTGACTTCGAAAAAATCACTCACGAACGTACTTCATGTACCAGAAATACGCAAGAACCTAATCTCATTAGTCTTCTTAGTAAGTATAGTTTCAAATTAGTATTTGAATCAAGTCAAATTTATTGTAACCAAGGGAGGTGTATTTGTGGGCAAGGGCTATTTTGTAAATGATATTTTTCACCTAAATATCAATAATGGATCATTATCTTTTACTTATATGATTGACTCTTTTTTTTATGACATAGTAGATTAGGTCATGTTAATTTTCATAGTACGGACACTATGATAAAATTAGGTTCAATTCCTAAATCACATAATGAATTTTCAGATAAATATAAAATATGTCAAACTAAAATCACTAAAAAATCATTTCAAAAAGTTGAAAGGAATTTTGAATTACTAGGTTTAATTCATTTAGATATTTGTGATATAGAGAACACATTAACAAGAGGTAGAAAGAAATACTTCATAACATTTATAGATGATTTTAGTAAATATACTTATGTGTATTTATTGAAAGCTAAAGACAAAGCCTTAGATAAATTTAAATTTTATAAGGTTGAAGTTGAAAATCAACTTGAAAAAATAATTAAGTCCCTAAAATCAGATAGAGGAGGTGAATATTTATCAAGTGATTTTAATAATTTTTGTGAAAATACTGGGATTATACACCAAGTAACAACCCCTATGAATTATGAAAAAATAAAACACCTAATCTTAAATACCTAAGAGTATGAGGTTGCAGAACTTTAGTAAGATTACTTGATCCTAAAATACCAAAATTAGGACACAAGGGAATAGAATGCATATTTATAGGTTACGCAATGAATAGTAAAGTTTATAGGTTTGTGGTGGTAGAGCCTCATAGTCCAATTCAACAGAATACCGTTATTGAATCCCGAGATGTTGACTTTTATGAAAATACTTATAAGTTAATACCTAGACTCGATCAGACTGATGAATCTTCTTCTCAACCATTGAATAAATCTATAGTTAATAATTCTATACCCATGGAAAAAACTATAGATGATGATAATTTGAAAAAAGTAAATGAGCTAAAAAGGATGGTTATAATCGGTTTGGGCCTAATTTTTAGTTATACCTTATAGAAGGATCCAAAGACAAAATAAGTGAAGAACATATGACTGTGTTTCATACCGAAGGGGATCCATCTACTTATAAAGAGGCCATGAAATCTCCAAATGCATCATACGGGAAAGAAGCCATCCAAGATGAAATAGATTTTATAATGAAAAATGGTACATGGATACTAGTTGATTTACCACCTGAGTCTAAATCCATAGACTGCAAATAGATAAAAGAAATTAAAAGTTGATGGATATATTGATAAATTTAAAGCTACATTAGTAGCTAAGGGGCATAGACAAAAGGAAGGTATTGATTTCTTTGATATCTATGCCCCAGTAGCTAGAATTTCAACCATTAGGTTATTAATGGCTTTAGCATTAATTTATCATCTTGAAATTCATCAAATGGATGTAAAAACTGCTTTTCTAAATGGAGATTGAGATGAAGAAATTTATATGGAACAACCTGAGGATTTTGTATTACCTGGACAAGAAAAGAAAGTTTGTAAATTAATTAAATCTTTATATGGTTTGAAACAGACACCTAAGCAATGACATGAAAAATTTGATCAAGTTGTGTTAGCAAATGTTTTAAGTTAAATCAGTCAGATAAATGTATTTATAGTAAATTTGTTGCCAATAGAGGTGTCATTATTTGTTTATATATTGATGATATGCTTATATTTGGCACCGACCTTGAAATTATTGTAGAAACTAAAGTTTTCTATTAGTTAATTTCGATATGAAAGATATGGGCAGGGCCGATGTCATCCTTGGCGTTAAAATTATAAGAGATAGTAATATATTTTCTCTTTCTCTTTCTCAATCTCACTACATTGAAAAAATACTCAAGCGGTTTAATCATTTTGACGCTAGTATGGTCTCAACTCCTTTCAATCCTAGCGTCAAGTTTTGTAAAAATGGTGATAGATCTGTTGATCAGCTTGAATATGCTACAGTAATAGGAAGTTTAATGTATATTATGTGTTGTACTAGATCAGATATTGCTTTTGTTATAGGTGTATTAAGCAGGTTCACTAATAATTCAGGATATATGCATTGGGATGCAATTCATAGGATTTTGAAATATTTGAGAAAGACCATTGGCTATGGATTGCAATTATGGTGAATCCACTGTACTAGAAAGGTGCAGTGATGCAAGTTGAATTTCTGATACTAAGGAATCTATATTTATTAGTGGCTGAATTTTTACCATTAGAGGAGCTGTTATTTCGTAGGCTTCTAAAAAACAAAATTGCATTACACATTCGCGCATGAAATCCGAGTTCCTTGCTTAGTTGCGGAAGAGAAAGAGGCAGAATGACTTAGAAATTTATTACTTGAAATTCCTATTTAGCCTAAGCCAATACCTCCTATTTATTTATATTGTGATAGTGAAGCAACCTTGTCTAAAGCATACAATAAGACTTATAATGGTAAGTCACGATATATTGTATTGAGACACAATTATGTACGGAAGTTGCTCCAAGATGGAGTGATTAATATTAATTTTGTAAGATCAAGTGAAAACTTGGCAGACCCGCTTACAAAAGGCCTTACTAGGGAAGTGGTCTGTAAAACATAGAGCAGGATGGGACCGAAATCCACATCTAGGAGTTGCAAAAACTGAAACTCATTTCTATTCTCGTAGCCCAAGTCTAAGAGTTCAATAAGCAAAGTAAGTTATTTTTACAACTTGTGAACACTGATTATATTTATAATTTTGCATTCCTTAGACAATGCTTGGATCCTGTAACGTATTTATGAGGTTGAGTGTTTTATACTCTTAATGAATCTAAAACTACTAAGTTGGAGTATTTAGTTACATTGTACTCTAAATAGATCCACCTATATAAGTGTTGGAAGTGAGGCCGCTTCTGTTTGAAGAGTGTGTGGATTCACTATGAGGTGCTTATGAAACTAAAAATCTCCAAAAAAGTAAAAATTGATACACAAATTAAATGCACTTAGATTAATAGTCATATAAAAAATTTCGAAAAATAAAAAAGTAGGTTAAATACATCCAGGTGAATTGAAACTAAGTGCACCCAGTGCATAAAATCAATTCCCGTAAAAGTACTGAAAGGGTATGATGTTTTAAAATCACTAGCAATATTGAAAAAGAAAAAAACAATTTGTTATGTTTGAGCATTTTATTTTTGAGTTGAAACGGATGCAAATAACCCTAATATTTATTTAGTTAAGGTATTAATTAACCAACTAGTTGAATACTTTGGTGCACCCTAATAGCAAACTCATGAGATTGCTCTAGATTCTATTATTACCCACTAAAATATCCAAATAATGTAAAATAAGTCATTCTAAACTATGTCCACTATATCCCAAGAGGTTATTTGTATAAAGTATCATCTTGTTAGCCCTAACTAACAAACTCAAGTGCTAGCACAGGTCACTTTACCTAATTTTTAAATTTTTTAAAAATTGTTAATCTCATAATTAAAATTTATCATTTCTGAATATATGTATTTTTATATTTTTAAACATAGAATAATTTTTGTTATTTTAATAGTATTAATGGTAAAAATTTGTAAATATGAAAGATAGAAAACACATTTGTTTATTGTGAGGAATATCTTCAATTTTTTTAATATTATAAATGTACATATATTTTCATAAATTATTTGTTTATAGTGATAGATAGGTTATATAATATACTATAATATTTATATAGAGTTTTAATTTATGAAACTCTGTAAGCCTTTACTAATGCTCAATGGAAAATCTATTCTATCTATTATATTTAACATCATTTCTATTATTGTGAAGAACTTTTTATTTTCCTATTATCACTATGCATGACCTCATCTACAAAATATATAAAATCAATGCAATGAAATAATTTAATTCCAAATATAAATTTTAAATATCTAAATCATCTAAAATATTATTACTACGTAGATAGAAGATTATATAAAGGATTATTATATTCTAATATGTATATAAGTGAATCTAAGCATTTTCTTATAATTACATATGAACATATGTTTTTCGGTGAATGCGAGTAATGATATATTTGATTTGAATAAAACTTGATCTTCCAGTTAAATAAATGATATTAAATACAACTGTGGAGTGGAGTGGATTTCTCCTCAAGAATGAAGATCTTAAGATAACAAAGGTTATATAAAAGCACCTCCACATAACCTAATTACATAAAAGCAATGTCATATTATTTATATATAGAGAAAGATATTTAATGTTTTTAATAGTACTATAAGTTACATTCTTGTTAGTTCAAAATGTGCCCAACTTGATCATAAAATATAATCTACTTCACCACTTAATTTAGAATTTTTTGTTTTAGGGACATATCAATTTTCATCCAAATAGGATATGTATATGGGTCTCACCTGAAAATAGTATCATATCAATATAATAAAGTAATTTAACATAGATAATAATTTTAAAATTATTTTTTAATACACTTAATTTAGAATTTTTTATTTTAGGGGCATATCAATTTTCCTTCAGCTAGGATATGCATATGGGTCTCACCTAAAAATAGTATCATATCAACATAATAAAGTAATTTAATATAAATAAAAATTTTAAAATTATTTTTTAATGCATAACTATACATCTAAAGCATATATTATATATGGATAAATAATTGTATAAAATGTTAATATATTTAAGTGAATATGCGGCCCATCTTAAGTCAACTTCGCTATAGCTTTAGGACGGTTTTTGGACATATATATATATGGGGGTTGATCCTCTTAAGCCGGCCTAAAAACATATTTTTTGGCATTTTTCCAGTTTTTTTTTTTTATAAACTTGTTAAGCTAGATATGTTATACCTATAAATTAAGTTTTAACATTTGGGGATATTCTTAAATCTTTTTAAAAAAAAATTAAACAAAGTAGCATTATTGTGACTTTTCATCATTTGAAAATTATTAGATAAATGACATGGCAATATTATGTAATTCTGAAAATAATTAGGAATATTTGAAAATTTTCTTGAAATCTAGTTATATTTTAGAGATATTTCCAAGCAACCACCGGAGCTTTCCAAAATTTGTAATCATCCCGAATCCCACATAGCTTTGATTTTGCAATAACCGCATTAGCAGGAGACAAACTTTTCAGTTTTTGCAAGTAACCCCCCATTTTGGAACTTTATTCGCAAGAGGCACCCACTAGTGGTTTCCAAAAGTTAGAACTTTAAATAAAAGTTTATTCAAACTTTTTCAAATGAATTATATGATTTAGAGACAATTTATCATGATTTATATTGAATAAATAGGTTATGAGGGTCTTTTGCAAATGAAGTTCAATAGTAGGGGAGTAATTTGCAAAATTAAAAATTATTGATATAATTTGCTAATTTTTTTTTTTAAAAAGCTTATGATCGTTTGCCAATATCCCCTATATTTTATCGTGCCATTATAAGCGGACTTCATCATAGTTAATAATCTACCTATGATTTCGTGTTCAAGAAAATGGTAGAAATCTGCCTTCGAGATTGCCGACAAGCACGTTGTACTACGTTGACTGTCTTTGCAGGTCGTTGTAGATAATTAATATCGTGTATTTTAGGGTGCAGCAGAAGACGAAATTAAAATTTAATCCAATCAAATCTGTACATGTGCCCCATTCGTACAAAGTTAATGCAATAGAATTGTTTAGCTTTTATATCAATTTCAAATTTTTCTTTCACCATATAAAGCTATAAACTATCTAAACCATTAATCCTATATATGTACGCAATTAATACTATAAAGTATAATATTCTCATACATATATATATAACCTTTCTGGTGCATTTACCTGCATCATAATTAACAATGTGTTTGGCCTAAAATAGGCCCTATATGTACTTAAATATATTTGTACTTTATACAATCATATATCTATATATAAATTTTATAGTAAATGGTTTATATGTTGAAAAAAAAACTTTAAAACTATTGTTTACATTAAATTATTTTATTAAGTTGAATTCGTATCTTTTCAGATGGAGTTCATATACATATCCAATTGCGATGAAAATTAGTATGGTAATAGAATACATAACTCAAAATACAATAATAGATGAAGTATATTACAATTTTATAATCACATAAGACCTATTTTAAGTAACTGCGTTGTAATTTTGGTGCAGTGACTCGAATCACTCTCTGTACACAAACCCACCTAATGAAGTGTTTTTCTGAATTTACATACGTAAGTCTGCATTTTTATGTAGTTTCCGTCCACCCAAGACATGGATGGAAATGATTTTCGATACCATAACAAAATAAATAATTTTAAACTATATGACGGGAACGATATTATTGATTTGATTGTACAAACTCTACCCTAGTTATAAAGAGACTGCACCGCATACCTAGACTAAGTCAACGCAAATTAAATTAATAGCGATATTTTCAGCACCGTAGTCTAAGTCAACGCATTCTCACACCCTAGTTAATTCATATAATTACAGATGTATGATAGAAATTTCAGCTCTTCCATCGACACCTGCATCTTTTACATCTGATCATGAAGCCCCAGAAGAAAAATGGCCAACACCATCTGATGTTCTTCTCTCTCTTCTTCATCCCTTTTGCAGCTGTGAAGCTTTGCTGTTGTCCTGTGGCTGTCATGGCTGAAGGCGATGACAGGAATACGACGAAGCCGACAGTGCAGCATGTGGATGTGGGAGTGGTTTTGGATATGAAGACACCTCTTGGAAAGATGAGTATGAGGTGCATATCAATGGCGTTATCTGATTTTTATGCTACTCATCCAAATTACAGAACCAGGCTCGTTCTTCACAGCAGAGACTCCAACACCGATACGGTCGCAGCAGCCTCTGCAGGTACGCAGTGCCTAACTTCATTATTATAAATTTGCTAATCAAGCTTGAAAGCTATGATTTTATCTTCCTTGTTAAAATTAAATTATCTTACATGTTTAAAGTTTGAATTTCATGGCTAATTAACATATAAATTACTGACGCTATAGTTATGCTTTTATTTATTTATTTCTATTTCAGCTAAGCTTTTATTGCATGTTAGCTGTCCCACGTGGATACCATAATAATAGATTCTCATGGGACGTTTGAGAATATAAAAATGGTGGGAAACGTGGTATTTGGTAGGAGTAGAAAATGAAATATTTTGAAAATTGTGTGATTAATATGAAATAACAGGGGTAAAGTTAGAATAAATAAGTTTGTTGAAAGGTAGTTGATAGGGAAAATGATTAGAATATAGGGGTAAAAGTGGAAAAATATGATGATTGATTGATTAATGAAGTGCCTTGAAACCTGTGCCCCCACAATTTTCCTCCTATGTTTCCCACACTCGATTCCCAAACGTTTCCTTATATGTTTTCTTTTTATGTTATTTAGTTTATTTCACATGGAAAAATTAGTAAAAATTTTCCGATATTTGGGTAATAAATAAAGGGACCCAACCCATGGAAAGGTCTTCCCCTGAGAAAAAAAGAAAGAAAGTAGGGTCATTATGGCAATTTGATAGTGTGACTATATTTGTTTGAAAATGTAAGTATGTTTTTTTTTATAAAATTTGTATTAAATATATATAAAATCTCAATCTGTTCCATTCATTTGGTGGATTAATCATTAAAATATATGTGGATATATTTTTTATTATTTGACATTTTGTAAAAATATTTGTGTAGAAAATATTATTTTTTACTAAGATGTAATTATATTTGGTACAGCTGGAAAATATAGTTTATATAAGAAATTATATTATGTTATTTAAAGTTTATATAAATAAGGTACTCTTAAAGATAATAATTTCAATATTTATTTCTGAATTTTTTGAAAATTTAATAATATTTTTTATTTTTCGAATATAATAGAATCTAACAGCATCTAACTGCTTCTAACCAGATCTAACAACATTTAACCGGATCTAACTGCATTTAACTAGATCTTACTAGATCTAACTTTTAATATTAATAAGTTATTCTCAATTTAACACCCATATTATAATCCTAGGCCCATTATAAAATCATTTATATCTCGCTTAAAAAGTTAAAACTTAGATAATAGGATTTAATGAGATCACCTAATTCTAATAGCATCTAACAGTATCTAATCATATCTAACTACATTTAACCGGATCTAACAACATCCAATCAAATCTAATAGCATCACATCTAACTAGATCTAACTTTTGATATTAATAAATTAATTTTAATTTAACACTTGTAACATGATCCTAAGCTCTTTATAAGGTCATTTATACCTTAATTACAGAAATTAAAACTTGAATAATAGGATTTAATGAAACCATCGAAATGTAACAGCATCTAATAGCATTTAACTACATCCAACTACATCTAACCATATCTATCAATATCTAGCCGTATCTAACCACATTTAATTGCATCTAACTAAATATAACTTTTGATATTAATAAGTTAAATCTAATTTAACACTTGTAATATGAAAGGCAAGCAGCTATGACCGTATTTTAAAGCTTCCCCAGCAGACATCATAATCTCTCAGATCCAGCGACGACGAGTATCCCTTGGTAGATCTGATCCATCCAAATGATGAGAGATGAAAATCCCTCCAAATCGGCGGTAGTGTTTCATTCTCCAGTGGACATTATGAATAGAGAAAACCCATATCAATAAAAATAGGATAGCCCCGATTCTTCCATTTTCTGACAATGATCCTATAGATCCAGCCACCATTATGAGACTAAGATGTGAGAGCATGCCCAAATTGATAATGGAGAATAATGGAGGAGGTAGCCCAAGAGCAATGGCAATGTGGAGGAGGCAGAAATGCGAGAGGGTAATGACAAGACCAAAAACGCGGCAGCGCGAAAGCAAGGAAGCGCAGCTAGGGCAACCGAAATGAGGAGAAAGGGGGAGGATCGTGCAGGTGCGGGGTGCGAGTGATAGAGAATACAAAATCCTACCCCCTTTTGAAAGTTTTAGATACCAAAAATGCCCTTTGCGGTCTAAGCCGCTGATTGAAAATGAACAGTGGATAGCTACTTTAACTTGAGAAAACTGTAAGTACCCCTTCTCATGGGTTGACACCCATAAATAACACTGTATTAAGGGCTTATCAAACACCAAGTTAGGAATACAAGTTATTGTTGGAGTGAGCAAGTACTTATTCTTTCTTTGTGATGTTAAAGTTATCCTTAGCTTAGCCAACTTGGTTAGTTTTTAGTTATTTTACCATAGCGGATTTTTAATCTCACTAAAATTGTTATATATTTATCCAAGCGAAATGCTTATTTTGCTATAATGGGATTTTTAACCTAACCAAAATTAGTCTCTATGATGTCCTAGAGTCAGCTTCGTATTAGAGCACGTTTTCTTTTCTTATTTTTTTGTCTTATTATTATTATTATTATTATAATTCATCGTCTGTTTTCTTTTCTCTCTTTCTTTTCTTGCCCTTATTCTGTTCTCTTTCTTTTGCTGTCTTTTTTTTGTCATTCTTTTGCTATGTTACTCTTCATATCTTTTCTTATCTTTCTTAAACTTGTTCTTTCTTTTTCTTATCCTTTTGTTTGTCTTTCCTATCTTCTTTTTTTTCTTGTTCTTCCTATCTTTCGTGTTTATCGTCCTTGCCTTTCCTGTTTTTCCTTCGTTGTCTATACAGTTTTTTTTATGCCTTTCCTTTTCACTTTTCCTTGAAGAAAATTGTCCTACTACGTTATTTACACCACATCATCGTAACCTGAAATAATAACTTAACATGCCATCAAGACGCCAAACTCATCATCAACAAAGTATTCAAGAAATTGAAATTAATAAACTATGCAAACTAATTCAAAAACTTCAAAAGAGGATCGTAGTGCTTACAAATTTCTAAAAATAAGAAAAATCCCACATCAAAGTCAATTTTTCTCCAATGAAGAGAGCACGTCATAGAAGCTATAATAATTTTTTAAAATTATGTATTAGTTGTCCCACATGAAAAAGATAGTAATAAACATATTTGCTTTATAGCATTTAGTTTGCCTCACATGAAAAAGTTAGAAAAAAAATTTCATGTGTTCAACATTTGAAAAGTGGTAAAACTTTTGACGAAAGTTTTTTTTATATAAAAGTTTTAAAATTAGTAGAAATTGATGTGATATGATAAAGATAATGATGATGAATAAAGAGAATAAAGTTAAAATAAATAGGTTAATAGTATAGATAGATGGTAGAAATGATAGAAACGTAGGGTAATTATATAAGAAAATTTAAAATAATAATTAAAAAATAGAGTAGTTATAGAAATTGAAAAGTTTTAGAAAAGTTTGGTTAAAAACATTTTTTCTTTTGTCAAACATCCCCTATAAATAAAACTCTGTTGAGGACTTGTCGAACATGGAGTTTTTTAATAAAAGTTATATTTAGAGTAATCAAGTACTTTTTTTATGAAATAGAGTAATCAAGTACTTATTCGACTATTTTGTCAAACTGAAATTATGAACCTTGCCAAGGTTAATACTTATTTTCTCATAGTGGAATTTCCTGTGTCACTAAAAATGTTCTTCACAATATCCCAATGTCAAGTTCGCTATGAGGTTTGTTCCAAAAAAGGTTTAGCAAAAAAAAAAAAAAAAGAATTATCATTCATTATCAATTTAGCAATACTGAATTTCATTTATCGTTAAAATTTAAAATTTCGTTATTAAATAACTTTAGTAACCATATAAATTAATTGTCACGTTTTTTATCAAAAAAATTTAAGTGTCAGGTTGTTAGAGTAAAAAATCGTTAACAAAGAAAAATAATAATTATTTGTTAATTAGTTATGAACAATTAAGTTTTTAGCGATGATATTAAGAATCATTGCTAAAAGTATGAATTATTATAACAAAATTAGTTTCATTGCTAAAGTTTATTGCTGTTGCTCAAAATTCTTGGGGTGATTATGATGCTATATTAAATTGTTAGCACGTAAGAGTAATTAGCTATGAGACTAAGTTTGGTGTTGACATTTATCAATGTATATGCGACAATGATGTTGCAATAAATTTTGTTGAAAATTCTTTATGATTAGACTCTCTAATAGATTTTTTTTTTGCTTATGCAAATTAAATATTAATGTAGCCCTGGACTTGATAAGAAATGAAAAAGTACAAGCAATCATCGGTCCACAGAATTCAGGGCAGGCCAATTTCATGGTGGAACTTGGAGAGAGAGCTCAAGTTCCTGTTCTTTCTTTCAGTGCCATTAGCGCCTCTCTCTCTCCCATCCAAACCCCATATTTCATCCGCACTGCACAGAGCGATTCCTCCCAAGTGCCTGCCATTGCAGCCATTGTTGAGCCTATGGATGGAGAGCTGTCGTCCCAGTCTATGAAGACACTGATTATGGCAAAGGTTTCATTCCTTATCTCAGCGATGCATTGGACGAAATTGATGCACGCATCCCTTACAGAAGTGTCCTCCCCTGCTCAGCTAGTGATGCCCAAATTACTAGCCAGCTTTACAAGCTGATGAGCATGCAGAACAGAGTGTTTGTTCTCCACATGGGTCTTTCTTTGGGCCCTCGTCTCCTCTTTATGGCTAAGGAGCTTGGAATGATGAGCCGAGATTATGTCTGGATCACAACAGATGCTTTAACCAACTTTATCGATTCTTTCAATCAGTCAATCATTGACTCAATGCAAGGCATTTTAGGTGTGAAGCAATACGTGGCTAAGTGTAAAGAGATTGATGATTTCAAGCTCAGATGGAGGAGAAATTTTCCTGACATGGGGGTGGAGTTGAATGTTTTTGGCATTCGAGCATATGATACGGTTACGACACTAGCAATTGCTGCAGAGAGAATTGAGACCACAATGCAGTATTCCGACAACAAAAGCCCAAAAATGAGAGAGAATTCAACTGATTTGGATCCACTTGTAGTCTCGTCAATGGGTGCAAAACTTCTTGAAGCCATAAGAAAGACAGAATTCAGAGGCCTGGGGGGTCATTTCCATCTAGTCAGTGGAGAATTGCAATCCGCAGCCTTTCAGATAATCAATGTGATAGGAAAGGGAGAGAGGGTGGTTGGGTTTTGGACCCAAGAACACGGAATTTCACCGGATCTAAACTTTTCTCACGGGCAGGAGTATTCAACTTCTGCTTCAGATCTTCATCCAATCATCTGGCCGGGAGAAACATCTATGGTGCCCAAGGGCTGGGTAATTCCAACCAGTGGAAAGAAGCTAAAGATAGCAGTACCCATCAAAGAATGGCTAGTTGAATTCGTGAAGGTAGAAAGGAATTCCAGCACATTGGTTGTTAGTGGGTACTGCATTGATATATTCAAAGCAGCAGTGGAAGCACTGCCATATGCTGTCCCATATGAGTTCATTCCAGTCCAAACAGAAGGTGGGAAGAAGGCTGGAAATTATGATAATCTTGTTAAGCAAGTGCACCTTCAGGTGAGTAATTAGATTTGCTCCAAATTAATCATTTTTAGATATTCTGGTTCAAGAACATTGTCATCATAGGTCATAATGCGATTCATGCTGTTGATAATAGTGGAGAACAGATCTAAAAATCTATACATCGAAATAGCTAAATTTAGAGCCACTTGCTACATATTTCTTACAGGTTGTTCTTGGATTTGCAGAATTATGATGCAATTGCGGCAGACGTGACAATCACAGCTCAGCGGTCATTGTTTGTAGATTTCACCTTGCCATACGCAGAGTCTAGAGTGGCAATGGTAGTCCCTATAAAAGAAGACGAAAGCGAAAAAACATGGGTATTCTTGAAACCTTTGACATTTGATCTATGGCTAACAAGTGGCACTTTCTTTGTCTTTACGGGCTTCGTAGTGTGGATTCTTGAGCATCGCATAAATGATGACTTTAGGGGCCCACCTGCCCAACAACTTGGCCTAATATTTTGGTTCTCCTTTTCCACCATTTTCTTCACACACAGTAAGTACTTTTGATATTTTTATTCTATTTGTTTGACTTTTAATTTATTGTAGGATATTAAATTGGAAGTTTGAAATCTAATCAACCTTGAAGCGTGCAGTTAGTATCCTATTTATGTCTGAAACTTGATGAATTGATAAACGCATTTTTCTATCATTAAACAATTACTTAACTAGAATGAGAATGAGAGAAAAAATCTTAGCAATGTTTGAATAGCAATTTTATGTCTTATGTTCTCTAGCTTCTGACCCATGGACCAAGGGAAACAAAGTGGTTAATTTTCTGTTCTAATTACTACAGAGGAAAAGGTGATGAACAACTTGTCCAGGTTTGTAGTAATCATATGGATGTTTGTCGTATTGATTATTACATCAAGTTATACTGCCAGCTTGGCCTCAATGCTGACAATTCAACAACTACAACCAACTATTAAAGATATGGATGATGTCCAACGATTGAGATTTACAAAAATGAAACTTGTTAGGTCTGCCAAACGCTATTGGCAAGGGGTTCTAGATAAAAGTCAACGCGTAGGAGTACCTATCACAACATAGGCTGAAATGAAAGCTAAATTGAAAGAGAAATATCTTCCTGAATATCATCAGACTCAACTATTGGAACAACTAGTTAACGTGAAACAAGGATCATTAAGTGTAACTGACTATCTTAATAAGTTTGAAGATTTAAAAATGAAATGTGGAATACAGGAAGATCCTTGGGTTACACGAACAAAGTTTATCAATGGCCTGAAATCAGAAATCAAAACTTTGTTGAAATTGCATTTAGTTATTTCTGTGGAAGACGCATATTATAAAGCTCTAGAATTGGAAAATTTTCAAAAATCTTTCACTAACAAACTTTTGATTCCACAAACCGGAGAGACATGGGTATCCAAATTAAATTCTAATCTAACATCTTTTCAAGGAACAATTAAACCATTGCCTGAACAATACGCAAGTAGGGAAAAGAGTAATCCAGTTTCTCGATTTGATGTCACTAGTAAGCGGATTAATGATCCATGTTTTCATTGTGGGGGTAAAGGTCATATTGCATCACAATGTCCTCAGCACACACTCACAATTAATCATGTAGATGATCATGAAGATGTGACCATTGATCAAGTTGCTGAAACTTTTGAAGAACCATCGGATTGTGAACTTGATGGAGACTATAGCTACAATGAGGACTTGCAATTAAATGTTGTGCGTTGCATTTTGACTACTTCTTTTTCAAATAGTGATTGGAGACGTACAAATATATTTCATCAATTTTTTAAATGTGGGAATACAGTATGCAAGATTGTTATAGATAGAGGTAGTTCCATGAATGTGATTGCGAAATCAGCTATAGCCAGATTGAATTTGAAAACTGAACCACATCCTCATCCATATTGTGTAGCATGGGTAGACAAAACTACACTTCCTGTTAATGAAAGATGCTTGGTTCCTATATCGATAGGTGATTATTCTGATCATATTTGGTGTGATGTGCTACCCATGGATGTGGCTCATATTCTTCTTGGTCGACCATGGCTATATGACTTAAAAGTAATCCATTATGGGCAACCCAACACCTATATTATTAAGCATAATGGAAAATCTATCCTTTTGAAGCCTGTTAAACCTAAAGAAAATGATAGATCCCACAAAGAGTCTCCAGTTGATTCATCTGAAAAACGACCTTTGCATATTCTTAAAGGAAAGCAATTTGAAAAAGAAGGACAAGATTCAGGACTCATTTTAGCTATAGTAACCAAAGATGAAACAAATACTGTTCTTCATGAGACTAATGTAGCATTACCTGAAATCCAAGCATTAATGAAAGAATACAAATATGTGATTCCTGATGAATTATCAAATGAGCTTCCACCTATGAGGGATATTCAACACGCTATTGATTTTATACGAGGATCTCAATTACCAAATTTACCTCATTTTCGTATGAATCCTAATGAGCGTGCTGAATTAAAAAGGCAGGTAACTGAACTGCTTGATAAGGGGTTTATTCGTGAAAGTCTTAGCCCATGTGTTGTACTAGCTCTATTAACCCCTAAAAAAGATGGATATTGGAGAATGTGTGTTGATAGTCGTGCAATCAACAAAATTACCATAAAGTATAGATTTCCTATACCAAGACTTGATGATATGTTAGATCTTTTGACTGGCGCACAATGGTTCTCTAAAATAGATCTTAGAAGCGGATACCATCAAATTTGAATTAGAACGGGGGATGAATGGAAAACTGCCTTTAAAACTCAAGATGGATTGTTTGAATGGTTGGTTATGCCTTTTGGACTATCAAATGCCCCAAGTACATTTATGAGAATTATGAACCAAGTATTTCAACTTTTCATTGGAAAGTTTGTGGTAGTCTATTTTGATGATATTCTCATTTATAGCCGTTCTAAGGAAGAACACTTGCAACATTTAAAATTTGTTCTTGAGACGCTTCGATCTGAAAAGTTCTTTGTAAACCTCGAGAAATGTTATTTTTTGACAAATCAAGTGATTTTCTTAGGATTTGTGGTATCAGCTAATGAAATTTCTATGGATCCCTTAAAGGTAAAAGCCATTAGGGAATGGCCAGAACCCAAATCAATTTCTGAGGTGCGAAGTTTTCATGGTTTAGCTGCATTTTATCAGCACTTCATTAAAGGGTTTAGCACAATCATGACTCCTATCACAGATTGCTTGAAAAAAAGAATTTCAATAGTCAACTTCTGCATCTAGAGCATTTAAGGAGATTAAAAAGAAAATGACTGAGTCACCTGTTGTAACGCCCCAGGCCTAACAGTAAGGTATTGTCCGCTTTGGGTTCACGTGCATCCCGTCCTTCCCCAAAAGGCGCCTCACTGAGGTACCTGGCAGCCTCCACTTATAACCCAGGCTCCCCCCCATCCTAACCGATGTAGGATATCACATTCACCCCCACTTAGGGCTCCAGCGTCCCCGCTGGACACTATCGGCCGGAGGTCGGGAGTCGGCTCTGATACCATTTGTAATGCCCCAAGCCTAACAGTAAGGTATTGTCCACTTTGGGCCTCGGCTCGCACGGTTTTGCCCCTCTGGGTTCACGCGCATCCCGTCCTTCCCCAAAAGGCGCCTCACTGAGGTACCTGGCAGCCTCCACTTATAACCCAAGCTCCCCCCCTCATCCTAACCGATGTAAGATATCACATTCACCCCCCCTTAGGGCTCCAGTGTCCCCGCTGGACACCATCGGCCGGAGGTCGGGAGTCGGCTCTGATATCATTTGTAACGCCCCAGGCCTAAAAGTAAGGTATTGTCCACTTTGGGCCTCAGCCCGCACGGTTTTGCCCCTCTGGGTTCACGTGCATCCCGTCCTTCCCCAAAAGGCGCCTCACTGAGATACCTGGCAGCCTCCACTTATAACCCAGGCTCCCCCCCTCATCCTAACCGATGTAGGATATCACATTCACCCCCCCTTAAGGCTCTAGCGTCCCCGCTGGACACCATCGGCCGGAGGTCGGGAGTCGGCTCTGATACCATTTGTAACGCCCCAGGCCTAACAGTAAGGTATTGTCCGCTTTGGGCCTCTGCCCGCACGGTTTTGCCCCTCTAGGTTCACGTGCATCCCGTCCTTCCCCAAAAGGCGCCTCACTGAGGTACCTGGCAGCCTCCACTTATAACCCAGGCTCCCCCCCTCATCCTAACCGATGTAGGATATCACATTCACCCCCCCTTAGGGCTCCAGCGTCCCCGCTGGACACCATCGGCCGGAGGTCGGGAGTCGGCTCTGATACCATTTGTAACGCCCCAGGCCTAACAGTAAGGTATTGTCCGCTTTGGGCCTCGGCTTGCACGGTTTTGCCCCTCTGGGTTCACGCACATCCCGTCCTTCCCCAAAAGGCGCCTCACTGAGGTACCTGGCAACCTCCACTTATAACCCAGGCTCCCCCCCTCATCCTAACCGATGTAGGATATCACATTCACCCCCCCTTAGGGCTCCAGTGTCCCCGCTGGACACCATCGGCCGGAGGTCAGGAGTCGGCTCTGATATCATTTGTAACGCCTCAGGCCTAACAGTAAGGTATTGTCCGCTTTGGGCCTCGGCCCGCACGGTTTTGCCCCTTTGGGTTCACGCGCATCCCGTCTTTCCCCAAAAGGCGCCTCACTGAGGTACCTGACGGCTTCCACTTATAACCCAAGCTCCCCTCCTCATCCTAACCGATGTGGGATTTCACACCTGTATTGCGACTTCCTGATTTTACTAAAGTTTTTGAAATTACTTGTGATGCATCAGGAGTTGGGATTGGGGGTGTTTTGAGCCAGGAAGGTCATCCAATTGCGTACTTTTCTCAAAAACTCAATGAAGCTAAACAAAAATATTCAACATATGATCGAGAATTTTATGCTGTCGTGCAAGCACTTAAATTTTGGAGGCATTATTTGCTACCTCATGAACTTGTATTGTATTCAGATCATATGGCTTTGAGGTATTTGCAATCACAAAAACGATTTAGTGCTAGACATGCAAAGTGGATTGAGTTTTTGCAAGAGTACACATTTGTTCTCAAACATCTGGTAGGAATTGAAAACAAACCTGCAGATGCTCTCAGTCGTGTCTCACTCATTCTTCATAGTATGGATGTTAAAGTTGTCGGATTTGATAGGTTGAAAAGTGAATATCCATCATGCACTGATTTTGGAATTATTTTTCATGAAATACAAATTGGAAATCGTAATGATTATGTGATTCATGATGGATATTTATTTAAAGGAATAAAGCTATGTATTCCCAATACATCACTTCGAGATTTTTTAATTTGGGAATTACATGCTGGGGGTATTTCTGGTCATTTTGGTAGGGATAAAACCATTTCATTAGTTGAGGATAGATTTTATTGGCCTACATTGAAAAGAGACGTGTCAAGAATTGTTTCACAGTGTCGCACATGTCAACTTGCTAAAGCTCAAAAAAGAAACACTGATTATACACTCCTCTGCCTGTACCACATATTCCTTGGCAAGACATAAGTATGGACTTTATTCTTGGATTGCCTAAAGCCTCTCGAGGATTTGATTCAATTCTTGTGGTAGTAGATAGATTTTCGAAAATGGCTCACTTTATCCCATGTACTAAATCTGCTGATGCTTCATATATTGCAAAATTATTTTTCAGAGAAATTGTTAAGCTTCACGGTTTACCAACTTCCATCGTTTCTGATCGGGATGTTAAATTTGTAAGCTATTTTTGGAAGACATTGTGGAAACTCTCGGGTACCAAATTGAAATTTTCATCTGCTTTTCATCCACAAACTGATGGCCAAACTGAGGTAGTCAATCGGAGTTTGGGAAATCTGCTTAGGACTTTGGTGGGAGAACATATTGGAACTTGGGATTCTGTATTGGCTATTGCCGAATTTGCATACAACGATTCAGTTAATCGTTCTATTGGGAAATCTCCTTTTGAAATTGTCTATGGTTATATTCCTCGAGCTCCTATTGATTTAATTCCTTTACCTATTGATACCCCTTCATCTGCTATTGCTGAATCTTTTGCTCAACACATTCGAGATGTTCATGCTGATATTAAAAGAAAGATTACTCTAAGTAATGAAAATTATAAGCTTGCTGCAGATGTTCATAGAAGAAAATATGAATTTGATGTTGGAGATTATGTCATGGCTCGTGTACGTCCAGAAAGATATCCTAAAAACTCATTTAAGAAATTGCATGCACGAGCCAATGACCCTTTTCGTGTTTTAAGAAAATTGGGATCTAATGCATATGAACTTGATTTGCCTTCAAATATAGGAATTAGTTCTACTTTCAATATAGAGGATTTGTTTCCTTACCGAGGTACTTTTGAGCCTCCAAGTTTATCTGCAGGAATTTCAACAGATAACAGTTCAGCATCACCACATGTGCCTATACTTCCACGAGTATCGTCTACTTTTTCAGATCAGATAGAGGATATCCTACAAGATGAACTTGTCACTACTGGATCAGGCATTATGCAAAGATTTCTTGTCAAGTGGAAAAACAAGCTTGATTCTTATGCTACATGGGTTACTGAAGATGACCTACGCCACTTGGATCTAAATATTCTTGAGCAGTATCAAAGTCAGAACTCTCCAGTGGCGAGCTTTTCGAAGCCGGGGAGAATTGATGAAAATAGTAAGAAAATTTTCAAATCTGTCTATTCTAGGCGCAAGAATTTTGTAAAAGGGAAATAATCATAGGATATTTAGAAAGATTTTATTTTGCTACTTTTGAAAGATATTAGAAGATTCCTAGGATATTTTAGGATCTGTTTAAAATAAGCATGTATCTATTTTAAGTTTACTTCCTTAAGAAGTTTACTTAAAATATACAACTTCCTTTTCTAGAAAGATTTTCCTAGGATATTTTAGAATCTGTTTAAAATAAGCATGTATCTATTTTAAGTTTACCTTTTTAAGAAGTTTACTTTCTTAAGAAGTTTACTTAAATTTAACCATATCTAACCGCATCTAAACCGTATCTAACTGTATCTAACCATATCTAACCGCATCTAACCGGATCTAACAGGATCTAACCGCATCTAATTTTTGAAATTAATAAGTTAATCCAAATTTAACACCTGTAATATGATCCTAGGCCCCTTGTATGGTCATTTACACCTTAATTATGAAATTTGAAACCCATATAATACGATTTAATGAAATTCACCTTAATCTAAAAGCGTTTAACTGCATCTAACCGCATCTAACAGCATCTAACCGTATTATCGCATCACCGTATCTAACAACATCTAACCGCATCTAACCGTATCACATTCACCCTCCCTTGGGGCTCCAGCGTCCCCGCTGGACACCATCGACTGGAGGTCGGGAGTCGGCTCTGATACCATTTGTAACGCCCTAGGCCTAACAGTAAGGTATTGTCCGCTTTGAGCCTCGGCCCGCACAGTTTTGCCCCTCTGAGTTCACGCGCATCCCGTCCTTCCCCAAAAGGCGCCTCACTGAGGTACCTGGCGGCCTCCACTTATAGCTCAGGCTCCCCCCCTCATCCTAACCGATGTCTCTCACAGAAGTATTATTGAAATGTTTAATGTCAAAATTTTACTTATTTAAATGAGAAGGACCAAATAAAAGGTATGAAATGATATATGATGAAATAAACGCACTTCTGAGCATAACCAGAGAATTGTGACCGTACAATAACAAGATAATTACATGATTAGGTTGCCTGCAAAATTTTAGATTGATCAGACTTATAGATTTTTAGATATAGCGATTTTTACACACAATATAGAGTGGTAAATGTGTATTTTAAGAGAAAAACACAAAAAAATAATTATGGGAACATATAGAAGCAAAAAGAATAATATGAACCATTACAAACATTATTTGAGATATTTTACAGTATATGTGATGAATTAATTCTGTTAAAAATTAGTTTATATGGCTATTTGAAGTGATATTTAATATTAACCCTTTATTAAACCCTTTATATTAAATCTGATGATAGAGATGTTATTTTGAAAAGTGGACCGTCCAGATTATAAAACATAATTTTAGAAGCTTACCCCTAAAATTTCAGATCAAACAGATATGTATATTAAGAGATATAAGCCATTTTATTTGGAAAATATAAACCGTTGAAAATAAACGAATAAATGAATAAGCTTTTGGACTAGTGGGCTAAGCCCATCTGAACAGGCCCATTGAGTCAGAAGCCCAGAAACCAAGCTTAAGCCCACATAAACAAAAGCCCAAGAGCTTAGCTCACTTAAACAGAGCCAGCCCACTATCCAGTCTGGCCCAACTTTCAACAAAGGATCCAGCCCACTAGCCTGGCCCATTGTTTCGGCAGGGAAAAAAAATTCAAATAAATACCGAAAAATCTGAAAAAAATACATAAAATTATGAAAAATACGAAGAAAATTAAAGTCAATATTTAGAAGCTTAAACGAGTTTAAAATTATAAATTTATGAAGAATGAAAGTTTATGAAGGTGTGATAAATGGAAAAATAAATAAATAAATAAATAATTATAAATTATAAAAATATGAGAAAAATTAAAGGAAAATATCTAAAGAAGTATAAGTCCAAATTTATTTTTATATATAAAAATAAAGTTGTTTAAAAGTGAATTAATATAAGAATAAATAGAAGAAAATAGGATTTTGACCGATTAAAATTATGAGAAATTTTAAGAAAGTTGTAAATAGAATTTTAAATAATATTTGTGAAAACTAAAGTGAAATAATAAACATATTGTGATGAAACTTGAGGCTACTACAAAAAAATTGGAAAAGAGGAGTTTTAAAGTCTACTCAGAGGTAAGTAAACTTTTACCAAAGCATATCTTTGAAAATATTATGTGAATATTATGATTTGCTATGAAATGTGATTATTTATTTTCTTTCAAATTTATTTATTAATAAATGAGCATTATTATTTCAAATTCATGTTTAGTAGTGAATTTAAGTGGTGCATCAATTAAAATTCATGAGCATGATGCATAATTGCATATTAGGTTTGCAGCTAAAAAGTAAAGTAGTATAGTAGTACCTGGGTAGCGACCTCAGGACTACCAAATGAGATGATTTAGCTCACGAATGTGTAGCACGGCTGACGCGAGCACAAGTAGATGGCAATACCCATAGTATGAATGCATGATTTAAAATTGATATATGTGTGCACGTCTATCAAGATATTTTTATTACAGTTTGTTGTGCATAAAAGACAGTATAGATATTGTATTTGTTTTTAAAAAAAATCAAAATGATTGAAAATGAATTTTAAAAAAATACATTTTCACTTACTGAGCTTTCAGCTCACATAGTTTTTATTTTCATTGAAAAAACAGGGATATAATGTTATACTAGAGCCTTTATCAACACGGGAAAAAGGCGAATCTAGCAGAGGAAGCGACAAAGAAGTTTAGAACTTTATTGAAATTTTCTTATAATGCTTGCTTATTTTGATTTTAGACACTTAAAAGGAGCAAACTTGAGATGTAATAGTTAAAATTTTTATGGTGTTGCACCTTGGTATCTATTTCCATCTTGGGAGATCTTATTTTCAACTTTGACATAGTAAACCTCATTCACAACACTTCAAGGGTGGGGTGTTACAAATGGTATCAGAGCCGACTCCTGACCTCCGGCCGATGGTGTCCAGCGGGGACATTGGAGCCCCAAGGGGGGTGAACGTGATATCGCACATCGGTTAGGATGAGGGGGGAGCCTGGGTTATAAGTGGAGGCCGCCAGGTACCTCAGTGAGGCGCCTTTTGGGGAAAGACGGGATACGCGTGAACCCAGAGGGGCAAAACCGTGCGGGCCGAGGCCCAAAGCGGACAATACCTTACTGTTAGGCCTAGGGCGTTACATAATCGCATCTAATTTTTTATATTTTATAAATATTTTACCTAATTTGTGTATTTTGCAAAAGATATATAATTAATTATTCATTTCATAACTACGCAAAACCTTTAAATAATTTTAAAACTAAATAAATATATGAATCTATAATTAAAAATATTAAGTAATTTAAATTAAATAAAATAGAAATTTACGTAAATATATAAAATTGTAAAAAATTATTATATATGACGCTGTAAAACTAAAATTGTAATAAATTATATATAACTCTAATTTATATTTAATATAGAAATATATGTTACTTTTTGGGATTGGTTAAATAATCAATTTAGTAAATAACTACATTTAATAGAAATTTTATAATAAAATTTATTAAAATTATATAATAATATTATTACTGTTTATATTAGAAATTTAACATATTAATATATTAAAATTTATTAAAATTATAAAATAATATTATTACAGTTTATATTACAAGTTTAACATATTAATATACTACTTGTGATTTATTGTTAATAGAATTAATTAATTTAAAATAAAAATAAAAATTTATTTACTTCAATTGAAATCGATATAAAACTATGAAATTAATAAATATTTAAATTGAATAAAAAATTTATACAAAATTTATAGACAAATTATATGTTCCAAAACTGTAATTAAAATTATGTCAAAACTTAAATTGGTAAAAAATACTTAATTTAAATCATTATTTAATTCTACATCTTAAAAATTAATATTTAAGTAAATAATGTTTTAATTATATGTCCCAACATTGTAACAAAATAAGGTTAAATCAAATTTAACCAAAGTTAATCAAATTAAAATAAAATTGAAAATTAATTTAAATCCATATGAAAAGTATTAATTAAAATATATATCTTGCAAAATAAATATTTTTTAATCATGATAAATTATTTATTTCAAATAATTTTTTATAATCTAACAGCATCTAATTTTTTATAATTTTTGAATATTTTACTTAATCTGTGTATTTTGCAAAAATATATATACTTAATAATTTATTTGATGTCTAACTAATTTTAAAACTATTTAAATATATAAATTTATATAAAAAAAATTAACTCCTCTCGATAAAATGAAATGGAAATTTACGTAAAAATATAAAATAGTTAAAATTATTATATGGATGACGCTGTAGAACTAAAATTATGATTAATTATATATAACTGCAATTTAGATTTAATTAGTAAATATATGTTACTTTGTTGTATTGTTAACTGTAATTATGATGTAAATACATGTTGACTCTTACGAATATACGTTACGATTATATATAATTGTAATTTATAAGAAAATTTCTTGAAATTATAAAATATTATTATTATAGTTTATATTATAAATTTAAAGTATTAATATAATAATTGTAATTTATTGTTACTATTATTAATTAAATTAAACTAGAAATAAAAATTTATTTACTCCAAATGAAATCAATGTGGACAAATAATTTAATTAAAATTTATGTTGAATATAAAATTTATAGAAAATTTTATGTTATATAACACCTCTAAATATGTACCCTTGTGTTATATCTCCTGTAAATTTTTTATAAAAATTTATTTATTCTATAATTTATTAGAAATAGGTACCTTTCTGCGAAATCTTACATTCATAAGTCATTTTTGAAAAACTATGCGTCACCAAAGGCATGTTTCCAAGAGATGTCAGAATTGGTCAAAATTGGTCAAAATTGGGCATTTTCAGTCAAAATCGCTACATTATTTTGACCACGGAAAAAACGTCCCTCATGTATCTGTGTCACGTTTAATATGATGCGGCAAATGCCTCAATTAATTACAAATTCACTTTTGGGCACACATCTGAGTTTTTTATTTACTATAGATTAGCCTAATACTTTTCTTTCTGTATATCTAGCGAAATTATGTAATTAGTGCAAAAAGTACACAAATTAGAAAAGATTAAAATTTTTATTAAATCTTTAATAAAAAATATGAAAAATTCCAAGAACTTAACTGGCGTGCCTATGCATCTAATTTTTTAAATTAATAAGTGTACCAAAATTAATAATTAAGTATAATAATAAAAATAAATGTTATTTAGAATTAAAATAAAAATTAAAGAAATTAATTATAAATGTAATAAATTTATGATGTTGATTTAAAACATATCAACCATTGAATTTTATTTTACAAATTAATAATAAATTATTATTTCAATTAAATGTGTAATTAATTTAAATTAAATAAATTAAAATTTAAATAAATATATAAAACAATAATTATTATATTGACTTTTAAAAATAAAATTGTATAAATTATATTTATTTAAATTATATTACTATAATTCATTGGTCCCGAGTTAATGACAATTACCCAAGAGGGGAGGGGTGAATTGGGTATTTAAAAATTTAAACTTAAACAGAAACTTTACTCCGGATTTATCTAGTCCCATTTATGAAGAAACAAATGGAAAACAATATAGCGCAGAGAGCAGAAATAAAAAATCAATAAGCAAGATTTTATAGTGGTTCGGGCAACCTTCCCTACTCCACTCTTCCAAGCTCACACCTCTTGTGACTTGGGTTCCACTATGTATTTCACAAATACAACTAGAGCCACTGCTCTCTTCTAGATTTCAGCTCTTGGGGGCATTAACAATTCACAGCACAAGTAGGTGACGAGTTCCACTCCAATCACACACTACTTTGCTTACACTTGATCTTAGATACCCAAACTAAATCAAGTTCAATACAACAAGAAAGAATGAAAGAAAGTTTCTACATGTTATTGGTGTGTAGAAGCAGATTTGGCACCAAGAAGAACTTGTAAAGCAGTCTGAAAGATTCAACGAGCAGCTCTTGGCAGTTTGAAAGCGAGGTTCTGCTTCTAAATGTTGACTTGATCACTTAATGCTCTTAGAGATGGGAGTTATACACAGTTAATGAAGTTTCAGCTTCAATCAACGTTCATATTGAATGCATTTTATAATTGTTGAGGGAATCTAAATATTTGGAAGTAGCTGGCGCGCATTTAATGCGCCAACGTTCAAAATTTTTCCGACCGTTGCGACCCAAGTTGCAGGTGGAATCGACTTCGGGTGCGACTTCGTCCAAGTCGCAGATGGAGTCGACTTCGGGTGCTACTTCGCCTGTTCGCAACTTCTTCAAGTTCCAGTCTGGGTTGACTTGGTCCTCGACTTGACCCAAGTCGCAGGTGAAGTAGACTTCGGGTGCGACTTCACTTCTTCAACTTGCTAGTTGAACTTGAAATCTTCAGAGATGACTTTGATCACTTGATTTTTTTCATATTGATTGTTCTCCTATTCATTTGTAACTCTTGGAGCTTAGTATAATCATCTTAGCTTGATTCCTTTAGCTCCGTGACTTGCAAACTTTGAATCCTTGAAATCTTGAATACTTGAATCTTAGATCGCCTAATGATGTCCAAATATGTGTTCATAATTCAACATGATGGATTCATACAACTCTGCTTGCTTTGATCCTCATTTGATCCTCATTTGAGTGCTTGAGTCGTCTTGGCCTTCATCTCCACTCAAATCTATTATTAAGTTAACTTGTTCAGTAATTTCCGCACTGAAGTCGAAGCTGGAGTCGACTTGGTCTGCGACTTCACCCAAGTCGCATACGGAGTCGACTTGGGATGCGACTTTGGCAGCTCTCTTCCTCGTTTTCAACTCTAGAAGGAGATGACGCCTCGAAGTCGCTACTGGAGTCGACTTGGTTTGCGACTTTACCTCAAGTCGCAAGCGGAGTCGACTTGGGATGCGACTTCGGCAGCTCTCATTCTCGATTTCAACTCTGGACAGAAATGACGGATCGAAGTCGATGCTGGAGTCGACTTGGTCTGCGACTTCGCCTCAAGTCGCATGCGGAGTCGACTTGGGATGTGACTTCGGCAGCTTTGCTCCTTGATTTCAACTCTAGACAAAAACGACGCTTTGAAGTCGTTTCTTGAGTCGACTTGGGGATCGACTTAGCCTAAGTCGAAAGCCTGAGTCGTCTTGGAAATCGATTTGACTTATCATGCTTCTTTTTCTTCGTTTGTATATCCTTTAAACATCTTCACAAACATGTTAGTAACCAAAACTTACTCAAATTGATTTGTTAATTATCAAAACATAAACTTGGCTTATTTACCTCGTGTTTCCAACAATCTCCCCCTTTTTGATGATTGACAAAACCGATTTAAGTGTATACCTTTTTAATATCTTTAAAATAAACTATTATTGCATTTTGAAGTTTACCATACATATTATACTTCCAATAAATCACAAGTTAAAAATATTCATGCAAACATTTAAGGCCTAAAAGCATTTAAATATGATACTACTCAAATTCTAATCTCTTCTCTCTCTTTTTGTCAATAAATCAAAAAGTAGAGATGAAGCGGATTAATCCTTTGAGAATGGCAAGGGCAGCTCCCCCTAAACCTGTGCTCCCCCTTAGTTTGTGCTTTTCTAAGTTAATTCAATAATTCCCATATCATTTCTAATTTTATAAAATGGTTCTTTTGCTAGAGGTTTGGTAAAGATATCTGCAATTTGATCTTCTATTTTTACACCTTCATAGACATTCCCTATAACTTGCTCAATTGGATGGACATTGTTGAACTTTAAATCAGTTGGAGGTTTATAGGAGTTATTACCTTCACTTACCCTTTCCTCCATGGATTCTTCTTGCTTTTCCACATGCAGTTTTTCAAGATTACTTGTGTCATCATCTGCATCACTTAAATCATCTTTTCTTTTAGAGCATGGGTTAAATTCATCAAAAACAACATTTGACTCTTCTACAACTTGGTTCCTTTTATTGAAGACTCAATATGCTTTGTTATTTGATGAGTAACCAAGAAATATTGCCTCATCACTCTTAGCATCTAGTTTTCCCAAGTTAGTTTTTTCATTGTTCAAAACATAACATGTGCAACCAAAAGCATGAAAAGATAAAATATTTAGTTTTCTACCTTTTCATAGCTCATATAGGGTCTTTTTCAAGATTGTTCTAATGGTAACTCGGTTCAACACATGACAAGTTGTACTTGTTGGAAATATGTGGAAAACTAGCTAAATCTATATTTTGATGATTAACAAATCAATTTGAGTAAGTCTTGGCTACTAACATGTTTGTGGAAATATTTAAGGCATATACATTTGAAGAAAATAAAGCATGGAAGGCCAAGTCGTTCTCCAAGTCGACCCCAAGATCGACTTCAAGAAGCCAAATCTGTCCAGAGTTGAAAATGGGAGAAGAACAAGTGAAGTCGCAGGCCAAGTCGACTCCACTTGCGACTTGGGAAGTCAAGTCGCAAACGAAATCGACTCCAGCATCGACTTCAGTCGGGAGATTCACTCCAGAGCTGAATTTGGGATGGAAGAATGCCGAAGTCGCAAACGAAGTCAACTCCAGTTGCGACTTGGGCGAAGTCGTGAACGAAGTCGACCCCAAATTCGACTTAAGGTATTCTAAGTTCAAGGATGCAGATTCAAGCTCATTCCCAAGATCAACTTAAGATCTCTCAAGACCAAATCAAGAATACAAGTTCTTTATCAAAATCAAGTCTAAGGCAAAGATTCAAATATGCTTCAAGATGAAATCAACTCATGAAGACCAAATGAGTCCAATGCAAAGCAAGGTGCATGAATTGATCATGCAAGGATCAAACTCTCATCAGATTCTCAAGGTTCAAGCCTATCCAAGATAAACCAAAGACAAGGACTTCAAGATCAACAACATCTACAAGTATAAGGAATTATTTCAGAATGAAAATGATTAAAGGAAACAAGCCAAGCAAGATAGAGGAAGATCAAAGCATTTTTAGCAAAGATCGAGTCAAGTCGCAACCCAAGTCGACTCCATGATCGACTTGAGTTGAAGTCTAAAGCCAAGTCGACCCAAGACTCAAGACTCGGAACTAAAAAAGGTGAAGTCGCACCCGAAGTCAACTCCACCTGCGACTTGGGTCAAGTCGATGCCCAAGTCGACCCGACCTGAAACTTGAAGTTGCGAACAGAAGGCGAAGTCGCACCCGAAGTCGACTCCATCTGCGACTTGGGCGAAGTCGCATCCGAAGTCGACTCCGCCTGCGACTTGGGTCGCAACGGTCGGAATTTATTCGAACGTTGGCGCATTTAATGCGCGCCAACCACCTTCTAACATTCGGATTCCCTCCACAATTATAAAAGGCATTGAATGAGAACGAGGGAAGTATCTAAGAATCATTAAGTGTGCTTAACTCCTATATTCAAGAGCTCTAAAGAGATCAAACCATTCAAAGAGGAAGAACTTTGCTTCATATTGCAAGTGCTATATTTCTGAATTTTCAAAGCCTACATTACGAGTTCTTCTCTGCGCCAAATTGCTTCTACACATCTGTAAAGTGTAGACTTCTTTTATTATTTCTTTGTTTGTATTGAACTTGATTTAGTTTTAGGAACTAAGATCAAGTGTAAGCAAGGTAGTGTGTGATTGGAGTGGAACTCATCACCTACCTGTGCTGTGTTGTGTTGAAGCCCCCTAGAGCTGGAATCTAGAAGAGAGCAGTGACTCTAATTGTATTGAGGAATACAATAGTGGAACCCAAGTCACAAAGGAGCGTGAGCTTGGAAGAGTGGAGTAGGGAGGTTGCCCGAACCACTATAAAATCTTGTCTGCTTGATTTTATTTCTGCTCTCTACATTACATTGCTTTCCATTTCGTTTCTTCATTAAGGGGACTAGATTAATTCGGGGTAAAGTTTCTGTTTAAGTTATAAATTTTTAAATACCCAATTCACCCCTCCCCTCTTGGGTAATTGCCATCAACTCGGGACCAACAAGTTGTATCAGAGCAGATCTTTGAGTTAAACCAAAGAGATCTATTGATATGGCATCCCAATCGATTCCCGTTCCCGCTTTTGCTGAGGGCCAATCATTCACTAGGCCACCATTGTTTGATAGGAACAACTTTGATTATTGGAAGCTTCGTATGAAGCAACTCATTATGGCTACCGATATGGACTCTTGGATTGCAATCCAAGATGGTGTAACATTGTCTATCGATGAAAGAGCTTCCAAATGGACCGAAGAGGAAGTAAGAACCGTTAAGAGCAATGCCAAGGCCATGAATTCTTTATTTTGTGCTCTTACGGCTTCCGAATACGACAGAGTATCCTCTTGTCTAACCGCTAAAGAAATATGGGATACTCTAACATCTATTTATGAAGGAACTTCTTAAGTCCAAGGGACTAGGAGAAATATTTTGATAGGAGAATTGGAAAGCTTTAGAATGTTAGAAACGGAAAATATTTCTGAGATGTTTGCAAGATTTTCTAAGATTACTAATGCTTTGAAAGGTCTTGGAAAGGCTATCTTTGAATCTGAACAGGTTATGAAGATACTAAGAGCTCTACCGGAATCTTGGACTCCAAAGATTACGGCAATTGAAGAAGCCAAAGACCTAAATACACTAAAGCTAGAAGATCTTATTAGCTAATTAATGTCACATGAGCTAATCAAGAGAAGAAATGAAGATCAATACAAAGGCAAGAAAGTCATTGCATTAAAAGCGGCACACAACTTAGAAGAATCTACCTCCTCGTCTCACAACGACAATGAAGACATAGCACTACTCACTCACAAATTCCGGAAATTTGTGAGAAAAGAAAGGAACTTCAAAGACCTCAGAGAAAGATCACGAAGAGAGAAGAAGAAGGAACCAACAAAGTGCTATAGATGCGGAGGTGTGGGACATATGCAATCTCAATGTCCTACACCGGAAGAGAGGAAGGAAGGACATGAAAGTAGAAAATACCAAAGACCAAAGGGGAGAGGCATGTATGTCAATGAAGAGACTTCATCAACAAGCAGCTTTTCAACCGACGAATTTGAGGCGGCAAATTGTGCAAGAATATGCTGCATGACGCGGATTGAGCAAGAAGAAGATTTGCTGTGTTTGAACACAACGAAAGTTTTGGAAGAACAAATCACTTCAACAAAGTATACAGAAAATGAAGAGGTAACTTCCAAACTTTGTCATTCTCAATCTACTTATTCTTCTTTTCATGATTGCCTCAAATGTGCTGAATTAGAAGAACTACAAATTGCTTATGATTCATTATATGAGGAAATCAAAAAGCTAGGAAACAAGTTGTCATTGAAGAGACAACAATGTAACTTCGTTATTATTGAAAATGAAAAACTAGCTGAAAAATCAACAAAACTGAAAGAAGAAAATGAATCATTGATAAATGAGATAGAAAAATTGAAAAAGGAGAACGAATCATTAAATGAATCATTAGCAAAGTTCTCTAATCCCGGAGAAAATGTGAAGATGTTTCTGAACATGACTGCTCAAACAAATAAAAGAGGCCTTGGATATTATACATTTGAGCAAAAAGAAAGTGGCAAATCGAATGTGCCAATACTTAAGAAATATCAAACCAAAACTGCACCAATATACAAGCCAAGAAGGAAAAATGTCATGTGGACTAGCAGGCCAACGTTTGAACCATTATATACTTGGAGGCCTACTCCAAGATTACCAATGGCTTGCAATTACTGCAACAAAATGGGTCATAAAGCCTATAAGTGTAACTTTAAAAAATTATATGACCATGGTGCAAAATTAGTTTGGGTTCCAAGGAACACAAGATTTGGGCTTTCTAAATTAGAGCAACAAAGATTGAATGATATTACTAACCCAAATGGACCTATAAAATGGGTACCAAAGAGATGAGATTTATTCCTTTATTTTTCAGATTTGTTTCAAGGCAAAGGCAAACAATGTATGGTTCATGGACAGCGGTTGTTCAAGGCATATGACCGGAGAAAGAAGTTTATTTCATAAACTTAAGCCTTGCAACGATGGAACGGTTGCCTTTGGCAATAATGAGAAAGGTAAAATTAAAGGTAAAGGAAATGTTTATAGTATTTCAAATGCATGCATGGAAGATGTTTTGTTTGTTGAAGGACTCAAGCATAACCTAATGAGCATTAGTCAATTATGTGACAAAGGATACAAGGTTGTGTTTGAATCATCTATATGTCATGTATTTGATGGAGAACATATCATGTTTAGTGAAAAAAGATATGGAAATGTATATTTGGTTTCACTTGATGAACTAGATGGTCAATGTCTAATGGCCATTGATAATGATCCATGGGTTTGGCATAAAAGACTTGGGCATATAAACATGAGAAATATAAAGACCCCATGGTCGCAATGGTCGCACCCGAAGTCGACTCCATCTGCGACTTGGGCGAAGTCGCATCCGAAGTCGACTCCGCCTGCGACTTGGGTCGCAACGGTCGGAATTTATTCGAACGTTGGCGCATTTAATGCGCGCCAACCACCTTCTAACGTTCGGATTCCCTCCACAATTATAAAAGGCATTGAATGAGAACGAGGGAAGTATCTAAGAATCATTAAGTGTGCTTAACTCCTATATTCAAGAGCTCTAAAGAGATCAAGCCATTCAAAGAGGAAGAACTTTGCTTCATATTGCAAGAGCTATATTTCTGAATTTTCAAAGCCTACATTACGAGTTCTTCTCTGCGCCAAATTGCTTCTACACATCTGTAAAGTGTAGACTTCTTTTATTATTTCTTTGTTTGTATTGAACTTGATTTAGTTTTAGGAACTAAGATCAAGTGTAAGCAAGGTAGTGTGTGATTGGAGTGGAACTCATCACCTACCTGTGCTGTGTTGTGTTGAAGCCCCCTAGAGCTGGAATCTAGAAGAGAGCAGTGACTCTAATTGTATTGAGGAATACAATAGTGGAACCCAAGTCACAAAGGAGCGTGAGCTTGGAAGAGTGGAGTAGGGAGGTTGCCCGAACCACTATAAAATCTTGTCTGCTTGATTTTATTTCTGCTCTCTACATTACATTGCTTTCCATTTCATTTCTTCATTAAGGGGACTAGATTAATCCGGGGTAAAGTTTCTGTTTAAGTTATAAATTTTTAAATACCCAATTCACCCCTCCCCTCTTGGGTAATTGCCATCAACTCGGGACCAACAGTACTTACAGCTTCACCCCAAAATTTCTTGGATAATTTACTCTCATTTAGCATTGTTCTAGTCATCTCTTGTATGGTTCTATTTTTCCTTTCAACAACTCTATTTTGTTGTGGAGTTCTTGGTGCGGAAAATGTGTGATAAATTCTTTTTTCATTACATAGTTCTATGAATTGTTTGTTTTCAAATTCACCACTATGATCACTTCTAATAGTCATAATAGTACTTTATTTTTCATTTTGCACCAAGTTTACAAAAGTTGCAAACATAGAGAAGACTTCATCTTTGCTAGCTAAGATAATTACCCATGTGAATCTTGAAAAAATCATCAACTATTACAAACACATATCTTTTTCCACCAATGGTTAAAATGTTGGATGACCCATATAGATCCATGTGTAGCAATTCAAGTGGCCTAGTGGTGGAGATCTCTTTTTTTGGTAGAGAAAGACATTTTAGGTTGTTTTGATAGTTGACATGCCTTACAAATTTTATCTTTGTCATATTTCAATTTTGGCAATCTATCTACCAAATTCTTTTTTCATAGGGTCTTAATATTTGTCATGTTTATATGCCCAAGCCTCTTATGTCAAATCCATGGATCATTGTCAATGGCCATTAGACATTGACCATCTAGTTCATCAAGTGAAACCAAATAAACATTTCCATGTCTTTTTTCGCTAAACATGATATGTTCTCTATCAAATATATTGCATATAGATAATTCAAACACAACCTTGTATCCTTTATCACATAATTGGCTAATACTCATTAAATTGTGCTTGAGTCCTTCAACAAATAATACATCTTTCATACATGCATTTGAAATACTGTAAATGTTTCCTTTACCTTTAATTTACCTTTATCGTTGTTTTCAAAAGAAACAGTTTCATCGTTGCAAGGCTTGAGTTTATGAAATAAACTTCTTTCTCCAGTCATATGTCTTAAGCAACCACTATCCATGAACCAAACATTGCTTACCTTTGCCTTGAGATATATCTGAAAAATGAACAAATAAATCTTATCTCTTTGGTACCCATTTTATGAGTCCATTTGGGTTAGTAAACTGATTTAATCTTTGTTGTTCTATTCTTGAAAGCCCAAATCTTGTATTTCTTGGAATCCAAACTAATTTTGCACTATGGTCATACAGTTTCTTAAAATTGCATTTATAGATTTTGTGACCCATCTTGTTACAAAAATTACAAGCCATTGGTAATCTAGGAGTAGACTTCCAAGTATGTGGTGGTTCAAAAGTTAGCCTTCTAGTCCAAATAGTATGTTTTCCTTTGGGCTTGTAAATAGGTGCAATTTTAGCTTGAGTTTTCCCAAATTTGGCACACTTAATTTGCTACTTTCTCCTTGCTCAAATGTGGAGTATCCAAAACCTCTTTTATTATTTTGAGAGACCATATTCAGAAATATTTTCATATTTTCTCCTGAATTAGAGAATTTAGCTAATGATTCATTTAAGGATTCATTCTCCTTTTTCAATTTTTCCACTTCTTTTAATAGCATTTCATTTTCTTCTTTCAGTTTTGATGTACTTTCAGCTAGTTTTCCATTTACAGTAATAATGGAATTGCATTGTTGTCTCTTTAATGATAACTTGTTTCCTAGTTCTTTGATTTCCTCATATAATGAATCATATGCATGTTGTAATTCCTCTAATTCAGCACATTTGAGACATTCTTGAATAGAAAGATGAGTAGATTGAAAATAGTAAAATTTGGAAGTTACCTCTTCATTACTTGTGCATTTTGTTGAGGTGGTTTGCTCTTCCAAAACTTCAATTGAGTTCAAAGTTTCTTCATGTTCAATCCGTGCCATGCAACATATTCTTGCACAATTTGCCGCTTCAAAATCATCAGTTGAGGAGCTACTTGTTGATGAAGTTTCTTCATTCACGTACATTCCTCTTCCCTTGGGCCTTTGGAATTTACGGCTTTCATATCTTTCCTTCCTTTCTTGATGATCCTTTGATCTTTCTTCCAGTGTAGGACATTGAGCTTGCATATGTCCCATACCGCCTCATCTATAACACTTTGTAGTCTTCTTCTTCTTCTTCTCTCTTCGAAATCTTTGAAGTTCTTTTCTTTTCTCACAAACTTTCAAAATTTACGAGTAAGTAGAGCAATGTCTCCATCATCGTTGTAGGATGAAGAGGTGGACTCGTCCGAGTTATGGGTGACTTTTAGTGCAATTGCTTTCTTTCTTTTGTGGTGATCTTCATTTCTTTTCTTGATTAGCTCATGTGACATTAATGAGCTAATAAGGTCTTCTAGCTTCAATGTGTTTAGGTCCTTGGCTTCTTCTATCGCAGTAATCTTTAGAGTCCAAGGTTCCGGTACAGCTCTTAAGATTTTCATAACCTGTTCAGATTCAGAAATTATTTTTCCTAGACCTTTCAAGGCGTTAGTAATTTTAGAGAATCTAACAAACATTTCAGAAATATTTTCTATTTTTAGCATTTTAAAGCTTTCCAATTCTCCAATCAAAATATTTCTCCTTGTCCCTTGGACTTGAGAAGTTCATTCATAGATAGATGTTAACGTATCCCGTATCTCTTTTGCAGTTAAAAAAGAGGATACTCTATCATATTCGGAAGCGGTAAGAGCACAAAACAGTGAATTCATAGCTTTAACGTTGCTCTTAACAGTTTTTACTTCCTCATCGGTCCATTTGGAAACTTTTTTATCAATAGGCAAGGTTACACCGTCTTGGATTGCAATCCAAGAGTCCATATCTGTAGCCATGATGAGTTGTTTCATACGTAGCTTTCAATATCTAAAATTGTTCTCATCAAACAATGGTGGCCTAGTAAAATATTGGCCTTTGGCAAATGCGGGAACGGAAGTGGATTGGGATGCCATATCAAAAGATCTCTTTCGTAAAACTCAAAGACCTGCTCTGATATCACTTGTTGGTCCCGAGTTAATGACAATTACCCAAGAAGGGAGGGGTGAATTGAGTATTTAAAAATTTAAACTTAGATAGAAACTTTACCCCGGATTTATCTAGTTTCCTTTATGAAGAAACAAATGGAAAACAATATATTGCAGAGAGCAGAAATAAAAATCAATAAGCAAGATTTTATAGTGGTTCAGGAAACCTTCCCTACTCCACTCTTCCAAGCTCACACCTCTTGTGACTTGGGTTTCACTATGTATTTCACAAATACAACTAGAGCCACTGCTCTCTTCTAGATTCCAGCTCTTGGAGGCATCAACAATTCACAGCATAAGTAGGTGACGAGTTCCACTCCAATCACACACTACTTTGCTTACACTTGATCTTAGTTACCCAAACTAAATCAAGTTCAATACAACAAGAAAGAATGAAAGAAAGTTTCTACACGTTACTGGTATGTAGAAGCAGATTTGGCACCAAGAAGAACTTGTAAAGCAGTCTGAAAGATTCAACGAGCAGCTCTTGGCAGTTTGAAAGCGAGGTTCTTCTTCTAAATGTTGGCTTGATCACTTAATGCTCTTAGAGATGGGAGTTATACACAGTTAATGAAGTTTCAGCTTCAATCCACGTTCATATTGAATGCCTTTTATAATTGTTGAGGGAATCTAAACGTTTGGAAGTAGCTGGCGCACATTTAATGCGCCAACGTTCGAAATTTTTCCGACCGTTGCGACCCAAGTCGCAGGTGGAGTCGACTTCGGGTGCGACTTCGTCCAAGTCGCAGATGGAGTCG
Source organism: Annona cherimola (assembly GCA_030490835.1). Lineage (NCBI taxonomy): Eukaryota > Viridiplantae > Streptophyta > Magnoliopsida > Magnoliales > Annonaceae > Annona > Annona cherimola. The sequence goes on from CM059977.1 coordinate 71,082,918, forward strand.
ACTTCGGGTGCTACTTCTCCTGTTTGCAATTTCTTCAAGTTTTAGTCTGGGTCGACTTGGTCCTCGACTTGACCCAAGTCGCAGGTGAAATCGACTTTGAGCGCGACTTCACTTCTTCAGCTTACTAGTTGAACTTGAAATCTTCAGAGATGACTTTGATCACTTGATTTTCTTCATATTGATTGTTCTCCTATTCATTTATAACTCTTGGAACTTAGTATAATCATCCTATCTTGATGTCCTTTAGCTTCGTGACTTACAAACTTTGAATTCTTGTAATCTGTAATACTGGAATCTTAGATCGCCGAATGATGTCCAAATATGTGTTCATAATCCAACATGATGGATTCATGCAACACTGCTTGCTTTGATCCTCATTTGATCCTCATTTGAGTGGTTGAGTCGTCTTGGCCTTCATCTCCACTCAAATCTATCATTGAGTTAACTCGTCCGGCAATTTCCGCACTGAAGTCGAAGCTGGAGTCGACTTGGTCTGCGACTTCACCCAAGTTGCATACGAAATCGACTTGGGATGCGACTTCGGCAGCTCTCATCCTCGTTTTCAACTCTGGAAGGAGATGACGCCTCGAAGTCACTACTGGAGTCGACTTGGTCTGCGACTTTACCTCAAGTCGCAAGCGGAATCGACTTGGGATGCAACTTCGGCAGCTCTCATTCTCGATTTCAACTTTAGACAGAAATGATGTATCGAAGTCAATGCTGGAGTCGACTTGGTCTGCGACTTCACCTCAAGTCGCACGCGGAGTCGACTTGGGATGCGACTTCAGCAGCTTTGCTCCTTGATTTCAACTATGGACAAAAACAACGCTTTGAAGTCGCTTCTTGAGTCGATTTGGGGATCGACTTGGCCTAAGTCGAAGCCTGAGTCGACTTGAAAATCGACTTGACTTGTCATGCTTCTTTTTCTTCGTTTGTATATCCTTTAAACATCTTCACAAACATGTTAGTAACCAAAACTTATTCAAATTGATTTGTTAATCATCAAAACATAAACTTGGCATATTTACCTCAAGTTTCCAACATAATTAACATTTGATAATATAAATATATATGATTTTCGGTACTAGTTTAATAATTAAGTATTTTTAAATGTTCTGAATAAATATATTTGACTTTTAGGGACTTTTAAGCTAATAAGCTTTTTATGTGCATTATCTGTAATATAATTTCAACATATAAACATGCATTCAAACATAAAAATAAATAATATAAAGTAAAATAATTGCTTTTTTGAAAAATAAAGAAATGCAAAATATAAAATAAACTATTCCATTAATATTTTTATTACTTAACTTTTATTTATTCATTTTAATATAACAAGTGTGAATTGAAATGATGGTTAGTCACAAAAAAGCTATCAATTATTGTCATTTCTGTTAAATAAAAACTTTACAAAAATTCACCTAATATTATCTCTAATTTTGTTGAATTAAATTAATTTGAATTGAAGCTCCATGAAAAATGAATTAATCAAATAATCCAACTTACTTTTTAGAACAAAGTTATGGTACAAATATTTGACAAATATGTATTTCGACACCACCAATGGCCAATAATGAAGCCCAAGATAAATAATTCAAAATTTAATTTTAATGTGAAAAATAAATAAAAATTTGTCAAATAATTTGAAATGAGGATTATAAAAATACAAAAATATTAAGTATTTTAAATTAAGTATGCTCATTATTCATTTTAGAGCACTCCAGTTGTGGATACTTTGGTATTACTCAAATATGGACATGGAATGTTAGGAGGAAAAATGATAAAATTAACTAGGTTTGAAATAAGTTATTCCCATTTTTACAAACAAAAATGCTTAAATTTATATTGAGCTATTTTCAAAAATCTAACGACGTTAATTATATTGAGCTTTGAATGAAATTAGAGTTAGCTAATTTCCTATCCTTCCAAGTGAATAAGTTGTCATATTTCTATATTGTAAATTAATAAATATTAAAATTATCTTAAATAATATATTTTTATATTTCATATTAAAAACTTTGAAAATATATTAATGATTAAAATTTATTTTTAAAAATTAGTAACAATGATTATATTATGTAAACATATAATTTAAAATGTATGTACAATAATAGATTCAATGATTATATCATGTAAATGTATAATTTAAAACGTATATTCACACATCCAAGTTGATATTTTTTTAAAATTTATTTCATTTAAAAATTTTTAAAATGGGCATTTGGAGAAAAATGAATCCAGACATATATCATGAGCAAAAAAATACTAATTTAAAATTTACCAAATTTTACCAAGAAAAAATTTTAAGGGCATTCAAAACTTATAAAATAAATAAAATATTAAAAATAAAATTTCAGATTATACATAAAATAGGTTAAATACACTTGGGTGCACTAAAGCTAATTGCACCTGGTGCATGAAATCATATTCCCTTTTCTAGAAAGCAAGTAAGAAAATTTAGTAGAGAAATTGAGCTTGAAACATTTTTAAAAAATGAACGAGAGTAGCCATATGAATGATAGGGTGAATGATAAGAGTACATAAAGTTAAAATAATTATATGAAAAATGTGTAGAAATAATTAAAATAAGATAATTTTATAGAAAGATACTAAGAAATGATTAAAAAATATGATAAAAATATAAGGAAAAAGTTTTGTGTGAAAAACTTGTATTTCATTATTTCCCAAACGCACATGTAAAACCTCAAAAATATGGATAAAAAAGCTATATATGTCCTGTTCGGGGGCTAAGAGATATATGTAAATATGACATTTGTAAAGGTAATATCTTATATAATTTGTAAAATTCAACTATAAAAGGAAATAATGTTTTCGAAGAGTTTATTCGAAAATAGAATAGTGATAATGCACGAAGCGGGAAAATACATTGAGAATACCTGAAACTCAAACTTCTGAAAATAATCAAGAGTTGTATATAAAGAACTAGGATGCGTATTAGAAATTAAATAGAGGCTCTCAAAGTCTAGAGAACAATGAAAAAATCATTTCATTTGAATGAGAAACGTAAATCCTAAAATTTGTATCATGTTGTCACTACGGAGTATACTAATGGGATTCAATTTAAAAGTTCGCAATGATATCTCATCAAAAAAAAAAAAAAAAAAAGGATCACTATGATATATATAATGGATTGGGAGACATATAATATGTCATTTTGTAGGTATTTAAGTCAAGAATGCAAATTTAAATTAAAAAGTAAAAAAAAGTCAGGTCTATCCATGCCTATACCTTACGATCATGTTGTCCAGTGGTCCACAAGGGCCCACTGGTGAAATTTTTAGTGTGTGGAAAATTTCATCCCATCCCCGTTTTCCTTTTCTAATAACTACCAGTGACCATGACTCCACTGAATCAATTTCATTCAATAAAGCCCTTGAAACATTGAGAATGAATGCAAAAAGTAGTATTGAAATTAAAAATTTAAGATTAGAATAAATCAAAAATGAATTTTTTTTAAGTAAAAGGAATTTCATTTCATCATTATCCCATTCCTTTTGTACCACAATGATAGTCTCCATGGCTCCACTGAATCACTGTCATTTTGGGTGTGTTTGGGAAATGATAAAACTTTTGATGAAAAATTTTTTGTATAAAAGTTTTTTTTGGTCGCTGGTTTTGAAACTTTTTAAACTAATAGAAAATGATATGATATGAAAGGGAAAATAAAGAAAAATAAAGAGAATAAAATTAAAATAAATAGGTTAGTTGTATAAATAATTATGTAGAAATGATTAGAAAATAGGGTGGTTGTTTAAGAAGAGGTGAAGAAATAATTTTAAAAATATAGTAGTTGTGGAGAATAAAAAGTTTTAATGTTTACTAAACACTTGATATTGATATATAGAATTCGATTACCTACGGTTAACTGCATGAAATGCTTGGATCATGTCATGTATTTTTTTAATTTTTTTTTATACTTTCTTGCTTATATAAATTTACTTTGTGAATTTTTAGGTATATCTATATTATTTTTTTTTAATTTTAAAGCGTATGTTTGCTTTTACAAAATAGTTTTCAAATTAAAACTTTTCGATTTGAAATTTTTCGCTCTCGTTTTGAAATTATTTCTTTATATGTTCCTATACGATTATCATACTTTTCAATCATATTTACACAACTATTCATACAACTAACATATTTATTTTAATTTTATTCTCTTCACTTCTTATCATTATCCATATTATTTCTTCAATTTGAAAAACTTTTACATCAAAAAACATTTTATCCAAAATGTTATCGCTTTCCAAACATATTCAAAGCGGGTAATTCTCAAACGCTGGTACATGAGAACTTTTCGTTAATTTTTTATCATTCTTGAAAAATCAAAACATCTAACCTAGACATACCAAAAAAATTTAAAAATTTTCTATAACTTTATCTAAGTGGGATCCATGAAACCATAAAAGTATAATTTTTTCGAAAAAAAAAACATGGTAGGTAGGGATAAAAGTCATGAATACAAAGAGTGCATTTGATATTTGATAAAAAAAATTTAAAAGAAAAATTTTTATTATAAAAATTTTTGAAATGAAAAAAGTAATATGATATGATAGAGTTAATAATAAGAAGTAAAAAGAATAAAATTAAAATAGATAAAGTAGTTGTACAAGTAGCTGTGGAAAAATGATTGAAAAATACGATGATTATATAAGATAAATAGAAAAATGATTAAAAATAGATAAATGTCGACAAGTTAAAAGGTTTAAAAATGACAACTAAGCTATTCTTGAATTGCCAAACATAAACGTGAGTGAGTAGATGATGGGACAGTCGCAATTCTCATGCGGTTGAATAAATGAAGCGAAACCCACGGCACGCGGTAAAAGCAACGATACCTGATCAACTAACTCGGTTTTGACTGTTCATTTATACGACTTGCTCCATTTCCATGCATACATATGTATACGTGTTGAGCTTACAGTTTTTCAAAGTCCACCATTCAACCTTTTTTCCCATTCCCTACGTCTTCTTCCGCCCTTCACCAGTCCTGTCTTATAACCAAAACACGAGACTCCCCGTTAATTTGCCGAAAGCAGAACCGTGAATTCTGCACGTATGTGTATACATGCAGCCGGAATTGTGATCACTTTTTTATATCCTAACTTTTTAGGTTTCGGCCAACAACTTGTGAAACTGCATTTCAACTAAAAAAACAAAAACAAAACAAAAAAAGAGCACAGTTTAACTTTTAAGTTCGAGACATTTGGTGCAAATTTTATTTTTTATTTATTTGAAAGTTATACATGTATATGAGAAATGATTTTATTGGATAAATGAATGACTCGCTTAGCCTACCTAGGGTGTGTTTGTTTGGGATATAAACATGTCAACCAAAACTTTTCAATCTAAAACTTTTCACTCTTCATAACTACTCTATTTTTTAATTATTTTTTCACATTTTTCTATACAAACTACCCTACTTTTTAATTATTTCTACACAATTATCTATACAACTAACCTATCTATTTTAACTTTCTTCTCTTTACTTCTCATCATTACTCCTATTATATCATATCATTTTCTATCAATGTGACAACTTCTATCTTAAAAACTTTTCATCAAAAGTTTTACCCCCAACCAAACACACCCCTAAAAATATTCATTTAAAATTTTTTTTCTTTTTCTTTACACATGTTTGCCTAAGTGTATTTAATATATAAATTAAGTTATGCATATTTTTTTGATATTTTTATACATGAAGTTATTTTAGCCATTTTAAAATACTCCTACACTTAAAATTTTCAAAAATATATATACATATTGAATAATAGTAAAACTTATGGTAAAAAAAATCGTAAAACTTTTTTTTTGAAATAATGGTAAAACATGATTTATATGTAAAATACACATATATTAACAAGTCTTTGGGGATAAATTTTTTTAAAAAAAAAGTATTTTAAATGTATTTTTGGAAGGGGCTAAGTAAGTAATTTACTTAGTCTAAGCTAATAACATCATTTCTCTCTCTTTCTCTTGAAGAAGACTTGAAAGCAAATTAAATCCTCCCCATCATCAGTTTCTCAAAAAAAACAAAAATCCTCACCATCGTCCAACTGGAATTCTTGCTTTTGAATGAGTCTTGAAATATGCACCTTCCACATTAATCGTTTGAATATCTCCTTAAAAATTTAAAATTTTTAATTTCATTTTTTGATCTCGAGCACTGACCAATTTTTAAATTTTTATGATTTTTCTACCAAAATGCTTGCCCAAGAGTATATTCCCTACACGATTTTACAATTTTTTTTATTTCATTTAATATTTTACTTGGAACTTGAAAAATAAAAGGAACTGTTCACGCATCCCCATGCGTGAACAAGGATTTTTTATCTTTAAAATTTAAAATAAAATTGTAAAATTGTATATGTGAAATTTGTATGCTTGGACCACATATTGATGGGAGAAGTAAAATAAATAAAATGGGTCAGTCCAACCTGATTTGGGTCCTTTATGCCTTTGAGGATTTTATCGCTTTTACTTGTAACAACGTACTGATTTTGAAAATTAAAAAATCCCCTTCTAATTATGAAAGTTTGCAAAAAGACCTTTCTTATTAGCTTTGATTGAATTTTGTACTGGCTCACTTAGACATGATTAAAGTTATAATGTAATGATATCTTTTCATCTTGTCTTTTACTTATCTTAAATATGGAAATTAAAATGAATAAAATTCATATATGTACATGAATGTGGGGTGGGGGGAGCTTTTCCAAAATTTTAAAAAAATAAAAAATTCAGTTTAATAATTGCAAAATGGTAACAAGATAAGGGGTAAATGCAAATGGCCCTCATTCATTATATATATGGGCTGAGCTCCTATTAACAACAGTTTCTGCTGCTTCACTACATACTTTGATTATTCAGCTGTTCCATCTACATCTGCATCTATTGCATCTGATCATGAAGCCCCAGAAGGAAAAGGGCCGACGCCATCTAAGTTTCTCTTCTTTCTTCTTCATCGTTATTGCAGCTGTGAAGCTTTGCTGCTTTCCTGTGGCTGTCATGGCGGAAGGCTTTGATGGGACTACGACGAAGACGACAGTGCAGCATGTGGATGTGGGCGTGGTTTTGGATATGAAAACACCTCTTGGAAAGATGAGTATGAGGTGCATATCAATGGCACTATCTGATTTTTATGCTACTCATCCAAATTACAGAACCAGGCTCGTGCCTCACAGCAAAGACTCCAACAACGATGCAGTCACAGCAGCCTCTGCAGGTACGTACGCAGTGCCTAACTACAATATTATAAATTTGTAATCAAGCTTGAAAGCTATGATTTTACCCTCGTTGTTAAAATTTAATTACTTCATGTTTAAAGTTTGAATTTCATGGCTAACTAACATAGAAGTTACTGCGCAGTAGCTATGCTTTTATTTTTATTTTTTTTTATTTCAGCTGAGCTTTTACTATATGTTAGTTGTCCCACCTGGAAAACGTAATAATAAATTTTCATATATTTACATTTATGGTATTTAGTTTATCTCACATGAAAATTAGTGAACAGTTTTTCTAGAATTTGAATTATAAATAAAACTGCATGTATTGAGGACTTTCAGACCAGAAGTTTGAAATGCAAGTTGTGCTTGGACTTTGAAGTTATCCTTGGCTTAGCCAACTAAGATAGTTTTTGACTTACTTTGTTCTCTTTCTTTTGCTATCCTTTTTTTTATCCTCTTTTGGTATGTTAGTCTTTTTTTTTTTTTTTCAGAAACTTTCTTAGGCTTGCTTTTTCTTTTTCTTATCTTTTCATTTATCTTTCTTATATTCTTGATTTTCTTTTCTTATTTTTAATGTTTCTTATTTTTTTTTCTTGCTCTTCCTATCTTTCTTGTTTCTCTTTCTTTTCTTTCTTGTTTTTTCTGTTATTGTCTTTACTAATTTTTTCTGCATTTTATGTTCTCTTTTCCTTCTAGAAAATTTTCCCACAACATTATTTACAACACACCATTCTAACACGAAATAATGCCATTGGGACATCAAAATCCTCATTGCCAAAGTGTTCAAGAAATTGAAGTTGATGAATTATGCAAGCAAGTTCAAAATCTTCAAAAGAGGATCACAATGCTTATAGATTTTCAAAATCAAGGAAAATCCTATGTCGAAGATAAGTCTTCTCCAACTAAAGGAGAATGACGGTGAAGCTACAATAATTATACTTTTGTTATGTTTTGGGACATAGTTGTCCCACATAGAAAACTTAGTAATAAACTTAAGACATAGACGTTTGAATAAGCAAGTACTTATTCCCTCTTTGAGGCTATTTTGCCAAACTGAGATTTTGAAAAGAAAATTCAGGATTATTAGTTATTTTCTAGTAGTGGGGTTTTTAATATTATCAAGATTGGTCTCCACGACATCCCAACTTCAAGTCCACTCCTAGAAAAGTTTGTTCCAAAAAAGGTTTGGGAATGAAAAAACTATAATTCATTACTAATTTAGCAATATTGAATTTCGTATTATTAAAAATTAGAATTTCGTTGTTAAATAATTAAAAACCGCATAAATTAATTTTTAGGTTGCTGTAGCAAAAAAATTCTTTAGCAAAGAAAAAGATAATTATTGGCTAATGAGCAACGAACATTTAAGTTTTTAGCGATGATATTAGAAGTCATTGCTAAAAGTATGAATTACTGTAACAAAATCAGTTTCATCGCTAAAGTTTATTGCTGATGCTCAAAATTCTTGGAGTGATTATGATGCTATACTAAGATTTCAGCAAGTAAGGAAATTATCTGTGAGATTAATTTCGATGCTAATGTTTATCAATGTGTATGAGACTGTTGCAATAAATTTTGTTCTCAATAGCAGAATTCCTTGAAAATTATGCACGATTAGACTCTAATATATATTTTTTACTTCTGCAAATTAAATATTCATGTAGCCGTGGACTTGATTAGAAATGAGAAAGTGCAAGCAATCATCGGTCCACAAAATTCGGGGCAAGCCAATTTCATGGTGCAACTTGGAGAGAGAGCTCAAGTCCCTGTTCTTTCTTTCAGTGCCATTAGCTCCTCTCTCTCTCCCATCCAAACCCCATATTTCATTCGCACTGCACAGAACGATTCCTCCCAAGTGGCTGCCATCGCAGCCATTGTTCGGGCCTATGGATGGAGAGCTGTCGTCCCAGTCTATGAAGACACTGATTATGGCAAAGGTTTCATTCCTTATCTCAGCGATGCCTTGCATGAAATTGATGCACGCATCCCTTACAGAAGTGTCCTCCCCCGCTCAGCTAGTGATGCCCAAATTACTAGCCAGCTTTACAAGCTGATGACCATGCAGACCAGAGTATTTGTTCTCCACATGGGTCTCTCCTTGGGCCTTCGTCTCCTATCTAAAGCTAAGGAGATTGGAATGATGAGCCGTGATTATGTCTGGATTACAACAGATGCTTTAACCAGCTTCAGTGATTCTTTCAATCAGTCAATCGTCGACTCAATGCAAGGCATTTTAGGTGTGAAGCAATATGTGGCTAAGTCCAAAGAGATCGATGATTTCAAGCTCAGATGGAGAAGAAGTAATCTTCATGACATTGAGGTGGAGTTGAATATTTTTGGCATTCGAGCATATGATACTGTTACAGCACTGGCAATTGCTGCAGAGAGAACTGAGACTACAATTCAGTATTCCCATAACAGAAACCCAAAAACTGTAGAGAATTCAACTGAATTAGACCCGCTTATAGTATCCTCAATGGGTCCAAAACTTCTGGAAGCCATAAGAAAGACCGAATTCAGAGGGTTGGGGGGTCATTTCCATCTAGTCAGTGGACAATTGCAATCCTCAGCCTTCCAGATAATCAATGTGATAGGAAAGGGAGAGAGGGTGGTTGGTTTTTGGACTCAAGAACATGGGATTTCACAGGATCTGAACTTTTCTCTTGGGCAGGAGTATTCAACTTCCGCTTCAGATCTTCGTCCCATCATCTGGCCAGGAGAAACAACTGTGGTGCCCAAGGGTTGGGTAATTCCAACCAATGGAAAGAAGCTAAAGATAGGACTACCCATCAAAGAAAGGTTATTTGAGTTCATGAAGGCAGAGAGGAATTCCAGCACAACAGTTGTTAGTGGATATTGCGTTGATATATTCAAGGCAGTAGTGGAAGTACTGCCATACGCTGTTCCATATGAGTTCATTCCATTCCAAACGGAAGATGGAAAGAAGGCTGGAGATTATAATGATCTTGTTAAACAAGTGTACGATCAGGTAATTAATTAGACTTGCTCCATATTAATCATTCTTAAAAACTAGTTCAAGAACATTATCATCATAGGTTATAATGTGATTCATGTTGCTGATAGTAGTGGAGATCACATCTAAAAATCTGCACATGGAAATAGTTTTTGCTGTATCATGAATGTTAATTTATGAAGGGCAGAGCTTGGTGCAACCCATGTGACCAATGGTGCTGAGTTTGACTCACAGGAAGCAACTTCTTTGTAATAAAGCAGAGATAAGCCTGTGCACATGGAAGCCCCATCCACCGACTATAAAATGTGCAGGAGCTCCAATCCATCACTGCGTCCAACCTTTAATTTGTTGGATATGCTAGCCATCTTTGTTTTATTTGAGATGATTCTTATTAAAGCTTACTGACCAGCTGTATTGTCCTTATTACTCTTCTTTATTTTTATGCATCTAGCTAAATTTAGAGCTACTTGCTACAAATTTCTTACAGGTTGGTTTTGAATTTGCAGAACTATGACGCAATTGTGGCAGACATGACAATCACAGCCCAGCGGTCACTGTTTGTGGATTTCACCTTGCCATTTGCAGAGTCTGGAGTGGCAATGGTAGTTCCTATAAAAGAAGATGAAAGCAAGAAAACATGGGTATTCTTGAAACCTTTGACATTTGATCTATGGCTAACAAGTGGTGCTTTCTTTGTCTTTACGGGCTTCGTGGTGTGGATTCTTGAGCATCGCATAAATGATGAATTTAGGGGCCCACCTGCACAGCAACTTGGCCTAATATTTTGGTTCTCCTTTTCCACCCTTGTGTTTGCACACAGTAAGTACTTTTGATGTTCTAATTCTATCTATTTTGTCTTTTAATTTATTGTAGGGTGTTCAATAGGAAGTTTGAAATCTAATCAGCCTTGAAGTATGCAATCAGTACTCTATTTATGTCTGAAACTTGGTGACTTGATAAAACATTTTTTATCATTAAACTATTGCTTAACTAGCATGAAATGCCAGAAAACATATGCGTGCAGAGCTTGTAGCTAGTAACTTGCATATACCGTTCCTTTTATAAAGTATGTACTTAGATCATGAAAAGCAATTTGTGAATAGCTATTTTACCTCTCATTTTCCCTAGCTTCTCACCCATGGGCTAAGGGAAACAAAGTGGTTAATTTCCTGTTCTCATTACTGCAGAGGAAAAGGTGATCGACAACTTGTCCAGGTTTGTAGTAATCATATGGATGTTTGTCGTATTGATCCTTACATCAAGTTACACTGCTAGCCTGGCCTCAATGCTGACAGTCCAACAACTACAACCAACTATCACAGACATCACCGAACTTAGGAAGAATGGGGAATACATTGGATATCATAATGGACCATTCATGAGAGAATTCATGAAGCGTTTCGACTTCGATGAGTCAAAGTTGAGGCCTATAACTACTCCTGAAGGATATGATGAGGCACTGTCAAAAGGGAGCCACAATGGTGGTGTTTCTGCTATTTCTGATGAGATTCCCTATCTGAGGCTCTTCCTTGCCAAACACTCTGGTAAGTTCACCATGGTTGAACCAATATACAAAACAGGAGGATTTGGCTTTGTAAGTGCTCTCTCTCTCTCTCTAATCATCCTTGTCTCAAGAGTCCTCATATTTCATGCCGTATTTAGGTCTAATGCTTCATATTTGCTTTACAGATCTTTTCCAAAGGATCTCCACTAGTCTCTGATGTTTCAAGAGCGATTTTGAATGTAACGGAAGGAGAAAAAACGGCAGCAATTGAACGAAAATGGTTTGGCCTCCAGGACAGTTGTTCGAATAAATCAGCTAACATCACTTCAAATGGCCTCACACTTTCTAGTTTTCGCGGTCTTTTCTACATTACCAGTATTGCTTCCACCTCTGCACTCATCATCTTCTCAATTTCATTCCTATATGAGAATGGGTGCGTCTTGATAGGGGATGACCCCAACAGCTCCATTTGGCAAAGATTTCTTTCTCTTAGCCAATGCTTTGATAAGAAAGAGTCATCTGCACGTGCACTCTCTCAGAAGAGTGACCAGAACATTAATGCAGAACTTCATGACGTGCAAAGCAACAGTTTCGCACAGACATCACCAGCATCAGAGGTGCAAACAAGCGTTTCTGATAGTGTAGGAAGACTATTTGGTTCTCCAGAAGAGGATTACCCATCTGTATAATTTGATTTTTCAAGAATGCCATTACCACCAGAAATTGATAGTGTAAACGTTTGGGTTGATAATAGCTGACAAATCCGAAGGATAAATTTTTAGATTTTTGAACCACTTTTACTAGCTAGAATTTGTGGTGGATATTTTTGCTAGAAAAATATATAATGCAATAGAAAAAACAACATGTTAACTTATGTATAATGTCTATGTAGTCGGAATTGTGCATTTTTTTTTTTTGGGATAAAGGAATTGTGCGTATTTGATAATAATATAACTTCAGTTCCACAGTGACCCTACACAAGTTGAACAAACCTTATGTGGGGTTTGTCAAAATCATTGACTATCTTGTTATGGTTTAAGCTCACTGGAACATGGATGCAGGAAAACAAATTTTCATTAACAAATGGGAACTTTTATCCTCTTACTCATGAATATTAATTACAGATTTCAATTGCTAAATTTTCCCACGTAATGTAACATGAATCTTCTAGGATGGTGAAGCCTTATTTTTCAGCAACCTTTGAAGCATACCCCAATTTCATTGTATGCAAGCAGACTGTATGACTTTTAGGCCTGATTTTTTAGGAAATCTTTGAATGACGGACAACTTTCTTCAGTTATAAGTTTCTTCAACTGATGTCTCTTCACTGCTAGAAAAGCCCGACAGTCTTGGGGGTGAGCCAACTTGATTTGAAGACTCTCCTTCTGTGATTAAGGTTGCATCAGTGTTGATGGAAGCATTGGATGGTCTAGGTGAAACATCATTACTGATAGTTGACGGTCTAGCCCCAGCTTGGGCGCCATCCCCTCTATTTTCTTGTGCACCATTTTCTTTAGGCTCCTCACAATCTTGATGGGAATTGCATCCATTATCAAATCTTTTTGCCAATTCACCAATGCGTTTCCAAATGGGTACATCAGCCATAGCAAAGACATCCCCATTCCGGTAGACAAATTGATATAGGAAGATTATGAGGGCAGAGAATGTGGCTACTCCCGTAATAATAAAGAGGCCTCCAAAGCTCTCTAAGCTGAAACTGTTGGAGGTGACTGTTAGTGTGGTGCCTTCACTTAGACAATTTTTTTGACTCCCAAACCATGCTTGCTCTATTGTGACCATTCTATCTCCCTCTGTAACATTTAGAATGGCCCTTGAAAAGTCAGCAACCAAAGGTGAACCTTTGGGAAATACCTGAAATGAGAATTGAATATGGTCATGGGGAAGAGAGAGGCAGCAAGAAATGCAAAAGCAATGATCAGCAACTACTTGTGACTCCTTATTCCATGACCAAAACAATGCTAATCATGGGTAATACCTGAAACGAGAATTGAATATGGTCATGGGGAAGAGAGAGGTAACAAGAAATGCAAAAGCAATGATCAACAACTACTTGTGACTCCTTATTCCATGACCGAAACAATGCTAATCATGGATAACGTTGGGAGTATATAATAGGCCACGTTTATAATCATTGCATACAACTGAATGATTCCACAATGACAGGGATGCAGCAAATGGACACCACAACCACAATTTGGGCCATGGGTCAGTATCAAACCACATGAACTAATGCTGGGAATAGCCAAACAGAAGTGGACCCTGGAAGGGAACAACATCAAGCACTTGATGGAAATAGAAGTTGGAGCGGTAGAAGAAGTTTGCCAGCAACATGCATTTGGACACAAGTCCAGCTAAGGGCAGTTAGTCTGCATGAAGTGTTCAGAATCGTGCGACCAATAACATGAATTCATTCTGTCTAAATACTCGATAGCTGTACAGAAGACAATGAGATCTTTTGGCTCCTAAACTAGTCTGTTTTAGTTTGAGTAATGGGTAGGGAGTTTCTACCACATAAACAGAGTTGTTAGTATAATATTGTGTTGACTACAAAAATTCAGAGATACAGTAAATTCTAAACAATCAGCACAGCAATATGGAAGATTATGAGACAGAAGGACTTACAAATCCAAAGCCTCCAGTCTTTTTGACAATGGAAACCATGTGATACTTGTCACAATATTTTGACATGAACTTTGAATATGGGATCTCTTGGATAATTGCCGCGACCCCACCATTTCTACTTCCCTTAGAAAGGGCAGCATCATACTCTTTAGCAGTGTTATACGGTTTTAAGTTGGAATCCTTGAAATTCTGGTTTTTCAACCAGCCATAAAGAAAGGAGGTTTGTTGGTATCCTACAGCTTCACCTGTCTTAAGGAGATCCTTCAAGGTAGTGACAGCTGGTTCGAGACGTCGGACTGTCAATAAGGATGTCAAACATGCTGTGTAACTTTGTGTCAGTATCAATACTACAAACAACCATATGATCATCACAAACCGGGCCAGGTTGCTTATAACTTTCTCTTCTGCAACAAAAATTTATTGTTAAAAAAATGGCAAAAGCTAAAGGATATATAACCAAACTGAAAGAGTGAAATGTTGATACGCAGCTGTGTGCAAAGACAAGCGTTGAGAATGTGAACCATAAGACAGTGCTAATCTGTTCGCTTTTCGTTCCCCTGAAATCAGAGTTGATCTCATGCTCCAACGCCCACACCACAATGCCAATGCAGATAAATGCTGCCAATGTCATCAACGAAAGGCCCAAGCTTAGAGGCTTCAAGAAAGTCCACAATTTTGTCTTGCTATTGTCGGCATATGGTGCTACCAAAGAGATTCCAGATTCAGTAAAAGGCAACGTGAATTCAACGTTCAGTGAGCGATTAGTAGTGACTGTTATGTCTCCCACCACTGCATCGTACTTCTGCATTTGTTCAGAATATGGTCAGAGGAAAATAAGCAAAACAGGAGCTAGCCTACCCTGCTACCCATGTTAAGCTACCCACATTTTAGGGCTCCACCATTCGCTACCAGTTTCCTGCAATTTCCCAACT
The DNA here is from genome assembly GCA_030490835.1 of Annona cherimola. NCBI lineage: Eukaryota > Viridiplantae > Streptophyta > Magnoliopsida > Magnoliales > Annonaceae > Annona > Annona cherimola. The sequence goes on from CM059977.1 coordinate 71,098,215, forward strand.
TCTGGGAAGTTGCCCTCAAATGACTCATTTCGACCCTAGTCCGCATTTTTTTCTACAGAGTGCTTAGCCAGCTAGCCCAGTATCATACATGTGACTCCATGACAACCAAAACAAGGAAGAAAGATAAAAGTAAACAAAACGTCGCATTAGAATTGATTTTTGAGATGTAAAAAATCAAAATCCAATCAACCTGAAGGTAGACTTGGTGAACAAGAGCATCATAATTTCCGGCCATGTTTCCATCTTCTCTTTCAAAGGGGATGAACTCATAAGTTAATGCATATGGCAAGGAATCCACAACAGCTTTGAAGACATCGATGCAAAACCCAGTAACTATTGTCTCATTCGTTTCAGCATCTCTTTCCACCTTCACGAATTCTTTGAATCCTTTCTTGACTGGAACACCAATTCTCAGCTTCTTTGAGCTAGTTGGCACCACCCAACCCTTTGGTACTGATGCAGATTCCCCAGGCCAGATGATGGCCCGTAGCTTGGCCGAAACAGAAGATTCTTTTGAGGGTTCCATGTTTAAGGTTCGCATCAACCCATTCTCTGGTGTCCAAAACCCAATAGATCTCTCCCCTTTTCCTACAACATTTACTATCTGGAAGGCTGATGATTGTAATTGCCCATCCAAAAGCTGAAATTTGCCACTTAACCCTTGGAACTTGATCTCCCGAATAGCATTCAGAAGGCTTGGGCCTTCTTGGGACACGCCCGCACTGGCTAAATCAGTGGGATTTCTATCCAATTTGGGCGCTTGGAATTGAGAACTGAAGTTTCCAACTTTCTCAGAAGCCATTGCTATTGCCCAAATAGTGTCATACGCCCACAGGCCAAAATCACTCAGCTGAAATCTTTCAATGTCGGGATGTTCTCTGCGGAACTCTTTCCTCCACCGAACCATAAAATCATCAAGCTTATTTGTTCTTTCCACATAAGTCTTCACACCCAACACCCCTTGCATCGAATTGATAACCGAAGGGTCCAAGGACTCCAACAGATCAGTTAGCCCATCAGTTATGAACCATACATACCCTTCACTCATCATCTCTGCTTTGTCCACCAAGGGAAAGAATCGAGAAGCGAGCCTGGATGAAATATGTACAATGAACACTCTGGTTTGCATTGTCTTTAGCTTGTAGAGCTGTTCAAGGATTTCAACGTCAGTTGCTGAGAGGGGAATGATGGTCCTATATGGGACCGGAGTGCCGTTGTCTTCCAAGGCATCAGTGAGGTAAGGTACGACTCCTTGGCCATAGTCGGTCTCCTCATAGATGAGGACTACCCGCCGCCATTTGAAGGCTTGGATGATGGCTGCAATAGCTTGGACATGAGCAGAGTCACTAGGCACGGTGCGAACGAAGTAAGGTGTTTGGGTGGGAGAGAGGGAAGGGCTTGTGGCTGAGAAAGAGATAATGGGCACGTGAGCTCTTTCTCCCATGTCCACCACAAACTTAGCAGCTGCAGATTTCTGTGGACCTATGATGGCTTTCACTTGTGCATTCTTTATCAAGTCCAGAGCTGCACGAGAAAAATGAAAGAAATCAGACAACACTAAACTGCTGCTACTCACCAGACAAATGTCTTCAAATGCAGCAAGCGTTTGTTTGTTTTTTTTTTTTTTTTTCAAACGGTATACAACGAGAAGTTAACTAGATAATTTTTGTTATGCTGACTGAATGGATGGCCATAAGAATGATGATCAGTTTGGATTTCATAAAATCATCAAAGTGGGCCAAAACTAGGCATAATCATATAAGACTTACACAGAGAAAGTGACTGTAAAAGTAGGACGCTGATTTCTTTCACTTGGATGCACTTGTAAATACGGGGGCTAGTTCAATGCACTCAGGTGTACTTCACCCATTTTCTTTTATATTCTTTCGAAAAAAATTTTACATGGCTGTTAATATAAGTGTATTTAACATGTATATAAATTTTTATCATTTTTATCATTTTTAGATTTTTTTAAAAAAAATTTTAAAAATCAGCGGCATTTTTAGTATTTTAAATTACTAAAATGCCTTTAATTTTAAAAAATCCGAAATAAATATCTAAAAATCTTCAAATTTGATAAAAATTTATACACATCTTAAATACACTTAGATTAACATTTTCATAAAAAAATTTCAAAAAAATAAAAAAAGGGTGAAGTACACCCGGGTGTATTGAACCTGTCTCCTGTAAATACTTATTTTTTTTGAAAATATCTTTACACGACTGTTAATTTAAATATATTTAATATGTTTATCGATTTTTACCATTTTTGGAGATGCCACTGAGTTTAAAAACTCTAAAAAAATTAAAAATCTCCAAAAAAAAGTAAAAATTGATACATAAATTAAATACACTTAGATTAATAGTCATATAAAAAATTTTAAAACAATAAAAAAGTAAGTTAAATACATACAGGTGCATTGGAACTAAGCGCACCCGGGTGCATAAAATTAGATCCTGTAAAAGTACTGAAAGAGTATGATGTTTTAAAAATCGCTAGCAATATTGAAAAAAAAGAACAATTTGTTATGTTTTAGTATTTTTATTTTTGAGTTGACATGGATGCAAAATAATGTAAAATAAGTCATTCTAAACTATGTCCGCAATATCCCAAGAGGTTATTTGTATGAAGTATATCTTGTTAGCCCGACTAACAAAAGCAAGTGCTAGCACGGCTCACTTTACCTAATTTTTTAATTTTAAAAAATTGTTAATCTAAGAATTAAATTTTATAATTTTTGAATATATGTATTTTTTATATTTTTAAACATAGAATTATTTTTGTTATTTTAATAGTATTAATGGAAAAAATTAGTAAATATGAAAGATAGAAACACATTTGTTTACTATGAGGAACATCTTCAATTTTTTTTATATTATAAATATACATATATTTTCGTAAATTATTTGTTTATAGTGATAGATAGGTTATATAATATACTATAACATTTATATAGTTTTAATTTATGAAACTCTGCGAGCCTTCACTAATGCTCAGTAGAAAATGTATTCCATCTATTATATTTAACATCATTAATATTATTATAAAGAATTTTTTATTTCACTATTATCACTGTGCATGACCCCATCTGCAAAATATATAAAATCAATGCAATGAAGTAATTTAATTCTAAATATAAATTTTAAACTTATATTTTAAATATCTAAATCATCTAAAATATTATTACTATGTGAATAAAAGATTATATAAAGTATTATTATATTTTAATATGTATATAAGTGAATCAAAGCATTTTTTTATAATTACATATGAATATATATTTTTTAGCGAATGTCACTAATGATATATTTGATTTGAATAAAACTTGACCTCCTAATTAAATAAACAATATTAAATACAACTATGGAGTGGAATGGATTTCTCATCAAGAATGAAGATCTTAAGATCACAAAGGTTATATAAAATCACCCCCATATAACCTAATTACATAAAAGCAATGCCATATTATTTATATATAGAAAAGGATATTTAATATTTTTAATAGTACTATAAGTTATATTGCTATTAGTTCAAAATGAGTCCGACATGATCATAAGATATAATCTACTTCACCACTTGTTTAGAATTTTTTTATTTCAACGGCATACCAATTTTCATCCAAAATAAGATATGTATATGGGTCTCATCTGAAAATAATATCATATCAACATAATAAAGTAATTCAATATAGATAAAAAATTTTAAATTATTTTTTAATACACAACTATATATCTAAAGCATATATTATATATGGATAAATAATTGTATAAAACGTTACTATATTTAAGTGAATATGGGCCCCATCTTAAGTCAACTGCACTATAACCTTAGGACGGTTTTTGGACATATATTTATATATATGGAGGTTGATCCTGTTAAGCCGGCCTAAAAAATATATTTTTAGGTATTTTTTCAGTTTTTTCTTTATAAACTTGTTAAGCTAGGTGTATTGCACCTGTAAATCAAGTTTTAATATTTTGGGATATTTTTAAATATTTGTTAAAAAATTTAAACATAGTGGGCATTGTTGTAATTTTTCATCATTTGAAAATTATTAGATAAATGACATGGGCATATTATGTAATTCTGAAAACAATTAGGAATATTTGAAAATTTTCTAGAAATCTAATTATATTTTAGAGATATTTCCAAGCAACCACCGGAGCTTTTCAAAATTTGTAATTATCCCGAATCCCACATAGCTTTGATTTTGCAATAACCATCTGCAGGAGACAAAACTTTTCATCTTTTGCAAGTAACGCCCCACTTTGGAACTTTATTCGCAAGAGGCACCCACTAGTAGTTTCCAAAATTTAGAACTTTAAATAAAAGTTTATTCGAACTTTGTCAAATGAATTATACGATTTAGAGACAATTTATCATGATTTATATTGAATAAATAGGTTATGAGGGTCTTTTGCAAATGAAGTTCAAAAGTAGGGGAGTAATTTGCAAAATTAAAATTATTGATATAATTTGCTAATTTAAAAAAAGCTTATGATTGTTTGCAAATATCCCCTATATTTTATCGTGCCAGTAGACGCGGACTTCATCATAGTTAATAATCTACCAATGATTTCGTTTTCAACAAAGGATTGGTTTAATGCACTTGGGTATACTTCACCCTTTTTTTAAAAAACTTTTTTTACAAGACTGTTAATCCAAATGTATTTAACAAATGTATAAATTTTTAATATTTTTGGAGATTTTTAAATATTTTTTTTGAAATTTTTTAAATCAATGGCATTTTTACTGATTTTAAAAAATCTGAAAAAAAAATATAAAAATATTTAAAAATGGTAAAAATTGATACACTTGTTGAATACACTTATATTAATATTTTTATAAAAAAAGTTTAAAAAAAAATAAAAAAAAGGTGAAGTACACCGACCGGGTGCATTGATAAACCGTCCTTCAAGGAAATGGTAGAAATCTACCTTCGAGATTGCCGACAAGCACGTTGTACTACCTTGACTGTCGTTACTACCTTGACTGTCTTTGCAGGTCGTTGTGGATAATTAATATCATGTATTTTAGGGTGCAGCAGAAGACGAAATCAAAATTTAATCCAATCAAATCTGTACACGTGCCCCATTCGTACAAAGTTAGTGCAATAGAATTGTTTAGTTTTTATATCAATTCCGAAATTTTTCTTTCACCGTATAAAGCTATAACCCATCTAAACCATTAATCCTATATATGTGCCCAATTAATACTATCAAGTATAATATTCTCGTACATACATACATACATACATATATATATATGAGTTCTGTTCCGGTGCAACGTCACTGCACCGGAACAGCGGTGCAGTGGGCCCAAAATGGGCCCCACATGATCATGAAATCATGATCTACTCTACCTATTGTAAAGTTGTTATTTACATCAAATTATTTTATTACGTTGGATTTGTACCATTTTCATATGAGGCTCATATACATATCTGATTAGGATAAAAATTGGTGTGGTAATAGAATACATTATTCTAAATACAGTGGGTGGAGTAGATTATGATTTCATTATCATGTGGGGCCCATTTTGGGCCCACTGTACCGCTGTTCCGGTGCAGCGTCACTGCACCGGAACAACTCTCTCTCTATATATAACCTTTCTAGTGCATTTACCTGTAATTAACGATGCATTAGGCCTTACATGTACTTAAAGGTATTAATATTTTATACAATCATATATCTATATATAATTTTTATAGTAAATAGTTTATATGTTGGAAAAAAAAACATTTAAAGCTGTTGTTTACATTAAATTATTTTATTACGTTGAATTTATACCTTTTCAAATGGAGTCCATACATATATCCAATTGTGATAAAAATTAGTATGATAATAGAATACGTAACTCTAAATATAATAGATGAAGTAGATTACAATTTTATAATCACGTAAGGCCTATTTTAAGGTAGCTGCCTTGTAATTTTGGTGCGGTGATTCGAATCTCTCTCTATACACACCCACCTAATGAAGTGTTTTTCTGAATTGACATAGCTTAAGTCTGCATTTTTATGTAGATACCGTCCACCCAAGACGTGGATGGATAACAAAATAAATAATTTTAAACTATATGACGGGAACGATATTATTGATTTCATTCTACAAACTCTACCCTAGTTATAAAGAGACTGCACCGCATTCCTAGACTAAGTCAACTTAATAGCGAGAGGTCATTGATTTTTTCTTATTTTTTATTTGACAATTAAATCATCTAAGAGCATCCACAGAATACATTACTTCTAAAACCAAAAACAAAGCTCATCATACCAGATTAGATACTGGATACTATATATCATCATGCGCATTTACATGTACCATAAGGTAAGGTACCCTATATTTGACTCAAAATAAACTTGAAGTGATCAAAAAATAATATTCTACTTCACCTATTGTATTTAGAATTATTTATTTTATTAGTATACAATTTTCATCTAAATTAGATAAAAATGGTATAAAATCAATATAACAAAATAATATCAATTTTAAAGTTGTTTTTCAACATATAGATCATCTAAGACATAATTTATACGTGAATACAAGATTGTATAAATTATTAATATATTTAAGTTATTTACAGCCCATTTTGAAACAAGTGTATGGAAAAAAAAAAAAAAAAAACTTGTGATACATGTAAATATACATACACCTGCGGTAGGCTATTTTATTGATTCTTGAATACGCCAGGATGCATTGCATTGAAGGGGGCGAGGGAAATTAAAAATCAAAAAATTAAGAAAACCCGAGAAATTAATTAATGTCCCTAGGTCAGGTCCCAATGCAATTTTTATGGAATTGGGTATAAAGGAGAAAAAGGATGAACAGATAAAGGCTTGGTTGGTTGTAATTTTTTATTGTCTTGGGAAATTAAGAGATGCCCAAAAACATACGGGAAAATAAATAATTAAAGGAAGCAATGGCCCCGGCGAAAAGAAAGAAAGAAAGAAAGAAATTAAAGGCAGAAAATGTGTGAATGGATGAATTAAATACCTGCATCTGCAGCAGCAACAACGTCGTTCTTGGAATCTCTGAAGTGCAGAGCGAGCCTGGTGTTGTATTTGTCTCCATAGGCACCATAGAAATCATCAACTGCCATCGAGATACAACTCATGCCTGTCATCCCAACCCATGTATCCATGTCCAGGATCACACCAACATTCAATGTCTTCTTCGTCGTCATCGTTGTATTCTTCCCATTTTCATCATCAGCAACAACTGCCGCCGCCGCCGCTGTCGATGCTTCTTTGAATTGCCAAAAGCCAATGATGGCAAAGAGGAAGAAGAACAAACCAGAATAATATCGATGAAGAAGACGCCCCATCTCACCTCTTAACCCAAAATTACTATAACCAGCTTCCACAATTTCAAGAACCTCTACGACTTCCATGCGGGTTGCCTCATGAATATATATCCTCAAAGAGAAGAAGGTTTTGACCAGGGGGGAAAAATAAAATAAAATAATGTTCCCACGAGTCATGGATTTCAAATCTGGCCATTTGAGTTTGGCCTCCCATTTACAAGTTGGAGCAACCCCAACCACCTCTTGCTAGCTATTTAGCTTCCCCATTCGCAAGTCAACTACATATATCTAGGACTATAGCTAGGGGTGCAACTCGGGCTCATGAAACTCGGGTTCACCTCAACCCTAACCCTAACCCTATTTGTAAAACTTCAACCCTAACCCTAACCCTAACCCTATTTGTAAACCTCAACCCTAACCCTATTTTTGAAATTCGGGCTCGGGTTGAGTTTCGGGTTGACATCTTCTATTAATATGTCTTTGTTACTCATCTTATATATAATTTTTTATCACAAATCTATTATATAAAAAAGTTTTAAAAACAATTTATTGTATGAAATTAAGAAAAATTCAAATACCGCTTAAGAGTAGAAATAAAGAAACTTGTTTTGAGCATTCTCTTTGTATCAAGTAGAATATGGATTATGTGTAAACGTTGTCAATTAAATTGTATTATTAATCATTAATTGTATTTTTTACTCCTCTATTGTTTTAAGCTTATTTTACAACTATAATTTTAAAGTTCTCATAAATTTTCCTGTTGGAAAAAAAGATCTCAAAAAAATTTAATACTTAGTATCACAGGATTTCGTTGGTCAAAAGGCTTCAGTAGAAAAGGCGTGAAGAGTAATTTTTTTAAAAAAAACTGTTGGACCTGTATCGTAATGTAAATTGGGAATAAGTATTTTGTTGAAATCACTTAAGATGTTAGATTGTCTCGGCGATGAGCTGTCCATGCCTGCCATGCCGTACTCCTGTTGTCTATCATCCATCCATGAGTAATATGTTATCATTATAATATAAATTATATATTTTATATAAATTATATATTTTGGGTGTGTTTGAGAAGTTGTAAAACTTTTGATGAAAAGTTTTTTAAAACTTGTCAAATTAGTAGAAAATGATGTGATGTTGTAGGGATAATGATGAGGAGTAAAGAGAATAAATTTAAAATAAATAGGTTAGTTGTATTGGTAGTTGTGTAGAAATGATTGAAAAATAGGGTTGTTGTATAGAAAAATGTGTAAAAAATAATTTTAAAAATAATAATTATGAAAAGTGACAAGTTTTAGATTGAAAAGTTTTAACTTGACAACTTTTCTAAATTGCCAAACAGACCCTTTATATAAATGCAAATTCGGGTTCGGGTTTACAGGATTCGGGCTTGCCTGAACCCGAAACCGAGCCTTATTTGAATTCGGGTTCGGGCTCGGGCTCAAAAATCGGGTTCGGGTTGAAAAGTTCAGAGTTCCAACACTGTATTTTTTCGGGTTCGGCGGGCCGGGTTCGGGCTGAACCCGGCCCAAGTTGCACCCCTAACTATAGCACGGTCGATCGTGGAAGATAGGCAAGAGAGCCTGCAATCACGGATTCTTAAGCTTTATTACGATACAAGATAAAAATTTTATAACCCATAAAAATTGTGTGTGTATATATATATATATATGGGATATGATCATGTACATTCCGTCTGCACGAAAACTACCGTGCAGACGGCTCATCCGGCCGTCAATTTCGGCGGGGTAAATCCAGGCCGTCGGGTCGTATGCGCGTGTTGTGTTGCGAAGGAGGCGAAACCTGCACGTACACGCGGATAGTTGGGTGCATTTTCCCGCTCGGCAGCAAAAAAGGAAAAAAGAAATCCCGCCCGCGCCTCCTTCGGCGGTGGACGAGATCATCTTCCCAGGTGCCAGCCTGTCCTCCTTCCCAAGCGCCAGCTCATCCTCCTTCCCAGGCGCCAGCCCGTACTCCCATCCGCGCAGATTGTCTTCTCCGAAAATCCGTAAATTTCTCCTTCTCGTCGAGCTGCTGCTGCCAGCGACTACCGTCGCTGCTCTCAAATCTCCTTCTCCATTGATTTCTCCTTCTCCGTCGAGATTTTGAAGTTCTCCGTCGATTCCGAAGTTCTGCGTCGACAGAAGGGATCGTCTTCTCCGAAAATCCGCATGCGGATTATAACTGCGCAGCAAAAGTACTCTCATCCGCATCTCTCTGACGCGAAAACCCGCATGCGGATTTTGAATCCGCAGTAAACGTACCTCCCATTAGTGTTGTTTTCCACATGCGGATTTTCGCGTCAAAGAGATGCGGATGAGAGTACTTTTGCTGCGCAGTTATAATCCGCATGCGGATTTTCGGAGAAGACGACCCCTTCTGTCAACGCGGAACTTCAGAATCGACGGAGAACTTCGAAATCTCGACGGAGATCTTCAAAATCTCGACGGAGAAGGAGAAATCGATGGAGAAGGAGATTCGAGAGCAGCGACGGCAGCAACGGCAGCAGCAGCTCGACGGAGAAGGAGAAATTGACGGAGAAGAAGATTCGAGAGCGGCGGCGGCGGCAGCGTCGTCGTCTCCGTTTTCGAAATGGGAGGGATGAGCGGAAAAATGCATTCTCGGAAGTTTTGAGCGCGTGTATGCGCAGTCTCATTCGGCTTGCCGTCTCCCTCTACACGTACACGCACGATAAAACAAGCGGCGCAGATTTCACCTGCTGAAATGAACGGCCGGATGAGCCGTCTGCACGGTAGTTTCCATGCAGACGGAATGTACATGATCATATCCCATATATATATATTCGTGAAGTTCCTAGATTATCTTCTTCCCAAGTAGAATTAATGAAAATTAAGGATTTCTCCAAAGCATTTAAGAAGAAATTCTTGGAGAGTTTATAATGTTTTTAATTTTGTCAATATTAATATTGAGTAATTTAAAATATAATCATAAATTCTATCCATTTTTATTAACATGACTACACATTTGGAAAATATTAAATTTCTACCTGTTTCTAATTAATTATGACGATGCCTTCAATCGGGCCTACGTTTTTTTAAATTTTTTTTTTTTGAAAAATCCCCTTATTTAAAACCCGAACCTATTAGAAAAAGGGTCTTCCCCAAAACGATTAAATGTTATAAAATTCCTTAGTAGGCTTACTGGACTTCAAAATAAAAATTCTTTTCTTGGAATTTAATAGAATTTAGTGAAGTTTGACAAAAAAATTTGAAAGACTAAAAAAATTAATTAATTAAGTTTAGTATCCTGTACCTATAGAATTACATACCAAATACTAATCATCCTTTCATGACAAAATTATATAATAACTACTTGTGAAAACTCATATCAACCATATGTCGAAAATCATATATATATGTCCAACGGTTTATTGAAGTGGGCTGTAACCTGCTTATTTAAGTTATTATAAAGTAGGACTCACTCGGGTTAAATATATATATATATGGAAAATAATCAGGTGCAGCGTCGCTGAAATGGGCCCCACATGATCATGAAATCATGATCTACTCCACCCATTGTATTTAGAATAATGTATTCTATAATCATACCAATTTTCATCCCAATCAGATACTTTAAAGTTGTTATTTACATTAAACTATTTTATTACGTTGGATTTGTACCATTTTCAGATGGGGCCCATATACATATCTGATTGGGATGAAAATTGGTATGGTAATAGAATACATTATTCTAAATACAATGGGTGGAGTAGATCATGATTTCATGATCATGTGGGCCCCATTTTGGGGCCACTGCAGGGCTGTTCCGGTGCAGTGACGCTGCACCGGAACAGCTCCCTATATATATATATTTTTTTTGACAACTCGGATTCAATATTTTTATAAGATATGAAAAGCCAGCTATTAAAAACGTACAGTTAAGTACGTCCAAGTCAGTAGTCAGAACACAGTCGTGGACCACTTTAATGTTTGAAAATGTTCCCGGCCACTGATTTCAGACCCATCCAAATTTTTTAAAAATTTTTCAAATTTTTTAATAAAATTATTAATCTAAAAATCAAGTTTTATCATTTTTTGAGATATGGATATATTTATTTTTAATTGTTAAACATAAGGGTATTTTAGTCATGTTTCGACAATTTAAAATGACTAAAATACCCCTGTATTTAAAAATCCAAAATAAATATATTATATCTTCAGAGTTAGTAAAATTTACTTTATATAGTAAATATATTTAAATTAACAGTTGATGAAAAATAAAAAATAAAAAGTATATATTTTGGACCGAAAAATTAGGCCTCTTCTTTCTAAGCCCAATGACCTAAATTAAAATGGTTAAATGGGATGGAAGGACTTTATAATTTGTCTTTGCTTAACCCGTTACATTGATGTTTTTTCTTAACTCTATCTATTTTAGTTGCCACATTTCTATAATGTTGTAAATGTTGATCATATACTTATTTTAAGAAAGATTAATTTGATTTTGACAATTAACAAACAATTGAAATATCATTAAAAAAGATCTAATAAATTCGTGTAAGTGTGCTCAGATATTTTATCTCCAATTATATGTATGAAAATGAAAATGTGAAATAATTTAAGTTTTAAGAGCTCAAGTTCATATATAACAAGTTTAGCAAAGTGAAGTCTTAACCCAAGTCGACTTCACTTACGACTTGGGTAAAGTTCCACAACCAAGTCGACTTCGTCTGCAAATTTGGACAGACAACATAGTGAAGTCTTAACCCAAGTCGATTTCATTTGCGACTTGGTGAAGTCTCAATCCAAGTCTACTTCGCTTACGACTTCAAAGGCAAAATTTTGGATAGCAAGTGGACTACAAGTTTTAACCAAAACGAAGTCACAACCCGATTCGACTCCACGTATCCTCAGTTGACTCCACTTGTGACTTCAAGTTATAATGGTCAAAAATTCGAACGTTGTAGCATTAAAAGTAAACCAACCTCCACTCCAATAGTTAGATATTCTTTTCTTCTATAAATATCATTGAAGTATGAATTTGAAGGTAGGTGGAAACACAAGATGAGCTTACACCTTCTAATATTCAAGTTTGTTGATATCATTTGAATAAATATTGAAGCTTCAAGTGCTACTACTTCAAATTAGTTTACAAGATCATCTTCTTTACATAACAAAGAGCTTCCGGAGCTGATTGATCACACATTGTAAAATGTAAATTCTCTTTTATCTATTTTGTTTTGTTTGTTGCCTTCGAATGGTATTGGAGACCGAATTCAAAAATAAGCAAAACAAGGGGTTGGTTTGAATTTGTCTCATTAACAGATTAGACTTGGTTGGTTGGAGTTGGTCTCACCAATAAGTGATTATTGTATATGCCCCATCGAACTAGAATCTAGAAGAGAGCATGTGCTTTCGATTATATTGAATATATAATAGTAGAACACAAGACATAATAGGTGTGTGCTTGGGAGTGTAGAGTAGGGAAGTTGTCCGAACCACTATAATTTCTTGTCTTTTGTGTGGTTTGATTGCTTGCATTTTAAATTCTATTTGCAACCTCTCATTCTATCTCTTAGCACGTTTTATCAAAGGGATTAAACTCACAAGGGGTTAAGTCTTAAATTACCAAAGAAATTTTTAAAAACCCAATTCATCAATTCCCTCTTGGGTTTTATCATAAATTCGGGACCAACAGTGAAATCTACTACAACAGAAATTTTGATTTTTGGTAAAAAATAGTTTTTTAAAAGGTTAACATTTAGTCGTTAAAGAAAAACTTACTCGCTAATAATTGTGTCATATTATATATAAAAACTATTAAAAGGAAATTTGATTTATCATTTTTACTTAGGCAAGGAAGCTTTCATTTGGATGCCAAAATAATATTATAAACAAGAAAAATTTTCATTATATATGAAATTATCACTATAAATAATTTTTTCTTTTTCATAAAAGGGTAATATGCAAATATGTCCACTTATTTTGATCAAAATTACAAATATACTCACGTAATTTCAAAAATCACAAATAAACCCCATATTATTTAACCATAATTGCACATAACTCTCACCCGTTATGACATCGTTATTGTATTGTTATGGCACGGGGGTTATTTATAATTATGATTAAACTATGTGGAGTCATTTGCAAAAATTAAATATATCACATAATTTTTTAAATGGAAAATACACACACATAATTTGCATATTTTTTGCAAATAAACCCACATCGTAACGATTTATAACGGCATGGGGGTTATTTGAAATTATGGTTAAATTATGTAGATGTAATTTACAATTTCTGACACTACATGGGTACATTTGCAGTTCTGATCAAACTAAGTAGATATATTTGTAAAAGCATTATCCATAAGAAAATTTTTACTTACATATACATTTTTCTTGTTAATGAAGATTTTACCTTGTATATGCATTTTTCTTGCTAATAAGGCTTGTGAAGATTGTATTTTTTTTTTTTTGTGGGAAACTTTGCTTATTGCATTTTGAATAATTTATTTAGCTAATAGGAAAATTTCGCCTAAGTCAAATACATGTATAAATTATATATGAAATTTGTATAAAATGAATATAATAAAATTGTGTACTTATATATTAATTTCAAAGTTGTATTTAAACATTTTAATGGCCTAAAATATCATTCATATATGGACGGATGATTCTATAAAATATTATTTTATTCTAATATATTTGTGAATATATAATATATAAAGTATTATTGCAAACCTGCCCACAGGGCAATTGGTTTCGCATGCGGGCTTCATGCCTAGCCATCGAGATTCGATTCTTGTATTCTGCATATGTCATTAAGCGATTGTTATTCTGGCAAAACTAAACATATATATATATATATATATAAAGTATTATTTCATTCTAATATGCCTATGAATAGATACTATATAAAACATTATTTTTATTTTAATTTGTTTGTGAACATATCTATGCATTTCTTTTATAATTTATATACATAATTAAAGTTGTGTTTTGTATTTTTGTCTACAGGTTATTTGGATAATGGTTTAATTAAAGAGTGCATAATGAACGCGCAAGAGAGTGCTATTGATTTTGCGTAATTGTACATGAGAGTACTATAAAGTAGGGTATTTTTTTGATTAGTTATAAAATAGGGAATTTGTTAAGGATTTATTGGACCAACAGAGCGTTTTTTTCTCAAAATGTGCATGATAAAAGAATCAATATGAATTATTCCGGTTTGTATTTATGTAATCTATTTATCATGGTGAAATCAATTTTTTAATTTCTCTCCCGTAGTTTCTTTTCTTTTCTTTCCGTACGCATAGTTTTCCCTGGGTATTTGACATAAATTTTGGTGTTTTGCGTGCATGATGTTGTTGTTGCTTCTTTTTTTCTCTTTAAATTAAATGATTTTTCATGTAAATCTTAGTGCATATAGTCGTTATTTCATTGGGCCTTGGCATTTATAAAACTACTTTTATATAATCTTCTTTGCTTTTTTGAGATGAGATGATAATCTTTTTTATTTTTAATATCTTAATAGTTAATAGAATATCTACTCTATTTATGACATTGTAAAACTTTTGATGAAAAATTTTAACGTAAAAGTTGTTAAATTAGTAGAAAATGATGTGATATTATAGGGGTAATGATGAGAAGTAGAGAAAATAAACTTAAAATAAATAGGTTGGTTGTATCAGTAGTTGTGTAGAAATAATTGAAAATTAGGGTTGTTATATAGAAAGATGTGTAAAAAATAATTAAAAAAGAATAGTTATAGAGAATGAAAAGTTTTAACTTGACCATTTTTGCAAATTGTCACACACATCCTTAGTATAATTTATATTATTATGAAATTTTTTTCATTTATCTAGTATCACTATGTATGAGTTCCATCTATAAATGTGTAAACAATGTAATATAATCATTTAATACTAAACATCAATTTTTAAGTAATATTTTCAGCGTCTAAACTATCTAGAATATTATTGCTATGTGGATAAATAATTTTATAAAATTCTAATATGCATGTATATGAATGAATCTAAATATTTTTCTTAATTAGCACGTGAATATATCTATTATTGAACACATGTAGCCTATGCACATACTTTATAGATGCAAATTTAATCTTCAAGTTAAACAAATAATATCAAACACAATAAATAAATTAAGTTTTACATTAGTCATCAATTTTTTAGGAATTAAGGGTGCATGTTAAACCGTTTCTATATAAATTGATTATATAGATACGGAACCTAATTAGGATACCTCATTAATAATTTGTATGCAGATTTTTTTTATTAGTATATTTAGATTTATTTCAATATCTATTACATTAAAGTCCTAAAGCAGTCGTATAAACTGTGAAAGATAATCCGCTCAACCTAACAAATCTTGAAGACACAGCTCTACCAGTAACCTAGGAGACAACTCAACACTCCAACAGACACCGTTCGATGCCGGGACGCAATGGACGCATGATGCGGAGCTGTCATGGTGCGGAGCAGCAAAGATGGTGAAAATGGCATGTCTGGGATGGACAGCAAAGCTACGGCGATAGTGACCGTTGGATCTGACGCCTGAGATGGAGCTGCTGACTCATGGTAAATCGATCGGTGGCATCGTGATGATAGCTGGGATTCATAGATTTGGGCGGACGTATCTGTTGGTTGATCCGTTTGCGGGCGTTCACGATGGTCGCATATGAAGAAATAAAGATGGCAGCAGCACAGCGATTTTGGCGGCGATTTCAGTGGTGAGTGGCAGTAGAGAGGCTGAGTCGTCGGCAGCAAAGGCGACGAGCGCCGATGATTACGAGTACAGTATAAGCGGACGGCGGTGATGCGTGCTGGAGGCAGCGACGGCGGCGTGCGAGGAGTGGAAGCTACGGAGGCGAAAAGGCCGTCTTCTTTCGTTTCTTCCTAAAGTGCAGTGGAGGAGAATCCAAGCACGTGGGCGTAGACTCTTGTTGCCTGATCCTGCAGTTAGATTTTTCGGTTTTTCTTTTCGTATGAGTTGTTACGTTTTAGGTTGGTAGGAACATGATGGCTGGGTCAACTTGGGTGGATTTTTGCTCCGGCGTCTGGATTTGGTTAGATATGCAAATCAAGTATCGATATGATGATCGAAGAGATTCTAATATATGAGTCATAGTGATCAGAGGTATTCTAGTTCATATGGACGGTCCAAATCAAGATGATGTTGCATCGTTAGGCAAGGTTCGGTGAGATCATGGAATGGAGGTTGATCATGATAAACGAAGTTTAGTTTGCTTTAAACCAGCAGTTCGTGAGCAAATGATGATTGGTTAAAAAAATTTGCAACTGTTAGGAAACGTGATTCGGGCAGATACGGATCACACAAATAACAGTAAGATTACGCACAACAAAACACCAAGATTTACATGGAAAACCCTTCCAGCCAAGAAGGGAAAAACCACGAGAGAAAGATATCAATCCACTAGAATAAACAAGTTACGGAGATACACATAAGAATACCCCACACATGTTCTCTGGATGCCTCACATACACCCTAAACAAGAACACTCTGATAACCCCTTCTTTCACGTCCCAACGGGACACCTCTCAAGGTTACATTGAATTCCTAATTGATCTACCTCTTACACAATCTCAGCCTCACACAAATGAATTACGCAGGATACGCAATCTCAGTCTCACACAACTGAACTACACAGGATACACAATCTCAATCCCAGCAGAATACAAGACAAACCTAACAAATTTCCACCTTAGCTTGAATTCTGCATACATTGCGCTTCAACTTACATCAGGGCACCAATCTTGCACTCGGTTATGCATCAGCTACAAAAAAAAGTGAACTGCATTCCGTTTTCTTAAACCATTGCATTCTCAGGACTCCTCAAGCTTTCCACGATCCAATTCTAACGCATTCTCAGGATCTCAAAGCCACCGTCCTTGCTGAATTTAGGAAAACCCAGTCTATCTCTATGTACTATCCATGCATCCTTAGCATCAGCACAACCATAGACCATCAAAAGATCTGCTCATGAGATGTTGCTTCAAAACAGATCAAACTTGATTCCTCCCGATCAACCTCGATCTACCTGATCCAACTTAATCACGTCCAACAATTTAACATCTTCTTGATCCACACCGCCCACAAGAAACACAATACCTCATCTCGCCTACATCTCCACATCAATGCAGAACATCCGTAGCTCTGTGGAGTCCACTTACTCCACCGTAATCTGAAACACTTGTCAGATCCCACATAATGGAAGCAAAATCTGCCCAAACAGATATCACTATTGCATTCAGAGCACTCGAAAACATTGAAATTAATACTGGATAATTAAAATCCAACACCTGGATCACAAAAAATAGAGTCGCATGTACATGTTGCTCCGGTGCACCTCTATACACCATTCCTACATCAATTTCTCCCCAGAAGGGAAACGTCCAGAACCCACTTTCTTCCCAAGATAGTTTCTTCTTCTCTAGTTAGCCGCTGGATCCGAGATGTCGAAAATCGTCGCCACTTGCTGCCCCTCTGCACGCTGGGACTCTGCTCGTTCCGACTGCCAAAAAACAGCTGCGGCCTCCTTCCAGACACTTTTTTGCGTGTAGCTCTTCTTTCTCAACACAACTACACCAGATCACCGCTGTTTGCAGGTGGAAAAACCCAACGCCACCGTCAGAAATCTGCAATGTTGTCGCTGCCGGAAGCCGCAGCACCAAATCCTCACGATCCTAGCCGTCCAAATCGATATGAACCCCGATCTGTGCTACCCATCCATCTGGCATCATGATCCGGCCATCCAACCACGAATCTTGTGCCTTAATTGTCACGCCATGATCTCGCCTTCCGCGAAACATTGATTCAACAATTAATCCTCTTCTTGAATCACGGATCCATCACCACAGCTCTGATACCACTCATTAGGAAACTTGATTCGAGTAGATACGAATCACAGCGGAAGTACATGCAATAAAATAAGATCAAATAAATAACAACAAGAACACACACAACAAGATACCAAGATTTACGTGGAAAATCTTTCAAACCAAGAAGGGAAAAATCATGGGAGAGAGATATCAATCCATTAGAATAAACAGGTTATAGAAATACACATAAAAATACCTCACATGTATTTTCTAAATGCCTCACACACACTCTAAATAAGAACACCTTGATAACTTCCTCTTTAACGTCCCAACGGAACACCTTTCAAGTTCCACTGAATCCTTAACTGTTCTGCCTATAAATAAAATTCTTTCAAGTTCTACTGAATCCTTAACTGTTCTGCCTATAAATAAAATTCTACTAGGCTCTTACGCAATTTCAGTCTCACACAATTGAACTAGTCTCACACAATTGAACTACTCAGGATACGCAATCCCAATCCTAGTAGAATACAAGACGAACTTAACAGCAACAAAGTTCATTAGAAGCTCCTAATGGAGAGAATAAAGACAAAAAAGCTATGCATCGAGTAGTAGTCTTCTTGATCTTTGATTGTGGCGAGTTCTGATCTCTCCAAGTGTTAGTAGGGGGAAGAGATGGAAGATAGAAGGCCTAATGGTTGATTATGTTGGCATCTCAAGTGGAGATATGGATTCATATTGGTTTAAGCATGAAAGTGGAGTGATTTATCTGATGGAGAGATGCGGAGTCATGTTGATTTTGAGCATGATGACTGATGAACTAATTAATGTTGTGTAGAATGGTTACTACAAAATCCAAGTCAAAGTGGAGATTATTAGAGTTGCATCTTTTATTCTGCAAATGAGTTATTTGCATAATGATTTGCATTTGAGAGTGCATGGCGAATGTGTAGGAAAGAGTATATTTATTTTTACATGAGTACTTACGAGAGTCTTATAAATACAGTAACAGTTAGGTATTCAATAGAGCTCTGGAAAGGTGTCCTAACAGAGCATGAAAGAGGGGTTTTCAGAGTTTTTCCTTTTTTTTTTTTTGTTTGAACCGTGTGTTTCAAAATGAGCACGAGTCATTCTAAAACTCATTTATTATGACAAATCATATCTCTCTTATGTTGTTTTTCATATAAATCTTGATGTCCAGTGTGGATGATCTTATCGTTGCTTATTTGGTCCTGATTTGTTATGCATACTTCAGCAATAATCCATATCAAATCGAATCACGTTATTTTTATTATCGAAATGGGCTCCATCCACATGATCACACGAAAACCTCGTTGGGAACCTTAAAAAAAATTATAGTTTCACGCCCCGCTAAATTAATTACCTATCTAGTTTGTGCGCTTCATTCGCTAACTAGAAAAAATAATGGAAATTTACGCTATATTCTAAACCCCTTTATCATGATTGGGACAAATTTGTAGTATATATCAATGCATGCCATCAGAGTTAGCTCTCTGGCTTGACAGGTGAAAAACATCATAAATACCTAAAATACCTTTGATCATCTTCCTCCTCCCCACCACAATATCATTTAAATCCCAAGGAAAATTACTTCTAGAGTGCACAGTGACATTCTAGAGTAGAGAGTGACAAACGAAATTTATAGTTTTGGGTAAGCCCTAAGTTGAGGTGGATGACTAGAGAAGTTTGGTTAACAAAGTCTGTTGATTGGATATGTATTTATGACATTCAGGGAAAAAAAAAAGAGTGCAAGTCATTCTGATATGTGTGTCACTTGTGTCGGCCACAAATAATTTTACTTGTACTAATTCATCTGCGTATTAGCTTCAGCTACTTGTCAAAACTCAAAAGGCTTTAATCGTTTGTAACATTGGATCTCAAAATTTCCCATTTTCCTGACAGTCATCGGTAAAAGAATAATGCTAATTGCTTCTTTGTTTCTCCCATTAAATTGCTTTCTTTATTCATTTTCTAATTACTCTCTCTTTAGATAGAGAAAAAAGAATAGGAAAATTTGAGAAAAAGAGAGAGAGAGACCCCTAACTTTTATTAATTCAGCTGGGCTCAATGGATTGATTATTGAACATGAAATGGCAATCAATTGACAAGAGCATTGATACATGGATTACAAAAACTTTCCTGAATTACATTAATTTTCTTTTCTTTACAGGAGAACTAATTTACACTTTCAAAGAAGGAAGGTACTGCTGCAAACACTGTTTCAATTTCTGAAATGTGACTGGCTTGGATACGAATGAGTCCATACCGTTTGCTAAGCATTCTGCTGCACTCTCCGCTAATGCATTTGCTGTCATCTGTGATACAAGAAAACAGCAGGCATGTTACAAAAATACTGCACCACGGTTTTGCTGGATAATATACATCTCCTCAGAGTCAATATCTGAGGATGGAGTCACCACTTGGATGTTGGAGTGGCTGACGTGGGTGTGTGTAGAGTTGTGTGAGGGGTGGGGGGATCTCCTTAGAGTCAATATCTGAGGAAGGAGTCACCACTTGGATGTTGGTAGAGGCAGTGGTCTAGTTACCCTTTCTTTAGAGTACACCAATGTCAAGTGTCTAGTCATCCATGGTGCGTAACATAGTCCAAAAAAAAAAAAAAAAAAAAAAAATTCTAAGGATGGAGAAAATTTTTCACGCTTCTAGATTTGGTCTTATTCTACACTCAGCATCCTATTTCTAACATGCACTTAGAATTAGTTGAGCAAAGGCAGAGTCAATGTCTATATGATTGTGGACAGAATCATAACGGCTCCTAGGAGGTTACCAACCACATTTAGGGCAATCCTTCAAAGTTAGGCAGTAAAATAGGTTGTCCAGTCATTATGTGTGCCCTAAGAATGCTTAAATAGTCATCCCTTGTCATTTGTCCATAACAGATGATTTGCCTAGGACCTCCAAATATTTAAGATAAACAACTGTCCAAGATATTACATCTAACCAATGCACCACTATTCATTAAGCTCATAGTTGAAACTAAATTTTGCTTTTTGTTCTGTGCGGACCATATCTAAGCAATTGTAAGAAATCCAATATACTCATTAGTTTTATCCTTATGTACATTGGTGGGAACCAAAACTAATATTCTAATCAAAGTTTCATGCCAGTCACAAAAGAAAAACCATTTGGAAGTGGTTCTTAACCCATTAAAAATTATCTATTTGTTCAAAACAATCTACAAATTATAGATTAAGCATCTAAACCTTCCAAAGTGCTCATCCTACCTAAAATTATGCTTGTATGTAATTTTATGACATTCTAATACTTTGTTCAATATATTCAAACAAATTTTGAAATCTATACATATTTTTATACATTTTCCAACAGGTGTGGCCCACGTAGGATTCCAATGTTGAGTGGATGTTATTATGTATAAGAAATGGATTAGATTTTATGTGGTCATCAAGATAGGGCTCAGACATGACAAATGTGTCAATTCACTTCAACACATCCAGCATTATTTAAGTTTCTGTTACACCCAACAAGATACATAATGAATACAGGATACAGAACAAGGGGACCACTTCAATAGTGTACGACCTACTCAAGTGAAATGGTACATTTGTCAAGTTTAGGCCTCATTCAAGTGATTACACAAAATCCACTGCATTGACTATATGGTTATTTGCATCATCCCAACTCAAAGGTATGTTTAACATAAATATGTATTATATTTATATAAATAATATATTTAAAAATAATAGATGTAAGAAAATATCAAATCTTTGCTTAGAAATACTCCTCACATTAAATAAATAAATTTGGCGCCTTTCATATTTTTTAGATATTCACCATAAATACCACACAAATGTAATTTTTTAAAATCATAATATAAAAAAGATAATACTTTTAAATATTAAAAAATATTTTTAAATATTTCTCCAATCACATATATCAATTTGATTTCTATATAATATTATTTTGATATATTATACTATTATTATTTGATTAGTTCCGGTATCTAGGATCGATAGTTCAAGAGAATGTTGAAATTGAGAAAGATATAATATATAGAATTCAAGCAGGATGGAAGAAATGACGAAGTGCGTTAAGAATTTTATGTGACCGTCGAGTTTCAATCAAATTAAAGGAAAATTGTATAAGACTGCGATTAGATCTGCTATGCTTTATGGGGTAGAATATTGGACAATTAAAAAACAACATATACAAAAAATGAGCGTAGCGGAAATGAGAATGTTAAGGTGGATGAGTGGTAAAACAAGAAAAGATAAAATTAGGAATAAAATAATTCGAGAAAACCTAAAAGTGAGACCAATTTATGATAAAATGAAAGAAAATAGATTAAGATGATTTGGTTATGTTAAAAGGAGGTTTGAAATAGTACTGGTTAGGAAGATAGAGTCTATCCAAGTAGAAGGTAGTAGGAGAATGAGAGGAAGACCCAAAAAAACATGGATGAAATTAATTAAACAAGATTTCAAAATATTACAAATTACAGAAAATTTAGTCTTAAATAACCAAGAATGGTGCAACAGAATCTATGCAGCCAACCCCACCTAGGTGGGAAATGACTTTTGATGATGACGATGATGACGATGGTGATACTATTATTATTTGAGATGTGGTTGAATGCGGGTGCACCCGGGTGTATTTAACCTATTTTTATTATTTTTTTTAAATTTTTTTTATATAACTGTTCATCTAAAAAAAAAAAAAAAGTGTAATTAACATGTATATCAAATTTTACCATTTTTGGAAATTTGTAGATATTTTTTTTATTTTTTAAAATCAGTGACATTTTTCGTAATTTAAAATTACTAAAATGCCACTGATTTTAAAAAATTCAAAAAAATATCTACAAATAGCCAAAAATGGTAAAACTTGATATACATATTAAATATACTTATATTAAAAGTTATATAAAAAAAGTTTCAAAAAAATAAAAAATGGGCTTTCGCACTGGGTGCACTAAAGCTAAGTGCACTCGGGTGCATAGGAACATGACCCTTATTATTAAGAAAAAAAAATGATAGTGAGAGTGCTTATTCGTGGAGTCGACTCGCCAATGGAGTACTTATCAGTTGTTACAATGACGCTAATGACATTGGCGTAGATGAAAAATATTTTAAAAAGAATTGGTATAAAGGCAAAAAATAAAAAATAGTTGATACATATACAAATATTTTACTTCTGAGTAGGCATTGATACAAATAACCCTTGATTACATTCAGTACCATTCTTTTAACCAAAATATCAAAATTCCCTTGAATCAAATTCAAATGTGGCGACAACTTCAAAAAATATATAAACAAATGTATGGATCTTTGAAATTTACATGAATTTATTGAATATAGTATTAGATTGTTATAAAATTGTGTATGCAAATTATTTCAAGTGCCACGAACACATTAGAAGGTCAAATGATTTTATCATTTTGGTTAACATGAATCTTTGATTGTCCCCGGTTTTTATGCATTTTTCGATTCCATGTATAATGCATAATAATGAAAACTGATAAAGAGAGTGGATTTTCTATAATTACCAAATGGGGCTCAAACTTGACAAATGCACCAATTCACTTAGGTATATTATGTACCACTGTACAACAAATATACAGCATGTTCAGAAATCATGTACAAGAGAACTAATCAAAATATGGAACTCGTGGGAGGGCTCCTATATAAAAGAATGAGTTTATCAAATCATGTTAGAAGAAAAAAATGTTGTATTAAGATAAGGTCAATTTGAATGGAACAGACTGCAGATCTACTCACCGCAATGATAACAACCCTCTTCGCAGGTGGCTTTCCATTCACAACACAAGCTGTAGGCAGTTCAATTCCAGCCTCTACAGCTGCATCCCATTTCCCATTCTCCTCAAAAGAGCGAATTAATCTTGTGGCCTTAAGACCATCCATTACAGGCATGCAGACATCCTGCATTTTATAATAATAATAAAAAAACTAGTTTACACCTCAAAACTTTAGGACATATTGCACTTCAAACAGTAGTAATACCAGGCAGAGAATCTATTCCTGTTGGCACATCATTAAGGGTAAGGGCAACTATCATCTAAGACAAAAGGCATACCACAAAAGCCCTACAAGTTGTCAGTCTTTGACAATCTAATGATAGTTTAGGAAGTTTTGACCAGGTAAATGATATGTTCACTCAAATGAATGAATTACGTAATTTGTTTTCAATTTCATGAAGAACTATGTACTTCAAGAAAGTGCATGAATGACTGCTGCAGCTTGCAACACTCAGTATCCATTTGTTTAGACTTACTAGAATTTGGGATTCCATTTCTCCCAAGAATTTGATGGAAATGTATTTAAAAAAGTGTAATATCAACATTGGAACACGTGATATCACATGAACAAAGAACAAAAGCATTAGAACTATTAATCTTCAGCAAGATAATAGAACTACAATTTTTTTTTATTATTTACCATCTTAATAAAATAAAGAGGACACACATTTAACATACCATCAACTTGTCAGATCAAAAGATTACATCAGGGAAAATTTTATTTATCCTCGTATATTTGTTAAAAAAATTTCTTTCCTTTTATGCAACTGCTAGCTCACTTATTCCTTCAAATCTACAATAAACAGCATGGACATATCCCATAAGCTAACTCTTTGTTCTCTCTCACACAGATAAGAATTGCCCTGTCCAAGTGTGCTCTAAGATAATTACAAGAAATCAGTCATTAAATTTATCCCATCAATTCAAGTTTTCCCACTGAGTCATTAGTCTACTTGGAACATTATTGATTTAAGAAAAGTAAATATTTGGATTGAGAAACTAAAAAGGATTAGAAAGTAAAACATATAGAGGGAAATCAACCACCCTAGAAAGTCACAACCAATACAACTTTCAACTCTTTTTTCTAGCAGACTGAACAGTTTTATTTCTTTTGTCATTGTTGGTTGGCATGAAACATTTGAGAACCTGTGGGCACAAACCAACAATTGAGTTCACTATATTAACAGCGCGTGCCATCAAAGAACACAGAAAAACGATCTTGTGAACAGTTCTATTATTCAATGAATGTGCAAAAACATTACACTTTGCCTATGTTTCCATTTGTATTGACTGGAAACATTGATACGGTTCCAATAATTCAAACCATTAATAGAAAAAAGGTGGCTTGATGAAATTACCATTAGAATAAGATCGTATCTAGAGGTTTGAACTGCCTGGATTGCTTCTAATCCATTGTTCACAACTTCAATGGTATGGCCAAGCTGCTTCATCATGGATTGTGTCACCATCACATTGATTTTGTTATCTTCCACAAGAAGTATTTTTGGCTGTGGTATTGATTCTGATATTTGAATACTGCTGCTAGATGTGCTCTGGTGGCTTCCACCACATTTCTCAAGCACTTTGGTCTCATTATTTTTACCATCATCACTTTTCTCATCCTTGCCAGTCACCTCCCCTGGTGTCTGTGTAGAATGCTTGGAATCTCTAGTGCTTTTGATGGTAGTGGAATCTGGGCTAGGTCTGTGATATCTATTCATAATAAGGCCATTTGAATTGGTATGTCGATGCTTCACTCGTCCTGATTGATTTTCAATGCCAGTGTCTTTGTCATGCTTTACCAAATCTCCAGATTCAGACAAGGTCTGTTGAGAGCCAACAATTGGTTGAGCCTGCTCAGATGAAGTCATTGAGTCTCTCGACTCATGGCTATTAGAAGGAAACGAAGATTCTTGTGATAAACCATTTAACTTCTGAAGTGGATTGTAACAGTTACTGGCCGATGGTAGAGTCTTCGACCTTATCATAGAACCCAATTTGCTTGGTTCAAAATAGAAATGTCCATCATTAGCTTCATCATTGTTTGTATCAGATACTGCCTCATGTTCTGCCATATCTGAGAAATCATTTGAATCATCAGACTGCTCCTTTGGGGAAACTTTGCAAGGCAATACAAATGTAAATGTAGATCCACATTTCTCTTTGCTACTCACTGTCATGTGGCCACCCATCAACTCTGCCTGTTGCAGAACAACACCTAATTTTCTGTTAGTTAAACTAAATAAGAAAAAGGAAGCAAATAATGAAAAAAAGACCTGCAGTAGGACTAGAGAATCCTTTTAGGCATAGTCTGAGTAAGAAGTTTCTCCACATAAAGATGACGTGTCAATTCATTTCAGAACATTTAATGAAGGAATGAATGACAATGAGTTACAATCCAGAGATTGAGGAATATTTTTCTCCTCTTCTGAAGAAGTGACATAAAACTTCTAATATTACTATTTATCGACTTTCAACTTCTACAGAGGACACTGATCCTTTTGAGATGTATCTAAAGTTCAGTTGACTGACGTCAGAGCATCAGTTGTTGCAGGCTTTGACAGTATTGAGTCAATAGATTGATAATGACTTTAGATAAAAACCTTACTGGACTTAAAGGTATTTACGCTTCAATTGTTAGTATGATTTAATCAAAGAAGATCTTTGTTATTATCTTCTTTTTCTTAATTTTACAGTCTAGTTCTAAGTGAATTGTTAAAGAATTTTTTTGAGAATTTTTTTAAAACAAGAACTGACACAGTGGATAGAGCACCCCCAACATTCAGTGAATTATGTCATTATAAACATATTTCAATTTTCTGTGAATCGTCGAAATATTTGATATTGGTTGATGGAATTTAATAGACTTCATTAGAGTCTAATGGATTCGAGTTTAATACAGTTCAGTAAATTTCGTGGACTTAAGTTTGAATTGGGTTTTTTAATCTTTTTCCTTATTAATTTATTTTGTCAAGTTTAATATATTATGAATATGCTCAAACAAGAGATTTTCTAGTGTTCGCATAAAGTCATTTGACTGGTCAATCTTTAAATCATGTCCACCACATTTGTAAGCATCAATGGTCTAGATTTACATTCTGTTTTATTGTGATACAATCCATGATGAAGCAGCTTGGCCATGGATTGCCATGGCTCCCAAATGCCATAAACCAAAAGAAAGAAAGAAAAAAAGTTAAACGATACAGTTCTGAGATGTAATTATGATACTTGTGAAAATAAATAACAGAACTGGTTATTCACATTCAAGTCAAATCTTAGATCTCAAAGCAAATCTACCTGAGGAAAAGAACCTTGGTAGCTTGATTATCACTTTCTAGTGGATCACAGAGGATAAAATGCCCCTAGATAGAAACATGAGCTAGTACTAATTTTCCTCAAACAAGGTATCTTGCATTTATATGAGTTGGCTGCAAATTTCATCTTGATTTCTGTGCATTGATTTGCATTGATTTCTGTCGTCTTGAGACTTATCCATTATTTTTAAAAAGGAGAAGTAAAATGTGTATCTCACCAATTGTTTGCATATTGCCAGGCCAAGTCCTGTTCCTCCATACTTTCGGGCATGATCTGCACTGACTTGCATGTACTTTTTAAATAATGTTGGCAAAGCCTTTTCTGTTACACAATAAATCACAAGAAACTTCCTCAATATAAAACAAGAAACAAGAGCAACTGAACTACCAAACAAAGTGCTTCCTCTATGACATCTTGCTATAACCTTCAACTATTGTGGACAAAACAGAACTTCCTCAGGAATAAAGGATACCTGGAATTCCAATTCCTGTGTCATACACATCGCACAGTAGCCACACTACTGTTTCTTGTGGATGATTATGCTTTTCATTGTCTTCATCTGTTGAAGCTACCATATCTAATGATTTTCCTACTCCATCCTGAGGAGTCTGATAACTTTTTAGATCTTCCTTGTGTTGCATTGTTTCTGGGTGGCTTTGCTTAGATGCCGTTTGAGACACTTCTCCTGTTAGCTGTTTTTCTGGAATTGTTTGTTGGATTCCCTCTCCTTGTCTAGGACCTTGCTCTGGTACCACACAAAGTTTTATTCCGACCTTACCTTCATGTGTAAACTTGATTGCATTGCTACAAAATAAACATGATTTACAAAGTTATAGACCATCCAAACAAGCAGATAAATTTAAGCAGCAAGCTATCAAACAATCCAATCTTCGCGCAGTATTCAAATTAAGCCGATTTTCCTTGAAAACAGAGCATCAATGTGCTATGGTAGAAAGTTGGGCAGTGTCAGAGCATGAATGATACATCCAATCACAATGCAGTCTTTTTGGTTGGCTGAAATAGTGCAAAAGGAAAAATGCATTCTATCTAGCTCAAACCATTCGATGAACATTGAAATTACACATGATGACCTCTTTAGCTGAAATAAATATATTTGAAGCATAATTAACTATTCTAAATTTGTTAGGTTTGATTATTTAAAAAATTCTTCAATGTTCATTTTCGCTTTTTTAGTTAATCAACTGAACTGTACATAAAGAATCTATGCAGGTTCCACTAAATTTCAACCTCAAATCATAAATCTCTACAACTTTTTCACTTGCTAAAAGCCAAATGAATCAGGACTTGAAACCTTGTAGACACTTGCTTACAAAGGAGAGTTCAATCCAACTTCACATAACTGCATCAGATTACACGCCAACAATTCCTTGCATTTCGATTCTCATCTATAAGAATAACAAAGCAGATCTATAGATTTCGTGTAATCTAATTTAAATAGAGTTATGATCCCATTAGCCCAGGCTATGAAAATCACTTCTTAGCCAGGGCCAAAAAAAAAACTATTAAATTTTTTTTTTTTAATACAAAATTGTTAATCTAAGTATATAACTTACATAACAAGTTTTACCATTTTTGGAGATATGTATTTTTTTTTAATTTTTAAACAAGGGTATTTTTGTCATTTTAACCATTGAAAACGACTTAAAAGTATCCTAATGCTTTAAAAAAAAACAAATCTCCAACATGGGTAAAACTTGTTATATAAATAATTATGCTTAGATTAACAATTTTATAAAAAACGAAAAAAATTAAAAATGTAGTTTTGTAGCCCACGGGATCATAACTCATTTAAATACTAGGTTCCTAATTTATCTAGATTCTATACATGCAAACCTATATTTAAATGAATCATGTATGGTAGAGATCTTGCAGATTGATGCCCAAAACACCCTTAGATTGGATAACCTAGTGAACAGGCTCCTCCATTATATTGACTTGATAAATCCATTAAGAATTAATGATTTTGAACCTTATCAGCTACAACATCCTGTAATCTTTGGGACAAAAGCTGCATAGTCATGTCCATTGTTTTATTTGTCTTTGATATCTGTGTTGAAGTAAACAGTTAAACACTAGTTTCTGTGAAATTAGGTCATCAAAAATATTGAACCTGAAGGTTTCATCTTGACCATCAACACTGTTAACTAAGAATTCTTTGTGAAGCACGCAATGACTTGAGAGGCAAAGCACTTACGCAGGCCAGGCCAAGCCATGCAAATCCAGCACCCATGTGGATGCTGTGCACATACTTGCACAAAATATAACAGGGTTGTACAACTTGCAAGGCTGTGTAATCTGATGTTACACGTGAAGTATGAAACCTCTGAGGGTATGGCACACCTCAAAGGCATCAAGCAAAAAAGAGAGTTGAAAAGTTCCTCTTAGCAATTGTTCCTCTTAGTGTTCTGCACGTGAAGACTAGAGAAGACTGAAGAGACTTTTCAAGGAGAAGTTCCTTGAGAAGTTTGAGCAGTCCATCCTTTGATGAGATCTTTCTTTTTTCTCTCATGTTTATTTGTATGGGAATAAATTCCAAAATCTCATTCATATAGTGGAAATTTGTTTTGATTTTGGACTGTTGCTTTTCCCTTCACTTTGAGGGGTTTTCCACGTAAATATCGTGTGTCTTAGTGGTTTCTCTGATTATTATGATTTCTTTAATTTCCTGCATTATCATTATTTTTCTCACAAAGAAGGGAATTTTTCCGGGCAAATTTCTCAAGTTGCATGACCTCAGCACTTTAATGTATTAACTCTATTAACATACTTTGGTCATCAATTAATCTTGGTTTATACACAACAAATTGCCATTCAAATTGATATCTTTGTTAATAACTGAATTTAGAAATTAAATTTTTTCTCAACTCATAATTCTTTGATGTATTAACTCTATCAACATACTTCCATGATCAATTAATCTTGGCTTGCATACAAGGAATCTTCCATGCGAACATTATTTTACACACAACATTACCTTCCATGCCAACATTGAAATCCATATCATTGCTAATATTCATGCAACTAAACATTCTTCTTTGACTCAAGACTGTGAATTATGGATGCATATCTCTAATATTTTGTATAACTGAAGATGTCACCTTTTATATCTTCAACGTCTTTTCACCGGTCCAATTTTTTCATCATCTAAAATAACAACATATCTCTAATATTTTGTATAACTGGAGATGTCATCTTTTATATCTTCAACATCTTTTCACTGGTCCAATTTTTTCCTCATCTAAAATAACAAAATTCTGTTCTTAATGTCCTTTTCTTGCTACCTTCATATTCTGTATATCTTTCATAACTTATGTTTGGTTTCTTCCATCCTCTTCAACATTCCCCCTTCATCTCATGAATGGTATGTCTTGAGGTAAATACTAAACGTTGTGAACATGAATCTTTGGAAATCTTGAACTGAATGGGCTTCATCTTTTTGAGGCCAATGATTTCTCGCCCTCTTCCAAACCAAAATTTATTGGCCTTAGTTCCATAAATGATATCTGCAAAGCTGTATGCTTTGAGATAAATATTTTTATTAGATCTCTCCTAGTCCTATAATTGGCAGAAGTTTGTTTCTCAATAATTATTGCAACAGACATCTTCTATGTGGACTTGATACCTGCATGATTAAAGCTGAACAATGTATAAACACTGGGAATTAGTTATTCGTGATTAAATTATTCATATTTTCCATGCAATTTCTGATAATAGAACATTCTGATTTAACAAAACCCATCCCCGAAAGTCAAATTCTGGAAATGCTCTGGTCTAGTCCACCCCTATAATTTAATGTAAATAAATCCACTAAATATGAAGCAAAGAATGTTGGAAAAAGATAACAACTACTAATATGTAATTCTCTTATCTACTTCATTGATCTATCTTCCCAAAAGGCATGGAAGAAGGGCATAATAAAGAGGCAAGAAAAGAAACAACAAATAAAAAAAACAAGACAAATTTGCAAACTTAAAAAATATAAATTTTACTGCAAATTTGAGAACTTTCATTTCAATTGGAATAACGTCATAAATGAAAGTTATACACAATAATCATCAGTTCTTAAATGTTGACCTTTGTCTTCATATTAAAATATAAACAGAAATTCCTAGATATAGATCTGAATGAGGATCTCACCTGATCAAGTTGGTAAGAATTTGTCGAATTCTTAGGACATCTCCAACAACCTGAAAGAAAAGGTCCACATAATAACAACCCCTTTATCTAGAAACTAAAAACAGTAGATTTTGTATGAAATGAAGTGTACTGTAATACTGGGAAACTGCATGTGATGGAAAAATTGGTGAGCCAAGAACTTCCAGATCAATGGTTTTCACGTTGATAGAAACATTAATCACTCTCCACAAAGGTGCATGTATATTAACTAATGAACTCAAGAACTGTAGAAAAGACGTGAGAATTTTTTAAAAAGTCACTGCACAAATGAACTCATAAGTATGGGAAATACTTCAATGGTACTTGATACCTCAGAAAATTTCACTTTGCCACCCCCATTTGGGCCCACCATGATAATTAAACCAAAATCCTATTCATTCATATTATTTAATATCATTTGTTTTAACATGGTACTAAAGATCATTTTAATCAAATTCTTGGGTAGACCATAACTGCTAAAAAATGTGTATAATCATGTGTAAATAATGAAAAATGCTTACATCGACTAATAGATGCATTAGAATGTAATCATGATGCTTTTGGATGGTTAGATGTTGGATATATGACTTTGAAATTGATATATAAATCAAATCGTTTTATTAAATTGATTTTATACATTTTTTAGATGGGAACATGTGTATCTTTGATTTGAATAAAACATGGCTTTCTAATTAAGTTATTCAAAATGGATTGGGTGGGTTGAATTTTGATTCATCATCAAGGTGCACCAAAATGGGCTAACACACTGAAATCTTTGCTGGCATTTGGTACCATTGCAGTATTTCCCAATAATTATAAACTGAATACACTCAGTTCCAAGTCATCAATGTCTAAACAAATAGATTTATATTATATAAAATGTCCAATAAACAAAATTTGTGCTACACTAGTCAGTTTAAGAAGTCGAATCACGAAATATAATTAATTATTTGATTAACCAAAGTAAGAAGGGCACAATCTTTCAAAGAATCATAGCATTAACACCTACATTACAATTACAAGTCTAGATGTGGGGAAACTTCTAATTTTCCTTCTATATTTTAATAACATTCTGTCGATTGTATGCATACTTAAGGAGATAAATCCTATTATAATCATCCATCAGAATTATTCAAATCTTTTCCATTTAAATGAAGCCTTGTACATGTTTTACGATTGCCTATTAAACATCAGTTACCACTTTTACACGGGAAAAAATTCGATTTAACACATTGGGCAGTCTTGAGAAGTCACATTAATATGAGTCACATACCAACTATTCCTTAAGCAGGAATTCCATATAAGATGCAGGAATGATCCTATTAGCCCGGGCAAAGCAAATGTCTCGCTTAACCTACCTTAAAAAAACCCATTTAAAATACTTTTTTTGTTTTTTTTTTTATATACTTGTTTATCTGAGTGTATTCAATGTATAAAATAAGTTTTACCATCTTTGGATATGTGTATATATTTTTTGAGATTTTTAAACATAGAGGTACTATATATAAATAGATGTTTAAAAATATACACACATATTAAAAATAGTAAAAGTTGGTTAATATGTTAAATACACTTAGATAAACAAAGTGTATAAAGAAAAAACAAAAAAATATTTTAAATGAGTTTTTTAAGATGGGCTAAATGAACATTTGCTTGACCCGAGCTAATAGGATCACTTCTCAGATGGAGGAATGATCTCCATATGATGAGTGTTTTGAATGTACAACTACGTAAAATAGGATAATTTAGACCAGCGAGGTGAGAGAACCTCTACTGATAGTGCACCCTACTATGTAAAATCATTGATATCAATTAGGGTCAAAATTGTACATACTAGATCATGTGCAAAGGCACAAGAAATTGTGTGTGGAAATCCCTACAATCTAGAAAGGAGAAATTGTAAGGGAGAGATAACAGATCACTATTAAAAAAAGATAATAGTGTTACGAATCTAAATGAGTCACTCTTATTATGTTGAACATTTCACAAACATCCAAGGAGACAACTTGATAACTCCTCCCACTCAAGAAACCATAGGAACTACACAACTTCTCGGAATATGATTATATACAATAGTGCATAAGTTAGTAAACTTGCATTGCAATAATTCAGACTCCACATTTGCTTTATTTTTGAAAATTTTTTTACACATCTATAGGCCATATTTAGATAGATCTATATCATCATCATCATCATCATCATAAGCCATTTCCTACCTAGGTGGGGTCGGATGCATGAATTCTGTTATGCGATTCTTGGCGATTTAAGATTAAATTTTCAGTAATTTGTAATATTTTTAAATCTTGTTTAATTATTTTCATCCATGTTTTTTTGCGTCTTCCTCTCATTCTCCTACCACCTTCTACTTGGATAGACTCTGTCCTCCTAACCGGTGCCATTTCAGGTCTTCTTTTAACATGAACAAACCATCTTAATCTATTGTCTCTCATTTTATCACAAATTGATCTCACTTTTAGATTTTCTCGAATTATTTTATTCCTAATTTTATCTTTTCTTGTTTTACCAATCATCCACCTCAACATTCTCGTTTCCGCTATGTTTATTTTTTGTAAATGTTGTTCTTTAACTGCCCAATATTCTGCCCCCCATAAAGCACAACAGGTCTAATCGCAGTCTTATATAATTTTTCTTTTAATTTTATCGGAACTCGATAGCCACATCAAATTCCTGACGCACTTCGCCATTTCTTCTATCCTACTTAAATTCTATGTATTATATCTTTCTCAATTTCCACGTTTTCTTGAACTATTGATCCTAGGTACCGGAAGTGATTAATTCTTGTTACTACTTGATCTAAAATTTTAATTGGTTCCTCATTCAGGTTCTCACTATTAATAAAATTGCATTTCATATATTAAGTTTTTGTGTGTCTGATTCTAAGACCATTAGATTCTAAAGCATTTACCCACCTATTCAATTTTAAATTTAGTCCTTCTCTAGTTTCATCTATTAGAACAATATCATCTGCAAATAATATACACTAAGGTACTTCTTCTTGGAGGTGTCTAGTAATTTCATCTATTACTAAGGCAAAGAGGTAAGGACTCAAGGTTGAGCCTCGATGTAAACTTATTTTAACTGGAAAAGTATTAGTATCTCCCCTTATGGTCCTCATATTTGTAGTAGCCCCCTTGTACATATCTTTAACAATATTAATGTATCTATTATTAATTCCTTTCTTTTTATCACTTGTCATATTAATTTTCTTGGTACTCAATCATATGCTTTTTCTAAATCAATAAAAATCATATATAAATTCTTTTTCTTCGCCCTATACTTTTCAAATAGTTGTCTAAGTAAGAAAATAGCTTCAGTGGTTGATCTTCCTGGCATAAAGCTAAATCGATTTTCAGATACATTAATTTTCCGTCTCAGTCTATGTTTGATTACTTTTTCCCGTAATTTCATAGTATGATTCATTAGTTTTATTCCACGATAATTTGCACAATTTTGGATATCTCTCTTATTTTTATAAATTGGGACTATAATGTTTTTCCTCCATTCATTAAGCATTATCTTTGTTTTTATAATCTTATTTAATAAATTTGGTAACCATGTTGCACCTACATCTCTCATGCACTTTCATGCCTCAATTGCTATATTATTTGGGCCTAAGTATTTTTCTGTTTTCATTTTCTTTAGAGTTTCATTTATTTCAGATATTCAAATTTATGGGAAATAACTGATATTCCTATTTTATTCTCTATTTAAACTAACATCTAATGTTAAATGTTCATATAGGATATCATTTAGTAAAATATAGAAATAAGTTTTTCATCATTCTCTAATTTCATCATCTTTGACTAGAACTCTTTGGTCTTCACTTTTAATACATCTAACATGTGTTAAATCTTTGTGTTTTATTTTCTCTTAATTTAGCCAACTTAAAAGTACCGTTTTCACCTTGTCTAGTCTCTAATCTGTCATATAAGTTATCATAAGATTTGTGTTTAGCATCGCTAATAATTTTTTTTAGTAGCTTTTTTCGATAGTTTGTATTGTTGTAAGTTTGTATCATTTTTATTTCTTTGTCATGTTTTAAAATTTTCCTGTTTATCATTTATAGCTTTTTGAACATCCTCATTCCACCACCAAGTTTCCCTACGAGAGGATCTATGATTTTTATATGTCCCTACAATACTTTGTCCTTCTTTTATGTTAGTTGTCATTTTATCCCACATTGATTTTACTTCATCTTCTTGTATGTCAAAATTTTCTTCTTCTATCATTCTTTTATTAAAAAGTTTCATGTTGTTTCCCTTTAAATTTCACCATTTAATTTTTGGAATTATATTACCTTTAGTTTTTGTTGACTCCTTTTGTGTATATATATCTATCACTAATAATCTATGTTGCATAGCTAAGCTCTCACCTAGGATAACTTTACAATTAATATAAAGGGATCTATCCGATTTTCTTATAAGGAAGAAATCTATTTGGCTAGAATTTGTTCCACTCTTGAAAGTTATCAAGTGTTCATCTTGTTTTTGAAATAAGGTATTTGCCATAATCGAATCATATGCTATAGAAAAATCCAAAATGGCATTCCCCATTTCATTTCTTATTCCAAAGCCAAAACCTCCATAACTTCTCTCATATCCTACATTCTTCTTTCCTACATGTCCATTTAAATCTCCGCCTATTACAACCTTTTCTTGATTAGGTATCCTTTGCATTATAATACCTCAGTCATCCCAAAATTATTTTTTGATTCTATCATTTAATCCTACTTGTGGTGTATAAACACTAATCACATTTATGACCTCTACACCTAATACAAGTTTTATTTGAATAATTCTATCATTTACTCTATTGACATCTACAACTTTATTTATGAATTTATTTTCCACTATTATCCCTACACTATTTCTATTACCATCATTTCCTATATACCATAATTTGAATCCATTAATCTTTTTAATCTTCTCTCCTTTTCATCTAGTCTCTTGGAGGCACGCTACATTAATTCTCTCCTTCTCATAACATCTACTACTTTCATACTTTTTCCTGAAAGAGTCCCAACATTCCATGAGACAAAACGGACCTTGTGTTTTCCCTAAACCACGTCCACAAAGGCATGAGAATCTTTGCCGACTTCTCGCCACAACTGGACGTTGTTGTGGTCCGTCGCTTCCTGGGAGACGCCCTAGCAACCCTTGCCCATTTCTCACTACATCCGGGCTCCGATATAGCACGTCGCTTCTGGAAAAATGCCCTAGCAACCCTTGCTCATTTTTCATTGCAGCCGGGCTCCGTTGCAGCGCGTCACTTACAAGGGATGCCCTAGCATTAACGACTTTTAACATATTTTTAGAATCCATAAGAGATGTGGCGGTGATTTTTTTAGCATCGGTTGCCAGCCTGACATGCCAACCCTTGCTTTTTTTCAGGATTGGGACCGACAGTAAGATAGAAACTCTTATTGGCAAGGTTCTTAGATAGATCTATATAAATATTTTTTAAAAAAATTTTACTGGCAAGGTTCTTAGATAGATCTATATAAATATGTTTAATTTTTTTTTGGGCAAATTCCATATATACCCATGAATTTTACTCATCATTCCACTTGTGCCCATGAATTTTTAAAAATTTCTTTTAAACCCATGAATTTTCATTCTAATTCCACTTATACCCACACTGTTAGCGATCCGTTAAATCAACCGTTAGCCTCTTTGTAAAATGACGAATATGCCCAAATTCTAATATAATTTAAGGTTGTTTTGCTTAAATTTAAAATTCTTATTCAAAAAATATATAAGTTATAGTTGTAAAATTACTAAAAATTCATTATAACATGAATTTTTAACTATAAAATCATAATTAGGGATGGGCATATTTTTCATTTTTCAAAGAGTTAATGGATCCTTTAATGAATTCCTAATAGCATGAGTATAAGTAGAATTATGATGAAAATTTGTGGGTATGAGGGGAATTTTTGAAAATTCACAAGTATAAGTGGAATTAGGGTAAAATTCGTGGATATATAAGGAATTCGCCTTCTTTCTAACTCATGTAGATCCATCTTTTGAATTTTTAAAAAAGAATTTTTTTTTTTTTTGAAAAAACTCATGTGGTAGTACATGAATTTTTAAAAAAAATTCATTTAAAAAAATTGGAAAAACATATTTAGATAAGATAAAAAATTTTGAAATTATTTATATATATCCATCTGAGTGGGGCTCATAGACGTGTAAGAAAATTTTCTGAAATAAAGTATATGTGGGGCTAACATTATTGCACCATAAGTTCACTAACTTACACACTATTGTATATAATCACATCCCCAACATCTCCTCTATCCCAACTTTATAGCTTCACTAAATCCATGATTGATACCTCATTATATAGGCACTCTCATGAACTTCTCACTTACACAAAACCAAAATGCACCCTCTTAAGCATTTTCATGCACTCTCACACATGCAACAGGCATACAAAAAAATTATACGTAAATAAAAAATACAAAAATCTTAATAGTTTCCACCTTAGAGTGACCGTTATACACATCAAGCCAATTCATAGATAAATCCATATCTTTACCATCTACAAGTCAATCTAATACGAGTGGAAGGGTCGAGCAACATGAACTGATAATAGAGCAGTCGGTTCAAGGGAGGGCACTTCGTCCTCGTAGCTAGCTCAGACCAAGGGAGCATGTAAATCTGTGACAAAGTGGCACATGCTGCACGTGCACGTGAGTTTGTTAGTTGGTTAGCTGCTGAGAGTCGGTGCTTGGTACCTCCCGATAAATAAGTGAACGCTTGTTCCCTATAGTTTTTGTTTGAATTGTATATTTTCTTATACTTCTTAGAATTCGGAAATGTTTCCTCCGTGAAGAGAAACCCTATTTGATCCTATTGAGATATTTATAGGAATAGCACTCGGAATTGAATTTGTTAGTTCAGACAAATTCATACCAAAGCTATCAGAGCACAAAGATCCTTGAACTAGCGTGACGTGTGCATTGAGTTTGCAAGATAGTTCACGCTGCACTCATGGCGGACGGGTGATCGGTAGCAAATGATCAACATACCGCGAGAGGAAGCATGATCCGGTACGTCAAGTGATGGGGTCCGGAGATGATCCGATTCGTTGGTATTGTGATTGGAGAAGGAGACATCAAATGTCGAACAGCTGATTAAAGATTTCAAACAGGTATGAGTTTGCTCCTTGGTAATCATAGAAATAAACAATACTTGCTTAGTTCATTGTTGGGTAATGAAGAGTCCTCTCTGAAGGCGGATTCATCCTCAAATGGTGAGGGGTTTACTCGGAGAAAACATCTATACCATT
Organism: Annona cherimola; assembly: GCA_030490835.1. NCBI lineage: Eukaryota > Viridiplantae > Streptophyta > Magnoliopsida > Magnoliales > Annonaceae > Annona > Annona cherimola. The sequence goes on from CM059977.1 coordinate 71,136,956, forward strand.
GAAGTAGTAAGAGGGGTGATAGGGTAGAATACAGACTACGGAAAGGTAGAGATAAAGGCCAGAATTCCGATTGTAAGGAGTTCAACAAAACAGATCATGATAGAAGGAGTTACAAAGAGTCATCTATTGGTCACGACAACCAATTCCTACAAGGATGTCTGAATTTTTTCATGTTTTCATCAGGAGATCCTAATTCATGGCTGTTGCAAGCATAGATCTATTTTGAATCGAAAGAAACTCTAAACGATGAAAGGGTTAGGATTGTGTCCTATCATTTGGAAGCACTGATGGGAGCATTCATAGGGGGCCTTCGGGAGGATCTGGGTTCCGAAGTGCACATGGTTAAGCCAACCATACATGCCATTGGGTGGGCCAAGCATTTTAATAGCAAGTTATCAAGGTCTAAGCCCAGCAGTAGGATGCACAAGGGTTAGCGAGCCGAGGCAAGAATGGTCCAAGGCTTGAAATGGGCAAGCTATCTCGGATGGAACATGCGAGTGGAACGAGGAAGAAACAGGTGTACGGAGCTAAGATAGGAGCTAAGACAGAAGGGATTCAGCCCAGTGCACCCAGGAAAAATATGACTTTGGAATAGCTGCAAGAACAAAGGAAGAAGGGTTTATATTACATGTATGATGAAAAGTTCACTAAGGGCCTTGCCTGTCCTAAGAAATAGGCATGCGTCTTGCAGCAAGAATGGGTGGATAGTGCTTTGGATGTTGATGGGACAGAGATGTTAGATGATGGATTGGGAGGAATAAAAGGGTCGGAGTTGTGTTGTATATCTTTGAGGCATTGGAAGGGGTTGATACATATTATAATCTGAAGGTGAAGGGTACTATCAATGGCATGGAAGTGGTGGTTATGATAGAAAGTGGCAACACTCATAACTTTGTGCAATAGAAGTTGGTGGCTAGGTTGGGCTTAGTCACTCAGCCCACAAGGTGGTTTGCAATCATGAAGGGTAATGGGTTTGCATTGATGGGACAAAGGATATGCAAAGGTGTGTCGCTGGGATTGGAGGGACTTTGGGGGGTGCTGATGTTGTTTTGGGTGTTGCTTGGTTAAGAAATTTGGGCGTGATCACGTCTGAATGGAAGAAGATGACTTTAAGTTTCAAGTGGCAAGGAAGGACATATCATTTGCAAGGGTTGCAACCGGCCTCTTGCTAGTAATTAAAGAAATTAAAGGGTGATGTTTGTCAGATGTTTATGCTTCATAGGATGGAGGATGCCCTTAAGTTGGGAGAAGAGGATCAGGGTGACCGAAAGGCAGCCTTGGAGCAGATTTTAGGCCAATTTGCACAAGTGTTTACAGAGCCTAAAGGATTGTCCCCTATGCGCAACATCAACCACCATATTGAATTAATTCCTAAGGCGCCACCTGCATCAATCCGGCCTTACAGAATCCGTACTATCTGAAGCAAGAAATTGAGAAGCAGGTTGATGAATTACTTCAGAAAGGGTGGATTCAGCCAAGTGTTAGCCCTTTTTCTCAACCGATTTTGTTGGTAAAGAAGAAGGATAATTTGTGGTGGATGTATTGACTACAGGGCCTTGAATGAAATCACAATGAAAGACAAGTTTCGACTACCTATTATTGAGGAACTATTGGATGAGAATGCAGGGGCATGTGCTTTTTCCAAGTTGGACTTGCAATCCAGGTATCACTAGATCCGGATGCAACTCAAAGATGCACACAAAACGGCCTTATGGATGCATCAAGAGTAGTATGAATACTTAGTAATGCCCTTTGGGCTTTCAAATGCTCTAGTCATGTTCCAAATCTTGATGAATCAAGTTTTTGTCCCTTTCCTTCGGAAATTATTTTGGTGTTTTTCAATGACATTTTGATCTCTAGTTAGTTCTTGGGATGCCGACTTGGATCATCTTGCAGTGGCTTGTAGCAGTATATGCTTTTTGCGAACTAGAAAAAGTGCGAATTTGGGCATTCGCAAATTTGATATTTCGGCCAAAGGTGTAGAAGCTGATCCTGAGAAATTGAAGCGTATTTAGGAATGGCCACGGCCTAAATCAGTGAAGCAGCTGAGAAATTTTCTTGGATTGGCTAGATTATATCGCAGATTCATCAGGAATTATGGAATTATCACAGTATCATTAACAACTCTGCTCAAGCGAGACACATTTGCTTGGACCACGACCATTGAGGCCGCTTTTACTCAACCGAAACAGGCTCTTTGCAAGCCCCAATTCTGCAAGAACCAGACTTTTCAAAGTCGTTCACTACTGACTGTGACGCCTCGGGCTAGGGCGTCGGGGCTGTTTTGAGCCAACAGGATCTTGCGGTGGCGTTCTTTAGTAAAGCACTCTCTGTTCAGATTCACAGGAAGTCTGTTTATGAACAAGAGTTCAAAGCAATTTTGCATGCTGTTAGCAAATGACAATCATATTTGCTGGGTAGTCGTTTCACAGTGCGAACAAATCATAACAGCATCAAGCACCTTTTAAAACAGCATATCCTTACTCCAGACCAGAAATGCTGGATGAGTAAATTGATGGGCTATGACTTTCTGTTTGAGTACAAACGCATGTCTAATAATGGGGCTACAGATGCATTGTCGCGTCAGATGTCATTGGCCGAGCTCATGTTGTCCTCCATTGCCTATCCTCTTTGGCAGTCAGCGCTATTGCCAAATATAGAGGCTACTGCAATAAGAGCTATTCGGCAAGAAGTAGAGAATAATCCAACAACAAGACCCCATTACAACATTCAAAATGGCCTTCTTTATCACAAAGGGAGGATCGTCATTCCATCGGATAGTAATTTGATCGTGCAGATTTTTAATCACTTTCATGCTCTGTTTTGGGCAGTCATGCAGGGGTATAAAGAACTTTCAAGCACATTTTTTATTGGTTGGGAATGCGTGATCAGATCCAAAAGTTGGTTGCTTCTTGTGACATGTGTAATTGTGTCAAATACCCCACCATCCGTCCTGCCGGTCTCCTCCAGCCTATTCCACTATCCCATTGTATGTGGGAGGAAGTCACTTTGGACTTCATCGAAGGGCTACCTAGTGTTAAAGAGAAATCAGTAATTTTAGTTGTTGTTGATTGCCTTTCGAAGGATGCTCACTTTTCAGCTCTTGGCCATCCCTACACAGCCTCATCTATGGCACAGGTTTTCATGAGCGACGTGGTCAAATTACATGGCTTACCTAAATCCATTATATCTGATAGAGATCTGGTATTTCTCAGCCACGCAGCTCTTCTTGGAGCAGGGTGTCACTCTTAAGCATTCAACCGCATATCACCCACAATCTGACGGACAAACGAAAGTCACAAACTAGACTCTAGAAACTTATCAGCTTTGCTTTACTCTACAACGCCCCGTAGTTGGTTGGAGTTGCTTCCTTGGGCTGAATACTGGTACAATTCCTCTCATCATTCTGCCATTGATATGTCTCATTTCAAAGCTTTATATGACTTTGATGCACCTACAATTCCTTCATATGAGGCAGGGTCAACAAATTTAGCCAATATAGATGCATAGCTCTCTTTATGCAATCAGACTACTCGGCTTCTGCGAGATAATGTGTTCCAAATGACATAATAGGAGACATCGTTTATCTTAAACTTCATCCATTCCGTCATCTGTCTGCTTGACCACATCTTTCTCACAAGTTATCCCCCCATTTCTATGGGCCCTTTAAGGTACTAGAGTCAGGTCGCTTGTAAGCTAGACCTTCCAACAGATTGCCGCATTCATCCCATACATCATGTGTCCTTGCAAAGACAATGTATCGGTTCTTCATCGACAGTTACTTCTTTGCCATTAACTGATGACAATGGGGAAATTACTCTCCAATTAGTTCAAGTGCTCGCGTCTTGGCAAGTGATGCGTGGCTCTGATACTATCGTTGAGCTTAGAATTTGATGGAGTGGTCTGGGATCTTCCAATGATACCTAGGAAGATCAATGACAGCTTCAGCTTCTTGTTCCTCATTTCAACTTGGAGGACCAGGTTTCATCTCAGCCCAACGGGAATAACAAGGGTGGAAGGGTCAAGCAGCATGAACCATTAACAGACTAGTCGATTCAAGGGAGGGCACTTCGTCCTCATAGCTAGCTCAGACCAAGGGATAGGTTGGCATGTGCTGCATGTGCACGTGAGTTTGTTAGTTAGTTAGCAGCTGAGAGTCAGTGTTTGGCACCTCCCCATAAATAAGTGAACGCTTGTTCCCTATAATTTTTGTTGAAATTGTATTTTTCTTGTACTTCCTGGAATTCGGAAATGTTCCCTCCGTGAAGAGGAACCCTATTTGATCCTTTTGAGAGATCGATAGGAATAGCATTCAGAATTGAATTTATTACTTCAGGCAAATTCATATCAGAATCCATGAGTTAGGTAATCATCTTCACACTAGGTAATCATCTTCATGCATAAATCATTGATTGGCATCTCCCCCAGGATGACGACACAGCCCATCACTATGTATCTTGTGACACAATCTCTTCTATTTGCTAGCACTTGAAAAGATAGAAAATCTGTCACACTTATGTTTTTATGGTAATTTGTGGACTCAAATACTATCCTAGACATGATATAAATGATTTTGCCCTTTTATGGTAATGGTTCTTCTAGAAGTCAAAGAGACAGTTGCATTTATTTCAAAAATATTCAAGTGAGTATTTCATTTATTTGTAGTTATAACTGGATAATATGTTTATTACTACTAAATATATTTGAAATACATAGGTTAAGGACTCAATTGAGTAATAAATTTGAAATGAAAGATTTGAATGTAACTAAGAAAAATATTGGATTAGAGATGAAAAAAAAATAGAAAAGTAGAAATGTTGTATCTCACACAATAGAAGTACGTTTAAAAGGAATTGGAATATTTTGATATGCTTGATTTCAAATCAGTAAGTATTCTATTTGTTTTTTATTTCATGATTTTTGCAGAGATTACATCATGGTCAAATAAAGAGATAGAGTACATATCTCATATTCTTTATTTCAGTTCAATTGAAGCATAATATATGCTACAGTTTGTACTCCTTTAGATATTTCAAACATAGTTAATGTGGTTAGCAAATATATGTCCTGTTCTTGGTAAAGGACAATGGTATGCAGTGAAATCTATACTTAAGTATTTACGAGGTACTTCAGATGTGTGCTTGGAATTTGGGAGGTCTAATGATGCATGAACAGGTTTTGTTACTTTAGATGATGAGGGAGATTCTATATATATATATATATATATATAAAAGTTACTTGGCTAACATGATCTCCAATAGAAGTTATGCTATCAATTGGAAAGTCAATCTATAACATATTTTTATTTTCTCTACTTCAAAAACAAAACTCACGACATTAACTAAGGGTGTCAAAGAGGCTTTATGGTCAAGAGATTTAATAAGTAAACTCAATCTAAGCTTTAAAAAAAAAGATTATTGTTTACTGTAACAGTTATAGTACTATGCATCTCAGTAAAAATCAGATGTATCATGAAACAAAATCATGTTGATGTTTGAACAATGTTACATTCAAGTCAAGAAGATTGCTACAGCAGACAGTCCAACTAATGTTAATGATGTCTCTTCTAATTACCAAGTTTAAGCATTACTTGAACTTAATTAGAGCTTCAAGACTATGAGAGTTGTTCACATAGAAAGTGGAGAGTCCATTCTTGTTAAGGTCTAAGTATTACTTGAATCCAAGTCAATGTGGAATTTGTTGTATATACCTTAGTTTCCATATCCAAGATACATATAACGAAGTTAGTGCAATCTATTATGTTATTAGCACCCCATATGAGCATTTTTTGATACATGGGTTTGTGAACCACATCCCACATTGATTTATACTATATATTGAGCACCTTTTTGGACTATAAGTAAAGAACATGGTCTAGGGTAAGGTATGTGATTTGACAAAACTGTCTTCTATTCTCCTTTGTGACATATAATTCTTTTGAGAGTTTCTTATTGTGTGTATTGGGCTTCAAGTTTCTTTCCCTGTTTTGAGAGATCTCCATCTTTTCTAACCGTTTATGATAATGGATTTCTACTCCTTTGCTTGTGATTTTTCCTTTCGTATTGAACAGTTTTCACATAAATCTATGTATGCTTTATTTCTCTTTTTCTCGTCTTTCATCATTGCTTTGCTGTTTTGTAAGATTATTTCTAAAAGTATATTAAAGTAGTATATATCTCTTATGAAATATATTATAATTTAAAGACAAATATATCTTTTAAAGGTAAGTACAAGGTTGTTTAATTCATCTATTGATTAACGTATTTAATAAAATGCATTTTGAAAATATTTTAGTATCATGTTGATTATAGGTTGCTAAGTAAGGTTCTAAATCACAGATCACTATATCTGTTTCACAGCGCTAACATCGATTAGCAGCACAGTCTTCGATCTACTTCATCACTTTTCTGTTTCATATCATCTTATCTACTGCATCACTTTTCTGTTTCATATCTGTTTCATATCATCTTATCTACTTCATCACTTCTCTGTTTCATATTATCTAGCGCAGCAACAGTGATCTGAACCTACTTCATGATCTACAGCCAAAAAAACACAATGAAATTCTCCCTAGCAGATCTACCCAATAGCTTTATATGAAATTGTTGGTTGTCATTGATCTCAATCTGCCCATCTTGATCATACCTCAAATCATTGGCCTAATCACAAATATGCTCACCAAGATCATAGATCTCTCAACCAAACTGTACCACTTATTGCAGAAGAATTCATAGCAATCAGGGTCAAAATCATACATCACACCAAAATTTTTGTCGGGAACTCTTCAACTTGAAAGAGAAAACCATAGGGGAGAGATGGCAATCCGCTATGTAAGCTACAATAGCAAGACACACTCTAACCACCCACCACACAATGTCTAACCTGTCCTAAGTTTAGGGCTCCGTGAAATCGCCAATTGATATTAAAAGCTCTTATGTATTCTCATACACACTCATATATGCATCTGATGTGCAAAAACTCGTACACAGAATATAAGACACCTAAAAGATCCTAACAGAGAATATTATTATGTTATATAGAGAGAGGAATGGTGAAAATATTCATAAATAAAACTAGGTTTAATTTCTAAAATAAAAAAAGGCCCCACCAGGCGACTGTTCTTCCTTCATCAAACTGGAATTCAGAATACTTATGCAACTCCACATTCAAGCCCATTCTTAATTTGAAGTTCTTTAACTAGTAGTGATCAGAATATTCCTACAAATTTCATGTTAATTTATAACTAAAGTAGACTGATTTATGGTCAAAATTTTGAAATTTTAATAGCGTAAGTGAATGATCTTACATCATTTTCCAAAGCAAAGGTAGTAAATCAATTTATGTATTGCATGAAAGAAGTTTCCATATGAAAAGAATCTGTGTTTGTAAATTTTGCTACTGCTGTCAGAATTATTGATTGTGGTTACAACAACAATAGTTCATATTCTTGGACATCATTCTGTACTGAATGCCACTGCCCACTCAAACTTACTAATCCAATCACGAATACTATTTAATATCAACCGCTATGTGCATCAAAAGGAAATTATTTCCTTGAAGTCAGAAATGATATCCCATCATGAAATTTCTTCACTGAGAGTGTTTGCAATATGTCAGCAGCTGCATAGTAACTCAATGGGCAAGGAGAAAAATAAAATAAAATAAAAATAAATTTACCCTCCAATATGACATATCTATCATTTATCTGTCATTGAACTTTTCTTTATTGTTCAAACTGGAAACATACCTTATGCAATATCTTTTTACAACTTTGTCAATCATCCTAACTAATTTTTCTAATTTTTGCTCGATGGATAATACTCAAAGCGAAGACTGTGCACCAACTGCACTATATGCTTGGGCACATCTGCCATTGAACTTGGATCAACAGTCCTAGAGAAAATTTTGTAATTATAAATTGTGTTTGTGAATCAAATGTGGGCAAACATTAGTAACACATGTTGCCTACTGTTGGTAGAAGATAAGACTGTTCGGCTCTCACCTCCACAGGAACATCATCTGCAATATGTCCTTCCAATGTCAGTTCCTTTTTTAATGATGCTGCAGCAGTCTGTAATACATGTTTCACTACCTCCCTCGGCCGGAACTTTGTAGCTTCCAACTTCATTACTCCTAGTTAAAATAAGAGAAAAACAGATCAGAAATATATACCAAAAAATACTAGCAATAATTGTACTCCATCCAGTGTACATGGAATTTTCAACTCTAGAAACAATATTAAATAAAAGTTGGAACAGATGAGCTTGTGCAGATATTTCTGTATTTTGTACCTGACTCAACCTTGGAGAGGTCCAGAATGTCATTAATAAGTTGCAACACTAGATCACCAGAAGATAGCATTACATCTAACAGCTGTCTTTGTTCTTTGTCCAGTTTGGTGTTTGCAAGTATCTCAGCCATACTGACAACCCCTGCAAGGGGAGATCTAATTTCGTGTGACATAGTTGCTAGCATTTGTTTCGCCCGCATTGTTTCCTCTGAGGAAAACATAGAAAGAACAAATCATCAGTGAATTTCATATCCACCTGGATTCAGGATTGAATTTCAACCATTGAGGAATATGTGCATTACCCGTTATATGAATTGTTTTATTGAGTTCTGTTTCCTTGGCCTTTTGAACGGCTATCTGCTCCCGAACTTTTATCATTTTTTCTCTTTTAATAACCTGCGACAAATTAAAACGACACAAAATATTCAATTATAAACAGAACAAATGATGAAATAGCTAAGATTATAGAAATGATACAGGAAAAAAAAAAAAAGTGAACAGTAAAGTATGCAGTGGTAAAGCACAACAACACTCCAAGAATGAAGAAACAAAAAAAATGAGGTGCTTGTGTGAAGACACTGATGATATGGAGTATTTTTCAGCACTTTGACTTTTTCTAATAGAGGAGATAGGTAATCTTTAATAAAGGCAAAAAAAGCTAAATAATGGAAAAAAAGGCACGTAATAATAAAAATTTGAGCTGTTTCCACAAATAGTCTTTTTCGCTACTGAGTTCTATAGAATTATTTTGTCTTAACAGTCTGGACTCACAATTTAAATTACAAGATAGATGCAAAGTGATTTTTCGTTATTAACAATGCGGGACTCAAAATTGATATCTTTGTTATTCATTTGGACTCATTAGATTGCAGTAAATTCCACATCTGAGAAGCAAAGATATTACCTGATCAGTAACATCCATTCCCATGTAGTTCACACCTATTGTTTCTCCTGTTTTGCTAAATACTGGTTCAACATGTATCAAAAATGTTTTCGACCCAAAAAGTTCTGTCTCAAATGTAATTTCCCGTTTTGCAGGTTGACCCCTCTCCAGTACTTCTCTCTTGAATTCTTGTGATTCCTTGACTCCAGCTCCAGAAAATATTTCCACATCCGTTCGACCTATAATATCCTGAAGTTCGCAAACTTAAATCAGTATATATCCATAATAGTCATCGCAAATGATTCAAGAAATTGATTGCTTCAGAGACCAGCACCATTTTTAACTTTAACAGTAATTACTATATGAGCAAAACTTAGAGAGGAAAAAACATTTTACAAAATGTTTAGAATGTCAAAATATTATTTGATTTACAAACAACAGATCTTTTCCAGTCACCAACTACCTCCTCGTGCAAACTTGGAAAATGATTATAGATGAACCGATATCGCATATCCTTATCCTGAAATGAGAGAATTAAAAGAAGTTAATATATGTATTAACAAAACACATCCTTAAGCATGAAGATAAGTATTAATAAGGTGTAATGTAAAGGATGAACTGCACAGTGTAGACATCCTTTCCAGATGGAACTGCAACTATCTATTTGCAAGGAGTATCTTCAAAGAAATTTTCCAAGGAATCTCTAGGTTTAATTTGGCCAACACCTAGATGACTAGGTAGTTAACTCCAGTGTGGTGGAGTGTGCGCGTGTGTAAAGATCTGAGGTTCGAAACCGTATTGGGACATTTTAGTCTCCATACATACAAAAAAAGGACTTAATTTATGAAAATTCAAGCCAATAATCGTGTTTATCATTTGTTTGGCTGGGATTTTTATTACTATATAAATAAAATTTTTGAGGAGTCATCAAAATAAATCACCAAAACATAAAATAAACATTTTAACAATAAAAAATAGTTTATTTTTAGGTGATTTATTTTTGTTTCTATCAATAGAGGCAGAGCCATGTTTCCCTTGAATTTTTGAAAATTTAAAAAGCTCCTCTTGAAAACTTTAAAAATATTTCAAACCATAGCTTATTTTACATGGCTGCTCCCCCTCCAAATAATATTATCCTCTTTGAAAATCAACATGCTCCCCACCCCCTCATCAAAGGTCTTGGCTCCACCAAATCTTTAATCACATTCCTAGCTATACAAACAATTATAATTACAACGAAAGGGTTGGATAAGCTAAATTAAACCATTAAGTCTAATTCCCTTTGATCAGTGCCAACTATCATATTTCATAAGAATGAGAATTACCTGGTGGCCAATGACGACTGGTGCATTTTGCAAAACAAAATGCAAGAAGTTGTCTGCTCTTTTGAGAATTTGTGACAGTTCTTCTACTGGCGAAGACAGTTTCTCAAGATAATTTTTGATTTCCTGCAACTTCTCCTGAAGTGCCTGCTCCCTTTGGATGCTAGCCTCTAACATTTTTTCAAGTTGCATTGCCTTCTGCTTCCAGTATTTGATTGTGTCATACTCAGCATCCACCTCAAGTTTTTTGTTAAATATAATGGCATCACTTTTCCTGCGTGGTGCAGTTCCCCATATGTCCAATACTTCATCTAATATAGAAACTGATCTCTTGTCTCCAGCATGTTTGTCTTCCTCAAAGCGACACTGTTCTAGCTCCAATTTCCTGAGCTCAGCCTCCTTCCTTTGCTTGCTAAGGATGTCAAGCTCTTCATTAAGCAGACGAACAGCATTAGCTTGCTTGTACTCCCAATTTTTTATGAGGAATGCAAGCTGAGAGGAGCCACTCTCACTGTAACTGGTTAATTCAACGAGGCGCTTAAAATCAACAATTGAAGGGTCCTCTACAAGGTTTACTTCCTCTAACATATCTTGGTCTACGCCAGGTCTTTCAACATTAAACTGTTTTCCACTTTCACTTTTAAGTTCTTCAGGCCACATAGGCAGGACTTCAACATCCATTTCTTCAACGCAGTCATCCCCCATTTCGCAAACCATGAAAGCAATTAGAATTTTATTTCACAGCATATGAATTCGCAGGGAATTTTTCCTCCATGGCTTCAGTCAATTAATGTATGAATAATAGCGGCGGCATGCACATTACACTAGGAGTGTCAATGCGGTTGCTGGAGAGCATCTGAAAGCACAGGTGATTCAGGTGAGGCCTTTCTTTGGATGGAAGATAGAGAATAAGATTTAGAAGCCTACACACAACATTCAAGCTGGAGATCAGGAATAACTTATAAACAGCATTGTCATTAAATAATATAAAAATCAAGTTGAATGCAAATGACTATTCGACTCCAAAATGCTGCCTAGCTTCTTGGCAGAAAACAGGATAAGAATTTAAGAAATTGAATTGAAGTTCCCAATAGCGGTGAGAGCTCACAGCGGGCAAGGCATGAGCTATCACGTATGAAAAATTCTAAATAAAACCAGCTCAACAATAGTGATCAAACATTTGAGGTTTCAGGAGTTGCCCATCAGCAGCGCAGCTAAGACGACCTTTAGCATCTGCTGATCTATCTGGGAACTAGTCAGAATCCAAGTTAATCCACTCCAGAAAGGCATCAACAATCACAGCATTTTCATCTCTTTTGTGCCTTCAGTGTCATTTTGTTAAACAGGCCACATACCTACAAGACCAGAATAGTGAGCTGCCACAAAGTCGTTAAACTGTAACAGATCTGCTCTTCTACGCATATACATATGTGTGTGCACGCATGCATGCGGCGGTTGGGTGAATTAACTAAAAGGAGCCATCAATACTAATTAGTTTCAGTAGAGAAAGTGAGAGTTGGTAATTGGGTATTGAATAGTTTCGGAAATTGCGAGGCATGAATGGAAAGAAACAGAGATGAAGACGAAATGGTTGAAAATCCAATTGGAAAAGCAGCAGCAGCAGCAGCAACAAAGCAATGGATAAAGCTGCAACAAGAATTGTGTTTGTTGTTTCATATGATTTGATATTCAGAATGCAGAGGTGAGTGGAGGAGGAGAGCGAGGTAAGGTGGATCTGATGATGTATGGTGTACCTGAAAGTCAATTTCGGTACACGCATTCCAAGCTTGTATGGGATGGAAACTGGAATAGGCCGTAAAGTCGAGAAATGTCGGATGCTGCTTCTTTCGTTGGCTTGTCTGATTACAATGCAAATGCAGATGAGAAATTGAGAGAGAGAGAGAGAAGGTTGCTTTGGTTTGGCTGGCTTGTTTTAGGGAGGGACGCTGGGAGGGCATGTGCTGGCAAGTCAAAATATTGGTGAAAAAACGGGTCCTATTTTTTTAATTCGTAGGTACATGAACGAAGGCAAGCCCAGCCCCTCACGTTTCTTTAAATATCTCCATCGCTACATGTAGCCGCGAGTTACGCCTCTCTCTCGATTGAAGAGATGAAGCGACGATTCGATTTCAGTTCCAGCTTTTTTTCTTGGTTGTTTTTTGCGTTATATAAAACAAAACTCCTGGGCTTCTCCCTCTCCCTCTCCCTCTCCCTTGAGTAGCGTAGTTGTGAACTGTGATACGGTTATGTGGGCGGAAGCATAAAAAAGATGGGTGTTACTTTCCTACTGACCGTTAACGTGACGCCCAACCCAAAGTAACAGGTGGGACCGGCAGGGACTGGGGAGGGAAGCGTCGTAACATTTTTATTCCAAGTCGCCGCATGCAAATGCAACGAAAAGCATATGCATCCATCTCATCCCCGTCGCTGTCCTTCTCAACATTCTTCATCACTTGTGGTTCTGGGATTCAGTCTTGCCAGTTTTAAATCGCAATTAATTACAACCAAAACTCGCACCCAACATATATGTATGGATTGTACTAAAGAATTAACTTCACAGAAATTTCTTATATGGGTACAATGCATTTTTGGGATAGAATCAAAACCCAATCACGGGCATTGTTCCACTTTATTTATTTTATCACGGGATCAAAACAATCTACATCATGTTTGCTTGAAAAATATATATTTATGTATAAGTTATGAAAAATATTTAGATAAATATATATATATGCATTAAAATGTAATCCTAATTACTGTTTTCAACTCTTAGTTTAAAAAAAAAATTAGCTTTTAACAAACATCTCCTAAGGAAGTTAATTAATGGGTCATATAAAACAGACTGGTTAGAAATTGAGATGGGGAAGGCATGAGACATGGATATAGGACAGCTAGGTAGCTCCCCTGAAGCTAAGATAACACGTGCTTATATTATCTGATCTGATGTTACTTTCACAAGATTCCCTCGAAATGAGATGGAATCCATTTTCTTCCTCCCTCTCTTTTCTCTTGGAAATAAATATTTTTTAACTTTTATGAATCTCCATCGGAAATACTTAAGTTCCCTTCGAAATTTTTTTAAAAAATTTACTTGAATGGTACTAACACCGTTGAAAATTTCAATATGTTACTCCCATTTTGAAGTGATTTTAATGATTAAATGAAAATTTAATCATTTATTGTATTTAAAATAATTTTTAACAGCAAAATAAAGTTTTATGCCAATCAAATTTGTGCATGGCCCATCTAATGAAAGTTTAAAACGAACGTACTAGAAATAGAATTATTCTATTTAGATCAATTTTAAGTTGTTAATTCAAGATATAAACCATCTAAAATATTACTAATATAAAAAACGAATAATTTCGTCAAATATCATAATATTATAATTTATATATAATCATATATTTTAAGTAGGTACGGCCCACTGAAGACTTCCGTTGAAATAATTTTTAATAGAAAAATAAAACAAATGATTTTAAAATAATAATAATAATAATAATAAACGGATTAGGTTTTGGTTTAAGTATGAAGGTGAGATTCCAATGAGATCGCACATGAAAATCTTTTTCCCGAGTCTTATTTAAACAATACTGGTATATCTTTACCACTGAAGAAGTATTTGCCAATAAAAAATAAAAAATAAATAAATAGTTATTAACTAGTCCATAGGTAGGTAGGGTCATGACTCATGAGTCGGCGAGGTAATAGATTTATGCGTTTTTATTTGGTCGTTGTCACTGCAAAGCTATCACACATGATTTACAGGTATACGACAATCATTGGATAGTTATGCACCAACCTTATAAAAACATTCAGCGCCTGGTCTCCAAATCTCTCTGTTGGATCACGCTCCTTCTTCCTCTCCAACATATATTCCAACCTGCATAAAGAATTTTTTTTTTTTTTTTTTTTTTTTACAAGTTAGTGAAAAATAGAAAAAACAGTGCAATGTGAGGACAATGGAAGATAATTAAATATAAATATAAATATATTTTGTTAATTAATGACTAAGGGTGTGTTTGAGAATGGATAAAACTTTTGATGAAAAATTGTAGAGAGTAGAAGTTGTCAAATGATGTGATATGATGGGGGTGATGATGAGGAATAAATAAGATAAAATTGAAATAGATAGATTAGTTGCGTTGGTAGTTGTGTAAAAATGATTGAAAAGTAGGATAGATGTATAGAAAAATGTGAAGAAATGATTAAAAAATAGAATAGTTGTGGAGAGTAAAAAGTTTTAGATTGAAAAGTTTTAACTTGACAACTTTTACTTATTACCAAACACACCCTAAAATTATACGAGTAATTCGCAAATATACCCATGTATTTGAAAATTACAAATCAAACCCTATTATTTTCATAAAATGGCAAATATACTCGCATCATTGTGGTGCTATAATGGAAAAGTAATAGCATAGATATATTTACAAATTTATACAAACAACGGAGGAGTAATTTGCTATTTTGCAAAACAAAGTAGGTATATTTACAATTACCATAAAACTATAAGAAAATCTTTATAATTTTTTTTTTGATATATGTATCTACCTTTTGTTGTTTGTTTTATAGTGTTTTAATATGATGTTATTATTTTTGGTTGATTGAGGAATTAATTTGTAACTAGAATAACCCGACTTTCACATGAGTAGGGTAGAATCAATTAAGAATTGAATTCATCTATAATACGATAGGGTAGAACATTTTGCAAGTAAGGAATGATAAAATAGACCAAGAACTGAGTTGCACTTGCGCCCTCATAGGTGGCAGCTTGCGTTGTGAATTTAGGCATGTATTCGGCCACTTGCGCTCTCCAATCAACGGCCAGGATTTAGCTGCTGATGCTGCTGAATGTCGATGACGCATGCTGCCCAATTCGCGCCCCCACATCACCTCGCACTTGCTATTGAATCTTGCTAATCCGCTGTTGGAAATGTGAGAAAGCAGTGCCGAAATCTGGCCACAAGCTTGGAATTGTGAAGCTTGAAGGCCGTGATGATGATTAACGACATGGATTACTTAGACGGTCCATCCCATCTGAAATTACTTTGAAGTGCATCTAATTATGTCTGCATGTTGCCCTTATGGCTAAGGGTTCTACCCTCCTCCTATGTAATACCCCTTAAGTTGTGGGGGGTTATAATTTCCCCCTAGCGATGGGAGTTCTTAGAAAAATTTTCTTTATGTTGTGATGATTATGCATATACTTAATTCGAATATCAGTTTACCTATTATACAAAACTAGATTAAAAAAATATTTATGTCAGCCCGGCAGTCGCTCAATTTCTTCTTCATATTGGCATTCTCCAGCTCTGAGGAGAGTCAAATGCAATATAGATGCTTTGGTGGATATAACAAATTATATGAATGGTTTGGGAATGATTGTAAAAGATGAGTACGGGCGATTAATTTTGAGTAAGATGATGTCTATTCCTTGATGACTCTAGTTTATAAATTACAGAAATATTATGCTTCTTTGAAGCTCTTTCTTGTTTGAATAACAAGGGTATGAAGGATGTTGATATTGAATCTAATTGCACAGTATTGGCCCAAGTCATAAAATATTCTTATCTTTGTTTTTCTTATTTTGGTTCTCTTATTGTTTACCGTAAGGCCTTATTTCATGATATTTCTAAGACTATTTTATGTTGGATTAATAGGTCAAAAAATGAGTGTGTTTGTATTATACCTTAAGCAACTCTTTCTTTGTCAAAGCCTCTTGAATCCAATTCCCCCTCTTGCAGGATTGGACAATGTTTTCCTTTCTAGTGCTCTTTGAAATTGTGATGTTTCATTCAAAATAAATTATGTCTACTTAGTTGATTTGGAAATTGGTTGGCCACATATGTACCATTGCATCTTACTTTAATTAATTAAGTGGTTATTTCATACTCGGCTGATGTGCTTAGTGGAAATGCTTGCATGGAAGTAAACGAATGTGGATTAGGACAGTGTGTAAACTGTCATGGGCAACGGTCATGAGTATTGATTAGTAGACTAAGTTGGTCAGCCTACTTATCATGACATATGAGAGAAGCATTAGTTAGCATGTTATTCAGCATGACCAGCTAATCAACACTACACACTGTTACTCATGAACAGTTTACACACTGTTCTAATCTGCTTTCAAAGTGGACAACATGGATTTTGTACTTGATGTTGATGTTAATTGGTAGCGTGCATCTATCTTCCATTAGTTTAGGATGAGGGAAGTTGCTGAAATCAAAGGGCAATGTTGCTAATATTGCATTACTGCATTAATGTGGCTTGATAGAATTATATGGTGTGACACACTTTCAATTGATTTGCACCATAGAAAATAATTTGTGATTTTTCGAATTAGCTAATATTTGTATTTAAATTATTATAAGCCTCTTTAATTTCATTTTGCAGCAACAAATAATTATTTATTCAATTTCAAGTGTAAACAATATAAAACTATTCCATTTACTTGAAATAAACAAATAATCAATAATAAATGCTCATTATTGCATAAACGTAATACCCTTGAAATATCTATTATCTACCAACATATCACTCTTGCTCAATGGTCTCCAGCGCTCCATTGTTACTGCCTTGTTGCCCCTTTTCTATCATATTAGGAGCTTTCCTCCCTTTTTCTCTTACTCTTTATCACTTGTCTTCTGAGCATCTTCTTTTTTCTTTTCTTCACTTTCCCAGGCTTTTAATACTTCGCAAGGGCAAATGCTTTCTTCTTCTTTGAGTATAATTAGAGGTTTTTGACAGTGGCGTCCTTTGTATTTGAGTAATTGTATTCAACTATTTTTTATAATGAAATTGATGACTTCTCTCTTGCTTTTATTATTATCATCCTAAGACTTTGCATGCTGCCTATTTGCAACCTCTGAGTAGTTGAGAATGTTTGCCCTACAAAAGAGAGTAGATAGGCTTCACTGGCCTCGGTTTAAGGGTAAAAATATCTAGGAGTGAGTTTTCTCTAGTTAGTATAATTTTAGCCTATTTAATGTTGTTGGTAGTGGCACGTGATGTACTCGGCTTTGCAACTCACATAAGAGAGACAAGAAGTTTGCTCCAACATCTTTCCCTATATAATACTTTCTTTCCTCTATAATGGAATCTTTTTATAGTTTGTGAGGTTTTGCATGATGTATTTTTTGTTAGGCTTCTAGGTTTCTCACTTGAGTTTTGTTCGGAATTCACTTAGTTCAACTAATGCTCCATTTGGGCTCATGCGGGTAAGCAATATTTAATCTCTTTACTAGACACGATTGTCTAATCGTAAGCCTCGACTGAGTGGTTAGGATTCATTATGTCAAGCCCCCTTTTCAATGGCTCTAGTACTTGGTCTTTTGGTTGATCCTTTGGAACCTATTTCTTTAATCATAGAATTTTTTCAAATTTCACTAGATTAGTTTGTTTGGGCCTTAATCACGAGGGAAGGGTATGAGAAGGCTAGTTGAAGCAATAGGTCTAGCTTTTGGTGATAAGTTGCTACTTATCTTTTTCTTAAAATATTGTGAATTGTACGCATGAGATTTTTATAACATTTGAAGATACTTATTTTTTCGAGTATGTTGCTCACCTTTTGTAGCTCCCATGTCCTCAAGTGTTAAGCTATTTTTATACTATTTATTTTGGATGATAATTAGATAAGAATATGAGTTATTGAGATGATTTAGTTGATATTGATTGATTTAGATTAGTTATGTGAGAACACTCACCATTTAATTAATTTGTATAAAGCAAGAAGAATATGTGCAATTTTGGTATATAACATAGACAAATTGACAAGCTTCAATGAAAGTGGAGTTAAAAATACAATTCAAGACTCATCTTTTACACAAGTACTGTTCACACACTGTTGATGTACTGTTCAAATACTGTTGATGCACTGTTCAAGCATTGTTTGTGCATTGTGCAAATCACTATGTGCATTATGCTACATTGTGCGTCACTGTTCATTCACGCAATTTTGAAGTGTTGCACAAGTGTTCTCCCCACCTCTATATAAAGACATCTTAGGAATGTTCCTAGGCATCTTAGAATGCCCAAAAGCTTGGGTTCAGATCTGGATAACACGAAAAGGTATAGAGCACGAGGCAAGAAGCAAAACGACGAGTTATTTAAGGCAATCGAGACACCATTGGGCTTCCAATCAATAAACTTTTCTTTTCTTCTTTTATTTTGATTTAGTTGCCTTGTTGTGATGGACTTTGAATAAAATATTATTTTGTGTTTGATTTTTATTACAAAAACGCTAGGCTAAACCCTTAATCTAGGGTTAAGATGTAACATAGGTGTAATGTAGCGAATATTATGGTTTAATTTATTTGTGAATGATATTGTGTGTTAATTTAATATATTATGATTTAATGCTTGCTTGGTGTGAAGGCCTACACGTTGGTAATGATTCTCATATATTAGGTGATGAAACCGAAAGATGGAAATCTAATATACGATAATTAAGATATTAAACCTGAAAATCTAAGATCATGAAAATAGGTATGACGACCTTGAGAAATCCCATGAATGGCCACAAAACTTAATGAATCTTAATTGACTTAATACCATGAGAATATATGGTTAAGAATATATTAGGGTTACACCTTGTAGCTTTTGAGAGAAAGTGCAAAGATAATTTAGAGTTTATTCTCTTTTAACATATAATATTTGAATTAAATAAACACTCCACGTATCTGTTACAGAAGACGTATGTGAAACCCTAGATACTAGGTGCTCTCAATCTTGTAATTTCTAATCCTTATTCTGCCTCTATAGATCAACTTTTCTTTTTGGTATTATTTCTTCTTCTTATCTTATTCTCTTGATTTTGGTTATAAAGTGTTTAAATCTAACATCTTAAGTCCTAAATTCTCTTTGGATCGATATCTTATATACTACAATCTACGACTCATGCACTTGTGGTGAGATTGTGAGCATCAAGCTGATATTTATGCATCTGATAGCTAATGTTTTCCTCCTCAACATACACCTGAAGGCACTATAGTGTTTTGTGCTTGACACATAACACGTCTCAGGGTTTGATCAAAGCTGCTTCCATCCATATGATTTCAAGTAAGATGCCTTGGCATGGTTCATCAAAGTTGTTGTTTTAGCTCTCCCCCTTTGGGTGATCAGGTCCTAATCTTAGTTGAAATTAAATTGAAATAAGGTTGACTGCACCATAAAATAGATCCGATGAGAGTCTTCATGGAACTTGAGAGGCGGAAAAGATTATAAAAAAAAAAAATTTCATAAACAACACCAAATGATTAGTCTAAATTTAGTCTAAGGTTCGATCGAACCAGACAAGAGACTTAAATCATCGATAGGAAAGATTAGAGACTTGGGTTTTACGTAGAAAAAATAACCTATAAGTGTAGGATTACTTAAAAATCATGGCCTAATTCTAGCAAAAGATCTGGTATTTAGAATTTTGTTTTGATTACATGCAGTGCAAATACGAAGTTAGGCGATTCTTTCCTATTGTGGAACTCCTTCCTTTAGGAAAGGTTCTTGAAAGGAAGTTGCTAAGCTCAAGTGACCTTCCAGATAAATAAATTCCTTGAGGGGTTTGGCTCTTGTGGAACCTAATTGTAGAGAATGGGCATCTAATCCTAGGTCTTGAACCCCTACACTAAGGATTGTGGTATTGCTTTTATATGACGATCAGTTCATCATGATATATTCTTAGTTTTAGAAAGAAATGTAAAATCATCTCATTCGATCTTCTACGAGCTTATGCATCTACTCTAATTTTCTTAGTGCTAAATTTGGCTTATCACGAACAACTGATAATGATCTAAGCCGATTTACCGCTTAGGGCCATCAGAGTTATTAATAATATTGGTCAATGATTCCTTGCTCAAGAGGTGGCATTAATAGGCTTCCTTGGGCAAGAAGTAAGTTGTCATCAAGGTGACGTGACTACTTTGATTCCATCATGTTCTATTTCGAGGGTCTCGTCTCTCATATTTTGATAACTCGGGCCTTAAGAGTGGTCGAGTATGAGAGCTTTATTATCATTTGTCTAGTATCATTATATATGAGTATCATTTATAAATATGTAAAATCAATGAAATAAAATTGTTTGATGCTAAATAATTAATTTGAGGATTTCTAATCCCCGTTAGGAGCATTATATCTCCCATTTGAGGAGCTTGATCTCCTCCTATACTGATGTGCATTGTTGGTAGTTATTAGCAAAGAAAATATGCAAGATAAAAAAAATTTAAGGTAAATTGAGCTTGAATTGTAAAAGAATATGAGTGATATTATAAAAAGAAATCATTAAAAAATATCGATTTGAAAGTTTTATTTTAAACATCTAATTAGACCATTTAAACTATAAATATTTTTTGGATAAATAGTCCTATAAAGTACTATTATATTCTAATACATTTGTGAATGAAAATAAGTATGTTTGTAACTCGCACTTGAAAATAATATATTTTTAAGTAAATATGACTCATACACATCTTTGATTTTGATGAAACTTGGTTTTCTAGCTTAGCAAATAACACTAAATACAATAAATAGAATAGATTTTTTTTATCAATCATCAATGTATTAAAAATAATTGCTGCTATATAACCTAGTAATATAAAAGCGAGACTCTTCATATTATTTCACTACGGTTGCTTCTATGTAACCTCCTCCTTGTTTTAATTTCTTGATGATTGATGGAAAACCATTCCATTTATTATATTTAAAATCATTATTATTATTATAAAAACCCTTTTATTTATTTAGTATCATTGTATGAGCCCCATATATAAAAGTGCAAAATCAGCGTAATAAAATGATTTAATACGAAATACTAATTTTTAAGTACCATGTTCAATATCTAAACTATCTAAAATATTACTACTAAATAGATAAATGTTCTTGTAAACTATTATATTCTAATACATATGAAAATGGACTGAGTATTTTTCTTAATTTACACATAAAAAGTATTTTTCTTAATTTACAAATAAACATATCTATATTTGATTTGATGTGACCTATATATATATATTGAATTTATATAAAACTTGGTCTCCTTGTTACAATGAATGAATTGAATTTTATATCAATCATCAACATTTAGAAAAATAGAGGGTGTTACATAAAATCACTTCTATGTGGCCCGTTACATAGAAGCATGCCCCTTATATCACTATATCATTTTTTTTAAAAAAAAATTTCTATTCCTACATTCCCAATTTTGCTTTAGTGTTTTCTTAAACGATCCCTTTGTGAAAATCTTTCCCAAATGAGAAAGCTTGATTTTACCACCCCCAATGTGATTTTGTAAAATTTATACTATATATGTTTAACATATTCTATTTTTTAAGTTAGGAAGAAATTTAATAAAAATAATCACAATATAATGCAAAATTAAATTCATTTGATAATGCATATACACTCTTAGAATTTTCAAATTAAGTTTGGTGTATGACTTTTTAGAGAGCCATTTCATGCAAGCCCTCTTTATTTTAACATCATGTGATTGATGAAATTATCCACTTTATCTATTATATTTAACACAATTTATTTAGATCATATATCAAGTTATCTTAAAAAATATATTTACTTGTAAATTATAAAAGGCTTAAATTTATTTACACATGCACAAGCATATAATAATATTTTATAAAAATATTTATTCAGATAGTAATGATATATAGACAATTTAGATGTGAAAACATTTTAAACTTGATACGTAAAATCAAAAAATTTTATTATATTGATTTTTGCAAAATTGTAGATATAGCGCATGCACAATTATACTACACAAGTGATGAGCTTACATGACAATACAAATGTTTCCAAGTACAATCGATGGAGTATATTGTCCATAAATTATAAAGACAGTAAAAATAGATAGAGCTGCATGGAAGTGGGATTTCAATTAAGCAAAACTCATTTTAAAATATTTTTTTCATATTTTAAATAATTTTTATTTACGATTCAAAATAGATGAATGGTCTAGATTTCACAAAATCACAGTGTACAGTCAAACAAAATATTTCCAAGTTTACAGAAAATGAGTTTTTTTTTCCCCCAGTTAACATGTGGCAGTCATGAGATGTGGTTATGAGAACCATCCAAATTAGAACATGGTTCTGCTTATTAAACCAATTCCGACAATTTAGCTCGCGTTTGCCTTCTTCATTCTTTGCAGAAATTCATCATCGATGCAGTTGGATGGATTGAAATTCATGAAAGAGCTAGTATTTAGTCCAAAATGAATCTAAAAATTATAATTTTTTCTATCCGTATGGGTAGTCACAATGGCATAATAAATATATATAAATATATATATATGCTTTTATTTTTCAATCCATTTTGGACCACTTGGCTCTGTACTGCATGATTGAGGCCGCTTGACCAGCTAGAATGGGGCATTTGCAAAATATGCCTCATAATTTCATACACTTACAAATTAGTCCTCACATTTGAATATTTGCATGATAGACCTTATTACAATTAATTGCGTAAAGTTCATATTCGTATAATGGGAGCCTTATCATTAATTAATCTTTATAGGTTTTTTATTCATGCACTTGGGTGCCAAATTTTATTTTTAAATTTCTTTATAAAACTATTAATCTAAATATATTTAACATATGTATTAAGTTTTATCATTTTTGGATATTTGTTCACATTTTTTAAATTTTTTAAAACAGAGGTATTTTAGATATTTTAAATGACTAAGTCTTTTTAAAAATAATAAAGCGGGTTTTTGCACCCGGGTGCGCTAGATAACGGCTCATCTTTATAAGGCTCAATTAATTAGTAATTATCAAAATTTTAGACCTTATTCTTATTATTTATTAATGAGTATTCTTCACCAATTAATCTCCAGTTAATTAAGAAGAAAGTTGTGTTTGCAACGTCTGTAACTTAGAGAGGCTATTTTGAAATATCCAAACAGTGGGGCTGATTGATAATTCCACAACGCTGCAGGATCTACATTTTTACCCATATAAAATGCAGCCATGCATAGATGTGTGCGCAGGGTATGGAAAGATGTGATTGGACGTGTAGTGAACCCGA
Source organism: Annona cherimola (assembly GCA_030490835.1). NCBI lineage: Eukaryota > Viridiplantae > Streptophyta > Magnoliopsida > Magnoliales > Annonaceae > Annona > Annona cherimola. The sequence continues at coordinate 71,160,480 of CM059977.1, forward strand.
GTCCCAACTCCCAACTGACTCGAATTGAAAATATAAAAACTTAAACCCGGCACGTGAGCTGACGCAGCTAGCATATAAGTCCGCGAGAAAAGAACGCGGTTAACGCACATGCTTTTCAATTTTAATCGCCAAATGCTCCGTTTGACAACGTGTCAAGGGGAAAAAGATTCTAACCTTTTTACTTTCTACATGCCTTTTATGTCATCTTACATCAAACTGCCCTATTTTCTAATTATTATCTTTCATCTCAATCATTTTTTATATCGTTATTATCTTCACATCTAATTATTAATTATTACTGGTATCATTCCACATCACTTTTTCATTTTTAGTACATATATTTTTAAAAAGACTCAAATAGGTTAATTTTTGTTTATCGACTTTTAGAATTTTCAACAGCATTTCATTTTAAAAAAAATTTCTAATATTTATGAAAGAAAAATAAAATAAGATGCCTTTACGAAAAGTTTATTTTAGATAATATATCCTACCGTGAGGAGTATTCTTAAGAATAATTTTTTATTTTTAAATATACACTTGTATTTTCTATTAGAAATTTGAAAAAAAATTAATTATTTATCCTAGAGTTTTTCCACATATAATGAAGAATTAAAGTGAATAATATTTTTAAAATAAATAAGTTTTAGTTCTAGAGTTTTTTTTGCCTTTTATCATGAAAATTTAAAATCTAAAAACGAGGAATATTTTAAAGTAAATTTTTATATTTTAAATTATTTTTTCTATTTTTTAGAATCCAATGTGTATATATCTCATCTTTATAATTTATGTCAAATTCAATTCATTTTCTGTAATTAATACTATTCATTCATTTAATTAAAGTAATGAAAATTACATAAATTGGAATTGGTTGAAGACCGTATCTTATATCCACTAAAGTTTTATTATAAAATCATAAAGAATCGTTTTTCTAGGTAATATGAATATTTTAAATAGATTACATATTAAATCGGAACATTATGAATACTATAATAAACAAATATTAAAATCACTTTTAAACTATTATTGATTTTGGAAAAATGAAGTCTTTGATTGAAATGATTTAATTATGCGAACAAAATAGCTTATCACAAAACTCATGAACAAATTGAATTTTACAAAATCATCAAGATTAGATCCAAAATAGGTCATCCTACTAACTCACTTTAGTAGAGCCTGAGATAATAGAAGTCAAACTTTTTATTATATGCAAATATATATTAAATTGAAAATTTGCAGTTTTATTATTAAAATTATTTATTTTTATATTTTATGAAGTGATATTATATTTAGCTCTGGAAGTGATTTTCATAATATTTGAAATGCGAATAATGTTGCAAATAATATAGTTAATTCTAATGGATATTAATTAATATGGACATGTTTACGTTTCATTAAAAATTTTAATGGTCATCTATAAACCTTGCCTAGACGTGCCTTTACTACGGTTAAATAACAAAATATTACATTGTTTTGACAGTTTGTAGGTCATTTTAAATTTTTGAGGAATTTGGATAGGTTTTATTTATCGTCTCCGATTTGGAATTTTGAATTAGAAAATTGACTAAAATAGCAATAGTCTTCTTTTAATAATTTAAATAAATGCATAACCTCAGATTTTGAAATTCAAAGCTTCTCACATAATTAATCTTGTTTATGTATTTTTAAAATAAATTTTGATTAAAAAAAGTGTAACTTGTCCATTATAAAAAAAATAACGTTTTGCTACATTTTTTGTAGCACTTTGTATTTTCGTCACAAAACCGCTATCTAAAATATAAATAATTATTTTCACTAAAAATTAGCTTTGGATGACCACAACGAATGTTACAAAAAAGTAGAAACAGTTATCACTATATGACTCTTAGTGACAACTGACAACTTCAAAAAATTGTCCTAAAGCCTTTTACGGCTAACAACGCTCCGTAGCCACAAGTTTAAATCGATACATAGTTATAAGGTCATCGCTCGTTTAAATTGAAGCATACAGGGTGTGTTTGGAATAATGAGAATGGAATAGGGAATAGAAAATGAAATAGATAAGAAAGGGGTAAGATGCAAATAAAGTTAAAATAGTTATAGTTGGTGAACTTTTATAAAAACCTTCTTTTTGATTGGTTTTTATAATGACAAAATATATATATTTTATGATATTGTTTTTGATATTGTGAAATTGTGTTTTGGGTTTTTGAAAAGAGTGGCATATTTGCAGAATTATCATTTTGTGTTTATAATACTAATTGTAGGATTGAGCTAGAAATAAAGAAGTATCTTGAAAATGGAATATACTAATAGAGATGCATAGAATAATCTTGGAATATGCTCATTTGATAACTTTACTTGAAATAACATGGAATGTGCTTTTAGAGTTATGATTAATCTTGAATTAAGATTAGTTCCTTCGTTTATGCTTATCTTGAGTGGATTAACATGTTTGAAGTAGAACTTTTTTCCTAAAATTTGAATTCTATAAAATAAGAAAAAAGTTAACCTTTTCTGGGTGCTAAAATTTCAGATTTCAAAGAGTTTGGATATGCATGAAGACTTCTTCAGCTATTATCTAGGTCATGTTTCTAGTGATCAAAAGGTTTTAAATAGAGGACGTGAGAGAGCTAGAAAATTAATGAATTCCTCACAAAACACTCAAGATTGACAGATTCAAGTTGCTCCTTTCTGAAGAACAATCTTGAAGACAAGCTGTCATTTCTCAAGTTCAATTGTTGTGGTGATTCAAAGTTGCATATTGCCCTCAATATGTTAATTATGCCATTGTTGCAAATGTGCTAATATGGTTTGGTTTTGATTTTCGTTTTTGAATTTTGTATTACCTTAGTTTTTACTGAGATAAGACTAAGAGATTGTCTCACGAGCCCACATGGAGCTTAGTACTAATTTAAAAGACAATTGACTATATCAATGCAATGTTGTTAGAACCGAACCGGTAAAGGAACTGGTCTGGTTCGAACCGGTTTAACCGGTCAAGCAAACCGATTCGAACCGATGACGTCAACATGACATATTTATGATGTCATAAATATTAAACTATTTTTAATTTTAAATAAATATATTGATAAAATCATATTTTCATAAATCCTAAATATATATGTTAGATTTTAAGAACTACAATATATATAAGCACAAAACATGCATGAAAAAACTAATCTAAGTATATTTTATATATGTATTAGGTTTTACTATTTTTGAAATTTTAAATATTTTTTACTTTTAAAAATTAGTAGCATTTTAGTATTTTAAATTACTAAAATGTTAAAAATTGAAAAATATTTAAAATTAGTAAAACTTAATACACATAATATACTTAGGTTAATAGTTGTATTAAAAAAAATTTAAATAAATTAAAGCAGACAGTACACTGCATTACTACCCATCAACTTCCTATGTTTATATCTTATTTGTACTTAACCCATGTTTCGTCCATTGGTTGTATCAATCGCATAGCCTCGAACCCCGCCACCTCACAAAAAAAAGAAGAAAAGAAAAATGCAACATGCGTTTTCGGGATTTCTCAGTTCTACTTCTACGTCGATGTCTTGACCGGGCAGTGGGCGTTGTGCGAGTGGGTGATGTGCGGCGGGCATCGTGCGAGCACGAGAGAGCAGGTGGGCGTCGTGCTTCAGATGAGCGCAAGAGAGCTGGCGAGCGCGGGTGTTGGGCGAGCTGACGACGGGGACAGAGCACACAGTAGGTTTCGTCTTCGTGGTCAAAAAGGGGAAAACGAGAGGAGGGCGATCGAGTGTCGGGACAACAGTGGGTAATGGGTATTTGCTTTTTGGTTTTTAGAATTGGTTGCCCTGCTGGTCGCCGGAAATGGAGGTCGCTGTCTGCTGGTTGCCGAACGCCGATCGGACGAGGGGAAGATGACGAGTGATGAGGAATCAACTAGGGCAGGCCGGCAGGGTCGCCGATTTAGGGGCGAGGGAGAACGACTGACGAGTGATGAGGAGCCGAGGACATCGATTTTTTTTTATCCGCCGAACCGTCGAACCGGTCGAATACGGTCCAACCGTGACATCCATTTCGACGGTTTGAACGGTTTATTACAATTAAACCGAACCGCATCCATTCGAACCGGAATTTGGACTGGTTCCCGGTCCGACCGGCCGGTCCGGTCCGGTTTAACAACACTGTACCGGTCAAGTACTTGTAATTTTTGCAAATATTATAAGCATATTTGCATAACGTTTGTAAATATATATATATAATGTAAAAATATATAAAATAATAAAAGAAAAAATATGTCTACAATATTTGGAAATATTTTAAATGTATTATTTAGCTTAAAGAGCATTATCATCATTTTACGGAAATTCTAATGGAGTCATTTTGATGAAACAGTATCTTAATGGAAGGAACATGTTTGCAATTTTATGCAAATATTGTGAGTATATTTGCAATTTCAGAAAACTTAAGAATATGAATACAATATTGATTAAACTTTGTAGTTCTATTTGCACAACTCTCTTAATTTTAAGAATAGACCAGTGCACATGCATCCATATGAAAATATAAGCCCTATCCGCAACTAGTTGGATGCGGACCATGCATTCTGTCAAATCATTATAGAAATTACCCCAAGGCCCAGTGTAACTTCAATTCATATATATGATATGTAACACGGGCGCTGGTTCAATGCACCTAACCTAGGTGTACTTCACTTATTTTTTTATTTTTTTTTTGAAAATTTTTTTTACGCAACTGTTAATCTAAGTGTATTTAATATGTGTATAAATTTTTATCATTTTTGGAGATTTTTAGATATTTTTTTGAATTTTTAAAAATCAGTGGCATTTTTAGTAATTTTAAATTACTAAAAATGCTACTGATTTTAAAAAATCCGAAAAAAATATATAAAAATCTTAAAAAATGATAAAAATTTATACGCATATTAAATACACTTAAATTAACATTTTTATGAAAAAAATTTCAAAAAAGTAAAACAAAATGGGCTAAGTACACCCGAATGCAGCGTCCTGTAAGTCCATGTGCCTGACAATTTGGACGGTCCAAATGACTCATGGTGGTCCACATGTTGTGATATTAATTTTCGGACACATGCCTTTATGTTGCCCACTTGGGTTTCAGGAAAAAAACAAGGGTAACCGACCACCCCCATTTGTTTAACAAAATATACATTGAACAAAGAATTATTGATTAATTTGGACGATCAGGACCGTTCGATCTGCATCATTTATCGGGGTGTGGACCACTCAAATGGATACTTTGCATTGAGGCCACGTGTAGAAATTCGATATTTAAACTGCCAATGTCGTCGTTTACTTCATTAAACAAATGAGGTATTAAGGAATCTGCTTTGTCCACTCCACCTCCTGTTTTATGAACCCACCCTTTTTCATGTATTCATTAATCATTCACCTGAGCAGCACAAATTAATCTAGTCCCCAAGGTTGAAAACAAGGTCACTTTGTCAAAACAAAAAAAAAATTTCCAAGTGGCTATCCTGGAACTATTTTGTTATTTGATTTATGGGTAATTTACAAATATGCCCCTATAGTTTGACGATAATTTCAGATATATCCCTATTGTTTCACAAGTTGCATATTACCCCCACAAAGTTTCACAAAAATTGCATGTGTATCCCTGTTAATGTCTGAAATTTAACGGTTGTTAAATAAAAAATGTAATTTGTAAATATTCCCTTATAGTTTGATGCTAATTGCAGATATACTCACATTGTTTTATGAATTACATATTACCCTTACAAAGTTTCACAAAAATTGCTTGCGTACCCATAACAACTTTTTGTTGCCAAACGTACATTAAAATTTTGAATAATTACTAAAATAACCCTATTTAAAGCTATGTTAGAATCTCCTAGTTTATAATACACTTAGTTGTGCAGGTGGAAGGGATTTATAAAACACTCGTGTTAATTAGTAAGGTGTTATCTCATTCCACCTGTAAAACTAAGTCATTTTCATCGTTATTCAAAATTTTAAAGCACGTTTGGCGACAAAAATGTGTCATGGATACACAAGTAATTTTGGTGAAACTTTGTGAGATTAATATGCAATTCTTGAAACAACAATGTATATCAGCAATTAATGTCAAACTATGGAAGCACATCTGCGATTAAAGTCAAACTATGGGGGTCAGATTTGCAAATTATATTTTTTATTTAACAGCCATTAAATTTCAGTTGTTAATAGGGGTACATATGCAATTTATGTGAAACTTTGTGGGGAATAATATGCAATTCATAAAACAATGGAAGCATATATGCAATTAGCGTCAAACTATTTGGGCATGTCTGCACATTACCCTTGATTTATAGATGAGTACATGCACAATAACACTAGACAAATGATAGGTTTCCATAACTATATTGATTAATGATGGTAAATACTATGAATAAATGAATTTTACATTAATCAACAAGTGGAAAGAATTGGATGAAGTCATATCCAAAAATGGTTTTATTGAAGTGGAGTTCTAAGAGTCTCGCTTAAGTGTGCCCCGAGTTAACCTCAAGGTTTTTGTGCGTGTAACACCCTAGATGGGGCGCATTTGGATGATGAAATAAAAATACATAATTTATATAGTTTAATACAATTTATTTATATGGGACCGAAAATCACCTTGTTTAGACTTGTCGGTGGCTTGCATTTGCTTAAATACGTGCCAATTATAAAAATGATTAAATTCATTAGGCTATAATAAAATGGTATAGTATTTTATAAAATCACCATTCACAAAGGAATAATATTTTCCATAGTTTAAGAAGTGTTTCAAAGGATCCCTGATCTTAAATGGGTTGTGATTTCTCTGTCTAAAAACAGCTGTTTTAATTTGTGATGTAACTTTTTATATTGTCAACACAATTTTTCTTATTCCCAATACAAGTCATCACATTATCTCCCAATTTCTTCATCACATTAAGTCCATTGTATCCTTTGGAATAGGCCCTTATTGTTGAAGACACAACTACTAAATTGATATATAAATCAAATAAATTTTTTATTTTATATATTTTTCAAATGACGATATGCATATCTTTGAATTTGATGAAGTGTAATCTAGATAGAATATGATTTCTAAACGAACTAGAGGGGTGGATTTCTTATGATCATCAAGTTGAACTAAATAACCAAGTTGTATAAAAGGCTTCTATTTTACTGGGAATATAGAAGTGGAATCGTTAATTAAATTACAATGGTAATTAATTAATCGATAAAGGATATTCCCTAAAAATATATAGTGAAGGCAAGCCTCTCATATAATGAGCTTTAAAAAATATACCTATTTGCATATATCTTGGTCCACTTGACTGAGATTAATGATTGTTTTAGGCGGGCCTAAAAGCCTTTTATTTTTAGTTTTTATAAAATATTTTTCTAAAGACATATAATTCATATGTCAAGTTTTACCATTTTCGAGATGTATAAGTATTTTTTAATCTCAGAGTCAATGACATGTTAGTCATTCAAAGTTGGGATATTTTTAAATGCACCCAGGTGCACCTATGTTCAGTCCACCCACATGTATTTAACCCATTTTTTTTATATTTTTTTGAAATTTTTTTATACAACTATTAGTCTATACGAAATTGCCACTAATAAAATGCCCTTGACTTTAAAATAAAAAATGCTTACATATCCCAAAATGATAAAATTTAGCATCCGAATTAAATATACTTTGAAAATAATTTATAAAAAATTAAAAATTAAGAAAAAGTCTTTTAGGAGAAGATCATAATCCTTTATTTCATGTATGGAATTTTCCATACTAGATAATTGACTTAATACATAATTAGAATTTACTTAGGGAGTGTTTGTTTACATCAAAAACTGTATAACGTAAAAATCTTTAATTCAAAATTTTTCACTTTTTACAACTATCCTATTTTTCACTTCTCTTTATACAAATACCTTACTTTTTAATCATTTTTATATAACTACTCATACATCTAACCTATCTATTTTAACTTTATTCTCTTTACTCTTCATCATTAACTTATCGTATCACATCATTTTCTTCTATTTGAAAAACTTCTATGCCTAAAATTTTTCATCAAAAATTTTATTACTTCTCAAACACATGATGAATAAAGAGTTTCTGTTAGATATTTTAGGGTGTCATGTAAGAGAGTAAATCAAGATGGATTGACTTGCATCGAGTCCTCTCAACCTTAACCTTATTTGCAAAGTCCTAATTGGCTAATCTGAATTAAACGTGTAACAATTGGTTGAGCTCGAGTTACAAATCGGGTTAAATGAAAGGTTATAGAAATCAATTCGGTTTGGATTACCATTGGGTTAAAAGAAGGTTGAAAGAATGATGAAATGAAAATCAAAGGAAAAATTGGAGACTGCATGAGTCATCGGTCGATGTATAGAAGTCCTTGTTATTTTCTGCACGTAGAAGTCCAGTTATCTAGAACTAGAAGAAGAAAAAGATAAGTGGGTAAGAGAAAGATACATACATACATATATATATATATATATGTATGTATAGCACGTTGTTGTCTCTTGTAATTTATTCCTAATAATAAAAAGTATAGTTTTTCTACGGTAGAACTGATAATAAAATATGCCATGTTGTTGTTAATAAAAAGAGGATGGGGTGGTGGGGGGTGAGGGCGGCGAGTCACGGCTTGAGGTGCTCGTGCGGGGTATTCTCATTGCAATTGCCAAAAAACTGCTGAGCTGGCAGGCTCGGGCGGGGGTCCACATTTCACGTGCGGAGGGCATAAGACAGCTAATCCGTAGGGTGGATGAAAAATTAAATTCGCCTTTTCGGAAATAGAGATTTCAGTTATCTAACTCAATCTCTTGTTCCAATGACCCGTAGGGCCCACAAAACACAGATCTCTTTTAAGGGCATGGATTAGATCTGGCCGCGTTTAATTGGACCATTGAAAGGTGATGATTAGGTCATTCTATGACTCATGCATAGCATATCACTAGATCTGGCAAATTTAAGTTTTAGGGTGAGTTTCGCATTTGGTAAAAAAGATAAGGAAAAAATTTTCCAGTGATTTTTTTAAAAATTAAAATGGTAATGTGATATGGATGTGTTCGGTAAAGTTGTGAAAAAAAAATTGAAGAGTTATTAGGGAAAAAAAATTTAAAAGATAGGTGTAATGATTAAAAATGAAAGGTAGTTATATAAAGAGAGAAATATAGAAGCAGAAATCTACATCATCACTTCATAAATATATGCAACCACAGTGTGTTTGAGAAATATTAAAGAGAGAAATCGCTTTATTCTATGAAAGTTAAATATTATAACTCTATAAACCAATACACCTCAAAAGCCATAAAATAAAATTTTAGCCCATTCAAAATGCCTTAGCTTAATACCCTTAATAGCTTTTTGATGTTTTTTACGATTGTGTTTTGGATAGGAGATAGGCCCTCTATTTATTACTACTAAAGAAGGTTCCTCACTTTCTTTTCTAAACCAACATGAGATGAGAGGTAGCTTCATTAATTCAACATTCCTCCTTAAATCATACCATCTAAATTATAAAAAAGGTAAATTTCTTAATGCTATCGATACAGAAGTCTTTAAAGGCTTAGTGAATATATTTGTCACTTGATTGGATGTCATGTAATAAATGAGCTAAAGTTTTTTTACTAGATTGGATGTCATGTAATAAATGAGCTAATTTTCTTTCTTCTTCATCCAATAGCAGATGAAATGATATTGTACATTAATTTACATCCATTTTAGATGATGAACCGAATTTTTTAGCTAGTGTATTTGCTAAATTATTATTATAAAATATGCAACTAGGAGCATTTTTTAATAATCTAACGCTTTAAGTACATTCTTTAACCAAACGGCTTAACATACATAGACTAATGTAATAATATACTTTGCTTATGTGGTGGACAAGGTCACCATTGACTACTTCTTTGATAACTATAACGCTGTTACATCTGCAATTAAGGAAACTATCTAAAGGTACTATTTCTATATCTATCTCCTCCATAATCATTACAGTAAAATACGTAAGACAAGTTTTATAGTTACCTATATAATACCAAGATTCTTTATTTCATTTTAGCAATGTAGAAATGTCTTTGCAAATTGGTCCATGTATTTGTTCATAAAACCAACTGTGCACATTATGTCAGACCATGTAATGGTCAAATACGTCAAACGACCCATAATCTACTTAAACAAATTTTGTCCACTCACTTCCCATCATTATTGTAACACTCGAAGCTCAAAAAATAGCATTTACAAACTGGATTTGAGATTGAAAGTTATCTCTTAAGATCCCTCATACTTTGGGTCAAGCTTAAATAATGACATAAGCATAAAGAGAAGAATAATATAAGTAACAATTATAATAAAACTAGTGTTGGTAAATGTTATCGCAACTTATTACAATCTATAATAATGTTCAAAACTCAAATAAATATTAAAATAAAATACATGCTCCATAAACTTTTAGATAAAGCCATCATAACCCATCAACTGTGTTATTTGTGAGACAATTAAAACACTAGAAGTGAATAAAACTCGGTGAGAGAAAAATAAAACATATAATGAGTGCATCATGCATTTTCAAGTTATTTAAAATGCAATACGTCTATATACTCTTCTAACTATCCTAAAAATCCAGCTTAGTTAACTCATCTACTAAGCTAACATGTAAAACATGAGAAATTGAATCATAGGTGGACCATAAGCGAGTGATTAATTATTTAACATACTGCTGATGATAAATCTAATCCATCCATAGAATTTAGATGTCCAAAATATAGCAATTGACTATTAGATTGTCCAAATTGGAGTACAAGATCAAAATACATAAAAATAAATAAATTTGGCTGTTTAGGATATGCCACGTGGAACATCTCTGTCTCGAACTCACTGAGTAACTACCTGCACAAGCCCTCCCGCTATCCCTCTGGACCATCTAGACGGGCTAGGCTTGGGCCTTTTTGACTTCTATTTCTGAGCCCTTTCTCCATCTTCTTTCCACCAAGCCCGGGGCTTAGCCCACTAGAACCACCTTTAGCTACATCCATTTAGATAAGCCCAACCCACTACTTAAGCTTGCGAGAACTAGAACTTGTAGTTGGGCTTTTCTTATCATCTAGCCTGACTCAACTTCCAAGCTTGTACAAGTTAGGCCTAACACCAAATGAGAAAAAGAAAAGGTGGTCTTATAATTATTTTAACTAAAAACTCTTCCATAAAAAGGCACTATCGTAGGAGGTTTTTTATAAAAATTTTAAAAATTCCTCCAAATCAAAATGAACGATCTTCTCCTTCCCCCTATCATCTGTGAGTTTGCAATAGCAATGATTGTCACATCTCACCATCAATTTCTTTGCAAAAAAAATTTAATAATATAATATTAAGCTTATTTGATATTAATAAAAACTGAATATACATAATAAAACTAATTAATCTAATGTATTGAAAAAATAATGAATCTGAATATGATAAAACTCATCTTAATTTCGTGGGATATAAATATTTTTAAAAATCATTTTTGCCTGTTACAACTTCTAAATCTTTTGCTTAATTTTCTAGGTATAAAATGATATTCTACAAATAAGATTTGTATTTACCACTTACCCTGTTTGAGAAATAAAATTCCCAAGGATGAAGATTTCTCCCTTTCTTACTAGTAAATCTCATGTCTAATCTATTTCAAAAGCTAAAAATTTTCCCAAATTGTTTTTTTGCTTCCTCTCGTTTTCATCATCTTTTTATAATCATTGCATCTTTAACTCATTTGTTTACAGTTCACATAACACACGGTGGCTAAGCATTAGGAAAATCTTGTGGATATGTTGGAATATGGGACCCATTTCCAAAAGGAGAATTTTATTTTTTACTTTCGTTTTCTAAAAATAGGAATTTTACCCTTAAATTTCTGCAGGTCAAAATTTTAATTGTCAACAAGTAAACTTGCTACCTGATGAGGTATATTCGAAACCATCAATCCATGATAATTTATGATTAATTTATGAAATTATAGGATATATAAAAAAAAAAAAAAAAAAAAAAACTTGGATGACAGCATCACTGATGATAAACTTAGGGAAGTGTTCTCGGAATTTGGCACAATTACCTCGTGTATGGTTATGCGTGATCCTAATGGCATTAGCCGGGGTTCTGGATTTGTTTCTTTCTCTACTCCTGAAGAGGCATCTCGTACTCTTACTAAGATGAATGGGAAAACGGTTGTTAGCAAGCCTCTCTATGTTGCAGTTGCCCAACGCAAAGAAGATAGAAGAGCAAGGCTGCAGGCTCATTTCTCACGAATGCGGCCTGTTGCGATGCCACCATCTGTCGCTCCTTATCTGCAGGTATATCCTCCTGCAAGGACAGCGGGCCCAACGGACTGAGGGAAAGACGCTCAGGTGCAGGACCAGAATCGGATCTCCGTAGCGCAGCCTGTCCCCACTCCGCAAGAGATCTGCTATGGAAGCCGCGGCCTATCTCTGCAACTTCCCGCAACTGCCATCCTCGCTCGACTCCAGCGCGAAGCCTTCCACCCTTTTCAAATGGTCCACCCCATTGACCGCCGCCGCCACATAGTCTCCGGCCTAGCGGCCGCGCTTTTCTACCTCCACGAGCAGCTGGAGACACAGATCATCCACCGGGATGTGAAGACCAGCAACCTCATGCTTGACTCCGACTACAACGCGCGGCTTGGAGATTTCGGGCTGGCACGGTGGTTAGAGCACGAGCACGAGGAGTTGCCGCCGCCGCTGCCGCAGCAGCCGAAGGACTGCCTCTGGAGTCATTGAAAAACCACCGATTCCGTCTGGCGGAGACAACAATGATCAGGGGCACGATTGGTTACCTGCCGCCGGAGAGTCTCCAAAAGAGGAGCGCCACCACCAAGTCGGACGTCTTCAGCTTCGGAATCGTGGTGCTGGAGGTGGTGTCCGGGCGGCGCGCCGTGGATCTGGCGTTCCCAGATGAGGAGATCGTGCTGCTGGATTGGGTGCGGAGGCTATCGGACGAAGGGAAGACCTGCAGCCCCTTCTGCTTTTACGTCCGCAGGCGCAGACAGACAGGGAAGCTATCCCGGCAGACGCTGGAACAGATCCTGGAGGAGAACGGCGGCGGCGCGGGAGCGGTTCTGGGAGAGGCCTAACGAGGTCAGATTGGCGAATTGCTCACCGAACTCGGGGACGGGCCCCACGAAGGAGTTCAACGAGAGATTGAGGGACCAGCTACCCTCCTAGAAGCCAAATCGCAGCCTGCCTCGGCTGCGCCAACGAGCTCCTCCAGCAGGCCATGTTCCGGCCGGAGGACGAGTTCCGGACAGTGATCAGAGCAGGGAGTCTCATCCGTTCGATCCGAACCGCCGACGACGGAAAAGCTACGACTTCGATCCGAACAGAGGCTGGCACGATCTTATGACGGCTCGAAGAAGCGATACGGGAGATTTTCATGGAACTGGAGAATCTCATCCGGCAAGACCCGGCCAAGGCGGCCGTCCCCGGCGGCGGTCTGCATTCGAGCCGCCTGCGGGTCCCGGCAGAAGCTTGAGCAGATCCTGAAGAAGAATGACAGCCCCAGGGAGAAAGTCACGGACGGTTGGTAAGGGGCATTTGTGGAAAACGCGCGCGTTTTGGTGAAGGCGCGAATAGCAGAGAAGGGAGAGCAGCGGAGCTGAGCCATGGCGTCAGATTCCGGCGAGCAGAGGAAGAGCAGGAACGGAGGGCCGCCATCATCAGGGCCGAGGGAGAGAGAGAGTCCGCCAAGCTCATCTCTGAGGCAATTTCTGCCGCTGGTATGGGTCTCATTGAGCTCAGGAGGATCGAAGCGTCGAGGGAGATTGCCGCCGATCTCAAAGAGCATGTGATCAATCTTGTCATCCCCGCGCAGTACCTTGATGAGAAAAATGTTCCGCGAAAATGTGCTCTACGCGAAAGCGGTTCCGCGGGAAAAGCGGTTCCGCGCAAGTGTAGCTTGGTACCCAAGCAACGAGGTTCCGCGGCAACGAAATCTGAAGTTCCGCGTGGACACAGTTCCGCGGCAACGAGATCTGAAGTTCCGCGGAATGAAGTTCCGCGGGAACGACGGCAGCCGCGGAACCCATCCCAGACCCGGCAAAAATCTATAAATAGCCACATTCGGCTACCCATTTGAACACAACGAGGAGAACGGGAGAGAACTTCGAGCGGAGAACGAAGACGAGCTCTCCCGCGTTCAAAGAAGAGAGAACGTGAGTTCTCCATATATTTTTCTTTTCTTTTCTTTTAGCTAAAAAAAAAAAGAAAAAAAAAAAAGAGTTTCTTCCTTTTATATATATATATAAATATATATATATATATTATTTTCAAAAATTACTTTTCCCAACGTGGATACTCCCCGACTGGCGGGTTGAATTGACACACGGGTTAAGTATATTTTCTCTTTTAAAAATAAAATAAAAATATATATGTGTATATCATATATATATATATATATATATCTATATATACATATATATATATTATTTTCAAAAACTACTTTTCCTAATGTGGATACTCCTCGACTGGCGGGTTGAATTGACACACGGGTTAGGTATATTTTCTCTTTTAAAAATAAAATAAAAATATATATGTGTATATTATATATATATATATCTATATATACATATATATATATTATTTTCAAAAACTACTTTTCCCAACGTGGATACTCCCCGACTGGCGGGTTGAATTGACACACGGGTTAAGTATATTTTCTCTTTTAAAAATAAAATAAAAATATATATGTGTATATTACATATATATATCTATATATACATATATATATTATTTTCAAAAACTACTTTTCCCAACGTGGATACTCCCCGACTGGCGGGTTGAATTGACACACGGGTTAAGTATATTTTCTCTTTTAAAAATAAAATAAAAATATATATGTGTATATTATATATATATATCTATATATACATATATATTATTTTCAAAAACTACTTTTCCCAACGTGGATACTCCCCGATTGGCGGGTTGAATTGACACACGGGTTAAGTATATTTTCTCCTTAAGAATAAAAATAAATATATAAGTATTTTCTATATATAAAAATATATCAAAATACACATATATATTCAAAGGCGTCCAAAAATTGAGATTTTGATTTCTAAGATTATATAAATACCCCGCGGGCCTCCAAAAATGAACATTTTGTCCCGCGGGCCTTCAAAAAAAAATATTTGCCCCATGGGCCCCAAAAATATATATATATTTTTAGACTTTAAAAAAATATATATATATTATAAAAAAGAATTTTCATATACTTTTGCCTGAGTAGATACTCCACAAACAGTGGGTTAAGTTGATGCGCAGGGCTAAGTACATTTCTATTATATATATATATATATATAAAAAAAGAATATATATATATATATATATATATATATATATATATATATACATATATGACCTCTTCGCTCAATCCGAGCCTTAATATCCGAGCAAGCCCAAAATGGCCCAAAGCTCTCCGAAGAGCCCAAGATGGCTCAAGACCCTCCAAAAAGCCCAAGATGGCTCAAAACTCTTCAAAAAAGCCCATGATGGCCTAAAACTCTCCAAAAAGCCCAAAATGGGCTCAAAACTCTCCAAAAAGCCCAAGATGGCTCAAAACTCTCCAAAAAGCCCAAGATGGCTCAAAAATCTCCAAAAAAGCCCAAGATGGCTCAAAACTCTCCAAAAAGCCCAAGATGGCCCAAAACCCTCCAAAAAGCCTCAATGGGCTCAAAAATCTCCAAAAAGCCCAAGATGGCTCAAAACTCTCCAAAAAGCCCAAGATGGCTCAAAAATCTCCACAAAGCCCAAGATGGCTCAAAACTCTCCAAAAAGCCCAAGATGGCCCAAAACCCTCCAAAAAGCCTCAATGAGCTCAAAACTCTCCAAAAAGCCCAAGATGGCTCAAAACTCTCCAAAAAGCCCAAGATGGCTCAAAAATCTTCACAAAGCCCAATGTGGCCTAAAATCTCCAAAAAGCCCAAGATGGCCCAAACTCTTTTCAACAAGCCCAGTTGGGCCCAAACCTTTTTAATTGGTCAAAAATGACCCAAACATACTTTTTAAATTCGGTTGAATCCATTTTCTTGGTAAAACCACCCAATTGTTCAATCCAGAGGCTGAATGCGGGAGACGCTGGTTTCTTGTACAAATACAGAAGCTGAAAGCGGGACACGCTGGTCTGCTGTGTAAATCCAGAAGCTAAGAACGCACTTAGTTTGCTGTGTAGGGTCACTAGTGTAGCCGACGGGCCCCTCACTAGTTCCCAAACCGAGTCATCGCTGGTCGACGGGCTAAGCGTAAACTCACATTTAAAACATGGCGCGTGGCGTCATGTACCTCATATTTAAGTCATGGCGCGCGGCGTCATGTACTTCATATTAAAGATATGGCGCGTGGCGTCATATACCTCACATTCGAGTCACGGCGCGGGGCGAAGTGTACTCATTTATCTTTATATTTTTGTTAGACACGATTTTTCGTGCACTTGTAAAGACGTAGAAGGATCTTCTACGCACTTCATTATTGTTAAGCATTTTTTTTTATATGGACTATTGTATTCAGCTCTTTTAATCAAGGGTTTTCTCGTTAGAGATGTAAAATCAGAATGTGGAACACAATGCAAAATATTTCTGTGATGTACTTTTCGGACTCGGTTAAAGAATTGGATGCTTTAAAATTTTGTTGGGAAATTAATTAAGCATTTATTCTCAAAGCCGCAGGGAAACAATTTCACATTCAACCAAAAATCAACAGAATGAATTTTAAATATTTTATTTTTCTCACGAGGCCGGAACACTACCTAAGATGCCAAATTAGTCATTATTTTCGAGATCTGATATATCATCTCTCACTCATAAAAATTTGTCCTCAAAACTTCTTTTACTTAAGGTGTGGCTTCAAACAAATTTGGGTTCAATTTCTTAATCTCTTCTTAAAATTCCCATGTAGGTTCATTCTCATTATGATCATCCCATGTGGGTTCATTCTCATTATGATGATCCCATGTGGGTTCATTCTCACTACGACGACTCTATTGAACCAAAACTTATTTGACATATCATTCTTTCAACTGTTTTTCTTTATAGTCAAGTATCATTATTGGCACATGTGGATAAGTCAAGTTTTCTTCTACCTAATACTAGTCTGCTTGCAACAATATGATGAATTGCCATATACTTTCTCAGCTGTGAGATGTGGCATTCATTGTGGATGCTTGCCATTCATTGTGGCAGTGTTAAGTGATAAGCTACTCTATCAATGACTTCTAAAATCTCAAAAGGGCAAATATATCTAAAGCTTAACTTTTTTTTCTGATGCCAAAATACATCATCCCTCTTGTTGGAGAGATTGTCAAAAATACATGTTCAACAACTACAAATTGGAAGTCTCTTCTTTTACTATCTATATACTTTTTCTGTTAGTCTTTAGCTATCAATAATCATTTTCCGATTGTCTTGATAGCCTCTGCAGCTTGCTCTCTTAACTCAGTAGTCCCTATCTTCTGGGTTTCTACTTCTTCCCATTAAATTGAGGCACGACCCTTCTTTATGTATAATGTTTCAAATGGAGACATCTCTAACTTGCTTGATAAATATTATAATAAGCAAATTTGGCCATAGGCAAATGATTCTTCCAAGAAGTACCAAAATCTATTGTACAATAACAGGACAAATTTCTAAAATTTGGATCGCTTTCTTAGATTGGCCATCTATCTAAGGATGAATGTTGTACTAAGGCATAATTTTGTGCCCATTATAGCATATAACTTCTACCAAAAGTCAAAAACAAACTTGCAGTCTCTATCCAACACAATAGAAACTAACACTCCATATAACCTCTCTCGTGGGTATAACTCTGTCATTTGATTCATTTTATATGTCGTTCTATACGGTAGGAAATTGGCAAATTTAGTTAATTTATCTATTATTACGCAAACACATCACACTTAGTTTTGGTTCTTGATAGAGCTGTCATAAAATTCATTATAATATGCTTTCATTTTCATTTTGGGATGTCTAAATGTCGCAATAACCTAGCTTATTTTTTATGATCAGCCTTTACCCACTGATATACAAAATACTCAGCTGCAAGTTGAACAATTTCAACCTTCATTTTTTTCCATCAATAACCTTGACAAAGATCTTCATACATCTTTTACTATCGGGATTTATGAAAATTTCATTTCATGAGCTTCTTCTGGTAGTCCTTGGTCAACTCTTTATCTCTCAAAACCACAAATCTTTTCTAGAACATTAATATTCCATTTGTCTTATTGAAACTATGATGCCTTATCTTTCTTTAATTTTTCTAAGACTTGTAAAACATGTTTATCTTGTTTTATTCTATCAATTAATGTTGATCGTATTTGCAATGTATGTAGGTAAATAGACTCTCTAGAAATTACAACTTCTAATCTTAATTTTCTAATTCTTTGATTAACTTTTGTTGTCTAATAATCAAAGCTCCACTTATACATACCTTACAAATCAATGCATCTGCTACCATATTGGTCATCTTTCAATAATAATAGTCATATTCTCTGTCAAAGATTTAATTCTTTTTATATGTAAAAATATACTTCAAACTTTTATGATCTATAAAGATCTCTGTTCTTTCTCCATATAAGTAATGACCCCATAATTTAAGGGCCAACACTATAGTGGCCAATTCTAAATCATGAGTTAGATAATTATGATCATAAGGCTTCAACTATCTTAAAGCATGGGTTATGACCTTACCTTATCGCATGAGTACGCAACCCAAACCTTTCGGCGATGCATCATTGTATGCTACATAACCTTCTCCACTAACTGGCAAAGCTAATATTGGTGCAATGATGAGACAAATTTTCAATTCTTAGAAATTTCTTTTATATTCATCTGTCTATACAAAGTTTGCCTTTTTCTATGTCAATTCAGATAAAGGCACTACCATGATGAAAATTTTTCCATCAATCGCCTATAGTATCCAACCATTCTTAAGAAACTATGTACTTCGGTAATAGTAATAGGCCTTTCTCATTTAACTATTGCATCCATTTTCTTTGATTACATATCCTAGAAAAGCTACATTGCTTAGCTAAAATTCATATATTTTTTTAGTTTGGAGTATAACTTATTCTCTCATAAGACTTATAAACTTCTTTGAGTTGGTTTGTGTTTTCTTCATTGTTTTTAAAATTTACTACAATATTATCGATAAAAACTACCACATATTTATCTAGGTATTAACGAAACGCCTTACTCATCAAATTCATGAATGCACTAGGTGCAAAAGGCATCATCACTGTAAATTCGTAGTAACCATACTAAACCTATAAGGTCGGTTTAATGTCTTCTTTTAAACTTTTAATTAATGATACCCCGAGCACAAATTTACTTTGAAAAGATAATTGCTCCTTGTAACTTGTCAAATAAATCATCTATGCATAGTGAAGGGTATTTATTATTAATGGTCACTTTGTTTACTTCTCCTTAATTGATGCATAATCTCATACTGTTGTCTTTCTTTCTTACAAAGAGAACAAAGGTTTCCCTTGGCGACACAATTAGGTGAATATAATTTAATTCTAGCAATTCTTCTAACTGATCTTGTATTGCACAAAATTATGCTAGAGTCATCCGATAAGGAGCCTTAGAAATAAAATTTGTTCCTAGAGCTAAGTCCACCATAAAGTAAATTTCTCTACCTGGTGGTAATGTAGGTAAATTTTTTGAAAAGATGTCCAAAATTTTTTTTATGTATGAAAACTCATCTACCACTAGTATACCTTCTAAATTTGTTTCTTCTAGCTCTACCAAAGTTGCGGCAATGCAATAACCAAATGATCTTTGTCGCATCATTCTAACTACTATAAGAGCTGTTACTAAATGAGGCATCTTTCTGTGATTATATTTAAATACTATATCACTCTGGTCAGATATCCTATTATAATATTTGGGTCTATGGGTTGTTCCTATAAATCACTTCTTTTGCCAATTCGGATCCCAATCCTGTGCACCCAGGTGCATTTAGCTTCAGTGCACTCAAGTGCATTAACCCTTTTTTTATTTTTTTAAATTTTTTTATACAACTGTTAATCTAAGTGTATTTAACATGCGTATCAATTTTTACTATTTTTGGATTATTTTAGATATTTATTTTTTATTTTTGAAAATCAACGGCATTTTAGATAAAAAAATTTAAAAAAATAAAAAAATGGATAAAAATGGGTTTAATGCACCCGGGTGCACTGAAGCTAAGTGCAACCGGATGCACAGGATCGGGTTCCTACCAATTCATACCTAATATCATCATCATAAGCCATTGTCCACCTAAGTGGGGTCGGCTACATGGATTCTGTTGTGCCATTCTTGGCGATTTAAGACTAAATTTTTTGTAATTTGTAATATTTTTAAATCTTGTTTAATTACTTTCATCCATATTTTTTTGGGTCTTCCTCTCATTTTTCTACAACTTTCTACTTGGATAGACTTTGTTCTCCTAACCGGTGCTGCTTCAGGCCTCCTTTTAATATGACCAAACTATCTTAATTTATTTTCTCTCATTTTATCACAAATTGGTCTCGTTTTTAAGTTTTCTCGAATTATTTCATTTATAATTTTATCTTTTCTTGTTTTACCACTCATTCACTTTAACATTCTCATTTTCTCTATACTCATTTTTTATTTATATTTTTCTTTAACTGCCCAACATTTTGACACATAAAGCATAGCAGATTTAATCACAGTCTTATAAAAATTTTCTTTTAGTTTGATTGAAACTCGATGGTCACATAAAATTTCTGATGCACTTCTCCATTTCTTCCATCCTTCTTGAATTCATGCCTAATATAATATCTAAATATTTCATGGGCATCAATATCAAATCTATTAGTAAGATTTGTCTTTTATCAGAATTAAAATAGAGCAACACACTCTATTTACCAATAAGCTCTCACCCATAAGTAAAATTATTCCTAAATGACCACCTAGGAACTATGATGCAAGTCAACCTCATTAATAAATCTGGTTGCAATAGAGGATTTGGTGGCACCCATGTCAAATAAAATATATGTATAGAAACTAAAGACATGAATAATACCAATAACCATACTTTCGGGAATTAGCTCTTGTCTAGGGTTGAATGCATGCAACAATGCTTGAGCTCTTTCATTCTGCAGTTAATTGCCCATTTACCATAGCATTGCAAGTCTGCCCTGCGATCGGGTATGGGATTGATTTTGTTACCCTTGATTCTACACTATACTCAGATAAGGATAGTGCTTAGCAATATATCCTGACTTATCACATTTATAACAAACTATTGTGTTAGTACATTCTCATTGTAAGCCCCATTTGACCACATTTAAAGCATATGTCAGGAGTGAAACGACATTCTCCTGAATAATTTGTTTACTTTTAACGCAAGTATACATGTCACATCAAGTAATATAAGGTAAATAGAGTGTCGATCCATGAGGAAGGAGAGTTAACCATAGCACGACCAAAGATTCCACTTGTCACTTATAAATTATTAATCAAATGAAATTTTATCAATTAAAAGAGTTCAAAAGGAAAGAACTAAACTAGCTACTAGAATTATTATGCGGGGTAGTAATAATGGATGTCCATTGAAGAGATGATTAAATCGATGAGAGTTATAAACTTCTTGACTTAATACTATACTAGATTGGTTCCATTTTAATGATTGTGAGCTATTTACTAATCTAAGTTTTACTAATCTAGGTTTATTGATATTTATACATGCCTTCCAACACTTACTAACCTAACTCTACTTCAATCAGTCACTATGTTTCCATGCAAACGAATGAGGTAAAGTCGATTTGTCCATAACCTAAGCTTGATCACACAAAGTTAACAAGTTTAGTTCTATCTATATTAATATTCAATCACCACAATCCTACAATAATGAAACATATGCTTTGCATATAAATCTTATTCGAATCTCACTTTTCTAAGTATAGATCAAGATATTAAATCAACTACAAGGTAGATATTCTTACAAAAAAATTAAACACAATATATCAAGATAAATCTCACACAAGCACAAATAACATGGAATCTAACAATTTCATTTCCAACATAAGGAACTAAATAGCTTCATCTATGAGTTCAAATTTATCATAACCCTCACCAAGAGATTTAGCCCAAAAATATAACAAAGATTTCCGTCAAATATATGTTCAAATACATCTCGAATAAAAGAATGATTAAAATGAGAAAAGAAACAGAAAGAAAAGATGAAACTCAATGGATTCATCCAGCTCAATCTATCTTCCTTCTCAATCTCTTCTCTTGCTAAAAACTCCTCCTTTCTCTTCTCCACCAAAGCTCACCACTTCGTGCCCTCTAGCTTATGTTTATGAAATGCTAAAAATGGTATTTATATGAGTGCTTAAATGAATCATGGCATGTGCTAAATAACATGCATGTGGGGGTTTACGCAGGGGCGACAATCTTACTAACAGCTTAGACATGGCTTTTCTATAAGGCTGTGGAGCCGGGGCCGCAACCTTAGCCTTGTTGATGCCTGTTTTACACTTTGATTGCTACGAAAACTTTTTTCTTAAGCTATCTCTTTTTATCCTTGATCCAAACATTGGTCACTGAAATTTCCTACAAGAAGCAACACAAAAACAAATAAGTGCATTCCAAATGACTTGAAATAATAAAAAATGATATGAAATGCAATCAAATGTATCTAAAAATGCATGAAAGCTATAAAATCATGAAAGAAAAGTGAATGTCACTACTTAATGTAATTTTAATGCAAATTTATATATTACTAACGAACTAGGATTGAAATTTGACCCAAAATTATCAATGAAAAATCTATTGCAAGTCTCACATTTCTTATTTTTTTATTGAGCAGACCTTTGACTTGCTTCTCCTTCTACCCAGGTGTGAACTTAGCTCTTGATGGTTTCTTTGTTGAGGGATCTTCTCCTTCCATTGCTACTTTTCTTTTTTCAAACAAATGACATAATTCCATAGCATTGTCCTCTACCCATAATGCTTACTTAATAGACTCTCCATAGGTAGAGCATTAGAACGATATAACCGATGCTTTCTACAATATCATCTTGAAACTTATACTTTTTCGCCCTATCGTTGATGATAGCATTAAAGGAAAAATGAAGGAGTGAGGAAAATTTATTCTCATATTTTACAATAGACATATTCTCTTGACATAAGTTAACAAATTCCTTGGATTTAGCTAAACGGACTAGTGAGGAAAGAATTTTTCAAAGAACGTGTAGCACCTGGAACACAAGGTATTACAAGAATTTACCTTACTCCAAGATTCAATTTATGGTCATTTACGAAATTTTATCTTAATTTTTTTTCAAAGGATAACTTTAGTTCATACATTCACATTAGTCTTTTGACAAAATATTACAAGCATTTAAGATTATCTAAATATCACAAATTCTTGCCTAAATACAATCCAGGTATAGCAGTTACTGTTCATCCGAGATTACTGTTCACAGAGACGTGGTTACTATTCATGGGTTCCAAAAAGTGATATTTTTTTCAAAAATAAAAATACCATGACATAGCTTATGCTCAGTATATTATGGAAAATTTCATACATTTTGAATTTATCATCATTTACTTGGCTAAAAAAAAATCACTTTCTCCATATACTAAAAATCAACATAAATTCACTTAAGCATAATCCTTAATTCCAAAAATCATGAAATTAATATATTATCATTCCAATATCATATTTATCATATTCATACATTCTAAATCATCATTTATCATTTTTGGAGCATTATTTACGCATATCATATGTTATCTTCCCGAGTGCTCCATCTTCGCTCCAAATTTTTGGTGTTTCGGCATAATTCCAATTAGGCATTATATCTATATTTATTTTATAATGCTTAGGAATTATCTAAGCATATATTTACCCTACTTAACATCCAAAAAAATTTGGGTAGAAATCACTTACCCGAAGTGAAGATATCCTTCTTTTTCTCACACTTTCTCTCTCTAACTTTCTCCTCTTCTTTCTCCTCAAGGCTAAAACGTGGTGGGGGTAAAAAATGCTCAAATGGAGCTGGGATAAAGTGCCTTGGACGTTCACCCCTGCCCCCTATTTATACTTTTTGATTTTTCATCAAATTGGAATTTACCCCCTTGCTTGAGGTATTAAATTATAAAATGTATTTCTTTTATAATTTTAAAAGGTGCATTGGCCAAGAGCAGCCACCCTAGATACTGTTCATGCCTCCCCTTTGGCAGCCCTATTTTTTATTGATTTTTTATTTATTATTTTAAGCTAATTCAATCCTAGCCGTTGATCTTTGATGATGATGAATGTGGACCATTGATTTTGGTCAAAAATCCAACCACTCCCCCCTGCAATTGCTTCTGTTCATTTATTACTTTTTATTTTTTTAATTATTTAATTTAATAAAAAGTCAAAAGTACCATTAATGGAAAATTAAGCTACTTTTTTATCTCATTTTGACGTTTCATCTTGATCTTTGATTTATAATTTTTATCACATCTTAACCCATTCATCATGATCATCATAATATTTTGGTCATCCATAAAAAAATTCATCGAATTCCGACGCCCGGATTGCAAATTATGAATTTTTCTTTATTTCTCCACAAAAATCCAAAACTTGATTAAAATATCAAAAAGAATTGTTATTTCGTCCTGTAGTGATGAAATCTCTATTTTGTCTTTTTGTGATTAGGTTAATTCAAGTGATTAACTCTAAATCAGGTGTCTTAATCTCCGATTACTATTCACATGCACTATTCATGAGGTTAAATTCCTAATTGCATTATTTCAATCTCTAATACACATATTCATCAATATAATTTATGAATTTTCAATAATTATAAAAAAATCTAGGGTTACAATTGTCGAAATGACGTGTATATTGTCGGGGTTTCACATCTATTCAATTTTCTTATAAGGAAAAAATCTATTTAGCTAGAATTAATCCCACTCTTGAAAGTTATCAAGTATTTATTTCATTTTTTATATAAAGTATTTGCTATAACCAAATCATATGCTATAGCGAGGTCCAAAATGACATTCCCCATTTCATTCCTTATTCGAAAGCCGAAATCTCTTTGACTTCTCTCATATCCTATATTCTCCTTTCCTACATGTTCATTTAAATGTCCACCTATCACAACCTTTTCCTGATCAGGTATCATTTGCATTACACTATCTAAGTGATCCTAAAATCATTTCTTAATTCTATCATCTAATTTTACTTGTGGGGCATAAGCACTAATCACATTTATGACCTCTACACCTAATACAAGTTTTATTTGAATAATTCTATCATTTACTCTATCAACATCCACAACTTTATTTATGAATTTATTTTCTACTATTATCCCTATACCATTTCTATTACCATCATTTTCTATATACTATAATTTAAATCCATTAATCTCTTTAGCCTTCTCTCCTTTCCATCTAGTCTCTTGAAGACATGCTATATTAATTCTTCTCCTTCTCATAACATCTATTACTTCAGTACTTTTTCATAAAAGAGTCTCAATATTCCATGTGGCAAAACAGACCACTTGTTTTGATACCACCTTCGTCCCTAAACCATGTCCATAAAGGCATGAGAACATTTGCCAACTTCTCGCTACAACCAAACATTGTTGTGGCATGTTGCTTTCGGGGAGACGCTCTAGCAACCCTAGCCCATTTCTTCCTACATCTGAGCTCCGATGTAACGGGTCGCTTCTAGGGAAACGCCCTAGCACCCTTGCTCGTTTCTCACTACAGTCGAGCTCTGCTGCAGTCATCGCTTACGGAGGATGCCCTAGCATTAACGACTTTTAACATATTTTCGGAATCCATAAGAGATGCTGTGGTGATTTTTAATAGCACCAACTGCTAGCTTAACATGTCAATCCTCACTTTTTTTTTAGACTTGGGATTGACAGTAAGATAGAAACTCTTACTGGCAAGGTTTTACACTTAAATTTTTGCTGGTAAAAAATTCAACGGTCAGTAAGTAAACTTACCACCTAAGATGTCATACTGGACACTTATTTTTGGGTCCTGATGTTACAACTACCTTTGGCCAATCTTGAGCTTGTAGTGATTGGAATACATGCAAGCTTACTTACTTCTATTTGAAAATGTCATAGAACTTCTTTAAAATACTTTTTATTAGTTATGAAGATGTCATTTTTTATTGATCATAATTCCAAGATAATAGTTTGTGAATCCCATATCAGTCATGCCAAATTCCTTTTTCATCAATGGCTTAAATTCATTAAGGATCACTGATCATTTCTATTATGTATCAAATTATCTACATGAAAGCAAACAATCAATATTTTATAATCTTTTTTATATTTTGCATAAAAAGTATGTTCATATGGACACTAATGAATCCATACTTTCAAAGTGATAGTTACTATAGTTATATTGTGTTTTGAGGGCTTATTTCAAACTATACAAAGTTTTCTTTAATTAGAGGACTTGCTTCAAATCATACAAAGCTTTCTTTTATTTTTATGCTTTGATTTTAGTTTATTATTTTATGAGGCAATGAGACTTGGAAAGTGAATTCGGACGAATGGCTTGGTGATAGCCTACGATAGGTCTCTACAATTTTTTTCATGATCTAGGGTTTCCACAAAATGGCCCCAAATCCATGAATTGAAACATGTCTGAATGCAGAGTTCCAAATGAGATTTAGGAATAAAATCCTAAAGAAAATCAAGGGGAGAATTCTTATCTTATTTGAAGAAATTCTCAAAATCTCCCAAATTTCATGGATCCTCTTGACTCCATCAAGCTCCTCTTCTCTTCATGATAATAAATGACATGTTTTCAAGCTACAGTAAGTGGGATTTCAAGCATAGGAAAGTGGGGGAGAAAGTGAGGAAGAAAAAAGGAAAAAATAGACATGAAAAATCGGGCGCCCTAAAATAGCTGCATCGGGAACACACCCCGTGCCGTGTTTTCCAAATAAGGGTTGTGTGAACATCTACCTATGACGATGGTGCTTCAATCAATCAAAATGCTACTCATATTTTATAACACGACTTGTGCTACTATGCCTTCTCAAAATTGATAATTTTCATATTTTACAAATATTTAAAATTGCATGTGTAAAGATACCATACGAAAATTGTTCCAAAATCACATTTTGTGATTTGGGGGAAGTTTTGTAAATTTCCAAGAGATTTAATGGCTGAATTTTATTTTTTGGGAAGAAACACGGGTGCACTGATAAAGTTACAACATCGGAGCACCAAACCTAGTGCTCCATCGCCTTTTTTTTTCCGGTCATGAACAGCCAAACCCACCTTCAGTAGCAATCTTAGATCATCTGCCAACAAGCAGATTCTGGTAGATCACAGCCGCCCAAATCGCTAGCAATAAAAAAGCTTGGAGTCCGATGACAGATTCTTTCCCAGATTCAAGCCATATGTCAGTTCTTTACAAGAAGATTTGGCTCCTATTAAACTACAACGCTGCCAGCATCTTCTGCCATCAACCACCCCTTGAATTTTCTAAAATCATTGAAGCTAGTTTCAACTGTTTAAATCAACAGATTTGAGCAGCAATCCAAGTCATCTGTCAAAAGCATAAGTGGTGGGCTCAACTTTCCACCTCTAATTTGAGCACAGGCAATTAAAGTAACCATGGTCGTCCATCCATATGTGCCATTAATTTGCAAGAATTGCAGCAAAGATCCAAGTCTGCTTGCCGTTACTTGGTTCACCATTATAGACATCCCAAGGTCTCCACCGCTTGAAGCATGCCAAGCAAGAATTAAGCAAAGGCAATTCCATCTTGTGATTCAATCCCAGCCATCCACCGGATACAATCTAGAATACACAGCTTGTGCATAAATTTAAATCGATTATTGATGAGCAAGTACTTCGTTTTCGTCTCTTCTTTACTTCTCATAGTTTTCACTCTTATAAAAGTGGGGCTGGGGCAGGCAATGAGATAGGCAGTTTTGATATCGAATTCTCTAGCTTATATACGGGAAGAGAATCGCCAAACAAACGTGGAGGAGTTCTAAGAGGAGATTTTCTTCACTACAAGCCATCCAGATTTGTTTTTTTTTGTTTTATTAATTTTATATTTTTATTTTCCTCACTTTATCATTTTTAGTTTTTTTTTTGTTTTTAGTTATTTCTATTGCTCTTTAATTTTTCTAGTTATAATTTTGTTTTAGATATTTAGTTTAATAAAAATTTTCTTTCCAAATAATTCAAATTTTTATTACCTTTCTGTGGATTTGACCCAGCTCACTATTATTCTACATTAGTTGTTAGTTTTAATGTGATTCGATATAATTTAAGATCGGTAATTATGGGTTCCTAACAACATACCCGTAGTTGTACACTAGTTTTTAATGTTGGAGCCGAGGAGGTATATAAAAGCTTGAGTTATTTTATTTTGTTTATTTTCTTTTGCTTACTATTTATTCTAATTTATTTAATTTTTCTATTTATGATGATTTAAATTGCTTTCATGCTTAATTGGTATTTAATTTTCTTAGAATATCTCAACTTCTCATAAAAAAAATTGCATCAAGTTGAGTTATATCTCAACTTTTCATTAAAAAATTTCCATCAAGTTGAGTTATATCTCAACTTTTCATTAAAAAATTTCCATCAAGTTGAGTTATATCTCAACTTTTTATCCAATATAAAATTTGCATAAAAATGCTATTTAATTTTCTTAGAATATCTTGACTTTTCATTTGATTTTTTAAATGAAAAAGTTTATACTGGATCGGTTGAACCACAAGCTTGACTATCTTCTTGTCATCCAGTCTTCATGAAATTCCTTTTTTACCTTAACTCTACCTTTTTCAGAATGGACATCTCACTGCACCCTGAACTCCAACATTTTTCTAAAAACAAATCCCAAAATTTTCAAGAAATTTTTAGATTTGAATACAATCAATTTTCAAATCTTTACAACCCAGGATGAGAGAATTTGTCTCATTGTTCTTGGACAAATCAACAGGCTCAGTCTCATGAATTTGCTTATCGATATCCACAAAACCTATGGCCACACATGAAAAATTCTTCCTCAATTCCACAACTCTAGTCTAATTTTTAGGAAAACACAAATTGGCCACTAGTTCATTCAAAAGACAATTATTCATTTTCTCAAGCTTATTACCAACCATTTCCTCAATTTGATGAAAAATTCTCACAATTACAATAGCTAATTTAGACCAACCAATAGTCTATATCTAGGCTCGAAACCTAACCTAGTTGGCTAACGGAAGCTAAGGAGATGGAAGAAAAATAACTCTGTGCTAAGCTAATGGTCGCTCCATAAGATCATTTGAATTTCCACAAACCTAAGGAGGATGAAGTTGAACCAAAATCATTACAGCACAAAAACTCATTGACTAAAGATGAAGATAAAATAGTAATCATGGTTTTGCAAAATTTTGATATTATAATTTTGGATGATTCATATAAGTTACAAGCATTTGGTATGACTCTCTAGTGAAGTTCAAGAGAAGGTAGTGGAGAATGATGAAGACTCTATTAAGGATAAGTTGGGTGGGGCTAACACTCAAAAGATTAGGAACGCTAAGAAAATTGAAGAATCTATTGAAGATGTTATAAAAATTAAAGAGCATGAAGAGGTTAAAAAGATTGAAGAGCATACAAAAGATAAGTTGGGGCGAGAGGAAATAAGGGAAAACATAGTCAATGAAGATTCAAGCAATATCAGTTCACAATTCTCTTTCCAAATGTTGTAGAAGATCCATCCATCAACAAGCAAGATTAGACTCAAAACAAAGAAATAAGCGAATTGATTCAACAAAGAAGTGAGCCTCGTTCTAGTCCAAAGAAGATCATCCTTTCAATATATGTCGGTGCAATAATTTCGAACCACTTAGTGCAAGAAGGAGAAAATTTTATGTTGAATATCATTGAAAAGTTGCCAGCTTTGGTACAATTCTTTGACATCTTCACTCTAGGTTTTTCTTTTCTCTATTATTTGTTTTGAAGTTTGAAAAAGAAAAAGTGAAAAGTGAAAAGAAAGAAAGAAAAAAGAGAATTGAGAAATTACTCTTTTAGTCTTACAATGCTGAAAGACTAGCAATGTTCAAGTTGGGGGTGTGATAATTTTCATATTTTATATAATATTTTCACATTTTAAAATGTTTGAAATTGCATCTATAAAGATTTCATATGAAAAATGTTCTAAAATCGTATTTTTGTGATTTGGGGGGTTTGTAAATTTCCAAGAGATTTAAAGGCTAGATTTTTTATTTTTGCTAGGGAAATGCATGTGCACTAAAAAAGTTACACCAACAGAGCACCAAACCTAGTGATCCATCACCTCCTTCCTTTTGTGGTTTTCTCAATGGACAGCCAAATCCACCGTCAACAACAAATTCAGATTTTGGTAGATCAGAGCAGCCCAAATTGTTGGCAATAAAAAAGCTTGAAGTCTGATGGCATATTCTTTTCCAGATTCAAGCCATATTTTTGTTCTTTCCAAACAAATCCATCTTCTATTAAACCGAAGCAACGCTGCCAACATCTTCTACCATCAACCCCCCTTGTGTTTTCTAAAATCATTGAAGCCAGTTTCAACTGTTTAAATCAACAGATTCGAGCAGCAACAAAAGATGTGGCCAAGCAATCCAAGTTGTCTGTCAAAAGCATAAGCGGTGGGCTCAACCTTGCACTGTTTTTTTTTTTTTTTTTTTTTTTTTTTTTTTTTTTTTTTTATTCACTCAACCATGCACTGTTGATTTGAGCGCAGGCAATTAAAGCAGTGATATTTGCAAAAATTGCATCAAAGATCCAAGTGTGCCTGTCGTGACTTAGCTCACCATCAAATGCATCCCAAGGTCTCTCTACCGCTTGAAGCCAGTGCAGCAATCACCAAGCAAGAATTACGCAAACACAATTCCATCTAGGCCGCAAGCATATGCGCGATTCAATCACCAAAATACGTAGCTTGTTCATAAATTAAAAAATTGTGTAGTGATGAGCAAGTAATCCATTTCGTCTCTTCTTTGCTTCTCACGGTTTTCACTCTTATAAAAGGGTGGCTGGGCATGGCTTCGAGATAGCCAGTTTTGGCATCCAATTCTCAAGCTCATACATTGGTCTGGAGAAATTTTAGAAAGAAGAGAATTGGCAGACAATCTTGGAGGAATTCGAAGAGGAGACTTTCTTCGCTGCAAGCCATCCATATCTATTTTCTTTTGTTTTATCAATTTTAGATTTTTAATTTCCTTGCTTTATAATTTCTAGTTGTAATTTTATTTTGGATATTTAGTTTAATAAAATTTTCCTTTTCAAATAATTCAAACTTTTATTGCTTCTGTGTGGATACAATCTAGCTCACTATTATTCTATACTATAATTAGTTGTTAATTTTAATGTGATTCGGTATACTTTGACATCGATGACCATGGGTTCCTAACGACAACGTGTGGTTGCACACCAAAAATTTTCAATTTTTTTTTTTCAATTTTTAACTATTTTCAACTTCTTGAGGTCAATTTTAAAATTATTAAATACCTAAATTGTCATTATCTAAACATCCATCAACTCAATTTAAGTTCATAACGCTACAATCTAGGATTAACACATTTTCACACCTCCTTTTATTGCTTTTCCCTTTAAACTATCCTTACCAAATACATGTTCCTCACTTAATCATATAATATCATTCCCATCATGCCCAGGCACCACATTTACTAAGATCTCATTCGTGCCTGGATTCATTCAAGCTCATATTATTTTTGAAATTTCACCCTTTAAGTTCATCTTTTACCAAACTTTCCATCATTAACCTCAAGTACATCCAATGCCACTATTTGTACCTCAAATCGCTTTACCCAAACATTTCAAATATGTTGAGAGGTTTTCCCCAATAAATCATAACTCTCAGATACCATCTTTGATTATTTTCACCGTTTTAGTTCTTTTAAGCTCAATTTCTACAACTACGCTCATTTTCATCAATTCATCAAATCTATCATTCGAATCTCACCAATAATCATCCATGTCACTTTCAAACATGCCAGACATCTCATCCATACCAAGACACAACTTAAATTGAGTCGGCTCTGAGTTAGGCCTTTTTTAGTTTAAAATCCATATATAAGGGTTAAATCTCATGTAACCATCATTCAACCTAAGCAAGGGCATGACCAAATGCATTAATGGGATGATAAAGAATGATAACTATTAGGTTGTAGTATATGGTAATCCGTGCATGTTTTCTTCTATATTCTCATAATTTATGAAAGATGCATATCATGCGTTCAACGAAATATCAATGAGAAGGCTAGTATATTGAAATCATGTGAAAACAGGTGGGAAAATAGTCGGAACTTGCTTAAGACAAACTAGGGTGAAAACCTGAGGAGTGAGGAATTTCATGGATTTTTGAAAACCCCATTTGTAAATGCTATTCAACGGTCTTAGGTGAATTGTGCATATCTCTAGCTTGAGTTGATGACGTAATGTTGAAATAGATGTTTTATGAAGTGTGATGAGTTCTGTGAAGATTATGTTATATCAATTTGAACATGTTCTTGTGTGTGATAAAGATTGAAAAATTGTTAGGCAATGGATGATGAATTGATATTGGTGAAAGGCCTAGATATGGCTGCTAGTGTATCAAAGAGAGGATTTGTATGAAGATGGAAGATAGTGAGAGGTGTTAGCCAAGTCAATGAGATTCGTTGGCAATATCGATTTGAGGGAGTTGCTACCATTTCCGTAGAGGCGATAGACAGGACATATGTTGAGCGGGATTTCCATGTGAATTGCATGATAAAGTCTGTCGTAGAATACATGGCTATGAGGCCATGATTAGTGGAATCAAGAGCTTAAGGTAGCTGACGCTTGTCTTACAGTCTTAGCATGGTGTATGTCACTTGTCAAAGCTAGTGGCTAATGCTTCTAATAGATGCAGGACATGATTGCATTGCATTAATGTGTGCTTGGCATGGACTTTTGGTGTGTGCGCCCGGTTATGTTTGGTCCAATCACATGCTATGATTTGTTGGCCTTATACCGCACTTACCTTAGGAAGGTGTGAAGTTGATTGAAAAACGCATATCAATTGGCATGCACCTAATTCATGACCCACAATGGTTGATTCCCTTGGAGGATGAGAAGTGCTTTTAAAGGGGTCATGAGGCCAAAATAAACAGGAAAGGTCAGGGATGCACTGGTGTATTGCTTGCTTAGATTGTGTGTGGCATTGGCATGACATAGCATAATAACATTGGGCTAGAGAGAGAACCCGGTGGTGCACGAATGAGTTGATTTAGTTGCATCTCCAAGAATAGATCAACCAGCACATGGGTGAGAGCCACAGGTTAAATTGTATGATGCATGACTTGGGTTTAGTCAAAAGGCATAATTCAGTTAGCAGATGTGTTGACATTTGATGGGTAATGTGTGATTCCATGACTGCTAATTATGTAAGGCACTAATTATGTAATTATTGTATTATGATTATAAATTTATATTTACTTCCACCTTAGGTTGTAATGTTTCTTCCATGTGATTAATGAGAACAATGAAGCAAATTTGATAAAAATGATAATGAGTTTTCTGTTGCTATAATTCTAATCGACATATTAGTGGCAATATCTAGGGTCGTTACAAGTGGTTTTTTGTCTCCTGAATTTATAGATGAGGAAATTATGCTTGGTTCTCACCGTAGTAATTATCGGTCCGGGGCTTGGGTTGGCAAGACACTCAAGGTACATAAATGACATTAGATATATATTGTTATCTATTGTCTTTTGTCTGAACTAAAATTTTCTCTTTTGTATAATGTCAATAGTGGAATCGTAACCAAATTTTGCAGTAGAATAAAATTTCATCAGAGAACAGCTCTTAGTTCCACACATGATTACAGAAATTAGTATCCAAGCACCACTTACAATCTTCAATTTAATTTGTAGCGTCGCACATTGGAGGGAGAATTTCCATCATTTCAACTTTCTTTTCTATGTGGTTAACTGATTCTTGACTTATGAGATTATTAAGCATTCAAGATTGTAGTGTTCCATAATTATAACTTTGAAAATGTGGTTTATGAATTTTGTGCATAGTTGCATTTGACTACTACCTTAATCACATCCACGTCTACATTACTTCCTCTATTTTAATTCAATTTTGTATTCTATAAGCTTCATATATATTAAAATTTTCTCTTCCTTAGCTACCTTGCGTTTGTCATGTGTAATAACTCTACCTCTTTCTGTTATTGAATCATTAAAAATTTTCTTTACCTATAATGTTTTCTCTTTAGTTTAGAATTTATTTATTCTTATTTTGTCTAACATTAATAAACCCATCCCTTCATCAATAGATATATTGAACAATTTTTTAAATTTATCAATTTAACAAGCCACATAGAACTTGGAGTGATAGACCTAAGAATATTTTGTATAATAAATACATTACTAGTTTTTGATCATTAACTTTCATTTGATCAGCAAAAGCGAGAGTACGAGTGAAATAATCTATTGCCAATCGTAAAGACTTCATCTTGAGATTTTCAAAACCAGCCTTTAATGTTTGTAATCAAATAGCTTTAACACATGCAACACCTTGGAAGGATTTTTTAGAATAGTCTAAGCTTTCTGAGAAATTTCTACTATTGTAATCTTCTCAAAAATTTCTTTCTTCGCTCACTAACGTATAAAAGCAAGAGACCTTGTAGTCTTTCTTGTTGGTCCCGAGTTTATGGGGATACCTAAGAGGGGAGGGGTGAATTGGGTAATTAAAAATTCTTTGCTTAATTTGAAACTTTTCCCCTTGTAAATTTAAGCCCCTTGATGAAACGTCCAGTGAGTTAGAATAAGAGGGTGCAGTAGAAAGATAAAATACAAGCAATCAAACCACGCAAAGAGACAACAATATATAGTAGTTCGAGCAACCTTCTCTGCTCCACTCTTCTAAGCACACACCCGTTGTATCTTGGGTTCCACTATTGTATTATCAATACAATTTAGAGCACCCGCTTTCTTCTAGATTCTAGCTCTATGGAGCATATACAATTTCAGCAAAAGTAGGTGACAAGTTCCACTCCAATCACACGCTACTTTGCCTTCACTTGGTTTCAGTCTCCAATACCAAACCAAGTGGGAAAAATAAGTAATCAATAAATAACAAAAAAATCTACACATTACAAATTGTGTAGGAAGATTTAAGTGCATAGAAGAACTTGTAGAAGCAGTTGCGGATGGAGCAGTACAACTTTCAGCAGTTTAAATGCAAAGTTCTTCTTGAAACTTCCTGTAGATCACTTAATTGCTAGAGAGAGATGAAGATGAGCTCATTCAATATTTTTCCAACTGCATTCACATTCACTTGATGCTCCTTAAATAATGAGAAGTAAATTCGAACGTTTGGTGGTAAGTGGCGTGCATTTAATGCTCCATCGTTCGAATTTTTTCGATCATTGCGAGCCGAGTCGCACTTGGAGTCGACTTGGGATGCGACTTCACTCAAGTCGCAGGGTGGAGTTGACTTCGGGTGTGAATTCACCCAAGTCGCAGACTGGAGTCGACTTCGGCCTTTAGTTTCCAACTCACGTTTCAGGCTCAGGTCGACTTGGTCTCGGACTTGACCCAAGTCGCAAGAGGAGTCGACTTCGGATGCGACTTCACCAGCCATATGTCTTGTTAGAACTTCAAACCTTTGCTTGTGATCTACATATTGTGCATGGCCTTCTTTTCTTCTTTTTTCAAGTACTTGGATCTTTATTTGATGTCCTTTAATATGTATTATGAAGCTTGAGTTGTGGAATACATTAGTCTCTTGAAAGAAATCCTCTTTTGTGGCCTTGATTCATGATTGTCATTACTTCTTGATTTTGATTACATCTTAAGGAGTCATAGAAACTATATAAGGTTGCTTTGTACTTTAGTCGCGGGCTTGAGTCAACTTGGAGTACAACTTCACCTGAGTCACATACTTGGGTTAACTTGAGATGTGACTTCACCTACGTCGCATGACGGAGTCGACTTGAAGTGCAACTTAACTCTGCCATTTTCGAAGTTTGTAGCCGAGACTCACCCAAGTCGTAAGTGGAGTTGACTTGGGGTTGCGACTTCAACTAAGTCGCATGCAGAGTCGACTTCGTCTGTCTCTGAGTCTCGATTTCAGCTCTGTCGATTTTTGGACGTTTGAAGTCGATCCTAGAGTCAACTTGGGTATCGTTTTGACCTAAGTCGATGCCTGAGTCGACTTGGGGTTACGACTTGACCTGCTATCTTTTGAACTTTGATTTTATACACCTTGGCATCACTTAGCAACCTCAATAGTACTTAAATACTTCTCAAATTGAGTTGTTAATCATCAAAACATGGAATATGTTTAATTTTCCTTAAATTCCAACATTTCCTTCTTAAATATTTTAGTTCAATTTTTTTTTTACTTGTTATATAGCACTTTTTATTTCCAATGTGGATTCTTCTCACTCATTTTCAACAGTATTCCAAATATTTTGAAATTTAAAAATAACTTTCATCTAAGGGTGTATTTAGTACTTCTAAAAGAAATTTTTTTTGGTGAAAAATGAGAGATAGTAATGTTGTGTAATAGGGGTAGTTATTAGTAGTAAATAGAATAAAGTTACAATATAGAGGGTAGTTGTATAAAAAGTTATGAAGAAATAATTGAAAAGTAGGACAATTATATAAAAAGATGTGAAAAAATATTTCAAAATAGGATAGCTGTGAAAAAAATTTAGATGTAAAAGATACTTTTTTGTTGAATGCCAAATACATCCTAAATTTTTGAATTTGTGGGTCCATAATACCACTGTTTGAAGCCATTTATGAAGATTCTTGCCTCAACTTCACAAACTTCATCATTATAATCTAACAATAAGATGATACAAAGGCAAAATGTTACCTCTCATGTCACTTATTAAGAATATTCTATGTAAAACATCACTAGCAATATATAAGCAAAGGTCTAAATTGAGAGTACTAAAAATATACAACCACAATATATTGAAATAATGCTCAAGAAATAAATAACTTTGCTTTATGAAAATTGAATATTATAATTCTACAAAAATAAAACGCCTCAAAATTAGAACCAAAATTTTTAACTAGCCAAAATGGTCTAGTTTAAAACCTGAAATAGCTTCTCATGTTTCCACTACTATGTTTTGACTAGTGGGTAAGCACCTCTGTGTTACTTGATGAGTCTCCTCAATTTCTTTTCCAAACCAATGTGGGATGTAAGGTAACGAATCCGACCATTCAAAAATGTATGATATCATTCCTATGGATATATAAATAATATATCTCTAGATCTATTGTCTTGCATAAAGCTTGATCAACCATAAGTGAGTTTAATTTTTTAAAAAATACTAATAATAAGCTAGCCCAAGAAAAGGTACAAAGTCTCTTATATATTTTATTCTTTTTCAGTATTTACTTAGCTCGGCTGATCATTATCTACCATCCTTGTATTATGTTTTTAAGGAATTATATTTTATTTATTATTATTATTATTACTAATACTTTTAAATTAATATTAAAAATTTATGTGCACTATAATGTGTTAAGTATGATTTTTCTCGTGTGTGTTTTCCTCGAAGCTTTTTCAACCATTGTATCCACTAGGATCCATGAATGTGATAACACCCAATTTCAAAAGATAGAAGGTTAATTTTATTTTCAAATAAAAATATATAATTTTACCAATTTTGTAGGTTTTTTAATAAAATTTTCTATTGAAGTCTTTTAAACTCTTTAAAACATTATCAGATTTTGTTTAGCTAGCAGTCAAATGAGCAACTGTAAAAAGCATGTCTCTAAGTAAAGATTTTATAAAAAGTAGAGTTTATCAAGTAACACCTTGAAATTTTATGATTTTGATACTTGATGGAAAATATAATTTATTTATTGTATTAACATCATTTGTTTAGTTATGAGACCAAGTTTCATCCAAATTCAATATGTGCACAGGCCACATTTGCTCAAAAATAGGTACATTCATGTGCAAATTATGGATCATATTTAGATCCATTTATATATATATTGGAATAAAGTAATATTTTATAGAATTATTTATCCATATAGTAATGATATTTTAGATGGTTTAAATGTTGGAAATACTAATTAAAAATTAATATTTAGCATTGAATCATTTTATTATGTTGATTTTTACATGTTTGTAGATTGGCCCATGTATAGTGATATTAGACAAATGAAAGAGTTTCCACAATGGTATCAGTGATGCTAAATATAATAGATGAAGTGAATTTTTCATCAATCGTCAAGATATTGAAAATAGAACAGTTTACATAGAAACATCGTCGATCTTATATATTCACTATGTTTGACGTATGTTGTAAATGTATCTAAAATATTTTCAAACTTTTTAATATATTGTTACTGTAAGGATACATTTATAATAAAATACATATTTAATTTGACAAATAATCTAAACATTACATGTAGCCACAAAGATCGATTCACAGGTCCTTATCTTGTCATGTTCTCTTACTGCAACCCTAAAATCTCTTTCAAAATCAAGAGATATGAGCTACAAACATGGCACGATTCTGCTTTAACTAAACATACAATATTACTATAAATAGAAGATTGTTTCTCCTACCTTCACAATGTCTCTATCTGGACTAAACTCTTACTTATTATACATCTTTCATCCCTCTGTCTAGTTTTTCATAACATTCCAGCCCCTGTGATGAAACCTTCAAGGGCTTGTCTCATGTCCCCTTTGGATTCATCTCACTTCCTCCAGGATTTGTCAAGATTCTTTGAAGCTCATCCTCACTCATTGGGAACCTTCTTAGACCTTCTATCTTTAGCCTTTGAGCCCTAATTCGTTAAACACTCGCAACAAAGAAGATGAAGCACTACTGATTTTTGTGGAGAATGCTAGATTGGGTATTGATAGGATTTGTAACAAAGCGTGTGTAATGGGTATATAAGATTTTGGAAACATAATATTTATATTTGAAATATGCGTAAAAAGTAGTAGGTAGGATAAACCTTAAAAGTATTATCCAAAATAAGGTTATTAAGTGTTTGATATCTCCATCATAGGTAGCTGATTTTTGCTTCTATTTAACAAGATCACATAAAAATGATATCATGAAGCTTAATTTATTTTTCTACCTTGAACATTAATGTGAAATCCAGATCATCTATTATATTTAGCAATAATTGTTTAACTAAAAGGCGAAGTTTTATATAAGTCAAAGATATGCATAAGCCACATATTCTTTAAAATATATATTTATGCGTAAGATATAAAAAATGTTTAGATCCATTCAACATTAGAATGTAAAAATGTTTCATAAAATCATTTATCCACGTAATCATGATATTTTAAATAATTTATATGTCGAAAATAAAACTTTCATATTTATGCTAAAATTAATTTTTAACACCAAACTATTTTATTTTATTGATTTTGCGCGTTTGTAGCTGGGACTTATGAAAAATGATATTAGAGACATTATGAGATTTTCCAACTAAATAAATAATATTAAATATAGTAAATGAGCCAAAAATAAGCGGGTTTAACCAAAGTAGGTTTCATAGAGCTGTAATTTATGCTAATGGTTCAATACAAACGTTATGATTCTCGATACATGTAAGTGTTTTGAATTATTTTGCTTTATTTTTAAATGAGTCTACATGTATTTAGTTCATATATCAAAAGTTATCATATTCGTAATTACACATATAGTATTTTTATAATTTCAAAAATCATGAATTTTCAAACCCTGAAAATACAACTTTCAAATTGATGCTAAAATTAATATTTGACACTAAACCATTTTATTTTATTGATTTTGCACATTTGTAGTTGGGACTTATGCAAAATGATATTAGAGAAATTATGAGATTTTCTAACTGAATAAATAATAGTAAATATAGTAAATGAGCCAAAAATTAGTGGGTTTAACCAAAGTAGGTTTCATAGAGCAGTAACTTATGCTAATGATTCAATACATACAATACATGTAAATGTTTTGAATTATTTTCATTTTATTTTTAGATGAGCCTACATGTATTTCGTTCACATATCAAAAGTTATCATATTCGTAATTTCATTTATAGTATTTTTATAATCTCAAAAATCATTAATTTTCAAACCCCAGCCCCCAATTTTATAAGTTGTATCTCTATTATTTTATGCATTTAACCTAAACACAAAAGTAATTTTGGACATGTAAAATTACCAAAAAAGACATGCATAAGTATTTTCAAATTAAAACAGATTTTGCACATGTTATATATACACCTTATTTGCCATTTTTGATGCATAAAGAATTTGTGACGACCGACACTATGACGCAGTGGTACGCACATTGGACACGATTGCCCGCCCCTAGTCTTCCTTAGTTGTGGGGGTTATAACTTCCCCTTAGTTATGGGAGATTATATGAATTTTCCTCCATGTTATAAGCAATGTTGTCAGAACCGAACCGATGATTAAACCGGTAAAAGAACTGGTCTGGTTCGAACCGGTTCTATCGGTTAAGTAAACTGATTAGAACTGGTGACATCAGCATGACATATTTATGATGTCATAAATATTAAATTTTTTAAATTATATTTATGACCGCCGTGAGGATTTCGTCGGCTACTGTTGTTGCGTTGCTACCAATTTGAGCAGCAGGAGGATCGCCACCAATTTGGGCAGGGACGGGGACAGGCCGCAGCAAGAGCCAGGGACGGGGGCAGGCCGCAGCTTTCATGCATGTGACTTACTATGACTTTTAGTCTATCTTGCTAGTGTGTGGGTGATCACAAGTACAAGTAGGTGGGACGACTATGATGAATATTGGGCAGAGCGTCCACCTGAAGTCACTATATGAATCAGACATTGTTGCAACTGACTCTCTTGATTGAACTCCAGTAGTTTAAGCTCCTGCTTTGAGCTTGCTTGGAACCAGATAGGAGAGAGTTGACGGCCAAATATCAATCCTGTGTCAACTCAAGATAGGCTTGGTTTTTTAGTGATTATGATTCCGACAAAGTATGGAGTTTCAAGACCTTCCACCAACAGTCGTTCAACTGATGTTGATTCAGCTGCTCCAGTGAATTGAGATATAGCTTGCTTCGGATGCACCTCTTTCTTCCCCAGTAGATTCGACAGTCACAATTGATGATGCATATTCGGAGGGACTTCGGATATAGCAGATTTGGATGGAGTTGATGCAGAGTCTTTCTCTTCTAATGTTGTCTTTTCTTATGATGCTTCAAGGACGGGGGCAGGCCCCAACAAGGAAGGGGGCAGGCGACCGGCGTCGAGAGAGAGAGAAAGTCCATCGAGCGAGTGCAAATGGACGGCCAGCGAGCTCCTAGCGTCACGCGAGGCGGTGAGCTCGGCGAGCTCTATGATGAGGTGAGGCCGGCTCTGCGAGGCGAGCGAACAATAGGGTTCTGTGAAGAGGAAACGAGAGAGGGCGAGCGGGCGTCGGGAGCAGTGGGTTTAGATTTTGATTTTTTTTAAGTATATATTAGGTCCGACGAACCGGGCAAATCCGGTTCGACCGCCGATTCGCCTGTTTGGACGATTCTATATAATTGAACCAAACCGTATGCAAATGAATCGGAAGCTGGACTGGTTCCCAATCCGACTGGCTAGTCCGGTCTGATTCTAACAACACTGGGTATAAGGATATGATATGTACCTAATTATAATATCTATTGTTCTATTGTATATAAGGAGATAAAAAAAATTAGTTGAAAATGACATAGTATATTTGAAGGTTCTAGAATTTTAACTCCAATTGGACTCTAAACAATGCCCATAAAGTTCATAGAGATTGATAATAGGAAAAAATTTTAAAAAGAAACACATGTTTATTATAATTATATGCGTTTCGATAAGAGTTGAAAAAATTATATGTGGACATACATTTTAACATTTAGATAATTGTTCTGGTGAATTGCTCATTATGGAGTAAAAATATAAAGTTTATTTAATCAATTTCACTATCCAAAAAGTTACAAATAACGGATGATGTTTATTATTATATCAATTTAGAAGTTGACAATTTAAAAAAGAAAAAAAGAACAACCCTTAAAGCATGTGATCTATGAGATATGAGTGATGAAGATGAGATTTTTTTTATGCCAAGATTTGCTAATCAAACTTGATTTGGTAAAAGAAGAAGAAAAAGCTCTTATTGTTCAAAAAGATGTTGTGTCAAGAGATTTAGATACCTGT
This sequence comes from Annona cherimola, assembly GCA_030490835.1. Lineage (NCBI taxonomy): Eukaryota > Viridiplantae > Streptophyta > Magnoliopsida > Magnoliales > Annonaceae > Annona > Annona cherimola. Next base: position 71,202,675 of record CM059977.1, read on the forward strand.
TAAGGATGTGAATGATCTATCTTAAGCTTGGACAAAAGTAGCTTGTTGAGATAATTTTTAAAGGTGGAATGCCTAGAATGCTTATAGAACATTCTACAACGGATTGAGTAGTAATGAATTTGATAAAAAATAATTTATAAAGATAGATGAACAGGAAAAAAAGACCAAGCCATCAAAATGAAAGGCGAAAGCCATTCAAGCAATTAAAGAACCTGATCAATCTGATGATAACAATAAATCAATTAAGGAGCCTAAGAAAGTGGATTACGTGAGTTTAAATGGAGAGGCTCTAGAAAGCATAAAACTAGAAGAATAATAGTTGAAAATCACCGTTGAAATGAGAGAGATGTTAAAAGAAGAAGAAGAAGATGATGACTCAATTCTTAAAATAAAGGAATTATTGATTGAGACAAGAGGAAGCAATTCAAGCGTAATTGAGAAGGAACTTTAAGGAAATAAAGAAACTAAGGGTGTGTTTGGGAATGGATAAAATTTTGATGAAAAATTATACAGAGTAGAAGTTGTCAAATGATGTGATATGATATAGGTAATAATACTGAATAAATATGATAAAGTTGAAATAGATAGGTTAGTTGTGTAGAAATGATTGAAATGTAGGATAATTATATAGAAAAATGTGAAAAAATGAATTAAAAAATAGAATAGTTGTAGAGAATTAAAATTTTAAATTGAAAAGTTTTAATTTGGACAACTTTTACTTATTAACAAACACACCCTAAATCTAAAGAAATATGAACTGCAGAGATAGAAAAAAATGAAGAAAAAGAATCAAGGGAGGAAAAAAATCAAGTATGAAATTCAGACGAAACCACTTAACTTCATGTGTTAATTTGAATCCACTTGGGTCCGCTGTATTGATCTTCTGAAGTACATAGTTTCTGTTTTTCGGAAATTTTCATGATGCTTAATTTTACCCCCTTCTTGAGCATCTGGCCATACATTGAGACCAGCAAGTATATTCCAGATTTTTAAAAAAAAAATTTACCAAGTACAATTTGATTAAGGTCAATTGTACCCTGACCCAACCTCGATTACAAATATATATTTTTTGATTTGTAACTACAAAAATGTATTTAGTGTATCAATTGTGAAAGATTTTAAATCAAGGGCAATGCGTCGATAAATTATGTGCATGGAACTTGTCTCTATGTTTTTGTTAATGTAGCACGTGGTTTTTAGCGCGCTACGATGGGCCGGCAAATGGGCTTAAAAAAATGTAAGGTAGACTCAATTAAAATATATATATATATATCTATGGATCAAACAGGAAAGTAAATGTACATATGCCAGAGAGGAAAATAAATATGAAATGCAAGTTAGCGAGTCAGCCAGTTAGATATGATGAGAGTTAGGTACAAAAATTAAACGTGCAAAATAGAAATATAAAAAGGTGTAGAAAAGGGGGTTCCAGATCAGAAATGGAAAAAATATAAAAGGTGTAGACATGGGGGTTAAAGAAGGGAGATGCAAGCGTTAAGGCTTTTAGATGATGCGAATTTTTACAGATTTTTAAATGATGCGAGTTAGTCAAATACAAACATGTATCTCAATTAGACGCAATTAGCAATTAGTAACATGCGTACAAATATTAATAAAATTTAATATATTAACTTTTGGAGTCGTCACTAACCATATAACGGTGGTTAGTCCGATTACAATAAGGCACTGAAACACAAAGATTTTCCGGGTGAATTCACAACTAGAAAAAAAAAATACAATTTTATTTTTCTAGTACATCGGTCCTAAGAATGCGAAAAATTAACATACATTTTTTTTATGTAAAAGCTCAGGAGGGTGGAGGCGGGAATTTAATCCTTAGGTTTTTTTTTAGGCCCTAACTCAATCTGAAAGTTGGATGCGGGTAGTTGTTCTTGTTGTGTGGAAATAAAATGTTTCTTATGATGATTTGATTTTATGTTTTCTTTTATATATTTATTTTATAAATATAATGACATATACTTGTTGTCTACATATTTTGAAAGAATTATGAGCAATTAAAAAAACCTAAAAAAGTTTCAACAGCAGCTTTGTGTTTTTTTTAAAAAAAAAAAGTGACGTGCTGGAGCTCGTTTTCCCTTTTTTTAAAAAAAAGAAAAAAGAAACATGACAAAGAGAAAAAAGAGGACGTGCAGGATCTTGTTTTCCTTTTTTTTGTAAAAATAAAAAAAAACAAAAAAAAATGAAAAGGCGAAGAATGATAACGTGCTGGTGCTTGTTGTTTTTTTTAAAAAAAAAACAAAAAAAGTTATAGAGAGAAGAAAAGGGACGGGTTGCTGGAAGCTTGCCTTTTTTTGTTTTTTTCAAAAAAAAAATAAGAAAAAATAATAAAAAGGGAAATGATAACGTACTGAGTATTCTATTTGCCTTTGATTTTTTTAAAAAAAAAAAAAGGATGAATAAAATATCATGCAAGGACGGCTGAATGCTTCTGGTTTTTCGGGATTTTTTTTTTTAAAAAAATGAAAGGTGAAGAAAGGACGTACCGGTGGGTTTTTGTTTCCCTTTGATTTTTTTTAATAAAAAGCGAAGAGGTAGATTTGATGTAGGAGAAGTAACGTGTAAAAAAGAAAAAAAAAATGACAGCAAGCAGGAATGACAATGTGAATTGGAGAAGATGTGTTGTACCTTTGTTTCTTTTTTTTTAAAAAAAAAAAAGAAAAAAAGAGAGAGAAGAGAATGATAACGTGCTGGCTTCTTTTTTTTTTAATATATATGTATATGAAAAGAAGAAGGAAGAGATGATGATACAGGAGGGATGGACGAGATGCACAATCTGGTCTCTTTTTTTTTTACTCGGTTTTCTTTTTTTTTTTTTAAGAAAATGCACCGATGTAAAAAAAAAAGAGAATTGGTCTCAAATGGATTTTGGAGCAAAGAAAAAAAAAAGTTGGGCTTTTTGGGGTGCCTATCAACGTGTGTCCAATGAGAGAGGAGGAGGGTCCTTTTATAGGCTTTTAAGTTTGAAAAATTGCATATTGGTATTTTCTTTTGATTTTTTTGTACAACTCCATATTTCCTTTTTTTACAAAATTCTAACTAAAATGGACCTTTTAGTAATTTTATGAGTGGTTTTTGAAAACCACCAATGGGCCCCTTGTTTTGCTTAGCTAGAAAGTCAAATTTTTGACCTTTTATTTATGTCTTGATTATTAAATATTTTCCTTGATCTTTGATAGGGCCCACATTTATTTATGTTCTTTATTCATTTTAACGGTTCAGGATTTTACTTAATAAGTTGGATTTATCAATTTTTATTTATCACTTGAAAATATTGCAAATTCTCCTCTTTCTTTGGTCAAATTGATTTTGACCATTAAAATCTTCTAAAATATTGATTATTTGTTTAATCCAAACCATTCATCATGTCAATTCCGCTCCAATTATCTTGAAAAAGTATCCTTTACTTCATCATGAATGCGAATTGCCCTTGATCTGCCATATGGATTAGTAGTCGTCATCTCCGTAGTGGGCTTGAAGCATTGGAGGCTCATGGATCCTACATAAATTTGGACTTGCAAATATATGGGTTAAAAATTCAAATGTAAATTCACAAAAAACCTTAAACGGGTGTGCCAAACTGTAGTAAGCCCATTTTTATTTTTCATATTTAAGTGAGGTGTCAACAGTTAATTTACATATAATTATATATTTAAGTAGGTATGAGCTACTTAAGATTTTGATTGAAATCATTTTTAATACCTCAATTAAACAAAATAAATAGATCAGCTGTTGATTTAATCATGAAGTGAGCCAAAATGAGCAGCAATATCCAAATATTTCAATGTTGTCAACACCATAATCTTTTGAAGATAAAAAAAAAAATTTGGATTATTTGTGAAAATTTTGCCTATTTATGATTTTAATCTCATAGTTTCAATATTAGTTTATATTAACCTTTTAACTTCTGATGTTCTGCAAAAATAAACCAGTGAGCATTTTATTTTCATTTATGTCAAAAATCTCATATGTTCATTGTCTATTTCATTGCCTTTTCCAAAATTTAATGAAGCTCACATGTTTATTTTTGCACAACATCAAAAGTATATCCAGAAATATCAAAACCGCAATATTAAAATCACAAATAGACAAACTTATAGGGTTACTTTTCCAAATAACCTTATAAAAACTACTTAATTAGTATTGTTGGAATCCGGGAATTTGTAAAGAAATTTCAACCTGTCATTCCAATGTGTAACCCATTTTAACGTGCCAACTCATTTATAAACCGGTGAATGCTAGTGGGGAACATTTCAATATTTAGTGCACTATTTATTGTTGTGGATGGTTTGTGTTACATTTTATAACAAAACTAATATTTATAAATTGACAATTAAGAATGAGACACGATTATATACAATGTATTCTACACGTGCCTAAGTTACAATATTCATTTTTTATTTTACTTTTTTGATCTTTTCTTTATGAACTTGTTTTACGACGTATATTTAATCTATATACCAAGTTTTGCCATTTTACGATACTTTTACATTTTTATTTTTTATTTTTCCAAATCAAATTTTTTAAGGGGTAAAAATGACCTATTTGCCCCTAAAATTGATGATTTTCAGGAATAAAAATAAATATATAAAAATATTATAAAATGACATCATTTTGTATACAAATTGAATACACTTAGCAAAACAAGTTTATGAAAAAAATTCAAAAAAATGAAATAAAATAAAATAAAAATGAATATTGTAACTTAGGCATTTATATAATATATTGTATATAACCATGCCTCATTAAGTATTGCATTATTTATGGAAGAAGACAGTAAGACCGCTCCATCTCAAGTTCCTTCAATTAACAAATTGCTCCATTCAAAGCTTCCTCTTCATTTATAAATGAAAACAATGGTTGTCAAGCGTCCATTATTCAATGTTGGGACTGAGGGCACACTAAACAGATCAACCTGTTAACTCACTTATCCAATCCGTTTATAAACAGGCTTAGATTGACGTTCTTACAAAAATGGTTCACAACCCATTGACCCACCAACATATTTAATATAAATAAATAGATTAGGGTTGACTGTTAAAATCCATAAACTCATTTACTGATCCTTTTAACACTTTTAACCCGGTAACTTGTTTACAACTTGTTCAAGTCATTCAAATTAGCGCAACAGAAATAATTCTTACTCAATTTTTCATTGAAAGGTTAGAACTTGGATCAAATATGCATTGCTATTTATAGCCACCAGGTTTATTTGCAGGCTACCATTATTTTTCTTACATAACCGAGTTTTAACCAATCGGTTTGTTTAGATGACTTGCTAACAACATGTTTATAGAACTCACTAACAATCGTATAGCCCGTTTATTAAATGGGCTATAAATGAATTTTTATTAAATTTTTATAAACAAATTACGATTAAAATTTCGTAGGTTAAGATTAAATTTCAGCTTCAACTAGTTCAACCAGATTTGTTTACACCCAGTCAGAAATTGGGCTCTGCTACCTGTTTGGCTCATCAACTCTCTTTCTAAACTATTAAGACTTCTTATTTATACAGGTTTACTATTTGTCTGTTATCATATAATCAAATTTTCAACCCATTTCCAATATTCAAGTCAACCCATTGACGACTCATAACCCAGTATGATAAATAGGTTATAACCGGATAAAGGAAACTTTGGATAAATGGGTTATAAATGAATTAAAATTTGAAGTTTTGTAAAGGGATTAAGACTTGGGAGTAAGGTTAGACTGCAACCCGCCCATCGAACCCAATCCACTTACACAGTCCCCTGCCTGAACAAAGAAAACATCATCAAAATTTCAGCTGGGGATCTGTCTACTTGTTGCAGGGGCCTCCAAGCCTACAAGATATGTGCAGAATAGCGAGATGATCTGCACAAAAATGAAGCAAAGCCAGCTTCAGCAGCAGATGACACACGAGAAACAAGATATATTCGCTGGGCTTAATGAAATCAAAATTTTAATGGTGAAGGAAAAAGAGGAAGGCACGGAGCTTGAATAATTTTACAAATGTGCGCAGGTGGTGCCGTGGTGGGTTTGCTTTCTCATTCACTCTTTTTTGTTTTTTTTTTTTCTTTTCTGGAGCTGGGTAAGGGGCAAAGGATGATTCTCAGTTCTCTTGTTTGTACATCATGTGCATATATTGGCCTGCCATATGCAGGTGGTCGGTGGAAAAATCCAAATTGCCACCATTTTCTCACAGCCATACAATCACGTTACACTGCCTGCATTGATACAACATGAGGTGGGTAGCAAAACAGTAAGATCAACGCCCGCCGGTCATCTGCTTCTCAAGCACTTCAGAGCACCCTCCTATAGCCTCCAAACGCCCCAAATCTGCAACCAATATAGAGTAACCTACCATTTTCAGTACAGCATTATCAACAAAAAACCTCCCTTCTTTTCCCTTACTAAGGGAATATTTGGTAATTGATATTTTTATGTAATTGTGGGATGAGGTAAGAAATGAGGAATGAAATATTTTGAAAATTGTGTAATTGATAGAAAATAATAATGATAAAGTTGAAATAAATAGAAGTGTTGGAACGAAAATGATTACAACATAGGGACAAATGTGGAAAAAGTATAATGATTGGAGTAAATAGCTGCCTTGGGAAACATGCTTCTGCACTCGACCATGGTTTCCAACCCTTGAAGGTTACCAAACGTGCCCAAAGTTGCCAGCCAAAAATAACACTACTCGGCCCTTTAATACTATTGACTCCATAAACCATCCCAAAAAAGTGGATTGGTCAATCACTGATAGGATGCCCTTCAGCACATGTTAGGTCCGAACAAATTTCGAGAATCTGACACACTATGACGTGTTTGAAACACTGCCTCATTTACTTTTCACGTCTAGGTTTACCTAGCTTGGAACCATTGCTTATTCCAACAGCTACTTAATGACTTGACAGGGAAGCCACTTCTGAGTATCCTTTCCTTCAGCTAAGCCAATTCAAAGATTATGAATTTTTTCAACCATCAACAAGTTTGATCAAATTATGATTTGACTGTCTGGTGTCTCTATTAACTTGGTCAACATAAACTCATAGATGGATTTAATGACCTCAATAACATCAACAAGAACCTGAAATTTAACTTGAGAGAACAAATAGTTGTGAAGAATGCATTAACAGGCAATCAACAGATTGGTTAGCAACTAAATCAAAACAGCTTCTAGAAGAAAAGGTTGGATCATCGAGGCCGAAGAAGAAACATTGTCACTCCACAATTTGGAGAAACATGGCAGAAGGGGACTATCAAGACCATAACAGTAAAATGGTGTCACAGTAAGACTGCTCCACTCCGCTACTAGCAAAATGGAAATATAAAAAAGATACACATCTCAGGAGATACTTAAAATGACATCTCCAGCAATCGGATTGTGCCAGGGATGCTGAGTGGACAAGTTCCAATTTTCTTCACAAGAAAGTTATTCTGCTTTCACAGGCCATATACAAAGCTCCTAATGGCTTTAGAGATGCTAAAACAAGGCACTGGCAAAAGACTTACTCAGGAAAGCTTTCTTATTGCTTATGATCATTAATTGTATACAGTTTGGTAGGGGTCCGTCAATGAGCTCAATTTCAGGTACCTATATGCATCCCCTTTAATAACATCAACTGGGAAAAAATTCTAGTAAGTGACACTAAAATCATCTTGGGCATCTTAATACCCTCCGTCCCTAATTCCCTCGGTCATTATTATAACTAGTCAATCAAAGGAAACACCAAAAGAGTTGTGTGCCTATTCAATATAAGATGCAACTACTCATTGCACCTGCCAAGAAACAAACCCCTGGATGTCATAGATCTTTTCTGCCATTTAGGAATATCAGGTCCCTGATTGGCAGGGCAATGAACAGTATCTATATGTAGAGATGCAAAAATATAAGAATCACTAACCTTCAGGTTCTTGTCCCAACTTCCAGTGCACAAGGCACTCCCATCGGCTGACAATCCCAAACATGATATCCGCCCTTCATGTGAATTTTGAAAGGAACCCAGGTCTAGAACTACCTGATATGACAAACACAGAAAGTCAAGACTTAAATCCCTTCAGGCATGCCTTTGTGAAGATGTGAAACTGGTTTTCAAAATAAGATGCATGTATAAAAAGACAAGGTGATAGCACCCGTGTTATAACTTCACCTTACAAACACCAGCAATCTGCACAGCAAGGTAACTAGATTGAGATCATAAAGTTATCTGGTTAGAAAATAATTATATTAACCAATTAAATATCAGGCCCACCCACAAAATCCAGACTGAGATCTAACCAATTAAGGATTCTAGACAAAAGACCATCTATCCATCCATACCACATCAAATTCTGGAATAAAAAACCAATTGCCTAGATCTAAAGATGGATCCTGATGAAATATCTAGACCAGTTCACCAAATGAATTAAATTTTAAGTAACCAAAGCTAAACCTTAACTAAGAATCAATGCCACAGAAACAGCAATATGCATTAACTGGGAAAAGAGAGCTGCCAACCTTGCACAATAAGCAATGGGGATAAAAACATCAACAATTGCAGACATGGAAAACTGACCGTCACTCATGATTGCATGACAACTGGTTGTTGCACCATCTTTAGGTAGTGTCATCTGAATGACACCACCATTTGCTTCTTGCCCTCATAGTCTATCCTTACATTAATTTTAGGCTATTTGCATTTATGTCAACTGAAGAGTAAAATATTTTGCATTCGTGCCAATGATTTGAAACTTCTTGCATTTTTTCCAACATCATTTGCCTTTGTCGTAACACTCCATGAAAAACGTTGGACATTCATTGCAGAGACGACTCTCCACAACAGCCGATCTCCTTTAAATTATTCCAACCGCCATCTTCATTGACTAGGACGCATCAAATTTCAAATATGATGAAGTTGATGTGCCAAAATCTTCGCAGTCTATGTGGCATGCTGACTTGTTCATCATTGAAAAGCTAACCATCACTGTTTTGACCTTACAAGTTCGTCATGAGTTTTTATCTGAAAAAACCCATGTAACTTCCATAGTTAGAACAACAGTCCATGACCTCAAGGTCATAGGTTCCATATAATGCAAGAATAATATGCCTTTCTTTCCCAAAATTTTCTTGTTGTATGAGCCTCCTCAAGGCATACCAAGCGTTCATCTATGACACTATGTTGATTTTTATGTTGCAACAAAGATGGCAACTAGTGAGAGCAAGCACCATGTTGGTGATAATGCAAATCACCATTAGACAAAGGTCAAATAACGAGAAGAGCAAAGGTGTCTATGCCATGAAGGCAAGAGAATCCTTCAACTCCAACAAGGGACACTTTCCCATTAGAAGTCCTTAGACTATTAGAAATGCTTAGCCAATGTGTTAACACCATAGCGCTATGGTATGGAGTTGTCCGTTAGGCTATGCAAATGTCCAAAGAGAGACCGTCCTTGAGGCTCGGACGACCATCCAAATGGGGCCAAAGGTGGCAGTCTCACTTGAAAAAGAAAACCAAGCACGGCCTGATGGAAACGAGGACAAGATGTCTGATCCCAATCGAAAATTTTATGAAGGTGACCACCCCTGAAAGCTTGTCATAAGGCACTTTAGGAAAGAGAAAAGGTGGGGGTGTGGGAATGGATGGATTCAATCACATTTCATCACATGAATCCAACCTCCTCCACTAGAGGTGATACCATTATTGCTGAAAACTAGATAAACAATATCAACAAGATTTTGAAATTTCTTGGTCGTTCCATAGGTAGAAGGTGCAATTTGCAACCCTCGAGTTGGACAGAGATGCATACAAATGGCGGAAAACACAAAAGTGAATTTTAGATAGTCGAGGTTTGAGAATCACCTGGGCTCAGTTCAAGGACACCATTGAAAAGTTCTCTATCACACCTATCCGTCTAGCCAAGGTCAAGGAATTTGCTAAGTTAAAGCAGGGTAGAATCCTGTGTCCTAGTGTTGAGACCAAGTTCACCTCACATCTCTGTTTCATTCCTAATGTAGTTGTCAATGATGAGGCAAAGAAAACGAAAATTTGAAGGCTTAGTGGAAAAAAATCAAAGGGTGGTTTATCTCCATGCAATGTCCCAACAAAGAGTCCACTAAACAAGTTCTATCTGTAAAAGATGATGACAAAAACTACTATGCTTGTTTGGAGTAATGGAAGGAGGAGAGTCAACATAAAAAAAATACATGAGTTGCAGTTGTTGAGATCCAAGTCCAATCAAGGGCAAAAATTGGAGCATCAAGGCAATACAAGAATCATGCTAGCAAGAAGATGGGAGATACAGAAAGTGTCATTCAAGAAACCGCCATTCAAATACAAGAAGACAGGTCATTTGTCTAAGGATTGTACAAGCATTGTGGCGTATTACAAGTGTGAAATCACCAAACACATTTAGAAGTATCGCACCATAGGAGTTGCAAATAATGGGTTGTGATCGTATAAGCCCAAGTATACCCTTTTTTCTGAATTTTTTTTTAAAACTATTAATCTAAGTGCATTCAACACATATATAAATTTGTACCATTTTTGGAGATTTTTAGATTTTTTTTAATTTTAAAAAAATCAATGGCATTTTTAGTAATTTAAAATTACTACAAATGCAATCTTTAAAAAAATTACTAAAAAAGTCACTGTTTTTTAAAAATCCAAAAAAAAAACTAAAAATATCCGAAAATAGTAAAAATTGATATACATGTTAAATATACTTAGATTAATAGTTTTATGAAAAAGTTTCAAATAATAACAATAATAATAATAATAATAATAAATGAGTTACATGCACCCGAGTGCACTGACCGTAAGTGCACCTAGGTGTACTTAGGCATTCCCTGCAAATAATCAACCTCAATATCAGTTGCAAATAACCAAACTTAATAGAACAATCCTCAAACACGACTAGTAGGGAGGCCCATAGTGCGACAACAGCATGGTGGTCAAACTGTAGGTTAGTAGGCCCTAATCATTAGTGCATGCTCTCAACAATGGGTACACTTTCTCCTAACATAGAAGGATGACTCTCCCTCAAAGGAGATTGTCAACCCTTTAGCGCTAGCCCTGTGGATGCCCTTTCCTTCAAAGCTCATGGGTCAACACTAATCTAACGAGAGCTTGCTCCTCCTGCATTTCCCATCTCCTTCATCTCTTTCCGTTTATACGATTTAAACTTCAAATATCATCTTATCCACGAATTTATCAAAAGCTCCATGATTTTCCATTAATATTTGGGAGTAAAAATCAAAACCCTAACCATTCCAACTCTTGAATCCATTGATAAATAAATCCTTTGCTCTAATTTATGTATTTTACTTTCATACATGTATATTTAATGCATTTCCACAAAACCCCCATGATGTTAGCATGATTTGGGTATAAATTTCAAAAATTCCAAAAAAACTCATCTTCTTCCTTACATTTAGTGGCCAACAACAGCGATGGGAGCATGGCAAACGGAGGATGGCAACTTCCTCTTCTTTCCTTCTCCTTCTTCCTCCTCGTCTTCTCTTCTATTTTTTCTTCTCCTGTTGCTGCTCCCCTTCTCCTTTTATTTTTTCCGTGTTGGGCCTGGGTCCTACAATCTCATTTCTTAAAAAAGTTTCATTCTGAAACTGTCTAATCATTCATAAATAACTTGAGTTATTTCTTTTCTACCTCTTCTCATAACTCCCATATGGCCTCTCTGTCTAGATACTGATTTCATTAAATTTAAACCTATTGGAATCAAGTTTTAACATATTCTACTGTCTGGTTTCTCAACTTTTGTTGCTTCTAATCTATGATTTTTAGGGGTCGCTTCATAGCTCAAATGATCTTAGATCATGAGTGATTTAACAGCAAAAATATGGCTACGATTCACCACATACTTTTGAAGCATTGACACATGGACTACATTATGCATTGCTGCAAGGGCTAGTAGCAAGACTATTTTGCATGCCAGATTTCTAATTTTTTCTTACACTTCAAAAGAACCAATACATCTAGGGCTCAATTTTCCTTACATTCCAAATCTAGTAACCCCTTTCACTAGAGTAACTTTGACAAATACATGATCCTCTACTAGAATATTGAGATCCTTTCTTTTGTAGTATGCACAACTTTTCTGTCTACTCTGCACTGTCTTCATGCATTGACGAATTATTCTTACTTTCTCTGTCATTCTTTGAGATAAATCAAGTGCTAGACTTCTTAAACTCACTTCATCCCAAATTCGAGGTGTTCTATATCTCCTTCCATACTATGCTTCAAACGAAGCTATTTGAATACTTGCTTGATAACTGTTGTTATATGCAAATTCGGCAATAGATAAATACTCATCTCACAATCCTTAAAATTCTAGCATATACATTTTTAACATATCTTCCACAATCTGATTGACTCTTTCTGTCTGCCCAATCATTTGTGGATGAAATGCAGTACTAAATCTGAATTGTGTACTCATCGTCTAGTGTAAACTCTTCCAAAACTTAGAGGTAAATGTGGAATCTGTGTCTGACATGATGGTCTTAAGTATTCCAATCGTACAATTTATTTATAGCAAATACGAGTCAATCTTTTGGCAATAAAGCTCGACTTAATTGGGAGAAAATGTGCTACTTTAGACAATCAATCTACAATCACCCGTATAGAATTATATCTACCTTCAATTATTGGTAATCCCTCTATAAAATCCATAGTGATATCGTCCCATTTCCATTCAAGCACTTCTAAGAATAGCAACTTTCTAGCCGTTTTCTGATTATATACCCTAACTTTTTAGCAAGTCAAACATTTCGAGACATTCAGCAATTTCTTTCTACATATTATTCCACCAATACCCTTGTTTAATATTTCTGCATAGTTTGGTTCTACCTGGATGCATAGAAAACGGAGAAAATCTCTTTTAACAATAAATCCCTCACATCCTTTGAATTTGGAATCTAGACAAAGAGGTCATATGGAAGTTACAAGAAAAGGTAGAAAAGAAATTCCCCCAGTTATTTGTGAATGATTAGATGGTTTCAGGACGAAACTTTTTTAATGAGGGAAGAATGTAGGGGCACGAAATCAACTCAAAAAAATTTACTGATGCATGTGCACATGCAGAGCACCAAATAAAATAAAAGGAGAAACGGAGGCGCACAATCCAGCAGTAATAGAAGGAAAAAAACGAAAGAGAAGAAGAGAAGGGAGGAGGAACAAGGAAGAAAGAGGAAGTCACCATCCACTGGTCGTCCACGCTGCCATTGCTGTCACCAGCCACCAAAGATAAGGAAGAAGATGAACTTTTTTGAGATTTTTGAAATTTACACCCAAATCACGCTAAAATCATAGGAGTTTTGTGTAATACGTTAAATAAACATGTGTGGAAGTAAGATACATGGATTAGAGCAAGGAATTCAGTTATACACGGATTCGAGAGCTGGAATGGTTAGGATTTTGATTTTTACCCCCAAATATTGATGGAAAATAATAGGCCTTTTGATAAATTCGTGGATGATATGATGGATCCATTGTATTTAGCATTATTTATAGTATCTTGGAAACCCTTTAATTTTTTTAATTTCGCTGTATAAAAGTCTCATCTGTAAATATGTAAAATCAACACAATAAAATGTTGAATAATAAAATATCAATTTTAAAATAAATTTTTCAACATTTTAACCATCTAAAATATCACTAATATGTAGATAAATGATTCTATAAAGTATCATTATATTCTAATACATGTATAAATGAATCTAAGCATTATTCATAATTTACACATTTGTTTAAACAAATCTTGGTCCATGCACATACTTGATTTAGATGAAACTGTCTCCTGGATAAACAAGTGATGTTAAATATAATAAATGGATTAGATTTTAAATCAATCATCAATAACTTAAAAGTTAAAGGGGTTATATGGGGCCGCTTCTATGTAACCTAGTTACATAAAAGCGGAGCCCATATATATACAATCGAATCCATTCTTCTAGGTTCTTCTTCCTCTTCTCCATCATCTTCCCCTTCCTCATTTTTTGTTATATAATAAGACTCTTTCCACAATAATCAATTATACGTTATGATTATCAGATAGAGCCATGAGGATATGGAATCGTGCTGGGCACAAAATAATGATCTGAAAATCCAACGAGTAAATCATCTAAAAACCCAACCCCACCCCTCCCCCTATCCTCAGTTCCATATACACCATCGCACCACCACTATCTCCAATATCAGTATGGGTCGCACTATTGCCCACGTGAACTTTAATGATTGGCTCTTGACAAGGTCATTGTGATGTTATTCTAGTGGTTGTTGGACCTTGATTGTTCTTTTCTTCACTATTTATTACTTCGATTTTATTTCTTAATTTTTCAATTATGGAAGAACGGGAACATCCTCAGCAAATATGTAATCAAAATTTATTACGTAATAATCTAGTTGTTCACCCTGATTTCTAGCCCTCTTTATGTTTCTAAGTCAAAATCTCACGTTACATTGGATTAAAATATTCATCTCCAACTTTTGCTGTGACATCCTATTCTTTTGTTTAGTATAACTAATGCAAAAGAGCTCCAATTTCTTTCACAACTAGATGAGAAAATAGTTTGACTCAAGATCTTATCTGCAATTTTTTAAGATGTAGAGCACTTCCTCTGTAACTTAGCCACCATTCAACTAAATAGATTAGTAACTTATGTTATTCGTTGAGCACATAAAAAGTAAATAAAGAAATAAATATACAAATATATGGAAATGTATACATTATTAGAATATTTACCTGCTTTAAATTTTTTAACTGTTACACTTGATATTGGTTATCTAAAGCTATCCATACCAAGTTCGTATATTTGAATTTATATAAAAAATAAATATCAATATCCATATGAAAATTAGAAATGAAATAATGTTCGTATCTTATAAGTGCACTAATTCATCTTACCCCATTAATTACGTGAATTTGTTGATCAATGTATGGCTCTAATCTCTTAATAACATCTTTTAAGTCCACTATTATCAAATCTTCCTCTTAATATATATCAACATATCGAAATTGGGAATTGAAAAAAAAATGTGTAAATTAAAATTAATTTAAAGAAAATAATACTCAAATCTCGATGCACATGAAAAAACGTATATGACATACAAATTACCTATTGCAAGTGTTGTGAAGTTATTGATTCCATCATCGATCAACAAGACTCCAATATTCTTAGTGTTTACATTCACATTTTACATCAAGTTTAACTCTATTTCTATCCATTGCTTCATATATAAATCTCGTCGTCAGTTGATCATCACTTTTAACAAGTTGTAGCAACTTAATCAAAGGACTCATTCACATCGCTATTTCAAGCACTTCCCCCAATATCTATTATATCTTATGATTAAACACATCTCAACGGCCAGCCCTCTACTCGATTTTTCATATCTTGATTCAACTCATAGATATCATTTCATTGAGAGCTCCCCTATGAGTATATAGACTCTCTATAACAATATAACTTATAGCAAAACAGGTAGCTCCAAGTCTCAATAACTCACGGACATTTGTAAATTTCTTCATCAAAACAATGAACAATGGTGATTGTAAATAAAAGAAATTACTTCTCTCTCCATATTCACCATAGTAGACACTTTTTTTTTTCTCCGCCCAATATCTTCAAATATAAGATCTATGCAATTGCCACACATGGAGGCTGAAATAAATTAGGTCTCTTGTGCATGAGCATCCTCCCAATAACTACATAAGATGATTCATTATCTGTTGCAACTTGAACCACATTACCTTCCCTAATTTCATCAAACTGAAAATATAGTCGGTATTCTTCACAATTCTAGTAGTATCAACTGCCATAATAAACACTGTATCCTAATGATAATAAACCATACAATTGATGATGATCAGCCTAGCTATGTAAATCCAACCATCAACATAATAGTGCAACCTCATGAGGCTCATATATTTCTGAAGTCTTGCTAATATTCTCAAACTTCATATATTTATTGTCAGTATTTTCCATCAGTTTCATATGAACTTGGTGCTTTTATACTAGATTCTGTTTCAGCTGCTACATCAATAAAAAATTAAAAATATAGAGAATCTGTAACATGGGTTGAAAAGCAATTGTGTAAAATAACTTTGCATATGTGTTACCCAGATTATCTATATGATGGATTTACTATACAATTGCTTTAATTTTTTTCTTTTTTGCACTACTTCCTCTAAACACTTGCTCATCACCCATAGGTGCTTATGGGCCTATGACTCGGCAAATTGAGTATCCTCATTTTCAAGGTTGATACTTTGAAGTTGGTTTTGAGAGAACTAGAATATTTAACGAAAGCTTTTAAATAAATCTCCACCACTTCTAGATTCTCTTGCACCATTGATTCTACCTACTCCTCGAGCTGACAATTTTCATGAGAAAATTTGTCTTTGTTGCTTATCCTCCGTTGCAGTTCAAATACTCTCTCTTCTAGCTATTCTCATCTCCATGTCGTCATCCTAATCATCATCATCATCATCATCACCACCACCACCACCATATGGTGTCTCAAACACTTCTTCTCTACAAGCATCCAAAATTTCCTCTTTCTCATTTTCTCTTAGTGCTTTCTTCATCTTTATATGCTTTAAGTTAGGCTGTAGCAATGCTATTATCTCCTTGGGCACTTGGGTACATGAAGCAATATTTCCTTTCGTATATACTAAGTGTTGCTTCAATCCTGTAATACCTCAACTTAATTTTCTTCTACAAAATTTGCACCTAATTTTTTACCTTCCTATTCCAATTCTTACCCCCAAATTGTCATCCAGTATCAGTCATAACATCTACTTGCCCTTTGACCATTGAAAATTTTCAATTTTATCTGTACATAAATGTAGTACGTAGATAATTCAAGAAAATTAAATGTTAAAGAAATCTAAGATGGAAACATAAAACATATATAAATGTTATATTCACTTTCATTTTGAAAATCTGGAAAATTACAAAAACACATTAAATATTTATATATTCAAATTTTTTAAATCTGAAAAATTAAAAAAGTCATATTTATAAACAGAATAATCTGTAAAAACAGAGGTAAAACAGAGATTTTATTTTATGTCAAGATGGAAAAACGAAGCGGCAGGAAAAAATTCATATTTTTGAATTTTCGGAATTATTTACTTTTGAAAAGCAAAAATTTTTAAGATATAAAAATCGTAGATCAAGCACAAAAAATAACAACAAGCATGGATTGTTAATAAAGTGTTACATGCAATCAAAAACAAATTAAATATTTACATATTTAGATTTTTAAATCTGAAAATTAGAAAATTCGCTCCATGAAAACAAAAGCAAAACAAAGATTTTATATTTATATCAAGATGGAAAAGTGAAGCGAAAAGAAAAAATCCATATTTTTGAATTTTCAGAATTATTTATTTTTAAAAAATTAGAAAATAATTTTAAAATATAGAATCTACCACAATAATAGAATGAAATTAACCAATCATATGCAAATCTTACGGGTATGTTTGGAAAGTGATAAAACTTTTGAATAAAAAGTTTTTGGGGTAAAAGTTATCAAAATGAAAAAAAAATGATGTAACATAATAGAAGTAATGATAAGGAACAAAAAAAATAAAGTTAAAATAGATAGGTTAATTGTATTGGTAATTATGTAGAAATAATTGAAAAGTAGGGTAGTTTGTATTAGAAAATGTGAAGAAATAATTAAGAAATTGGTTAGCTGCGGATAGGGATATATTTTAAAGCTTTTAAATGAAAAAAATCTCGCTTTTACAATTTTACCTAAAAACTAGTTCTTCCCATTAGATCTATAATTACACTCAAAACTAACTTGTTTCCTTCAAATTGAGTTTGATGATGGTTAAAATTGCTTCCCCTTGCTTCCATAATGATGATTTTGCAAAGAAATTGAAGTTTCTAGAAGTTTTAATCCCTAGTATTGCAACCCCCCCCCCCCCCCCCCCAAAAAAAAAAAAAAAAACCATTTTTCCCCAAATCTAATGATTTACAGCTCAAATCTAGTTTTTTATTCGATTTTCTGGCATGACTTTAATCAGAAATGGGGTAGCTAGATCTAGGAGTGGAAGAATGCAAAACAAATGTGTATAGGCGGAAATATGCAATATATCATACATTCTAGTCATATAATGGAACCCGATATGACAAACCCGATACACTGAATATATCTCGGTACAGGTTTCATATTGCCCGATACAGCATAGAATGCAAACCCTAAATTAAGATGGGCGTAGAGTGTATAATAGGGAGCCGATACCAATCTGATATGCCTGTATCGAGACACCCAGTATTCAAAAGCATGGTATCATTTGCTCTTCCTACTTTTACAAAACCAATGCATCAAAAATTATCTCGTGTTTATCTCATGTAGCCTAGTTCTTCTTAGACTCTCACACAAAGACTCCAGCAACACAAAAGTCCAACAAGGGAAGCACAACTACACAAGCCATAATTGTTCTGTACTGATTCAAAGTTCCATGGCATCCATGATTGCCAGATGGTATACAGTAAAAAAAAAAAAAAAAAGGATGAAACATTTTCATTTTTTTTCTTAGGCTACACCTGTAAATTAATAAATTGGACCATTTCTCAGACAATGGACAAGTTATATGACAAGAGATCCTTTCGAACAGACTAGAAGCTAAAAATTCCTTCTCAAAATAACTCAATTTTTGCATATCTACTATGACATATGTTGTGCCAATGCCTCATCACACTATAAGAAGCAATGATTGAGAGTTGAAAATGCAGAGAGAAAGAGAAAGCATCCTACCTGAGCCACCAAGGTATCCCATACATAACAGTCACCATTAGAGTAACCAGAAAACAGAAGCCTGCCTGACATGGAGAAAGCAATAGATGTCACAACTGGGACATCATTATCACCATGTGGCTGATAGTAAACCTGAAGCTGGTGACCGGTTCTCATGTCAAACAACCTACAAGTACCATCATCAGAACCAGTCCCAAACCTCTGTCCATCTGGAAAGAATTTAACAGCATTAACATCTCCTTCATGGCCATGGTACGTTCGAACTGCACGACTCGCGATACGAGTGTCCCAAAGTCGAGCAGTGGCGTCACAGGAACCAGAGACAAACATTTTTGAGTTTGAGCCATTGATTGATACACTGAAAAATAAAGAAGTTCAAAAGGAATTATCAATTTACTTCAAGTGTTTTGTATGTCAGCTAATTGTAACTAGTTACACCTACATCAACACAAACACTGCATGCAATCCAATTACAACTGCATAAGGTATAAGCGTCACCATACAAAGAATTCAAATATACCTAATGACATGGTGCCAATCACTACGAAGAGTTAAACAGTTTGCTGACATACAACATAGTGCAAAAAAAAAAAAAAAAAACAGTTAGGACTTAGCAGCATGTTCATTGAGAACAAGAAGCTCCCAAATCATTCTATTAGAGCTAGCACAATAGAAAGAACAAAACATGGTTGATAAGAGTGAAACAATGAAACAGGATTCAAGAAATTGGCCCCAGGTAGGAAGGCTTGGACAATGGTTACATAATTCATGAAGCTGACCTGATTCAAGATTATCTTCCGTTTATGACTATGATATTTCCAATTCTCATCAATAAGAACCATCCAATTAAATAGAAAGTCCGTAACTATGCCTTTATTATAAAGAATATTCAAAATATTTGAGAGTGATAGCTAAAGAAAATGGAGAAATTGATAAGGATATTATATGTAGAATTCAAGTTAGGAGGCAAAATGGTACTGCTCTTTGGAATTTTACACAAACCAAGAAACAATTAGATTAAAGGAAATTTTCTAGTACAAGACCAATTATGTTGCATGACAAAAGGTTGAGTAGCTAAAGTCTGGGGAAAAAAAGTAAAACAAGAAAAATAGAATCAGTAGGTTTGAAAAATGAGAGAAAGTACTAATACATTTTTCTATCTTAAGAAACGAAAACTGGAAACAGCACCTGTTAGTACAAAGAAATTTATTGAAACAGAAGGTTATAAGAAAATAGGCAGCCAGAAGTGACATGATAAGAAGTTACTAGGGAAGTAGAATCAGTAGATTTTAAAAAATGAGAGAAAGTAGGATTGAGAAATGGAAACTAGATATAGCACCCATTAGTACAAAGAAATTTATTGAAATAGAAGGTTACGAGAAAATAGGCAGGCCAGAAGTGACAGGAGAAAAAATTACTAGGAAAGATACAGAAACGCTTATACTTCAGAAGGACACAACAAAGACCAAGTAGATTAGGGCTATCCATGCAGTGGGCAGCAGGAGGCCTTCTCCGTGTTAAGTTAAACTGGATGGCATGATGGATGTTGTTGGAGCGGGCAGTGGGAGGCCTCCTCTGTAGTAAGTTAAACTGGTTGCCCAATATCACAATATGCCCTAGGAATGTATACTTAAACTCCAAGAACATCAGCAGGAACATACAGGTTCTCTGCAAGTACCTTACTACATCAGCGGTGTGCCCTGATGGGAATTCACCTCCAAAAACAGAAATTCTCTGACCTGTGGTAACATCCCACAAAACACATGTCTGATCACCAGAGCTAGTAATCAAACGAGTTTCTTCATCCGGAACATACTGGCAGCAGGACACGTAGCCTTTATGCCCACTCAGTGTCTTCGAAATTGGAACGTTTCCATCCCTGTCTGTTGGGGAATTAAGGTTGAAGATAGAGCAGACACTATCAAGGCCACCACAGGCCACAGACTGACCATTGGGAGAAAAGGCACATGTCATGACCCATGCGCAAGGTAGCTTGATAGCATGTGTTTTCTGGCTAGTTAGAGCATTCCACACAATCAGCCTCCCATCTTGAGATGCACTGACAATGCGGTTCCTTTCAGGAGTCCAGTCCAATGAGTAAACCTGTCAAATAAAATTGGGTCGATTTCATCTCATGTCAGGTGGTTTCAGCTGATACTTGCCATAACATACATCGAAATCGCGGTGCTATAGTTTTAGGGGAAGGAAAAAAGGGGGTGTGGGTTCAAAATCTCGCCTTTCCTGTGTGACCCTGCAACGTCCTACAGCAGATCAGATCCGTAGGGCCGAAGGTCACGGGTGTTCTTCCATGAGACCTTGCATAACTTGAAACTGCAGCAGCTAATGCCTCTCGAGTGAGAAGAGAGAGAGAGAAAGGAAATGCAGCAAAAGGAGAAGGTAAAAAGAAAACAAAATGGAAAATGGAAAATGAAGGAGGGGGGAAATGATGAAAATCATACTGTCAGTGTCAAGAAGTAGAAGGCGCTTCTCCTTGAGGCGATCCCGGAGGGAGTTGACCGTGGCGGTGGCGGCAACATGCCGCTCCTTCAGTTCTGCAACCGACATCTAATCTAAGAAACGGAAACCCTAACAAACTAGAAGAGATGAGAATCAATCAACAGTCTTTAGGCATGAGCCGAATTCTTGCAATCCACAAGCAGGAAGAGGGAATGGAATAGAGGGTTAGGGTTGCAGATGGAGACGGAGATGGAGCTGCAGACGAAGGAGAGAAACGAGGTGGTGTGATCTGATATCTGGACCGAACGGAGCTGGCCTTGCACAGCATGATTCCAATATTCCACTTCGCAAAAGGGGGAGGTGATTCGACTAAGAGGCCGCGTTTCCAGCGATTGTGAGTGTTAGGGTGTGTTTGTTTGGGGCCAAAACTTGTCAATTAAAACTTTTCAACACAAAATTTTTCACTCTTCGTAACTACTCTATTTTTTAATTATTTTTTCACATTTTTCTATACAAACTACCTTACTTTTCAATCATTTCTACACAACTACCCATACAACTAACCTATCTATTTTAACTTTATTCTCTTTACTCCTCATCATTACCCCTATTATATCACATCATTTTCTATCAATTTGACAACTTCTACCTCTAAAACTTTTCATCAAAAGTTTTACCTCCAACCAATTTGACAATTTTTCGTGAAAGTTGTTAAATTAATACAAAATAATATAATATTACAGGCATAGTGATGATTGGTAAAAAAAATAAATTTAAAATAAATAGATTAGTTTAGTGGTAGTTATGTATAAATAATTTAAAAGTAGAATTGTTGTATAGAAATATGTGCAAAAAATAATTAAAAAATAAGATAATTATGGGGAGTGAAAAATTTTAACTTAACAACTTTTGTAAATTGACAAACACACTCTTATTTTAAAATATAATCATTATGACTGTATTCGGAAACTGATAATTTTTTAAGCGTGAAATGTTTTTCTTTTTGTAGGGTGTGTTTGGAAATGAATAAAAATTTTCGACAAAAAAGTTTTAGAAAATAAAAATTATAAAATGATATGATATGATAAGATCAATAATGAGAAGTAAAGAGAATATAGTTAAAATAAATATATTAGTTGTGTGAGTAATTGTATAGAAATCATTGAAAAGTTGGTCGTTATATAGAAAAATATGAAGAAATAATTCACAAATAGAGTAGTTATAAAGAGTAAAAAGTTTTAACTTGATATTTTTTTACACATTGTCAACCATGACTTTAAATTTTTAAAACTTTTCACTATTTAATTATTATAATTTTTTATTATCTTTTACATTTTCGTTATATAGTTATTTTATTTTTCAATTATTTATACATAACTATCTATATAACTGACCTATCTATTTTAACTTTATTCATTTTATTCTTATCATTATCCTCATTATAGCACATACATTTTACACTATTTCAAAAACTTTTACTTCAAAAACCTTTTGTACAAGATAGTCGTCTAGAAATGATTAAAGGTAGAGTGGATGTATAGGAATATGTGAAATAATGATTAAAAAATAAGATTATTATATAGAGTGAAAAGTTCTGTATTAAAAAATTTTTGTTTAAAAAAGTTAGAGTGAAAAAAAACACCACGGAAAGTTTTTGAATTTAAAAAAAATAATGTAATATAATAGCGTAATGATGAGAAGTAACGATAAAAAGTTAAAATAGATAAATTAGTTTTCTAGTTAATTATATAAAAATGATTTAAAGATAGAATAACTATATAAGAGGATGTGAAAAAATAATTGAAAATGGAAAGTTAAAAGTTGAAAAATTTATGTTTTAAAATCTCTAACTTCTAATGCAAAGGCATGACATCGCTGGCTCCAAGGAAGAAAGTGCAAGCACTTGTAAGTAGATATATATGTAAAGTCTCTTTGTAACTATAGTCAACTATACGAATAACCAGTTCTGTAATTTTTCACATGCAGATCATAGATACACTAACCATATTGTATAACATGCAACAACTATATAAAATAACTGGAGTGATAAGATTTTACTTTGATTTCATATTTTCAGTAAGTGAATTTAGATTATGTCATTATTCATAAACAGATTGTCATTGGTTGGCATGCACTAATTTTATTGTATTTTATTTTATTCTGTAGCTATATCTCATGCACGATCTGATAGCTCCAAATTATATATATGATCCTAAAAAAATAAAATGTCGTGTGGGCAATGCAGAATGGGCAATGTAAATATGTTTCTGTTAGACTTTTAAAATTTACTAATGATATCCTTTTTACATTCATATCAATTTCGTGTGAATATGTAGTGGCGATCATTAGTTTGCTTGTGCTTGTGACACCGTTTTTGAAGAAATATTTTTGTTAGACTCGATATTAATAAATGGAGAGCATAAGATGGAGATCATTAAGACTGAAGTGGTAGGTATAGTGTAATCATCATACACCCTTATATTTTGTACGCATAATGAAATTTTTTTATATTCAATCTAAACACAACCTGACATTTGCAATCTAGGAATATTTTCTCTATGTCGGTGAACCGAAGGCGATGTCATCATGGGATGTTAACCATGTAAATGGATTGTCACACTAAATTAATGGGTTTGATAACATTTTTGTTTTTCTGTACATTAACCATCGTTGTAACTGACTCCTCATAACATTATATGCTTTGATTACATGACAGGGTCGACTGTGGTGTGCATATGTTGTACAATATATTTTCATTCATACTTGAAAAGAATCCAAAATACAAATCTGTACGTTTTCATTTTTTCTAAGTAATGAATGTTGCAATGTAAAACGACTTAAATTGATATAAATACCATATGCAATGCAGGGACAGATTGCCGAATGGCGACGACATTTCACGTCATTTATACTTAGCAATAATCTGAATGAGAGATTGAAGAATATACAACATCAAGCATTCAAAGAATCAAACAATGGCAAATTATGAAAGAGACCATTTTACAACATTTTTTGAAGATTCGCGCCAGAAACGAGAATATATATCCTCTTTTTTTTGTAACGAAACGACATCAATTTTGTATAGTCAAGTACACATGGATGGTCCACATTTCTCTGAAACAGTCGACATCTTAATCATATGTCTCTTTAATAATACTGTTTTTAAGCACCTATGTGCATGAATCATACATGCAACTACATTATGGCATGAAATCCATAAATATTATGTATTTTGTAAAATAATAATTTAACTGTAAACTTCATTTGAAAGTGGTGAACCAGGTAAGTGCCATATTTTGCGTATAATGGTGAAAATGCATCAATATTCCATAGTAGCAAGCCTTTCGCTAAATATATATATGTATAGTTACATTAATAAAAGGATGTATATCTTTGTTCATCAAACACACTAATCCAATATTAACGTGAATGGCCAAAAAATTACTTGTTGTTGTCTAAATAATAACAAGTATGATAAAAAAGACTATCTAGAGTAGGCTAGAGTTGCCATTTGTGCATTTTGCAAAAATGAACAATAAGGGTGCGCAATATCATTCCTTCATTTGTAGCTCTCTGGTATGATAATTGTTATGTGCACACATATTATACCTATTAGTGAAAATTTTGCATGCAATATGCTTCTTATAGCTTGATGTGATAACCTGTAACAATAAGTCACAAATGGTATGTATGGGACACAATGAAATTTTACTTAAGATATAATGTGCGCTTATCACCGTTTACATAGATGAGTCAATATATTTTATTGAACTTGACTAACGTTGGCCTGGTGTAATGTTCTATAATAGCAATAATATCTACTCCGGAGTCCTCTCTGCAATATACAAATATATTTGCCACATTCACCTACCAATATAGATTCCTAAGAATGCAATAACTTAATAATCATACCTTGTACTTATGATATTAACAGTATTGCGTACGATATCAAATGTATATGCATCTCTAATTTCATTATCTACTTTGAACATTTTTTTAACATACTAAGTTGTACGATGAAGAAGATTTAGAAAAGTTAATGACATATGTTAGATATCATTAATTTGTGAATGTAACACCTTATCCAAAAAACTTATCACTCGCTGGTATGGTAAGTTACCATAAACTTGGTGGACTTATGTTCTTCACAGATGTCAATGTAGTGAATTTCACATAGTATTATATCAATCGCATATGCAAATCAGGTCTCATCATGATATTGAATTAGTATAAATATCTGTAGATAAAATTAAAGAAAAATAACTGCACGTTGTGGTATTAAAGCTGTCAACTAATGTTGTAGCAATGGAGAACTTGATTACCCATTCTGCGTCATGGACACAATATTGAAGCATATCTATCAACCATTCTACATCAATGTCTTCTAGCTTTCCTAGTAACAATCTCTTTTGTATTAGTCGCAAGGTGAAATAGTTGTATTCTCTATCAGTCTCAAATTATTGACGTATGTTAAGGGAACGGTTTGGGCTAAAGTGCTAACCCTAACAAATGATGAGAAGTAATGACGCCCTACTTCAGATATTCCTTCACGTTGGTGAAAATTTTGAATAATGGTATATGCATCAATAGTCTCTCACCATGGTAATGAAACATGGTTACTAATTATTTAATAACTATGTTATTTCATACTCAATAAATAAATACAAAATTATCATGTTAACAATAGCATGCTTATGAGTCACTTACATTGGGATTAATATTACCATTACTTGCCAAATATTTCATATTTTTTGGGTAACATGAATAATTTATAACTGAAAAACCCTCACCGTGGATTTAAAACCATCCATTAACAAGAATATGACATATAAATAGAAGTATGTCCAAATAAATGAAATCAACATTACAAGCCACTTTTAGAGTGAATGCTTACTCAGCATGCAATATTGGGTCTCCCAAGACCCACTTAAGCACTAACATCTTCTCTACAGTTACAAAGGCAAGGTTCATCTTGATCTCACATCGATGTCTAAATATGTTAGGGTCCTGCAAAATGTGGATAATAATGAGAGCATGATTTGGACACTTGTATTTTTTCGCTTTAAACATGTAATGAGTTTTAATAAGGCATGCCTTTCCTCTATGCATCAACGGTGCCAACCACAAAGTCCTCTGACCGAGCCAAGCATATATCATTAGAGGCTTTTGCCTACTTTCGTTCGAGCCCCACGCATAGATCATTTCAAATGAATCATCTAGCTTCCTGACAACATCATGGAATTTGTGCTTGACCAATTGCGCAAGTGGGGAGTGCAGTAGTTTGTACTCAACGTACGTTAGAACGTTGCAGATTTCGTACCCAAACCTTAAGCTCCTATTTATCCATGAATATTACAATGATGATACTTAAAATGCTAAATTTAATAAATGAAGAATTGTTACTGTCACCGCAACTCTACAGATATTTCTTGGTTATGCTCAACATGTTCTGGTACCATTTTCCCAATGTCCTAAAATGTATGAAGAAGACCATTAATTTGCACATACAATTGACATCTTCGAATATATAACATAAAACTATTGTGTCATTTAAAACATTAGGGAGAGAAGTTGACTCTCTTCTACAAGCACTGGTCATAAGATGTGGATCATTTATGGTCGTTTAGCGTATGTAATTTGCATATAAATTGCTACTAGTTCTATGAATATTTTTAAAGCCTCAAAGAAAAGTGATGTTTTTTTAAATGGTAGTTGGAATGGGGGATCAATAGTAATCGTGTTGGAATGCAAATGCTATAGTCATTTACAAATTTTAGGGAGCATTTTATTGAAAAAGTATGGTAGTTGGGTTAAATAAATTTTACTACAAAATTACGTAGACGAAACTAGTGACTTTTATGAATTAATATTATCTTGTAACACATCGGTTGTCTTATGTATTTTTCCAAGGAACCCCTTTTCCATGCATAATTGTGTTTAAATTTCCTTGTAAATTTAAAGACTTCAAAGATTCATGCAAATTTGCAAGATGGTCAGACGGGCCTAACATGCATCATGCTTTATGAAAATCATGCATTTTTTCGTAAGTATATTCTGTACAAAAAGTGTTTCTAAACTTTCTAAATGGTTGTTTAACAGACCTAGCATAATATGTGGTTTTAATGAAATATTTTACTTTAACAGTTAGGAACTTATAATAAATATGAAACAATCTATTATCCTTATTCCTGAAAGGAATGCCTTATGTAATTACTAAAAATATAGAATATATTGGCTTAATATCTTACAAAAAATTTGTATTTCAATAACCAGTCAACTAAACCTACAGATAATCTCATATTCCTCTGTACATAGGGAAATAAAGGATGCCCTGATTCACATTTACATCTACAAATGTGCAATATAACTCTTTGTTGTGCTTATAAAAGGTGAAATATATAAAAACACTTTTGCTATACCATACCTTGTCCAGAAAATCCATCCTCTTTGCCTGTGTATCTTTGCACTAGGAATGGCGTGTTTTTTTTTTTGATAAAAGGATTACTCTAGGTCGACCCCCTCCCATCATGAAAAAGGTTCAGAATAGAGAAATCCGCAGAATTCATAGCTAAGAAATTGTCTATACAAATTTTTTCGATGATAGCTTGTGGAGGATTTCCCCACCAAGACATATGTTCCCAATCAGACATAGCTGCCAAATCAGCTAAAGCATGGGCAACCATATTCCCATTCCTCAAAACATGGTGGACGGAGAAGTGGGTGTTAGTAGAGAGGGTTGTTCTGAGCATTGAAATGGTATGACCAACAGGAGAGAGAATTTGGCTGTCATTTGTCAGGTATGTGCACAGGAGAAGAGAGTCGGTCTCAATCTGGACATGGCAGAACTCTAATTGGAGGGCCCACTGAATGCCAAAACGGAACGCTTCTGCTTCCAAAATAAGGGGCTCCCCCACCCCCATTCATCTCCAACCACTAGCTGCAATGAAGAAACCGCGAGAATCCCTGATAACTGCAGCGAACCCCGCGACCCCCCTATCCGTTAAGCACCTGGCATCCACATTCATCTTGAAGACCCCATCTAGTGGTCTGGTCCATCTAGGGACGAGAGGAACGTCCAAAGCACTCACCTTGTCGAGGAGTTTGACCCGCCTCACATTCTCAATATAATCCCTGCACCACAGTAACAGATCCGCGAAAACAGGCTGAGTCCCTTCGGCCTTAAGTTTGTTCCGCAGAAACCATAATCGCCAACAATACACAATAAAAGAACCCAGCATATCATTGTCGTCGTTGAGCGCAAGGAATGAGACAATTCCCTGCACCGAGGCTGCCGTAGGCCAAGTAGGCACAACCTTTTGCGCAAGCCGAGAGACACAATCACACTCCAAGAATAGATGGTAAGCGTCCTCAACTTCCCTCGAACAAAACCCGCAAGTGGGATCCACAACGATGCCCCTACGAGACAAATTGCAATAGGTGGGGAGAGCATTCTTGAAAAGCCGCCACCTAAAGATCAAGACCTTGCTCGGAAGCTTTGTCCTCCAAATAGCTTGGCAACATCTAGAAAAAAGGGGTCCTCTGTATCCTCCCTGAGCCATCTGTGAGCCGATTTAACTGAGAACTTTCCATTTGCCTCGTGCTTCCAAAAGATAGAATCCACTTCTGGGTGACAGGGGAGAGGGACAAGGCTAATAATATTCCACCCCCCTCCCCCACGGTTGCCAGAACCCGATCCTTGTTCCATCCTCTGATATCTTCATCGATGAAGTGGCTAACCAACACGTCATCCGGAATTGACTAAGGAAGAGGACCCACCTTGCCAACCTCCAAATCAAGCCAAGAGTCCGTGAAGAAGCGAACCCTCTTCCCATCTCCAATCCTCCATTGACAGCCCGACTGGATCACGTCCCGCGCCTTGAGGATACTCCTCCAAGTGTACGAATCAGACGGTCTCGACTTACAGCTCCAAATGTCAGTATTGGGAAAGTATTTGGCCTTTAGAACCCTGTAGCAAAAGGATGTGGTGCAAGTAGACAATCTCCATACTTGTTTGGCTAGAAGGGCATAATTGAATGCATTGAGGTCGCGGAATCCCATCCCTCCCGCACACTTAGTCTTGCACATATCTTTCCAAGCCACCCAGCTCATCTTCCGTTTATCCCCTCTTTCCCCCCACCAGAATTTGCTCAACATCCTATTGATGCACTGACAGAAAGACTGAGGCAACAGAAAGATACTCATAGCATAGGACGGGATCGCTTGTGCCACAGCCTTGATTAGCACCTCTTTTCCCCCCCATGACAATAGACGCCCCTTCCACCCTTGTATTTTGCGCCAAATCCGCTCTTTAATGCCCTTGAAAAGTCCCCCCTTTGATCTCCCAAGCCACGCCGGGAGACCCAGATAACGGTCGACTATCTGCCCCAATGAGCAAGCGCCTCCCTTTCGCGCCCTTCCATGTTAGAGCTGAAGAACAATGAAGTTTTGTCCACATTGATCATCTGGCCGGAAGATGCAGAGTAAATCCTGATGATGTCCAAAAATTTCCTAATATCGCCGTCATCCGCTCTAAGGAATATGAGAGCATCATCTGCAAATAATAAATGAGTGAGCTGAGGCCCCCGTGGGTTGATTCTGATTCCATGCAGTGATCCATTGGCTGCCGCAGAAGATATAAGCACTGATAGCCCCTCCGCACATAGAAGGAAAAGATAAGGGGATAGCGGATCCCCCTGCCGTAACCCCTTTTGAGGTTGGAAAGTCCTGGATTTGAAACCATTAACATTAACACGGTAGCTGACAGTCGTTACGCAACTCATGATCCATTTGACCCACAATGGACAGAAGTTCATAGCCTCCATGATCTGTTCCAAGAAAATCCACTCAACCCGGTCATATGCCTTGGACATGTCGAGCTTAATAGCCACCTCACGTCTCTTGCCCCCCTTGCATCTTCGAAGAGAATGGATAGCCTCATATGCCACTAGCATGTTATCAGTTATAAGACGGCTCGGGACAAAAGCGCTTTGTTCCGCCCCAATAACCTCATTGAGAGTGGCTTTAAGCCTATTGGCTAAAACCTTTGCCAATATCTTGTAAACAACATTGCATAAGCTTATTGGTCGAAACTGTGACAATTCCTGAGCACCCTTAGTCTTCGGGATCAAAACCAGAGTGGTAGCATTTACCTCCTGAATATGCCTCGCCCTAAGAGCGTGGTTATCCTCCTCCATGATTGATTTGCACCACTGAAAAATATCTCGACCCACAATATTCCAATGCTTCTGAAAGAACCCCGGAGACATCCCATTCGGCCCTGGAGCTTTGGAGGGACACATCCCTTTCACCGCTTTTTCCACTTCACCCATGCACAGTGGCCTTATTAGATCCCTTCGTTGCGATTCAGAGATTTTTCTTTTAATGAGACTGGGGACCCAGTTTGCATCCTGTGGGCATGAGGAGGTATAGATCTCTGAGAAGTGCGAGGCTGTCATATTCAGCAGCTCATCTTGGTCCCTGACCCATCTGCCCTCATTGTCTCTTAGCATCTCAATAAAATTTGCTTGTCTTCGATTGGAAGCCATCCGGTGGAAGAAAGTCGTATTCCTATCACCCTCCACAAGCCAATGGGTTTTAGCCCGAATACTCCATAGCTGCTCCTCATCTTCTAGCAAAAGGTTAATTTGGAACTTGAGTTTCCTCATTTTCTCATCTCGGGCATCAGACGGACAAAGTCCCATCAAAACAGAAAGCTCTTTCTGTTTTCTGTTGATAGCCTGTCTGAGATTTCCTTTTTTCGACCTGCTCCATTTGAGTAATTCCATGCCCAACCCTCTTGATTCTCCAGGTTATCAATTCTGTTGCGGTTGCTCCCCGATTAGGTTCGGAGTCCCAAACCTTCTGGATGATTCCTGTGGCCTCCGCCTCTCTAGCCCAGAATAGCTCATATCTGAACTCCTTGGGCGGCCTCCTACTGCCATTCCTGGGGTCAAGCATTAAAAGAAGTGGACAATGGTCAGACGTGGCTGCCGCCAAATGGACGACCCTAGCATGAGGGAATAGGTTTGTCCATGAAGGAGTCGACAGCCCCCTATCGAGCCTCGCTTCCACTCTTTGAGAACCCTTCCTGTTATTGCTCCAAGTCATAGGCGCGCTAATAAAACCGATGTCCTATAGATTGCATAAGTCGATGGTAGTGCGAAAGAGGTCCATTTGGCCTTGATTTCGAGTCCTCAAACTGATATATTCCGACGGTCCTAGCACTTCGTTGAAATCACCCATAACGAGCCATGGAGAGTCAGAGCCAGCTGCCAACTGATTGAGGATGTGCCAGGACAGGTGGCGGCGATGAGCTTCAGGGTGACCATAGAACCCTGAGAAGTGCCAACCCAAAAAGTCAACGTCGATGTGATGAGCCGAGAAACTCTGCACCGACGCCGGATGGTCGTTATTCCAAAAGATAGCCAGTCCTCCGCTCCTAGCCACGGAGTCCACAACAAAACACGAGTCAAAACGGAGTTTCCGCCTAATCAGCTCCATCTCCTTCGCATTACACTTCGTCTCGCACAAAAATATTAGTTTGGGCGCTTGTTTCCTGGCAAGATCAAAAAGATTTCGAATTGCCCGTGGGTTCCCAAGCCCACGGCAATTCCACGCCAAAACGGCCATATTACTTGAGGTGGGGCTGGGGAACCCCCACAGCCTCCACCTCCCCATTTATAACCACCCCTGTCTCTTTTGCCCGCTTTCGCTGGCTCCCCGGCTCTTCCAAAACCCCCTCCCGCCCTCTTTTAGCCACGCCCTGTGCCAACCCAATAATAGGATTAGCCACCTCCATAATCGCCCCATGCCTTGCTCTCCTTTTCCATCTACCTTTGCCGCCATGTGAGCGGTTAAACTTTGATTCAAAGTCCTCCCCTTACTCCCCCCTACTAAACTCGAATGCTCATATAAATCCCCACCTTTCCCCCCTCCCTCACCCTGCACCGACACTTCATATAGCCCCCTGATAAGTCTAAAAATTTTCATTTAATTTCATATTAAATGCACACCATTAAATATTAAAACGTTAATTAAATGCATGTTTTAAGTGAAATTTCATAAAAATCATATTTTTGATAGAATCTTTAATTTTACTATAAAACGGGTCATTTTGCAATATTTTGGAAAATATAAAATTATAAAAATAATTATACATGCTAAAAAGAATTAAATAGGCTCACATTGAAATATGGGTAAAAATTATAAAACCACCTAATTAGAAAAAATCATACATACAGTTATAAATATAATTTAAAATATGGTTATAAAACAAATTGTCAAAACATTTTAAGATAAAAAATAAAAATAATAAATAAATTCAAAAAGGGCTAAAAAGAAAAGTAAATTAAAAATCTCTGCAAGCTTATTAAAATCATTTTTGACAAAAATTAAATATTTAAATCCGTTTTTGTTTGCTGCATGAGTACGCGTGACCGTACACCGCCGGAGCACCTGTTATGGTGCTCCATCTTCCCCAAATCCGGAAGCCATGGCAGCGACGAATGCTTCCAGCGATTGCTTCAGCAAACCGCCGAAAATCGACCAGCAGCCATGGAAAATCCAAAGCAACACGAAAATCTCTTCGGCCAGTCTCTTTTGCGGTTTTGCCCCAAATCAATTGCTCCCGCCGTCTTCTTCTCTTCCGGCCAGCAGCAGCCCTTCGGCGATCCGGTCATCCCACAGAAAATCCCAACCAGTCGTCCGACCAGAGAGAGTCCGGCAAAGCCACTATCCGATTGATTGACATGAATCAATCCAGCAATTTCAAAGCGGATTGCTACCTCCCTTTTTCAACTACATCAGCAGAACCGGCAGCCATGGCAGCGAGCAGCTCGTTGGAAACCCATTTCTCCGCCAACAGACCATTCTCCTCTTCGTCCGGCAGCTTACCTGTTTCGGCGGCCCGGCCCTCTCCACCGCCCCTTTCTCCTTCCCAGTCACCGGCCACCATTCCATCATCTTCCTGTCGATTTCAGCAACTTCCCTTGTTTTTCGCCAGCCTTGATTCCAACAGCGAAACAGAAATCCGGCAACCATGGTAGACATGGATTCCGGTGAAGGAAGCAACTGCGGCCTTTAATGTCAGCAATCGTTCGGTGGCCGTTCAGTTGTCAATGCCGGAAAGATTCTCCATTGAAACAGCAGATTCATCTGCCATAGTCAAATTCGGACGCTAGCAGATTCCATTTTATTTTCTTTCCATCGAAAGCAGAAAACCCACCTCAACAGCCATGACGTCCAGCCCTTTCCAGCCGCCGCTGCTGAAGATTACCCCCAAATCACACAGCAGCCTTGGCACCACAAAACTTCAGCAATTCCAGCAGCCCCTTCAATCTGCCTTCTTTCAGCACCTAGATCAGAACTCTCCATGGATTAAAGCATCGATCAGCAGCAAATTCGCTACAGTGCACATCGTCCGACCGAAACAGCCAGCAGATTTTGCCACTGCATTTTTTTCTCCTCTTCGTCAAAATGGAAAGCAAAGCTACGGGGAATGCCAGAGAAAGCAGCTACGGCAACCAGAAGTGGAATCCCACATCGCATTCATGCTTGGTCGTTGGGCCCCCCCACACTCTATAAAAGGAGGGGCCTACACTCAT
Source organism: Annona cherimola (assembly GCA_030490835.1). NCBI lineage: Eukaryota > Viridiplantae > Streptophyta > Magnoliopsida > Magnoliales > Annonaceae > Annona > Annona cherimola. Next base: position 71,236,507 of record CM059977.1, read on the forward strand.
CTCACACACCCCATACCCCACACTTCTCCCCTTGGGTGGGACCCATTTTGTGGGATGGGACCCATTTTGTGGGACCCATAGCAAGTGGGTGGGACCCATTTTGTGGGACTCATAGCAAGGAGGTGGGGCCAAGCAATAAAGTTTTCTATTACGTGGAGATTTTGCTCTCCATATTCGGGTGATGTAAATTTTATTTTATTATGCTTTGTAGTGTCTCGTAGTTATTGTTTTTTAATTTGTAGTTTTAATTTTTAGATTAGATTTACTGCTTTATTTTATGCTTTGTAATTTTTAGATTAAATTTAATATAATTCTCTTTCCTACTTTAATAGTTAAATTTCATAGCTTTTATTGCTTTCTTAGAATAGTTTTAATTAAGTTGCTAGTTAATTATAATTTCTTTTAGCTTCTTGTCTCCTTTTCTTTTATCTCTAATTTCTTCTATTTTCTCTTTTTCTCTCTCTTCTTTTCTCTCTTCTTTCTCTTTCTCTCTTCTTTTCTCTCTCTTCTCTTTCTCTCTTCTCTCTCTCTCTAATTTCTTCTTTTCTCTCTCTCTCTCTCTCTCCTCTTTCTCTCTTCTCTCTTTCTCTCTCTTTTTATACCTTCTTTTCTTTCTCTTAAAAACAATTCAAAACTACATCGTCTCTCTGTGGATTCGACCCGACTCACCATTATTCTACACTATCACTCGTATAGTGGTAGCTTTAATGTGTTTCGGTTAATTTAAATTAAACTGGTGATCATAGTGCTCTTAACGACAAGCACTTGGTTTGCATCACCCCCTATCCCCTCCCACTTCCTGCTCTCCATCGCTCCCCAACCCCCTTTTAGCCTCTCGCACCACTTCTTCTAAATGGCCTAGCCCATGCAACCTCCCACAGTCCTCATCCTCCCCCCATTCCTCCCAACTATGCCCCATTCCATACCCCATCCGCTTCTTCCTTCCATCGCTGCCCACCCCCACCCCATCACTGCCCGCCTCAACATTTCCCACCTCTCTTGTCGCCACACACTGCCCCCCATGTTTGTTATTACCATGAGAAGAGGCTGGCTGTACTTGTTGTTCCTTTTGAAACCCAATCTATCCCCCACGCAGATTCGTCGCCTCCCCCATTCCAGCAGCTCCCCCCTGTTCAGCTCCCTCCCCGTCGATGCAGCTTGGAAAACCCCCCTTAGCCGAGCCCCCTCTCTTCTCATACGCCCCGCCTTGCTCGTCCCTCTCCGTCTCCATCCTCACATGCTCGTCATCATCTTCCTCTCGAGACCCATGCCCCCCTAAGTACTTGACTGGAACAACACGGAATTGAGAACCCTACCCTTCCCTCATGCTCATTGGCCTTACTCCCACCCTCAACCAACTCCCGTAGGGCATATCCGCCTCAACGCACACCCGCTTCTCCATTGGTACATATCGGCACTCCTTATGGGCATGTCCCATCACTCCACATAGATAACAAAAAACGGGCAGCTTCTCATATTGAAAACTGATCCACTTCCGTTGTTGATCCCCGATCTTGATGAACATGCCCCTGCGTAGAGGTCGTCTGCAATCCAGCATTACTCGGATCCTTACTTCAGCATCCGTAGCTCTGATCTCAATTACCTTTTCAAATGTATTAGCCACACACTGCCCCAGCCATCTCTTCTCCACAATGAATGGAATGCCATGAACCTGTAGCCACATAGGCGTTTCCACAAGCAGCAGCTGGGCATACTCGATCTCCTCCCGTAGTTCCTCCAGGATGACGAGGTTTCGGTCAAACAACCATGGACGACCTTCTAAAACCCGATCCCTGTCTTCCCTGTCCGAAAACGACACCTTAAACAGGTTCTCCCCTATTTCTGTAAAGTATAGGGTCCCCTTAGCTCTCCACAGCCATCTCAGCATGCCCTTGAAATACTCCCTGTTATACGACTTCGCCGCCCATAATGTGCATAGAAGAGCTTCGTCGTCGCCCGATTGGATTTTCTTAATTACGTTGCCCTCAATGGACAATGTCTGAAGCTCGGCCTCTAGCAACTCCGCATCATGGGCATTCATCCCTTCAGCCTGATCGAATAGCTTCTTCCCTACTGATTGCACTGCTTACAGGTCTTTTCTCCCGCGAGATTGATCCCGCCGAACGCTTCCCGGCACCGCTACTAGTTTCTTCCTCTCCACCGGAACCCACACCCTGTCCCGAGCGCGACTAAATTGCCTATCGGGACATACAGGGGAGGGACGACAACGCATGACGTGTTTTTTTATTGGCTTCTATTCTTGGGAGGAGCCAAGAGCTTTTGAAATCGTCAGCAATCTTCACAAGCTACAACATTTACCAACTCCACTGCAGCATATGCTCCTCATTGATGACCAATAAAATGCAGGTACATTTTTTTAATGTTAGGCGGCAGCAGCAAAGAGAATTACTAGTTGAGTAGTATTTAAAATCGGGAGCCCAAAACCAACCTTATTGATGCCGCTGCTCATTTAACGTGGAGTCAAATATTTGATGCAGGGACAGATTGAAACCTTTATCTACTACTGTTAAATATTTAGTCCCATTAGCTTATTTATGATTCACACAAATGTACACGTAATTTGAGAGTTTTCGTTATTACATGAATTGATTTTTAACTCCATCAAACATAATGTATTAATAATAACTTATATTTTAATATTTGAGGCACGTTGATTTTCCGCAAATTGATACAAGTGTTATCATGCATCAAAAGTACTGCGGATAGATAGGTTGGAGCGCCAATTCTACCCATGAAAAATTTGTTGAAGATTTTTTTATAAATTTACTAATATCTGATTTATTGTTAGTCCAATTTAAGTTGATTTTGATATTTCTTTGTCACTTTTTAAAATTAGAGATAAGCTTAATGAAATTTTTCTTAAGGTTGCTATAAAATATAAATTATATTAAGTTGATAATTTTACGTTGTTTTCAAAATAATCAAATTAGATGTGTGAAAAATGCAAATATACAAAATTATATATATTAAACATAAAAATCTAATAATAAAAAATTAATATATTATTCATTAATATCTAAATGTCACATTTGTATAAATTAGAAAGGATTAATATGCATTTAATTGAAACAATCATTTATAACTTAGTCTTAAAATAAATTTCAATAACTGATGTTCAATTTTTTGTATAAATTGCAAGAATATTATTTTAGATGATTTTGTTTAAAAAAATAATTTATTTTCTAGATATAATTATTAATATAGTAACGTGCATGCAAGCATATGGCTGGTTGGAGCATCAATTTGTCTTTTTATGTTGAAGCATTACAACGGATGAGTGGGCGGGCGGGTTAAACAAATCTTAAAAAGTCAAATATATTTAAATTATTATATCCAAATTATAGTTACATATATAATTAAATAAATGTAATTTATTAAAATATTATTTCTAAAAAGCAAAGGTTATTTACTAGCAAATTGTGCAATGGTAAACAACTTTCATGTATGAGTATTAACACTAGATCGTCTCTTTCTCCATTATAATCATGTAATTAAAAAAAGCAAAGCCAGTATAAAATTAGATGTTATTAAAATAATTTAATATTTTTATTTATTAAAATTTACAAAATGATAATTTAATGTCAATAAAAACTTAATTTCCTGATCATTGTTATTTTACTTTTATTATTTTTTGCTTAAATTTTGATTTACATGAATTTGCAATAAAGAGTATATGCAATATAAATTTTAGTTATGGAAATAATTTAGATATTTTTATTTGAATTTACTTAAAATAAAAAATTAATGTAAATATACACTTAATTAAAAATGTGATAATTTTCGATGAAGCTTCTATTCAAATCAATTTAACTAACAAAAATTGGAGACAACATCGGATGATTTTGAGGAATTTTTTATTTAATAAATTTTTTTATTAAATCAATAAAATTATATTAATTTAAATTAATATTAATTTTATTAATTTTAGATTGAAATGACCAACCGAATAAGATGAGTAAAACCTATGAGTTTTGGGGGATTTAACTCAATAAGTTGGCAAAATAGCTCAATATAATCAATAAACGATGTTTATCATAAATTAAAAAATTACATAATAAATGTTAATTTGATTAGTCTAATTAATTATACTAAGTTCTTGTGTGTAAATCATGTTTGTTCTGTTAATATTCATTTCAAATTGTGAGCCTAATCATAGGCCAGTTAGTGCCACATGTAGGCACATGTGCCCAGTGTTGGGGCTTCGACTCCCCCCTCCTGCATTTGCATATACCATGAGCAGTGGAGGCTTTGGCTGATTAAAAAAATATTCATTTCAAATTAATTTGTATTGTAAAAATTGAAGAAACATCCATGAATTTTGTTGCAAACTTTCTATTTAACAAAATGTTTGTCAAATTCATAATTTTATATTCACTTAAATTTATTTAAATTAATCTTTATTTTATTTATATTTTATTTATGTAAAATTCAAATGAGCAACATAAGATAAGCAACCATACATGTTACTTATTCCTTGAAACTCACTTCTAAAAAAAGTAAATATTTGTATATTTATTTATATAAAAAATAATAATAGTAATTTATAATTTATTTTTAAGATGGTTAAATTAGATAATTAAGATTTTCTATCTTTTTCTAATTAAGGTATCAATGATCTTATAAAGGCTTAGGATCATATTATAGGTCTCGTTAGATCTAATTAAATGGTGTTAGATGTCCTTAGATGCTGTTAGATGCAGTTACATGTTGTTAGATGTCATTAGATTAAAGTAAATTTTATTAAATTGTATTATTTGAGTTTTAAATTTTGTAGTTAAGGTGTAAATGACTTTATAAGGGGCTTACGATCATATTAAAGATATTAAATTATGATTAACTTATTAATATCAAAAGTTAGATTCAGTTAGATATTGTTACAGGATGTTAGATATTGTTAGATCTGGTTAAATAATGTTAGATGTCGCTTAATGATGTTAGATATTATTAGCTCTGATTAGATGTTGTTAGATGCTATTAATTAAGGTAGATTTCATTAAATCATATTATCTGAATTTTAAATTCTGTAATTAAGGTATAAATGACCTTATAATGGGCTTAGGATCATATCACATGTGTTAAATTAAGGTTAACTTATTAATATCAAAAGTTAAATTTAGTTAGATGTTGTTAGATGTCGTTAGATGCTGTTAAATACCATTAGATTATGTGGATTTTATTAAATCTTATTATCTGAGTTTCAAATTCTATAATTAAGGTAAAAATGGCTTTATAAGGGGCTTAGGATCATATTACAGGTGTTAAATTATGATTAACTTATTAGTCTCAAAAGCAAGATCTGGTTAAATGTCATTACATGTTGTTAGATGCTGTTGTATGTCGTTATATGCTGTTAGATGCAATTAGATGTTATTAGATGTCATTAGATTTAGGTAAATTTCATCAAATCATATTATCTAGGTTTTAAATTCTGTAATTAAGGTATAAATGACCTTATAAAGGACTTAGGATCATATTACAGGTGTTAAATTAGGATTAACTTATCAATATCAAAACTTAAATTTGATTAGATGTCGTTACATGCTGCTAGATGTCGTTAGATCTGGCTAAATGTTGTTAGATGTTGTTGGATGCTGTTAGATGTTGTTAAATGTCATTAGACTAAGGTGGATTTAATGAAATTGTATTATCTTGGTTTTAAATTCTATAATTAAGGTATAAATGACCTTATAAGGAGCTTAGGATCATATTACAGATGTTAAATTAGGATTAACTTATTAATATCGAAAGTTAGATTCGGTTAGATGTCGTTAGATATTGTTAAATGTCTTTAGATTTGATTAGATGTCGTTAGATGTTGTTAGATGCTGTTAGATACGATTAGATGTTGTTCGATGCTATTAAATTTAGGTAAATTTCATTAAATCGTATTATCTGAGTTTTAAATTTTGTAATTAAGGTATAAATGACTTTATAAGTGGGCTAGGACCATATTACAAGTGTTAAATTAGGATTAACATATAAATATCAAAAGTTAGATTCGGTTAGATGTCATTAGATACTGTTAGGTATTGTTAGATTTGGTTAGATACTGCTAGATGTGATTAGATGTCGTTAGATGTCATTAGATTAAGGTGGATTTCATTAAATCGTATTATCTAGGTTTTAAATTCTATAATTAAGATATAAATGACCTTATAAGAGGCTTTGGATCATATTACAGGTGTTAAATTGGGATTAACTTATTAATATTAAAAGTTAGATTCGGTTAGATGACATTAGATGTGGTTAGATGTCGTTAGATCAGGTTAGATGCGGTTAGATGTCGTTAGATGTTGTTAGATGCGATTAAATATTCTTAGATGTCATTAGATAAAGCGAATTTCATTAAATCTTATTATTTGGATTTTAAATTCTGTAATTAAGATATAAATGACCTTATAAGGAGCTTAGGATCATATCGCTATTGTTAAATTAGGATTAACTTATTAATATCAAAAGTTAGATATGGTTAAATGTCATTAGATTCTATTAGATGCTATTAGATCTTGTTAGATGCTATTAGATATCGTTAGATGCTGTTAGATTTTGTTATATTCAAAAAATAAAAATATATATTAAATTTCTAAAAAATCAGAAATAAATATTGAAATTGTTATTTTTGATAGTACCTTAATTAAATGAACTTTAAATAATATAAAATAATTCCTTATATAAAATATATTTTCAACTTTACCAATTACAAAGAAAGCTTATTAAAATAATTTTTTTTACACAAATATTTTTTAAAAATGTCAAATAATGAAAAATTATATCTACATATGTTTCGGTGGTTGATCCAGCAAATGAATTGAATAGATCGAGATTTTGTATACATATAATACAAATTTTATCAAAAAACCAAACATACTCACGTTTTCAAACAAATGTATTCACACAAAAAAATTACTATAATGCCCCTGCTTCCTTCTTTCTCATAGGAACAGCTTCCCGTGGGTCAAGCACCTAATAGGAACAGGGCCCATTGTGTGAGGGATAAATTATTCAATTTTCCCACATACGGAAGAGGCTAGGTCTCACACCTCTTGAGCTAGCTTTTTTGGTCCTAATGAAGCTCAGCTTTTTTTTTCCGCAAATACATGTTCTTTTCATTGATAATGGAAGTATTTGTTTTCAAAACAATGAAATATTTGTTTTTAAAACGATTAAAAATAAAATAATATTATTTAATATAAATTGTTAGTATGTGTAACCCAACAAAAACATTGTGCCACCAATGTTGAAATTATGGCACAAGTGGCATAACCTCAAAAACAATCCTAATAGAATGAAAGCCCAATGGTTACCAACAAAAGCGTCAATACAAGTAGAATTCCATACTGAAAGAGTTTTAGATCTCACGAATAACAAGATTATAGGCAGACAACCTATACCAGGTTTCTTTTGTACAAAAGACGCATCACACCTATCAAGGATGACCCTCTTCACCGCTTTTGAAGGTGAAATGTTGGGGGCAATAATTTTACAGGCTTGTTCATTCCTTGGATTCTTTTGTCTCGAACAAAGTCGTCATCATCTTCATCTTCATCTTTGTCTTCTGCTATAAAAAATCTAGAATCATTGAGATGACAAAAAATGCAGAAAACAAAAGAGCAAAAATGTGGCTGCTGCAATAGCAACTAGATTCCACTGACTGCAATTACAGACAATGAAAAGCCTGTCTTACTGACTAACGCAAGGAATTAGTCTATTGTGCCTGCAAGTTTCGGGCTTTTGGCAACTCTTCCTCTTTCGGCTAAAATTGCCCGGACTTCCATGGTAGACAGGACTTGAGGTACTGACATGCCTGCAGAAAGAACTATTTCTGCACAAGAAACCAATGATGAGTTTTACTGATGTGGTAGTCATTGATCAGTAAATAGGCACTAGAGAAAATCTTGAATCTATGTGGAGCATTTGCAAATGCTGTAAACAAAAGAGTGTTTACCTAGCCCTTCTCGAACAGATAATTTGGGCCTCAGAATATCCTTAGGATTGACAAGAAAGATGTCCCCGATGTAGAGATGGTTGGTGGGAACGTAGACACAGTACAGCTCTTCTTCAACAGCATTTCTCTTGAGGAGTACGGTAGATGTGATGAATCCAAATGTATATTCCCCAATACGTGGATGCCTTATGATGGCCACTTCTTTGAAGGCTTGAGAATTCTGATCTGTAAATCGCCGCATTTTGTGTCATCAAGCTAGTCCCCTGCTATGATGACTCATTGATAGATGTGGGAGGGATCTTGAAGAAGCATACCTGGCGATATTGCTGCACTGATTTGTTTGGAGGCAGAATAGATCTGGCGGATAAGTGGTGTTTTCTTAATGAACCATTCCCCAAGTCCTAGAACAGCAGCTCCTAACCAAGATGACACAAACACTCCCACCAAGAATATGAATGTGATTGAAGTGATGAATCCTAGCCCTGGAAATTGGAATTAGATCATTGGTCTTTTACTAAAAAATGTAAATATTCTTATTTCTGATGGTTAGGCTGAATTGTAATCACGTGGAATGTGTTTGCATAATAATGTAGTAGTCAGACGATAGAATGCATTGAGATTATAACTGCTGCTGCAGTCCAACTTAGGAGTAAGCACACACAAAAGAAATGTATTTCTTCATTCTTGTCCCAGTGATCACAGAAAAGACAAGTGCTTCTACATTTTTGTCCTTCCAAGGAAATTGTCAGTGTGTTCCTGTTTTCAGATTTAGACGTATAATAATGAAATGCAACTGAAATATATTGGATTTAGGTAACATTTGATGTTGCAGACATCTATTGTTGGATTCCAAAGGGCCCAGCAGCAAAATTGCAAACACGTTATGAGGCCTAATAAGTTGGCACCAGGTCTTAAAAAAATTCATCTGGAAAACAATGGAAAGAGGGAAATACGCACCAAATATGTTGATTCCAAGATGAGAATACATTGGGGAAAAGACGCCGTCCACAAAATGAATAAACCACCAAGTGATATAAAAGGTTATGGCTATAGGAAGAAGAATGACGCTGCAAAAAGTTACGAAAAAACCATAGAACAGAAGTTATTTTCATTAGCTTAACTGTTGCAAATAAATTATGATCCAAATTCTGCTTTACATTTTTTGACATGTGAAAACAAAATTGGTAAATGGGGCTTGATTAGCAAGACCAAAGCTATATGAATTTGCTTATCTCGTATTGACAGCTAGTTTATGCAAAACAACTTGTTCAGGGAATAAAAATATTGAACACAAGGATTTGAATGACAATTGCTAATCAGCCAACTTGTTCTTACAAGCTACTCGTTTAATGGACAGTTACCATGTCGTCAGCATAGAACTCACCATCCAGTCATGAACTTTTTGGAGGTCCAGCTCTGAATTACTTTAGAAAAGGCCTACAGAGTAACATGCAGAGAAGACATTTACTATAAGATAGGTTGACTGCTTTGGCACTTCGTTAAAAGGAATGCATACTGTGTAGAACTTCAAACATTGGAAGCTTCTTCAAATATGCGCATCTTTAGCATAAAAATAATAGTAATGAAAGACATCTCATGATGATCCAAAGCTAACCCAAGATGAGGTAAGATGGAAAAACCGATCTATGCCTCCATCTTTCAAAGTTAGGCCAACTTTTCTGCTGCTGCTTTTTACAAGCTTGGTTCTATATCCACACATGCAGCTATAATTGGAAACCCTAAATGAACATCACAATTCTGGTCGACATGACCCCATAACTAATAAATACCTCTTTTCCTGCCAGATGAGTTGATGTTGAAGAGGTGGAAGAAGAAGGGGCTGCTGATCTTGGAGATTTGGATCTTCCTCCTCCTCCTCCTCCATCTTCTATGATTTCCTCCACAGGAATGAGAAGCTCTCGATCTTTCTCCCATTCCCGTCCGCTTGCCATCTATCTCTCTCTCTCTCTCTCTCTCTCTCTCTCCATCTCCATAAAGACTAACTGTATAGTCGGGAAGTCAGTTGTAACCTGTGGCAGGGCAGGGCAGGGCAGGGCAGGAGCAGGACTCGAATATTTCAAAATTTTAATGCCATCTATGATTTTGTCAGCCGAGGATACCAAATGCAACCGTTAGCTTGAGCTATAAAACATATTTTTTAATTTTTTTTAAATTTTTATACAATTATTAATTTAGAAGTATTTAATCGATAAATCAAAATTAACCTTCTTCGAGATGCGTATATTTTTAAACATAGGATATAAAATGACTAAAATACTGCTATATTTAAAAATAAAAAATATATGTCATCTCTAGAAATGGAAAACTTAGATTATCAATTAAATATATTTAGATTAATAGTTTTATAGGAAAACTTTAAAAAATAAAAAATGTATATTTTATAGCCTAGGCCGATACATTGTCAGCTCAAGTGCTAACAAGATTATAACCAACCACGATTAGCATTCAAAACAATAATGAGATGGCTCATAAAAATAAAATAAAATAGAATTATTTTCTAAATATACCCACTACATTTAACCTTAATTCCAAATATGCTTATTATGTTTTCAAAATCTCAAATATATCCAAGACATTTGCATTTAATCCCAAAAATTCTTATTCCATCAATAACCATTAATTAAAAAATTTTAAATACTCAAAATATCACTATTGTAAAATAATAAATGATAAAATAAATAAACAAATAAAATTAAAGTACTTTAAATTTAGAATTCATGTGCAATTAGGGCATTAGCGAGTTATAACATTCAATTTTTTCAATGATGTCATAAATTTGAAGGGTATATTAGTAATTTCATATATTCTCTAAAGACTTTAGCTCACAAAATAGACATTTTTTGGATTAAATGCAAACTTAGTAGGTATATTTGAGATTTTAGAAACGTAGTGAGCATATTTAGAAGTAGGATCAAACGTGATGAGTATATTTAGGAATAATCTAACAAAATAAAATAAACAATAACGAGATGATATCTACAACAAATAATCAATTGTGGATGAATTATAGGCCACATTATAATTGCTTATCTTGCTATTTAACGGAAAGTAGATACATTCATGTATTTAAGAATGCTTCATGTACAATTTAATTTATTTATTATATTTAATATCATTTGTTTAGGAGATATTCCAAACCATATAAAAATTTTAAATCGAACCTGTGTTTGAGATGAGAATGTAATAATGCATATTAGGAATTAATATAGTTGTATTGAAAATAGATAAAATTGTGTTAAAAATTGTCTTCAAAATTTAGAAATTGTCTTAGAAATTATAATATAAATTCAATTAAAAAATTTAGTATAGTTTAGAACAGGCCCTTAATTAGAAGACCAACTTTCAACTAAATCGAGTATGTGTATAAACTATATTTGCTGAAAAATATATGTATTTATTTAGAAATTATGAAAAATGCTTAGATCCAGTTGCATATATAATAAAATATAATAATATTTTATCATTTATCTTGATGATATTTTGGATGTTTTAGATGTTGAAAATATAATTTAGAAATTGATATTTAGCATTAAATTATTTTATTATATTGATTTTAGACATCTCAAGTATTGCCTATCTACAGTGATATTTGACAAATAAAAAGGTTTACATAATAACGTAAATGATATAAAATATAATAGATAGAGTGGACTTTTTACTAAGAAAAATTAAGAAAAATATTTAAATCCATTCACTATATATTTGAATGTATTAATACTTTATAGAATTATTTCTTTACATAATAATGATATTTTAAATAGTTTAGATGTTGAAGATACTATTTAAAAATTTGATTTTTAATATTTAATTATTTTATTAGGTTGATTCCACACATTTATGGATAGGGCCTTTATACAATAATACTAAACTATTGAGAGAATTTCTATAATAATAGAAATGATGTTAAATACAATAAATTAAATAAATTTACCATCAATAATCAAAATACTGAAATTAAAAAAAGTTATAAGCCCATAGACAGGGGTCGTTGCAAAATATTTCAAGTTTTTGTCGCCCAAAAAGAGCCTAAACTGGAATGGGATTTCAAACACGAGTACACATTTCAGGGAAAAATCAACCAGACCTGCTCTAAAGTGGGAAATACTGGTTTTTGTGCTGGGCTTGTAAATCATCATTAACGATAACCTAAAATCAACATCGAAACTAGGACTTGCCTTAAAAATCCCCCCACAACAAAAAAAATAAAATAAAAATCAACTTGCATCTTCAACGGTGTAGCACGTGTATAAAGAAGGTGGGCGTTCAACAGCAGCCGCAATCCCCCGATGCTTTGCATGCTGGGCGAAAAAAAGAGTGGACACTTAAATATTCGTATTTAATATATATATATATATATATATATTATCCTCAGAAATGGACAACTTGACTTATCAATTAAACAACTTGATTTCATGCACCCAATTATATTTAACTTATTTTAAAAAAAATTTACATGACTTGTAAATTTACTAAAATGTCACTAATTTTAAAAATATTTTAAAATTTTCAACAATAGTAAAAATTGATATATATGTTAAATAAACTTAGTTTAACATTCGCATAAAATTTTTTCAAAGAAATAAAAAAAATAGTCATTTGCACTCGAGTGTACCGGAGCTAATTGCACCAGCGTACATGAAATCAACATCCATCACTTAAATAACTTATATTAATAGTTCTATAAAAAAATTCAAAAAAAAAATGCTTTATAGCCCAAGCTAACACTTGCATTTGTCAGCCTCGGGCTATGAAGACCATAACCAACCATCAATCAGCTTTCAAGACAAATAACCAGATGATATCTACGGCAAATAATCAGCTGTGGATGAATTATAGGCCACCATTATAATTGCTTAGCTTGCTATTTTACAGAAAAATAGATCAGACGTGTGAAGTTTCACCTACTCCCCTCTTTACCAAAAGCTGGGCATCTGCCCAAGACAAAGATGAAAACATTATGATCATTGGCAAGCATTTGGAAAGATAGAAATTTGATTATCCTACGATTCAATCCTTCGTTCCATGGATTAGTGAGTTACATGAAAGCCAAATAAAAGTAGAGCCCATGTATTAGGGGTGTAAGTCGGGCGAGTTTTACCTGTTATTATGTGGTCTGGCCCGGGTCAAACCTGATACCAAACCCTACGCCACTAATTCCGATCCGGGCCGTGCCAAGTTGGAACCGGACCAGATTAAAAATAGTATTCAAAAAATTCAAAAAATTTCTACACTGAGTTTTGGAATGGCCAAATAAAGAAATCAAGAAAAATATTTTTTAATATATTTTTTCATGCTTTATCTCTATAATATTATATCATTTTATCATCTAAAAAATATTTACTTTTCCGCTTTCCACCTCCCTTTCTACTAGAGATGCACACTGAGCGTGTTTTACCCGGTACCTATTTTGACCCTATACATTTAGTTCTGGGCTGGACCTAGAACCAAACTTTGTAATATTATATTCGATTCGGGTTGGATAGGGTTTGGGATGGGTTCAAGAAACAGAGTTGTTTTTTCAAATTAATTTAAAATATAAACTTTAAAAAATTACATGGAGAACTTTTTCAATAAATTTTAAGATAATTATATGAAAAATATTTTTACAATAAATTTTAAAATAATTATGTGGAGCATGTTTCCACAATAAATTTAAAAATGGAAATTTTAAAATAATAATATAGAGAACATTTCCACAATAAATTTAAAATAGAAAATTTCAAAGAATTATATGAAGAAAATTTCTACAATAAATTTAAAAACGTAAATTTTAAAATAATTATATGAAAAAATTATATAATAATTTAAAATCATAAAATTTAAAATAATTATATGGAGAACATTTCTATGATAAATTATAAAATTTAAAATAAGTATATTGAGAACGTTATACAATAAATTTAAAAATATTTTTTTATGAAGAATATTTCTATAATAAATTTAAAATAATTGTATAGAGAATATTTCTACAATAAAATTTTAAATAATTATATAGAGAAAATTTTTACAATAAATTAAAAATGGTGGTAGTGATGGTGGTCGTATTATTATTGTCACATATATACTCAATATTAATTTCGACCTTATATATTTTGATTTTGGTTGAATTTGATATTAAATTATCTCATTAATTCATGTCAAGGTCATAGTAGGTCTAGACAAGGTTAAAAATAAAGTTATTTTTGTTTTATTTATTTTTTATGTGATGGACCATACAATGTGAATGCTCCAACTCTTGCATGTCATTTTGATTAGAAAATGTTCTTTCAAAGCAAATGAAAAAATAGATCCATTTTAGTAATGTTGTGAGGAAAGATGAATGTAAATAGCATTTGTAGCCTTTGAGAAAAAAATAGGTCTATTATAATTATCTTCATAAAGAAATATGAAATAAATAGCATTTAGTCTTATATTATTTTTTTGTAATCTCAAGTAAGTACATATTAGTAAATATTATTATTCATGAATATTTTATGGAATAATTGGTTTTTTTAATATGGCATACTAAATCATTTTAATCAAATTCTTAGATAAGTTATACTTGGTTAAAAACATATATAATTATGTATAAATTGCAAAAAAAATGCATAAATACGTTTATAAATGCATTAAAATGTAACAATGATGAGGAATCATTTATTCAACTAGGAATAATATTTTACAAAATTTAGATGTTAAATATATGAAATTGAAACTAATATATGTCAAATTATTTTATTATATTGATTTCACATATTTTTAAAATGGCCCATGCATATGCATATTTTTTATTTAGATGAAACTTGATTTCTTACTTAACTAAATCATTCTAGAAAAAATAGGTAAACTAGTTTTTTTTAAAGAAGTGTTGGTCATTCTTATTAAAATAATTTGGATTTTCATATCTTTTAAAGTTATTTGATACCATAAAAAATAATTTTTTGTAAAAAAATTTAGGGCTGATCCAGGTTGACCCAGACCCGGTACTAATCAACTTTGGACTAGGTTGAACTCGGTACTAATAAACAAAAAGTATTGTTACAAAAAATCCAAAATCAGCTTGTTTAAGACTTTAAGGTGCTGAACCGGGCATGGTTGGGAAAACTCGCCCAGCTTGCACCCCTACTATGTATGCTCGCGGTTAAAAAATATTTCTAGGGGCTGTTTGGGAAACGGCAAAACTCAAGCGGCTGATACAAAACTTTTCAAAGTAGAGGGTCAAATGAAAAAACTGTCTTTTCAAAGGCTCGAGTCTGCCTTTCTTGCAGCTATTAGTCATCCCGTACTAGCAATGATGAGCGGGTTGTGGCAAAATCCCATTGTTTCACTTCAGAGTCGTCACTCTCGACTGCTGTCACGCAGAAGCCGTTCCTTGGGAACACTATTGGGGAAGAAAAATTGTGAAGAGACGTGGGTGTTCCCATCTAACCCTAACGCATATAGCACCACCGGCACCTCTCGTCTCCAACAGCAGTGGATACTGAATGGATCATCACCCAAACCATTAAGACGTTTTCTTCCTGCCAGATCTACTGCAAGGCGTGCACGGCGACGTTTGAGATGACAGACACAAGGAACCAATTCGGCGAAACAGCTACCGTCAATATAGATCCAACAACAACATTCAGAGTCGTCTATCAGCTCTCCAACGAAATCGACACACCGCCGATCTACTGCGGCTACCCCACAGGTGAAACCTTTCTTACCTGCCTTTATTCGCTTCCCCAAATGTGTGCTTTTTTTGCCCATTACATTGTACATACGCCATTCTCTCAACCCACTGCAAACTTAGAATTTATGGACTTTTTATGCATTTTTTAAGATTTTTCTCAGATATTGGTAGGCAAGCTTTTTTCCATTTTTGATTCTTTGGCTTTCTATTGTTGCAACTCTTATTTGGGGTTTTGCATGGAACAACCCTTGATATTCGCCTGTGTGCGATCATTAACAATATTTTGATTTATGTCATATGATTTACGAATTTTTTTGGATTAAGATTAATACAGTTCAAGTGAGAAAAAAGTAAGGCAGAAGAAGATGGATGATTTCTTAAATGATTTGTAACAGAGAAAAGCTAATGATTTTTTCTAGAAGACCCTCTCTCCTTCCTCGACAGTTGTTCAACGTTTGAGTTTTTTTATTATTATTTTTGGGCTGGCCGCCGCACCCTTCATGAGTTTTTTTTACACCTGCCGCAATACCCATGCATGAAGTTCTTTTGAAAAATACATTTTCTATATCACCCTACAATTATGAGCCGTGTTCATCAATTTCTCATTCCATGAACAAGCGTAATTTGCTTCTGGCTATTGGGTGGTTATAACGCAAAATCCTGCCCATGGGATTCTGATACAGGTCAATTTCTCTCAACAATAGGGTCTTAATCAAAAATCATTTTGGCATTAAACATTTACACTTTTGGATGATAGTATCATATGATTAGCATTAGGGGTATTAATGGTCGTCAACCCGCTCGTCCAACCTGTTTATAAATGGGTTTGGGTTGAGATTTTTGAATAAATGAGTTATGATCCGCCAACCCATTTAACCATTTAATTAAATAAATGGATTAGAGTTGAGATTTTATAACTCGTCAACCCGTTTAGTAACCCATTTAACCCATATAACCTGTTTAATCCGTTTAATTCGTTCAACGCATTTAACTCGCTTAACTCATTAAAGTCTTATATATATACATGCTAACCCTTTGGTTATTTTCTCTCTCCAAGTCTTCCTCAAGTCACCTAATTTTCATTTTTCCACTGTTGCCCTAATTTCATTTTCTCGTTAGTACCCTATTTCATTTCCCCTACGAAAATACTCTCTTGTCTCTCCCTGCAAAATCATCATCTTCTAGAGTTTAGACTTTCAAGTTATTTACTATACAACCCGTTAACAACCTACAAACCCGTTTATTAAATGGGTTGTAAATGGGTTACGGTTGAGGTTTTCTTAAATGGGTTAATAAACAGATTAGGGTTGAGATATTTTAAATGGGTTAAGATTAAGATTAAGCTCCAACCCATCCAACCCAATCCGTTAACACCCCTAGTTAGCATTACTCTCCATTTTGGAAATTTTGCTCGAGACTATTATATAGAGAGAGAAGGATGGGCGAACAGGGGCTTATATATTAATGGACTTACAAATGAGTTTTATGTTTCTTTAAAAATATATATTCTTGGGATATCACTTCTCTTGAATATTCAAATTTATGGGTTTTTAGTTTCGGGAATGTTCAAGTTAATGGACTACATAATCACATTGATAAAATGCAAATGTTGCCTTGCAAATCAGTTTTTATGATGAAATGCAAAATTAAAACTACACTTCCACTATTTCTATCACCTTATTTCATATGCTAGCATGGTATTTATGAATTATACAAATTAATCGTTGTATTTGTCGAAGAAGATTGAAACTAATATGGTTTAATTTCTTATAAAATAATTAATTTTTTAATAAATCTATTACGTGAATGGACCAATCTTCTATTTTTCTAATACTACTAGTAAGGTTGTTTTCTTCTTATATCAGTATAATATCCACTTCCCATTGTCGTTTTTTGCTTTTGTTCACCCTTTCGTGTTTCTTGTTTCGTGGAACTTGTTTATTTATAATTAGTTGACGAATTCATTATCTATACATGCCGCTATTGAATTGACTAGGTAAATAATTCTTTTCAGACTGCTACAATATGAATAGTTCTTTCACCCCATATATGGATTCCTTTATCAAAACTGCATTACTAGCCATAGTGGAATCGGTTGAGAATTGTTCGCAAGGATTCTTTGAGCGACGTTGGTCATTTGTATTATTAGGTGGAGCCTGAGGATTAACTAAGGAGGAACAACAAAGCATGATAGATTTTACTAATCGTGACTTAGCAATCCAACGTGAGTTATTGATGCATTCTATGTCCGTGAGGGGATGGGGGATCGACGATGCATCTTACAATTGTAAATGAGTACATCGCATTCAATCAGTTATATGATTTAGTGAAGAGTAAAGGCTCGGTGAACAAATGGTAATATTTTTGCACACTTTGACCCACAATGTACAAAATCATTCCATCTGTATGTACTTTTGTAGATTTGGTGAGACCGTGCATCACCATTTTCATAAGTGTCTCCAATTAGTGGTCTCCCTACATGAAGACTATGTCCCCTGTCCTAGTTATCAGACTCACCAAAAGATTTCCTCCGACCCCACTCTAGCACCATTCTTTCAAGTATGTAGTCAATAATTTTATATCCTTAGGAAGTTTAGCAATGTGTTGCCCACTACAACCTAGATTTTACACACCTTATTAACCGTTTTTATTACTTACTAGGAATGTATTGGTGCTATTGATGGCACTCATATTCCTATACTACTGATGCGTACCAAGTACTTGTCGTTCAGAGCAATATGATCATCAAATTTAATTAAAATTAACCGAAACACATTAAAGCTACCACTATGCGGGCAATAGTGTAAAACAACGGTGAGTCGGGTTGAATCCACAGAGAGGCTATATAATTTTGAATTATTTTAAGCAGAAATTAAAGAGAAGGGTGAGAGAGGGTATAGAGAAGAGAGGGAAAGAGATTAGAGAGAAAGGAGAGGAAATTAGAAAGGGAGAAAAGGAAAGGAATTAGAAAGAAAGAGAAAGAAGAGAGAGAAAGCAGATAAAGAAAGGAGAAAACAAAGACAGAGAAAGGAGATAAAGAAAGGAGAAAACAAAGACAGATAAAGGAGATGAGAAATTGCAATTAACTAAAATTAAATCTAAACTAGGAAAGCAATTAAAAGAATACAGAAGTAAAATTTAATCTATGACAACAGGAATGAAAATTGCATTAAACTTGACTTAAAAATTACAAAGCATAAAACAGTAAATCTAAAATTACAAGTATAAACCATTAAAGAAAAACTACAATTAAAAGAAAATTTATTTACCCCAAATTTTTGCTCAAATACCACTCTTTTGAGGAGCAATCTAAGCCTTTGGAGCATTACTCGCTTGGCAAAGGTTCCACTTCAAGGGGGAGGAGTGTGTGTTGGTCATTGGGATGTGTGGAGGGACCATGCTTTTATAGATGTGCGGGGGACCTCTTTCCATTTGAAAATATCTATTTGGGATTTCCTTCTTTTTGTTTCTGCACATTGCGTGGGCTACTCAACTCGTTGCTTGGCTGAAATCGACAGAGTGCTGCAGTTGTTGTAATAGATGCGTCAAGATGGAATTCCGACCTTTCATGGCTACCGGTCGTTTACTTGGGTTGTGTGGACGGCTGGGTTGATGGAGATGTGGGCGGTGATCTGTTTTGCTGCCGGAATCAGTGGGTTCGACTGTTTTGGTTGAAGGATTGGATTTGGGCAGCAATTTTCTCGTGGGTTTTGTAGTTGCCGAAATTGAGTTTAGGTGCAGGGGAAGATGTCGTTGATGTTGAAATTAAGCTTGCTACTGCCGGGTGAATGGAGATGGGCATTGCAAATTCGGTGGCTACTAAAAATCCCTCAGATGCAAGGGTCATTGCAATTGCCGGATGAGAAGGAAAGGGATGCTTGGGATTTTTCGAGAGCAGCTAGTTCTTCCGGTTTCAGGCTAGAAGGTGGGTTTCATAGCTGCAGAAAATCGAGTAGATGCCGGTTTCTTGCAGAGGATGATTTGTGCTTTTCTTGGCTGCCCGGTGAGATGCTCTGTTCGTGTAGATGTTAGCTGCCGAAATCGATGGAGTTGCTGCCACTCGGGTGCCTTGGTCGCCGGAAGAGGGGCTGGGATGGTGGATTATTCCGCCGGTGGGTTGTTTGCTGCTTAGACGATTTGCGGCTGAAGATTTTCATGGCTGCCCTGTTGCTTGAATTTGGTCAGACGGTGAAAAGGGGCAGCAATGGTTGTTCATCGATTTGGGAAGACAGTGGAGCACCAAACTGGTGCTCCGGTGGTGTATGCGAATCGGTGTGCTTGCAGTGCTTTTAAATACAAATTTAAATATTGATTTTTGGATAAATAATTTCAATGACATCCTAAATCATCTTAAATTATTTTTTTAGCTTCTTTTGAATTTCCTTTATCAATTACTTTATTTTATCTAAAAATTATATGATAATCTATTTTGTTACTCATCAAAATATAATTTTAGTTGTATATGATTTTCTCAATTAGATGATTTTATAAATTTTCCCAAATCATATTAATTGGTTAATACATATTTTAATGTTAAAATTTTCTAGGGGATTGAGTTATAATTTTATAATTTCAAAGATGTTACAAAATGACCCATTTTATAGCAAAATTAGAGATTTTATGAAAAACGTAATTTTTACGAAATTTCACATAAAATCTGCATTTAATTAACATTTTATACTCAAAAATGTGAATTTAATATGAAATTATATGAAGATTTTTAGACTTATCATACTCCCTAACTTAAGCATTGCTAGTCCCTTAGTAATGGAAATAGTTTAATATATAATTTTTTTTTTATAAAAAAATTATAGTATACTACTAATTTTTATAAAAATCTAGTTGCACTGCTAATAATGATAGTAAGCTTTAGAAGTAAATGTTTATTAGTTGACATAAGTAAAAATTTCTCATGACTCATATAAAAGATTATAGCATGTGTATATGTGTACCGATGAACAAATGATCATTAGATAAATAAATTATTTTCAACTTATCTAAACTAAGCAACATTCATATCAAAATTATGATAGTGACAGTTAATATATATATATATATATATCTTTTTTTTATTTCATTCTTATTATTTCACTCCTCTCACCATATTTCAGGGTATCTAGGGATTCTCTTTTTTTTTTCCTTTCATTCTCCCCTCACCATATTTTAGGGTATTTGGGGATATTCATTTTTTTAATTAACAACTATCAATTGCAATGACATTAAAGGTTACTTTCTTGGATGAGAGAGAGAAAGATTATGTTATCATGGTGCCCGCAAAAGGTTCATGAGCGTATAAGTGAAATCAGTGCTAATAGAATTTTAAAAACATCATGAAAAATATTGGGTCGCCTCCCAATCAGTGCTAAGTTTAACGTCTTCAGCCAGACGTTGTGAAGTTTAGATCAATGTGGGTTAACTAGTCCAACCTTTTCAATAATTTTAGCATTAGAGACGCCTTCAATATATGGTTTAAGTCGGTGACCATTCGCTGTAAAAATATTTCTACTTTTTGGATCACGAATTTTTACAGCAAAATAGGGAAATACTTCATCCACAATGAAGGGTCCATCCCAACGAGATCTTAATTTTTCAGAAAATAGGCATAATTTTGAATTAAATAACCATACTTTTTGGTTAGGCTCAAAGGTTTTTCTAGATATATGTTTGTCATGAAATGTTTTCATTTTGCTTTTATAAATTTGAGAATTTTCATACGCTTCTTTGCGTAATTCTTCCAACTCATTTAGTTGTAGCTTTCGATGTGCGCCTGCATTATTTAAATCCAAATTGTATTGCTTGATGGCCCAATAAGCCTTATGTTCTAATTCCACAGGAAGATGACAAGCTTTTCCATATACTAACCTGAATGGAGACATTCCAATAGGAGTTTTAAATGTTGTTCTATAGGCCCATAATGCATTATCTAATCTATCTGACCAATCTTTACGATCGGGCCTAATAGTCTTTTGCAATACATTTTTAATTTCCCTATTGGAAACTTCCACTTGTCCACTGGTTTGAGGATGGTAAGTTGTGGCTATCCTATGAGTGATTCCATATTTCTTTAGCAGAGTTCTAAACTAGTAGTTGGTAAAGTGTGTTCCTCCATTGCTAATAACGACCTTAGGAAATCCAAATCGAGAAAAAATATTTTTTTGGATAAATTTTAAAACTACCTTGTGATCATTACTCCTAGTTACGGCGACCTCAATCCATTTAGATACATAGTCTACTGTCACTAAGATGTATTCATATCCATAGGATGGTGGAAATGGTCCCATAAAATCTATTCCCCATACATTAAATATTTCAACAACAAGAATAGGGTTCAAAGGCATCATATCTTTTTTTGTAATGTTTCCTATTGCTTGACATTTAATGCAAGATTGACTAAAATTATAGGCATCTTTAAAAAGAGTTAGCCAATAAAAACTGCATTGCAACACCTTAGCTACTGTTTTCTTTCCTGAAAAGTGTCCCTCACATTCAAGATTATGACAAAAATTCAAAATACTTTGTTGTTCACTTTTTGGAACACATCTGTGAATAATGTTATCAGAATAAATTTTAAAAAGTTCCATATCTTCCCAAATATAATATTTATCCTGAGCAAAGAATCTATCTCTTTCTTGCTTTGTCTAATCTTTTGGAATCTGTCCTACTACTTTATAATTGACAATGTGTGCAAACCATGGGGGTGATGTTTGTGTAATAGCTAAAAGATGCTCATCTGGGAAAGAGTCATTTATAGATATGCTCTCTGGTATAATGATTCGGGAAAGATGATCGGCTACTACATTTTCAGAACCTTTTTTGTCTCGAATTTCAATATCAAATTCTTGTAATAAGAGAATCCATCTAATAAGTCTTGGTTTTGCCTCTTTTTTAAATAATAAATATTTCAAGGATGAATGATCTAAGTAAATAATAACTTTGGTTCCTAATAGATAAGAACGAAATTTTTCAAGGGTGAACACTATTGCAAGCAGTTTTTTTTCCGTGGTGGTATAGTTTATTTGGGCATCAGCAAGTGTATGACTTGTATAATAAATTACAACTGGCCTCTTATTCACCCTTTGCCCTAAAATCGCTCCAACAGCAAAGTCTGAGGCATCACACATAATTTCAAATGGTAGAGACCAAGCAGGAGATTGAAGAATTAGGGCTTTAGTTAATGCTTCTTTTAATAGTTCAAATGCCTTCAAGCAAGATTCATCTAGGTTGAATGTGGAATCTTTATATAGCAAACCTATTAACGATCTAGAGATTTTAGAAAAATCTTGAATAAACCGGCGATAGAAACCAGCATGACCAAGGAATGAGCGAACTTGTCGCACTGAGGTTGGAGGAGGTAGATTAGTAATTAGATCAATTTTAGCCTTGTCTACTTCTATCCCTCGTTCTGAGACTATATGGCTAAGAACTATTCCCTTGTTAACCATAAAATGACTCTTTTCCCAACTCAATACTAAGTTCTTTTCTATGCATCTTTTTAATACTTTTTCTAAATTCTCCAAACAATTATCAAATGAATCACTAAAAAGTGAAAAATTATCCATAAAGATTTCAAGAAATTCCCCTACCATATCTGAGAATATTGTCATCATACACCTTTGAAAGGTTGCCGGTGCATTGCATAGCCCGAATGACATTCTCCTAAATGCAAATGTGCCGTATGGGCAAGTAAAGGTGGTCTTTTCTTGATCTTCTAGATAGATAGCAACCTGATTGTATCCTGAATATCCATCTAGGAAACAAAAGTATTTTTGACCTGCTAATTTTTCTAAGATTTGATCAATGAATGGGAGTGGAAAATGATCTTTCTTAGTCATAACATTTAATTTTTTATAATCGATACAAACTCTTCATCCTGTAATCAACCTAGTGGGTACTGCTTCGCCTTTTTTATTGTTTATTACTTTGAGTTCAGATTTCTTTGGTACTACTTGAGTTGGGCTTACCTATTTACTATCAGAATTAGATAAATGATTCCTGCATCAAGCCACTTGACAACTTCCTTTTTCACTACCTCTTTCATAATGAGGTTTAACCTTCTTTGTATTTCTCTACTAGGTTTAGCATTTTCCTCTAAGTAAATGTGATGCATGCAAATAGATGGACCAATTCCTTTCAAATCAGCCACTGACCAACCTATAGCACTCTTATGCACTTTAAGAACATCAATAAGTTGTTTATCTTGAGTTATGGTAAGATTTGAGGCTATTACCACTGGTAATGTTTGATTAGGACAAAAAAATGCACACTTAAGAGAGATAGGTAGAGATTTAAGCTTAAGTTGTGGTGGTAACTCAATAGATGGAAGTGATGGATGAGATTATAATACTGGTAAAGGTTGAACATTATTCCAATAGTCAAAGGACTGAGGGCAATTATTTAAAGCATTTATGGAATTATGTTCAAAATTTAGAGGGGAGCATGACAAATCATTAATAATGTCAACCATAAAACACCCTTCATCACAATTTGGGTATTTAGAAATTTTAAAAATATCAATTCAAAATTTTTCACCTCCAAATGAGATATCCATTATACTAGTTTCACAATTAATGTTAGCTTTTGCTGTGGCTAAGAACGGGCGCCTCAAAATGATTGGTGCATTGTTTATTTATGAGTTTGAGGTCATGTCAAGAATCAGAAAATCCACTGGAAAGTAACAATCATTAATTTTTATTATAACGTCTTCAATAAGTCCTCGTGGGGTTTTTACTGATTTGTCTGCAAGCTGTAGAATGACTGAAGTAGGTTTTAACTCTCCCATATTAAATTTTTCATAAACAGAAGTGGGTAAGAGATTTACACTAGCCCCAAGATCCAAAAGTGTTTTATCAAATGTTATTCCTCCTATGTCACAAGAAATGAGTAGGGTATCAGGATCTTTTGACTTCTGCGGAAGTTTGTCCAAAATTGCTACACTTGCCTCTATTGGGAGCATGATCTTTTAGGGAGTGAAACAAGGTTCTCTTTTGAGTGCAGAGGTTTTTTAAGAATTTTGCATAGGCCGGGACATGTTTGATAGCTTCAATAATAGAAATGTTAATATTAATTTGTTTGAACAATTCCATCATTTTCTCGTTTTGTGCAAGCTTTTGCTTACTGGTAGATTTAGCTTTTAAAGCACTCGGGAAGGGGGCTACAGGTTGATATTTACTAGGGTCTTCATCTATTATTTTCTTTCCTTTATCTTCTCTCCCCAACTTGGTTTCTACTAATTCTTCATCATTCTCTGCAATTTCTTCTTATTTCATTTTATTAGAATTTTCATTGATGACTTTAGATTTATATGGGTCTTCTAAGGTTTTACCACTTCTTAAAGTAGAGATTGCTCTTACATTTTCAAATTGTGGGTTTTTTAATATGTCTGGCTTATTCTGAAAACCTGGAGGATAATTTCTTGGATTGGGTATTGGTTGACTAGGTAGATGTCCTACCTCTCTTCTCCTATTTGCTTCAGCTATCTTACCTATCTGGTTTTCTAATTTAGATATCAATTGACCCATGTGACTTTCTAACTTAGATATAGATTGTTGGAAGAACTGTTTCAATTCTGTGAATTTCTCATCAACATCATTAGCTGGAGAAGGTGGTTGGTGGTTGGTAGTTTGATGAATAATTGACTTGTGACTCAATTTGTGGTCCTTTTGAGTACGCACTGGTCTGAAAATTAGGTTGCAGTTGTTGAGTTTGGTTGTAATTTTGTGTTGGTGGTTTGGAAACGTGTGGTAGAGGGATTTGTCACATGGTGTTGAGCTTAATTTTTCCAAGAAAAATTAAGGTGATTTCTCCAACCTGGATTATAGGTATTAGAGTATGGATCATTATTTGGTTTGAAAAATCCTTGAGCTGCTTGCACTTGCTCTTGGATGAAAGGTGGGAGTTGAGCTGCAGTGGGACATTCACTTACAGGATGTGCTGTACTTGAACACAAGGCACAAACTTCTTGAGACAATTGAAAATTAGGATATGGACAAGCTGAAAATTGATTATTTCACATTCGATTTACTTTTTGTGTTAGCTCATCCATTTTTTCTAATTTTTCTAATTTTTGTGCAATAAAATTTATATTTATTCTTGAATTAGGTTCCATATAATTTTTAACTTCACAGAATCATGTCTTTTTAGATGAGCCCATATTTCTTTCATATGACGATAATGAAGCATGATTTATGAAATTTTTACTAAGCATTTCAAATAAGATATATGCTTCATCTTCACTTTTACTCATAAATGCTCCCCCACATGATGCATCTACCATTTGTTTATAGTGATCAGCTAATCCCTTATAAAAGGCTTAGACAATCTGCCATTTAGATAACTCGTGGTGTGGACATTTTTTTAATAACTCTTTTAATATTTTTCAGGATTCATGGATTTGCTCCCCAGGTGTTTGGAAAAATTGGGTAATTGCTCTTCTCATGGTATTGGTTCAACCTATAGGATAGAATTTCTTTAGAAACTCATGTTACATCATATTTCAAGTGATAATAGGTCTACTTAATGTACCTAACTAATATTTAGCCTTATCTTTAAGGGAAAATGGGAAAAGCCTTAATTTGAGAGCATCATCAGAGAAACCTTGTACTTTTATCGTTGAGCAAATTTCTAAAAATTCATCTAGATGCTTATAAGGATCTTCATTAGTATTTCTATAAAAAGATAAAAGCATTTGGATGATTCATGGTTTGATTTCATATTGATTGGCTTGAGTTTGAGATAGTTGAATACAAGATGAGGGATTATAATTAATTGGAATGAAATATTCTTTCATTTGTTAGGAGGATCAGGTTCAGGATTATTAATTTCTAACATTTGATTTTGATCCATTATATATTTTTGTGATATTCTTAATTGATGTAGGAGTCTTTCAATTTTAGGGTTTGGTTTTATCAAATCAGGATTTAAAGATCTCCTACCATGCATATAATATTAAATTTTCTCTTTTTTTTAATAATAATTCACCGCTGAGGGTTAATGATTAAATAATTAAATCTTAAGACACTTCCTTTAGTCAGCCAGGTAAGAGGTGGGATTATGGGAGGCTCCCCTTGCTTTAGCAAAGTCCTAATTAAATAACCATAATTCCACTTAGGCGTTAGCCTTTTAACCTCTAGCCTAGACACCAACCTTTGGTTGTGCCATCAAGTATAATCGTTTAATTGTTCACTCCCAATTATGTAAATGAAATTTTTAAAGGGATTAAGATTTATATTTCTGCAATCTAAAGTTCCTTAAAATGCGTAAAGAAAGCAGATAATAAATAAACTGAGTGATGATCAAAGGAAAGCAATGATATTAAACTAATAGCATAAACATGAAATAAAGCAACATAAGATGAGATTTAATAAAGAAAAAATTCAGATCATTAAGGAAAATAATTCAAAATTTCACGCCTCCCCAGCAACGATACCAAAAACTTGATACGTACCAGGTGCTTGTCGTTAAGAGCACTAAGATCATCAAATTTAATTAAAATTAACTGAAACACATTAAAGCTACCACTATGCGGGCGATAGTGTAGAATAACGGTGAGTTGGGTCGAATCCACAGAGATACTATATAATTTTGAGTTATTTTAAGCAGAAATTAAAGAGAAAGATGAGAGAGGGTATAGAGAAGAGAGGGAAAGGAGAGGAAATTAGAAAGGGAGAAAAGGAAAGGAATTACAAAGAAAGAGAAAGAAGAAAGAGAAAACAGATAAAGAAAGGAGAAAACAAAGACAGAGAAAGGAGAGGAGAAATTGTAATTAACTAAAATTAAATCTAAACTAGGAAAGCAATTAAAAGATTATAGAAGTAAAATTTAATCTACGACAACAGAAATGAAAATTGCATTAAACTTGACTTAAAAATTACAAAGCATAAAACAGTAAATCTAAACATTACAAATCTAAAGTTAACAACTACAAACCATTAAAGAAAAACTACAATTAAAAGAAAATTTATTTACCCCAAATTTTTGCTCAAATACCACTCTTTTGAGGAGCAATCCAAGTCTTTGGAGCATTACTCGCTTGGCAAAGGTCCCACAAGAAAGGGTCCCACTTCAAGGGGGAGGAGTGTGTGTTGGTCATTGGGATGTGTGGAGGGACCATGCTTTTATAGATGTGTGGGGGACCTCTTTCCATTTTAAAATATCGATGTGGGATTTCCTACTTTTGCCTTCGATTACTTTTGTTTGTTTTTGCACATTGCGTGGACTACTCAACTCGTTGCTTGGCTGAAATCGATAGAGTGCTGCAGTTGTTGTAATAGATGCGTCAAGATGGAATTCTGACCTTTCATGGCTGCCGGTCGTTTACTTGGGTTGTGCGGACGACTGGGTTGATGGAGATGTGGGCGGTGATCTGTTTTGCTGCCGGAATCAATGGGTTCGGCTGTTTTGTTTGAAGGATCAAATTTGGGCAGCAATTTTGTGGTGGGTTTTGTAGCTTCCGAAAGCGAGTTTAGGTGCAGGGGAAGATGTCGTTGATGCTGAAATTAAGCTTTCTGCTGCCGGGTGAATGGAGATGGGCGTTGCAAATTCGGTGGCTACTAAAAATCCCTCAGATGCAGGGGTCATTGCAATTGCCGGATGAGAAGGAAAGGAATGCTTGGGATTTTTCGAGAGCAGCTAATTCTTCCGGTTTCAGGCTAGAAGGTGGGTTTTGTAGCTGCAGAAAATCAAGCAAATGCTGGTTTCTTGCAGAGGATGATTTGTGCTTTTCTTGGCTATCCGGTGAGATGCTGCTGTTCGTGTGGATGTTAACTGCCAAAATCGATGGAGTTGCTGCCAGTCAGGTGCCTTGGTCGCCGGAAGAGGGGCTGGGATGGTGGATTGTTCCGTCGGTGGGTTGTTTGCTGCTTGGACGATTTGCGGCTGAAGATTTTTATGGCTGCCCTGTTGCTTGAATTTGGTCAGACGGTGAAAAGGCATCGATTTGGGAAGACGGTGGAGCACAGAACTGGTGCTCCGGTGGTGTGTGCGAATCGGTGTGCTTGCAGTGCTTTTAAATACAAATTTAAATATTGATTTTTGGATAAATAATTTCAATGACATCATAAATCATCTTAAATTATTTTTTAGCTTCTTTTGAATTTCCTTTATCAATTACTTTATTTTATCTAAAAATTATATGATAATCTATTTTGTTACTCATCAAAATATAATTTTAGTCATATATGATTTTCTTAATTAGATAATTTTATAAATTTTCCCAAATCATATTAATAGGTTAATACATATTTTAACGTTAAAATTTTCTAGGGGATTGAGTCATAATTTTATATTTTCAAAGATGTTGCAAAATTACCCGTTTTATAGCAAAATTAGATATTTTATGAAAAATGTAATTTTTACGAAATTTCACATAAAATATGCATTTAATTAACATTTTATACTCAAAAAGTGTGAATTTAATATGAAATTATATGAAGATTTTTAGACTTATCAACTACCTCCATCTGAAAAAACTCTTGCATTTATAAATAAATATGGGGACCCCGCACAGAATGTTTTAGCAACATGTGACTTCAATTTGAAGTTCACATATATATTGGCTAGCTAGGAAGGTAGAACGCCTGATGTGCATGTCCTACAGGATGCACTAGAACATTCCACCAATCGTTTGACAATTCTACGAGGTAAGAATTTCCCACTTGTGCTTTGTCGTCTTCATGAAATGCGATTGCCTACTTGACAGATCACCGCCATTTGCTATGGGCCATTATTACTTGATGGATGCTGGATACCCGCATGTGCCCGGTTTCATGGCACCATACAAATGTATATCATACAATATGAGCAATTTCAGTCCTAGAAAGAGTCTGAGAAAAAATGAAGAGCTATTTAATTTCAAACATGCTCGATTGCGGTCAACTGTCAAAAGATTGTTTGCTGTGTGGAAAAAGAGATTTTCATTTCTGCAGGTCGCGACTGCATACCCCTACAGGATTCAAGTTCAAATGGTAACCGCATATGCGATTCTCCATAACTACATAACCTCCATAGAGGGTCCTGAACCACCTCGCCAAATCATCGAGGAACCAAACCTCAACAATACAAATGTGATTAGTGATGATGAAGACGACGAACAGATGGAGGTTATGGCGAGGGGGTGTCTACCTTGGCTCGACATGAGTGGAGGGCGAAACGCGATGAAATAGCATTTTGAATGTGGGTAGATAGTTCGTCCATATAGGAAGTCTATATGTAAACCCCAATTTGTAATTATAGGTTATCTATAATGACTGTCCTCTATCAAATACATATGGTAGCATGGTGTGAATATTTTATCAATCATATTTGTTGGCTTAATGACTTAATTTTCTCTGAGTTGGCGTGAAAATTTCTTTCGAATGTGTTTATACATATGTTCATGCCTTAACTTTTGGCAAGTGTCATCTATACTTGATTGTGCTCATTTTCCCGTAGGCGATGTATATGGACCATTTCAGACGTGTGTTCATTGAGGAGCCAACCCCTAGCGAGTGGGCAAATCACCATACTAATGACACTAATCCATCTTTGTCTAAATATAGACATCAGTGGACGAAGAGCTAGGATAAGAAGTTGGTGGATATTTTTATTTGGAACTTACACAATAAGACCATAGAGGCCAATAAAATTAAAGATGTGGTGTTTCAGGCAATTGCCCAGGAGTTAAGCAATCTCTTACAGTATCCATCAACTCCCGAAATATCCAGGATAGGGTAATGACCTTAAGAAAGACTTGTAGTATGTACTTGAAAATTAAGAACAAAATCGGCGTGGGGTAGGATGCAGCGAAGAGCAGATTTACTGGTCCTAAATTTGCCTAGAAAGTACTAATACAGGTATGAAATATACAAATATATGTTTCTTGTTATACTTTTACATAAATATTATTCATGTTATACAATATAGTGGACGGAATTAGCTAAAATTTTCTACTTTTTATTTGCAGCAAGATAGTATGTTCAAAAGATTAAGACAACCACAACATCTTAGCTAGGATGATTTACACGAACTATTTGGCAGTAATCTTGCCATTGGTCATTTTGCTGGGGTATTTGAAGGATCACAACAAGGATGAGATGAAGGAAGACGGGGCGA
The DNA here is from genome assembly GCA_030490835.1 of Annona cherimola. Lineage (NCBI taxonomy): Eukaryota > Viridiplantae > Streptophyta > Magnoliopsida > Magnoliales > Annonaceae > Annona > Annona cherimola. The sequence goes on from CM059977.1 coordinate 71,267,232, forward strand.
CATTTAGCAGGAGACTCCATAGAGTTAGGAGCTTGTCGTTGGATCGAGGGGCGATTTTGCTATTCCAGGCTGATCTAGGACCCCAATAGGAGGTTCATCTAGCCATTCGCATGTGCCATCACATGTCGGCAAACCATCTCCTAGCTCTTTTGAGCATCGGCCTAGACTGTCCATCCGTAAAAGGCCATAGACACCAATGCAAAAGTTTGCCGACATTGCACAAACCTATTTAGGTCAACTCGCAACTGTGTCACACACACATACCCACACATTCAAACAAGACTAGGTAGAGAATTACCGTGCATTGCTTACATTATTGGAGTCCGTGGGAATAACTAATAATGAGTTAACAGTGGCTACGTGTTACTTTAATAAGAACCCCATATTGCGTCAGCGTTTATAGTAGCGAACGATCGTATATGTGCAATTATGTTGAATGGGATTAGACAAGGCCTTTGAGTTAATGTTATTCTTCAATAGAAGTAGAATCTGATTAAACACTTCTTATTTTCAAGTTGTTTATGATAGCTTTGGTGTTGTTGTGACTATGGTTTTTTTACTAATGTACCACTATCGTTGTTGGTAATAGACTTTGGATGATATATCTAACGTCTGCATGTGCTTGTCGACAGATCATAGACATATATGAATTTGTTGGTTAAAGTTTATTATTTTTTATGTGATGTGGTTAATCTTAGGAGTCTTTGGATTGATTCTTTGAAAGAACTGCTTATGTATTTATTGCATATACTTGTGGACAAATCAGTAAAGTGAGACTATTTAGACTAATTCCACGAAGTCCCTTATGTACTTTGCAATGATTGTGCATGTTGACAGATTTTGAAGTGAAGATGGTGCGCTCATATGTAGTTTTCATCGGTCGTGTGCTTGGCATGTACTTATCATGGCCAGAAGCACATGCCCAAGTTAATGGATTCAAAGGAGCCAATTACCAAGCTTTCCAAAATATTGAAGAGGTGAAGATTACATGGAAAAATTTTACTGGAAAGGGTTTCACTGAAAATGTCATGGTGATCAATATATGTGACTGCGTGGAATTTTGTAGGCACCCCGATAGAGTAGTAATCAATCTTTGTGATCATAAGGCATGTGGGGAAAAACTACATGTGTAACTTATGCTTCCAAATGGTGCTTAAATACGTCCACTTTATGTAACGGAAAATGTCATGGTGATTAATATATGTGACTGCGTGGAATGTTGCAAGCACTCCGTTAGCGTAGTAATCAATCTTTGTGATCGTAAGGCATGTGGGAAAAAACCACATGCGTAAGTTCTGCTTCCAAATGTTGCTTAAATGCGTACACTTTATGTAGAAGCTTAACTAAAAACCTTAATAGCAGTATGTTGGACACATCTTCTGTTATGTATCATTTCATTGCATGTTTTCATCTGTTGGAAGGTATAGCTGGAATCTCGTCTAAAAATATGATGACGATGTCTTAAAAATGTAGAGATAGGATGTAAAATATAAAATTTAAATTAATTATATAAAAACATTTTTCCAATATAAAATTCTGCAATAATTATAATCCCCACATTATTGCAGTAATAATTTAATCATTTTGAATGATGGAAATATAAATTAAAGTAATCATGTATATCACATTTTTTATATAATGTAATTGCAGTAAATTTTAAATATGAAATCTGTAAGATAACCAAAAACAACATTTCTACATTGTTTGAGATTCCAAAAAAATAAGATTAGTAAGTTTTGAGGGTTATAAACGTTCTTGATATAATTAGTACTTACCTGAGTATTTTAAATCTATCATAGAAATGTTCTCCACAAAATTTTATTGTAATTTTTCATCTTCGGGATAATTTTTCATATACTTATTTATGAAAAACGATTTTGATGAACTATCATTTTACAATCTTATCCTGTTTAAATATATTTTTGACGTATAAGTTTATTTGATTCCCCTAAGAATTAATCAATTTATAGGAGTTTCTTCTCAATTTATGACTCATACAGTATATAATTAGTAAGTAATGTTATTTTTGTAGCAATAATGGCTAATTAAATTGTGTTTGTTATGGACTAATGTATGTCGATTTTTAATGATGTATTATATTTTGGAATAATATATCCCCTTCAGGTCATGTTAGGTTGACAATCATCTATCCAAATGTAACAATATTGCATTAAAAAAATCTTATCCAAAAGTTTTATTATTTCATAGACACACCCTATTTGAAATAGCACTTGTTTGTGGATTTACATGTAAATTGGAAAAAAATATACGAATGTGAACACATGTTGTTTTCAATCACTATGCAATTTGGATGTGCTCGTGAGCAATGTTTTAAAAACCGGATTAGTCACTGAACCGGTTTTGTGACCGATTCCCAGTTTTTCTGGTTCAACCGGGCCAAACTGACGGTCGAACCGGAATATGACCGAGTTACGGTCCGACCGCCCGGTTCGGTCCAGTTTTTAAAACATTGCTGGTGAGTGCAATTGCAGAGGATGGCTAGTGCCCAATGGCTTCATTCTCCATATAATTATATGCAAATTCCATGATGTCTATTTTTTATACTACAAGTTCCGTAAACATAGATGTAAATTGGGGTGTTATGAATTTTAAAAATAAGTTCTATTAATTGTTTAAATATTTTATGCATTTATTGCCAAGTTAAATTGATGTGTTGTGAAATAATACAAATAATCAATTCTATTATCAACGTGTTCCAACGACGAAAAAATAACCCATTGTGCACATTTCACTTAAATCTATTATGTACTTACGTAAGTTAAATTTTTTCAATGATGTACTAATATACCCCCATTAGGCCATGTCCGATTGACAATTATCTGTCCAAATTTGACAATATTTCACTAAAAAATTTCCATCCAAATGTTATATTATTTTCCAAACACTCTCTCTTTGAGATATGACTAGTTTGTGGATATTTTGATAAATATTTACAAATATATCTAAATATAAAAAAATCAAAAGTAATTATCGTAATTTAACTACAATTAGAAATAAATGCATGACAAAATTAGTGTGGGATATTGATGTTTTTCATCAATATAAGAAATTTGGGAAAAAGAAGGTATAAGTTTTGGACGAAATAAGTATCAGATGCTATTAGCGGGACCCTGTTCTCGAGCATAAATGTAAAACGAGTCACAAAAGCAGGCGCATTTAAAAAGGTCCGGCAACTTTACCGGCATTAAACGCGGGTGCAGCATCTGCCCTTCAACTTCAGATGAAAATGACAGGTTTTTTAAGAGAGAAAACAATCACCGACTTTTCAAAAATTCAACCACGTGCACGCATTTCATGGAGAATCCAGCAGACCACCTCTCTCTCTCTCTCTCCCTTTCTGCATACATATCAAACTGCCACGCACACATCCCCATATCAACTAACAGAATGGTCCTATGCCGTCATCTCAGCCGCAGTTGCCATGTGATCTTCGCTGAATCCGCAGTAGAAAACTCAACACAGAGAAGAAGAAAACCCACAGGAACGAAGATTGAAAAAGGTGCAGGATAAGAAGCACAGAGAAATAGTAATCCCAAAATTTTAAAGACCATTATCTACTCCCATCAATAAAAAAACATTATACGTAACAAGTGTGCTGTAGATCTACATAAGCCTCCACTGGCAACAGAGGCAAAAGAAATCAGAAATTCTTTGACCAGAAGAGGAGAGGGGAAAGGGCAAGGCAAACCATATCCACATACATGGGCGACATTATTTTGAAAACTGATGCCTGCATCAACCAAAAGAATAAACACAACGCAAAGAAAGAAAGAAAGAAAGAAATAAAACAGATTACAAACCCGGAGCTATGCATATATGCATAAAACCCCAAACCGAAAACCTCTCCTTTCCCTAGCTCTCATTCTACACATGCCCAAACAAATAAACCAAATGGGAGATGCATTCCTTGCCTACTGTCCTTCCTTGTATTGGCGTCTACCCGCCAGAATGCGAGGTTGCACTTGTCACAAAATGCCCATCCTTGAAGACATGAATAAATTGTTGGGGTAATGCATGCTCCACCTGCAATGTTCCCAGTCACAGTTTAATAAATCAAAAGCCTAGCAGGCGGTAAACAACGAACAATCCGGTCCTAAACAGTAACTACAGAGACGTTCCAGAGAAGACAGGAGGCATGATTCTCTTAGCAGTGTCATGAATTAAGTAATGCTGAATCATTACTGCATTCCCCTTGCCAGCAATGAGGTCATTCCTCACAATCCCAAATAGACAACTGAACAATACAATGATTGATTACCATATCTTTCAGGAGAAAATTTTGCCAAGTCAGATAAATTATGCATGTTGCACATGACATTAGAAACATCTTAAACTACAATCCTTGAACTAAAGATCTATCCAAAGTTGATAGACATTTCCAAGGAAAATAAGAGGCAAAGCATGAAAATACAGGAAAGTGGTTAGATACTAACAAACAAAAGAAGAGGTAAAGGGGAGGAAAAAGGTAGAACATACTAAAGTGGTTGTAAACAAATAAAGAAAAAGGAGGAAAGAAGCAGAATATAGATTGGGCACCAATAAGGAAACGCAGAGGGAAAGAAGTGGGAAGAAGTAGAATATAGTTGAGGTAAATGGAAGAAATGATGCAACTAGACATAAAGATGATAAAAAAAAAAAAAAATACAGTTGTTGGACTACATGGAGATAACATAGCATCAATTTGAAGTGGTTAAAATGACGAAAAGGGATTTCCAGGCTTTTCTTCATAATCAAACAAGGACAAAAAATTGTTAATCATTATGAATAACAAGAAGTTAGTTATTTACCACAGCTATTATAGGAAGTAATGTGCCACGAAAATCTTCTATACAATGCATAGGTGCAAACGATAACCTGCTCCACATTTACAAGCAACAAAAATTCAGAAGACAAGAGGTTTGTACATACCCAATCCCCATCAGGGCCTCCACTAGGCACCAACACATTGATTTCACTTGATTTGGCTGTTGTTATGGATGTCTCCAAAGAATCTTTGCTTAGATAGAGTTGGCAACCACCTGTGTTATCCACTGTAATTGATGGTGCAGAACCCTGAGAAGTAGTCACAATGAGATGATTCCAGCAAACTAACTCATTGTAACTCAAATTCTGACAAAATGCAACAACTCATAAAAGACATAATTATCATCTCCCATTGTAATTTGTCACACAATTTTGAAAGGCACAAAAAAACTTTTATGTACATAAATGGAAGATTACCTAGCTCAACATCATGAATGATCGAGAAACACATAAAGGAGAGTACCTGACATTGCACCTCTACCCCGTTACAGTTAACAATCTCACAAGCAGCAACAACATCCTGCTTGCCGCAAGCAAGAACAAGAAAATAAAAGTATTTACCACACCAATTAAAAGACAATCTTGTTGACTTCAATTGAGCCAAGAATATAGCTAAAATGCAAGATCATGCTTATGTACTGACCGTAAATACAATTCCCATCTTGGAGCATTTATCAATTGTTATGTTGTTCACCTTCCCTGCAAAATTTTAGAACGAAAGTTTTCAATCTTGCCCTATAAATGAAGGCAGCATATGCTTTCCTAGGTCAGATTGCAGCTTGTATGAAGTAATTATCAAAGTGATAGGTTAAAACCTCAAAAAGAACCCCCTACATCTACCACAATAGACTGCAAATTACCCTTGATTTGCAAAACAGAATCTTTGCATCCAAAGACGTATACTGACTGTTTCGAATCACAGTCATCTATAGCCAAGTTCTTCCTTCCAATTTGATTCTCAACCACCCATCTGCATCAAAAAGGAGAAAAAGAAAGAAAGAACATAATAAAACATGTGGATTAATATTCGGTATTAGCTTTGAGAGAGGAAATACAATGCACATGGTTCACATTATTGGAAGATAAGTTGCACTCTCTTTTTTTGATTGATTCAGCTATTTATTTATTTATTACAAAAAGCAAGCAGGACCACAACCAAATATCCAATATAAGGGTGTGTTTGGCAATCGTGAAAACTCGTCAACCTAAAACTTTTCAATCTAAAATTTTTCACTCCTCACAACTACCCTATTTTTTAATCATTTCTTCACATCTTCCTATATAACTACCATTCTTTTCAATCATTTCTATACAACTATCATACAATTGCCTTATCTATTTATTTTAACTTTATTCTCTTTACTCATCATCATTATCCCTATCATATCACATCAATTCTCCCATTTAAAAAAGTTCTACAACAAAAAATTTTCTTTCAAAATATCCAAGATAAGGCTGATGATTCGTGGTGGTGGCCTCTGATACCTTGCTAATAATGAGACGATGTGTCCACTTCAGGTTTTAAGATATAGCAATTTATTTTTACATCTATTGGTATTCAGGCTTATCAGACAACATCTTCAACCTCGATGAAAACAATCAAAATTTTATATTCACAGAAACAATAATATAGTGCAAGCTTACTTGCGGCCAATTTGAAGTTCCAACTTTGGTGGACCTGCTTTTGAGAAGGAAGGTGAGCTACTAGCCCCTTTCTCACTTGCACTTACAACAGCCCTTCTTTCAGCACGGTACTTTGACTTCATGTCATCTGTAACCTTTCTCAAACCTGTGTGCAAATGGTCAGACTGCAATTGCCCTGCCTGAAAATTGAATGAAGTGCAGATATTTGTTCTCAACAGAAATGCTTGAATAGCTTACCAGCTGTCACTGGCTTGCCAGAACCGATTTCTTGAAATACAGCAGCCATCCCCTCCTTTGGGCGTGATGGTGCAGAATCAGCAGTGAGAGCGAGCGCAGGTGGAGGTGGTGGAGGGGCAGGAGCTCCTGGAGGAGGAGCTTTTGATGGGGCAAGTTCTCTGGTAGAAACAGTAACTGAAGCAGTAGTTTTTCCAGTGGGATTCCATACTGGACCTAAAGGGTAGAAACTCTTGACATATTCCCTCAAACCAGGCAAATAAAGCTCCTTCAAGGCTTTTGCCCATTCAACATGATCTGGATCCTTATTCCTGTACTCCACAAGAACCTACATTGGATACACAGAGATTGCTAATTAACAAATTCCACTACTTTTTTAAACTCTGACATGAAATACAAATTGTATATTTGTCTTTTCTTTTTTTTTCTTTTCAATCACATGGCAGCATCAATTTCTCTCATGATGAATATGCTTATACCTAATGCATGAAGACTGCCAATGCATGGTCTGCAGAAGCCAAGATGTATGCAACAATACCTACATTTTCCAGAGAGGCTGTGTCCATAACTTAATTTTGGGCATCCAAGAATGTTAACAAAGAGCCTTATAATGGTTGAGAAAACACCCGTAGTTTCTTACATGATTGAGAAAACATAATATGCAGAATAGCCTTGAGAAGGCCAGTGTTTTTGTCTGAAGCTGTCCTTTGTTAAGCAAGCATGAGAGCAAAAGGCCACATTGCTTATGATAGAAGCATACTGATCAGAATTCTAACAAGAAGATCTTTTTTTCCCCTTCATTTGAACTTGTATCAGTTTTGATACATTTCAATGTGCAATACAAACAGAAATGAGCAGGCAGGATTGTTCTATCAAAAATTAAGAAACTGCCCCATAAGATAGTTAGATCAGCATGAAAGCAGATTTACTGCTAAAAAATGGTGGATTTGACCTATATCTTAACTAGTAAATGCTTATTGAAGTAACTATAAATAAGTCCTAGTAGTAATTCTATTACTATCTGAGGAAATGAGTCAATACCTTGTTGTTATAGAATTCAGCCATCTGCCAACTTTCTTCCACATGTGCAATTGGAAGGCTCATACCTTAATTAAGAAGCCAACAGAAAGAAAAAGAAAGAAAGAAGAGAGAGAGAGAGAGAGAGAGATCAGTTGAAAGGTTTTTTCTTCATTATAAAAATTAATCAGAAAATGTTCTCACCACAGTCTTTTCCACTGTAGGCAATCCAAAATAAAGCAGCAAGACTGTCAGCAGCAGTCTTCAAATGATTGAAGAAATCAGAACGCCTTCCTTCTGTCAAGGCATTTGCTTTCATTAATACTTCGTTTAATGGCTTCAGAAATTCTGCCAAACCTGCAACGTCTGGTTTCTGCAGCATCAATTATGGACATTGCATCAATTCCTCTTATATGTTTACACAGAAAAATGAAGGCTGCGTAATTGCGCAGAATCTCTTCAAATCCTAACAAGGTACTAGCATTTTGGTAAGAATGTTCACTTTCCAGACATAACAACGTATTGGATCTCATTTTCAATAAGTTGGAAGTGCAAGTTATCACATGTCCCCATTTTAAATGATAACTTCAAAAACCCGCTATCCTAGCACTCAAACAGCCAGACGAGACACCTCTTATTATATCCGAAATCTCAGAACACCCAAACGCAGCACAGATCCACCAACACAGAATCCAACCAAATTTTTTTTTTATTTTATACAGAATTTCAAACCAGCTCGATAAGAATGCAACAACTGTAGCATTACATGTCAAAATCAATCCGGAATAGATGTTTCAACGTCGTATGCCGGATTACAAACTTTCCTGATTTAAGATCAGCTGAAATCTCATTAGATCCATATGTTTCGACGAAAGCAGAGACGATTCATCCCTCAAAACGCAGAACAAATTCAATATTCCTTAGGACAGGAAGCGAGCTGAAGAAAGCTAAAAGCCTAAAATAAATAAATAAAAAGTAATCCTCATAGTCTAGTCTGGCCGGATGAAAGGACCGACCTGGCATTGCTTCACCTTTACCAGCAGCTCCCGCTGCACAGCGAACGCCTCTTCCAGAATCTTCGTCGCCTCCAGGACTTTTCCGCCAATCTTCTCCGCCGCGGCGGAGATCCTGCCGACGAATTTCGACTGCAGATCGTCGAAGGCGGCGACGGAAGGATCGAGAGACGCTGCTTCCGACGAAGGGTAGTCATTTGGTGGCGAGATCAGCGCCCTGGATCCGGCCGTGAGGGCTTCGAGCCGGCCAACGGCGGCTTCGAGCCGAGCGACGAGCTTCTCCTCCATTTCTACGGACAAGAAGAGAGATTTTCTAACCTTTTTTCCCTCCTTTCTATCGCCTGTGCTGCGCTCTTCTTATATGCTTGTACGTTCGCTCAAGTTTGAAACGCCGGAAGGCAAAAAGCGAGCCTACCTCTCTTTTTCATTTTTTTTCTTTTTCTTTTTTTATAATTATCTTTCCGAGTCTTGCTTTTTTGTTCCGCCTCTGCCACGAATGCAGCCGACCCCCAATCGAAGAGCAACACGTGTTACACAAGGGAATGAGGTTGTCGCGGCTCTCCTGGTTCGGGGACTGGGTGACCGAGAAAATGAATGCTACGGTTAACGGTCACAGTGAACATTTTAATCTGCTTGTTCGATCAGTTTATAAATGCGTTTGGGTTAGAATTTTTGAATAAATAAGTTAGGATTTTGTTGACACTCCACTTTTGGGCCCAAAAATGGGTAAAATGGAAAAAAGTCCCAAACCCGAACAAATTCAAGGCAAAAGAAAGTTCAAGCAAGCTAAACGGGCCCTTCCGCACTCAACCCACGGAGCGAAGCTCCTACAGGCCACCTCAACGGGCTCCACAAAGCAGCCCACCACCCAAAACAACGGGCTTAGCCAAGCTCTAGCCCACTAAATTCCAGCCCACTATGGAAGGAGCCCGCCAATCTCAAGCTCATGGACCAAGTCCAACACCTCAAGCTTTCCAAGGCCCATGCTCTCAACTCAAGCTCAAGCCCATGCTCTCAACTCAAGCTCAAGTTCAAACACTCAAGAGGCCCAAATCCCATGATATCAACTCAAGCTCAAGTCCAACCACTCAAGAGGCCCAAGGCTCATGATCCAAATTCAAGTCCAAGCCCATGGACCAAGTCCATGACTCCAAGTGGCCCAAAAGCCCACTCCTACATCTATAAAAGGAGGAGCTCCCCTCTCATTTGGGGAGACTGGAAGAGAGGCATCCCAAAGGGGGAGGACGGGAGTCTGCAGCAACGCCCCGGCATCCCGGTTTTTCCCGCTCTACGAGCTCCGCGCTCTCTCTTCCACGCCCCCTTTCCATCTCTCCCATTCTCTCAAATCTTTTTATTTCCCCCTTTCACGCCGTGTAAACCGCCTCGGGTTGGCAGATTTCTCCATATTTGCTTCAACCCGAAGGCCGGAACCCATACTCTGTATTGCTAGTGCCTTATTTCTTTAAATAGGGGCCGATCTCCCTCTAAAGATCGGTGGCGACTCCATTTTTATTGTTTTCTTGTGTGCGTGTTTGAGCTAACGGCCCTGCAAGGTGGGTGCACGCGGGTCCGCAGATTCCAGCATAGTACGCTGCCGTTATGCTGCCGGAATTTGTGACTTGACCCGTGTACGGAAAGCCCCGTCTTAGCCGTTATGCTGCCGAAATCACGAGAAAATACCCGTACGCCAACTTTCCTAAAAGATATGAAGCCTAATGCGTTTTACCCCATGTGAATGCAGGAAATCTAAGCCCACGTTGCTTTTCAACACGACCCACATTTTCAAGGCCCGGAAAACCATTCCGAGCCCACCGTAGCGCTCGCGGCGGGTGCTACAGATTTGCTAACTCATTTAACTATTTAATTAAATAAATAAATTAAGGTTGAGATTTTATAACTTGTTAACCCATTTAGTAACTCATTTAATCCATATAAACTGTTCGACCCGTTTAATTCATTTAACCCATTTAACTCGCTTAACTCATTAAAGTTTTATGTATATACATATAAACCATTTGGTTATTTTTCCTCTCTAAGTATTCCTCCAGTCACTTAATTTTTATTTTTTCACTGCTGCCCTAATTCTATTTTTCCGTTACTGCCTTATTTCCATTTCCCCTACGTCGAAAACATCCTCTCGTTTCTCCTTATAAAATTATCATTTACTAGAGTTTAGACTTTTAGGTTATTTGCTATACAACCCATTAACAACTCACCAACCCGTTTATTAAATGGGTTGTAAATGGGTTAGGATTGAGGTTTTTTAAATGGGTTAATAAACGGATTAGGGTTGAGATATTTTAAATGAGTTAAAATTAGGATTAGACTCCAACCCATCCAATCCGATCCGTTAACACCCCTAGCTGGGGGTGGAAGCAGGCGGTTTAGCCTGTGGATTTGCATATACGTCGTCAAGTTTCTTAAAATTGCACGTTTAATTTTGAGAAATTTCCAAAGATATCTGCTAATTTGGTCATGTTAAAAGGAGGCCTGAAATAACACCAGTTATAAGGACAGAGTTTATCCAAGTAGAAGGTGGTAGGAAAATGAGAGGAAAACCCAAAAAATAGATGAAAATAATTAAATAAGATTTAAAAATATTATAAATTATAAAAAAATTAGTCTTAAATCGCCAAGAATGGCGCAACAGAATCCATGCAGCCGACCCACCTAGGTGTGAAATGGCTTATGATGATGATGATGATGGTGGTGATGATAATGATGAGAGCAACAAATGAACATAGAAGGAAGAGTTGGATTGAGATCTTAGTTGACGAGAACAAGCATGAGATTATGAGTCAAAAACAAAATGTTGAGACGACAGCTACCCATTTTAAAAAAAATTATAGCTCAGAAGGGGAGTTTATGGTTGGAAAGTGTGGCGAATTTGATACAAAAGAAGGTGTCAGAAGAAGATAATCAATGGATGACAAGAAGACTTACAAGAGAGGAGCTTATAGGCTGGATGGGACGTTAGCGGATTTTATCAGCACAACTGGGAGATAATTGGTGAAGACATATTCAAATCTTGCAACAAGATGTTCAACAAAAGCTCTAAGAAAAGGCAGGAGACTATAATAAGGGAGATAAATCAGACAATTATTGTTCTAATTTCGGAGAAAAAGGGGGCTGTGAATTTGAATGATTATTGTCCTGTCAGCTTATGTAATGTTATGTATAAGATAATACCAAAGATTCTAGCTAATGGGCTCAAAGGTTATCTGAATAAGATTATCTCAGTGCAACGAAGAGCTTTTGTGCTCAACATATTAATCATAGATAATATTATCATCACATATGAAGTCATTAATGTTATAAGGAATAGAAAAAGAGGCAGGAATGAAGAAATTGTAATAAAACTAGATTTATCAAAGACTTATGATGAAGTTAAATGACATTACTTGGAGAAGGCAATAAGGAGAATGCAATTTGTATATAAATGGATTAGGTGGATTATGGGATGTGTTACCATAGTTACTTATCAAGCAACAATAAATGGAGAAAGAACGGAGATCATAAGACCTATTAAAGGCCTCAGGCAGGGGAACTCAATATCTCCATATCTCTTTTTCTTATGCGCTGAAGGATTGTCAACTATGATTAATAAAGCAAATAGAGAAGATAGATTAAGGGAGTAAAAAATAGCAGAGAGGGCCTATGCATATCACACCTGTTCTTCACGAATGATGCTTTGACCTTTCTTAGAGCTAGGGAAGATGATGGTAGTTATTTAAGGAAATATTAAAGACATTTGAAGGGAGTTGGGTCAACATGTTAATATGGGGAATACTACCTTATTATGTAGTAGAAATACAAAAGGAGAGAAGCAATAGCAAACAAAAAGGCTAATGGGCTCTCAAGGAATGCAACTCGACACGTATTTGGGATTACTAGCTTAGGCGGGCAAAGGAAAAAAAGCAATGTTTCAGTCTTTAAAGGAGAATGTGTGGAGAAAGGTATAGGGGTTGAAGAATTGCCTCTTTTCATGTGGTGGGATAGAGATCCTTATTAAAGCAGCGGCACAAGCAATTCCAAATAATCTTTATTTGTGTTTTATTGTTTTGTTTCTCTCCATCTTAATATCTGTTTCATTGTGGGGATTAATTTCAAAAAGGGAAAATTTTTGTCTAAGAAAAAAATTTAAAAATGCCCAATTCCCCCTCCTCTCTTGGGTAACTGCCATAAACTCGGGACCAACAGTACCTTATTTATATGAGCTTTAAATAATATAATATAATTTCTTATATAAAATATATTTTTTAACCTTATCAATTTTTTAATATTTTCTACACCTATTTTTTTAAAAAATTTAAATAATAAAAAATTACGTCTACATATGTTTTAGCTGTTGATCTACCAAATGAATGGAATGGATTGAGATTTTGTATACATATAACTCAAATTTTATTAAAAAACCAAACGTACTCACACTTTCAAATGAATGTAGTACAACTGTAAAATTACAATAATGCCCCTACTTCCTTTTTCTTCTCATAGGAAGGGCCCCTATCAAGAAAAAGTAAGTAGGGGCATTGTTATTATTTTACAGCGTGAGTACATTTATTTGAAAGTGTGAGTATGTTTGGTTTTTGATAAAATTTAAATTATATGTATACGAACCTCAATCCATTCCTTTCATTTGGTGAATCAACCACTAAAACATATGTAGACATAATTTTTCATTATTTGAAATTTTTTAAAAATATTTGTGTAGAAAATATTATTTTTTAATAAGATTTCATTATAATTGGTAAAGTGAAAAAATATATTTTATATAAAAAAACTATATTATCTTATTTAAAGTTCATATAAACAAGGTACTCTCCAGGATAACGATTTTAACATTTATTTTGTATTTTGGAAAATTTATTATTTTTTTATTTTTCTAATATAACATAATCTAACTAGATCTAAAGCCCATCTAACCGGATTTACCAGCATTTAACTAAATCTAACTTTTGATATTAATAAGTTAATCCTAATTTAACACTTATAATATGATCTTAGGCCCTTATAAGGTCATTTATACCTTAACTACTGAAATTAAAATTCAGATAATAGGATTTAATGAAATTTTCTAAATCTAACAACATTTGATAGTATCTAACTGCATCTAACAACATCTAATCGTATCTAATAGCATCTAACCGTATTTAACAGTATCTAAATGGATCTAACCGGATCTAACTTTTGATATTGATAAGTTAATCCTAATTTAACACTTGTAATATAATCTTAGGCCATTATAAGGTTATTTATACCTTAATTACAGAAATTAAAACTCAGATAATAGTATTTAATAAAATCACCCATATCTAATAACATCTAACAATATTTAACCATATCTAATGGTATTTAACAGGATCTAACAGCATCTAACCACATCTAACCGATTCTAACTAGATCTAACTTTTGATATTAATAAGTTAATCCTAATTTAACACTTATAATATAATCTTAGGCCATTATAAGGTTATTTATACCTTAATTACAGAAATTAAAACTCAGATAATAGTATTTAATAAAATCACCCATATCTAATAACATCTAACAATATTTAACCATATCTAATGGTATTTAACAGGATCTAACAGCATCTAACCACATCTAACCGATTCTAACTAGATCTAACTTTTGATATTAATAAGTTAATCTTAATTTAACACTTGTAATATGATCCTAGGTCCTTTATAAGGTCATTTATAGCTTAATTATAGAAATTAAAATTCAGATAATAGTATTTAATAAAATCACCTAAATCTAATTAGATCTAACAACATCGAATTGGATATAACAATATCTAACTGGAGCTAATGACATCTAACTGAATTTAACCGAATCTAGCTTTTGATATTAATAAATTAATCATAATTTAACACCCGTAATATGATTCTAGGTCTCTTATAAGGTCATTTATACTTTTAATTACAGAAGTCAAAACTTAGATAATAAAATTTAAAGAAATTCAGCTAAATTTAACAGTATCTAATGACATCTAACTTGATCTGCCAGTATCCAACGAAATCTATCCATATCTAACTTTTGATATTAATAAGTTAATCATAATTTAACACACGTAATATGATCTTTGGTCCCTTATAAGGTTATATATATATATCTTAATTACAGAAACTAAAATTCAAATAATAAGATTTAATGAAATCCAACTAAATCTGAAGGTATCTAATAACATTTAATGACATCTAACAACATCTAACTTTTGGTATCAATAAGTTAATCTTAATTTAACACTAGTAATATGATCCTAGATCTCTTATAAGGTCATATATACCTTAATTATAGAAAATAAAACTCGGATAATAAGATATAATGAAATTCACCCAAATCTAACGGCATTTAACCGTATCTAACCTGATCTAAATTAAAATAGTTAAATAAAAATTTAAATTATATTTAATTAATATAAATTTAGCAAAATGATCTAAAATGATATTTTATAGTTTATATAAAAATTTTTAAACATATCAACTGTTGAATTTTATTTTAAAAATAAATTATAAATTATTATTTCAATTAAATGCATATTAAACATTTCAAATTTATACAATTAAATATTAATATTTAGATATCAGTGAATAATATTTTAAATTTGTTATTATTTGGTTTTATGTATAATAGATTTATAATTTTGTATATTTGCATTTTTCATACGTATAATTTGAATATTTTCAGAATAAATTATATAACTTTGTGCATTTTACAAAAAATATAAATTTACTAATTCATTTTAGAAATTACAAAACACGATTTTCGAATCAAGTATTTATCTACAATATATAATTTTCAATATATAAACATGCACTCAAACATAAAATTAAATGATATAAAATAAAATAATTACTTTTTAAAAATAAAAAATATAACCGATATCCATAAAATCTTAACAAAGTGGTATGATTTTATGTAAATAAGGGCCATAAAAATTTGATAATTTTCAAAAAAATATATAAGATGATCCTCAAATTAAATAAAATAGGGTAAAATAATGAAAGTGAAATAAAAATAAATATTAAATTTAATTTAATTAAAAATTAAATTAGTTAATTATATGTCCCAGAACTATAATTTTAATTTTAATTATTTTTTTAATATTTAAATGTTAAAATTAAATAATTATTTTATAGGCCTCATCAATATAATCTTTATAAATATATAAAATCTTAGTTTTTATTTTAAATAATTATTTTATAGGCCTCATCAATATAATCTTTATAAAAATATAAAATCTTAGTTTTTATTTTAAATTTAAAACTTAAATAATTTACTTTTCACCTCCACTTATTTTGTTATACTAAAATAATTAATTTATATAATACGACACCTTTAATTATGAAGAAAGATATATATTTCTAATTTTTTCACCCTGAAGTTACGAAAATCGCATTAATAAAATGCTTTTGATGTAATTTTGTGAAAAATAAAGTTTTCTCATAAAAAATTTTATGTAAATAATTTGGGGAGTAATTACTGGGTTATTAAAATAATTAAGGCAGATTTGCAAGATTATTTGAATAGCTAATTTTGAGAAATAGGCCGCATGTGCACCAAAACAGTGTGCATCACTGGAGTACCGACCTCTGGTGCTCCACCATCTTCCTTCTCCAAGTCCTCCGGGGTTGTGCGAACCCATCTTCTCCGGTCAACGAAGTTGGTGTATTTCGCCCTTGTGGATCTGACTAAAAAAATTTCCATCCATCCTTGCTCAAATCTAACATCGGCAAAAGCGTCTTCTCTGCAAAATCTAGCGGCTCCATACATTTCTGATCTGGCTTCTTTTGAAATGGCTTTTGCGGTTAGCTCCCAGCAGATCTGAACCGACCGATCGATTGCCGACGAAAACTGCTGCAGATCGATAGTAAACAAAGACAATAGCCAGGGTCGTTGTGCATCTCTCGATCAGGTCGTCTTATCCAAAATTGATGTGCCTCTGTTCAAATAAGGCACCAGCAACATTTTCCCTGTTTCAGTAGCTCGTCGACTATTTTTCCACCCCATTAGAAATGGAAGAAATCCATTTTCCATATGAAATCCATGCATTTTGATAGCACCCTCAAATCACGGCTTTGCCCAGTTAACGGCTGGATCTCCTCACTAACTCCAATAAAATGAAAGAAATTCGTTTCCTATTGAAATCCATCTCGAAATCGCTGCTTTGCCAATTGACTGTCAGACCTTCTCATAATTTCCAGTAGTTGCAGCATCGCTCACCATACAGAGCAAAAAAATTCTAGCCTGAAGCATGGAGCTAAATCCCATCTAAATCCCATCTACATAGGCAGAAAACCCACTGTCTAACGATATATAACAATGTCAACCACAATCTACCAATATCTAACAATCCCTGACAAAATATAATATTCTCTAATAGTATTTAATAGAATCTAACAACATCAGACGTCTAAAAGAGTTTAAATTAAAATAATAAAATAAAAATAAATATTAAATTAAATTAAATTAAATCAATATAAAATTATCGAAATTATTTAAAATAATATTCCAATCATTTATGTAAATTCAATAAATGATTGAATTAAATTAATTCATATTTGCATTACTTATCTTATTTTTAATTTCTTTTAAATCATAAATATCTAAAATATTATAATAATAATAATTATAATGTTTGTATTCTATTGCTGTTCATTTGTGGTTATATTTGCATGAAAATTTTTAATAATAAAAATTATACAAGCTAAAAATAATAAGTTAAATATTTTTAGACTAAAATTAAAGTTATAAATAGCTTTTTTAGATTGATTTAATTATTAAATGTTTTTAAATCAATTGGGGCTAATATTTTAGACATGTTAAGTAGTTTAAATTAACCGGGTTATATGTGCTAAAATTTATGATGCATTTGGCAATATTGTTTCATCAAAATATGGGATGAAAAAGAGATTAATATATTATTATTATTATTATTATTTAGAAATGAAATTTCATGATAAAATTAATTAATATTAAAATTTCAAATCAATAACATGAAATTATTCTTTGAAATGATGGCACCATATCTCGTGACAAATTTAATTAGGTTTAAAATTATTGTTCAACATGTACTATGATTTTAACAACAAAATTAAAGTTATACCTATTAAATAAAATCAAAATAAAAATCAAAATGATCTGGTGTTGGCATGTTAACATGTTGGAAATAAAATTACGAAAATAATTAATTATTAAAATTATGCAAATATGTGTTGCCTGTGCATGATTTCGTGTGGAGGATTGGAGCATACAAAGTTGGTGCTCCATCTTCTTCAAGTGACGTAAGGCATGGGTGTCGTCGATGAGTTCACTACCGGCATTGTCCTTTAGGTGATCTAAACCGATCAAGTGAACATCGACAACATGGCATAATAGAAAAACCCCAAATCCTATAATTGGCAACACTCTTCTAAATTCGGTGCCCTTTAAATCCGGCAAATTGATATTGTAGATTCCGCACCGATAACCATCGAGATCCAAATCCGAGTCGTCTATTTGATCTGTGGTGCTTATACTGCAACAACCCATCCTCTTTATTCCAAATACCACAAACATCTTCCTCCATTATTTCCAGCGTCAATAGTCATTTCTTCCTCCGTTGCGGCAACGGAAATGGATCTTCCCCATGGATTTTTCGTCAACCTTTTCCTCTTCGAATTAGGCATCTCAGATCTGGGGCCAATGAAATGAATCCCATCTCTACACACGCCATCATATTTTCACAATCCCTATTTCATATTTGCGTCCATGAATGCTAACCGAATTCCTTAGTCTCTTGCATCTTGCCGATCGCCATGCTCAATATAACTCCTTTCATTGTCCGCAGGTCTGGTAAAGAAACCATGGAGAAAGAAGACGAGGGACGATGAAAGAGAGCAAAGGTGCGAGTGAGATGCATGAATCTAATGCGCCTCTCTCGACTTTTTAAACTTCCGAAACTGCCCAGACATATCCTAGCCATCCACCATAAATGAACAGTAAATATGCGGCTTCCAGTGAGGAAAATCGGGAAAGCGCTTTCTATGAATTGGGCCCCATTGAAAGCATGGCACTTCAAGCTCAGCGATTATGCAACGGGCTAGTGAGTGCGAGAAACTCACCATATTCAGATCAACCAACCTAGCAGGAGAGCCTGCAGACGCTTATATTTAACTATTTTTGAATTGTACAACAATATACATTAGATTAGGGGGTCTAAAATACCATTAGTTACTGCATATATTTTTGTATGTTGAAAGCTAAAGTGATACAATTTGAAGTTTTGTGCATACAAACTTATATTTTATTTTGGAAATATAAATGGATGTGTCGAGAAACTTATATATTTGTTGATAAATGAGTCATAAATATTTTTTCAAAATTTCTTCATTTGTTGAATTATAACCAATTTAAATGGGAAATACTTCCATTTTTTCATATTTATTAGGTTATTCAAGATATCAATTTTAGCTATTACAACCAAAGAACTAAACTACCTAGTGAGAGTTCCACAAAAATTTACAACAAGCGTGTGCATGTGATCCACAATAATTTAATTTGACATTTTTGTTTTATTAACTTTTTGATTGGTATTATATATATTATAAGATTTAATATTACAGTTCAAGCTCTTTTACATCCTCACTATGGAGGGATATCTTGAAAATACCCTCATACTCAAGAAGTCCAATTGTAAATACCTCACTTATCGGGAACACAGAGAATGGAAAACAAAATCCAACAACAATAGAAGGCTGGACTTTCATTGTATGCTCCCAGGCGCATATACCTATTTTTTAAATTTATTTTCAAAAAAATTTCGTGAAATTGTTAGCCCAAGTGTATTTAAGGTATGTATAAATTTTTACCATTTTTGGATATTTTTACCTAAAATGCCATTGATTTTTAAAAATCCGAAATAAATATCTAAAAATCTCCAAAAATGGTAAAAAATTATACATATGTTAAATACACTTGTGCTAACAATTTCATGAAAAATTTTTGAAAAAAAAAAAAAAGGTGTAGGCGCAATGCTCCGGGAGCATATGATGAAAGTCCCAGAAGACTATAAGTTTCGAACACCCAACTGATAACTCCAATGACATTAGGGGTGCAACTTAGTACCGGGTCGGTCCGAACCCGCCCGACCCGACCCGACCCGACCCGGTACCAAAACCAAAAATGGATTTTATTTTTTAGATTTTTCCCAAAGTAGACCTGGTTTCAACCCGACCCGTAGAAATCCGAAACCAAACCTGAGTTCACACCAACCCGGTACCAAAACCCGACCCGGTCCGCCCCCGGTGTAATTTATATAATTTTTTTATAAATTATACATGCTTTTTTGTAATATTAATATATAGGTGGCCAGTGTATCAATAGATTGGAATGTTGAACCATTATACTTAGTGTATTTAGATTTAGTTGCTTTGAATAACTGTTATGTGGATTATGTTTGAATTTAAGTTGGCATGATAAATCTATTTTATATCATACTTTCTGTTAGTATGAGAAATCTGTTAGTTTGAATTTCATATTGTAGTATAAATTTGATTCATATTTTAAGTTTATTGGTATGACAAGTGGTCAATTTCTATTTTAGCAATTTGTATGATAATGTTTAGTTTCAACTACAATAGTTTGTATGATATGTTCATTTTCTATTTGCTAAACTTGAGTCATTTTCATTAGCTATTAAATAGAAATGACCAACTAGTCATAAGACTAACTAATTTGCGATTTATTTGTGTCTATAGGGTGTTGAAAAATTGCTTGCAGAGTTCATTCAAAGAATATTGCAGAATTCAGCATGATGTTGTAGAATTCTTTGAAAGGATGTTGCAAAATTTAGCGTGAGGCTTGACTTCATAAACACAGGTATGTATATTCTAATAATTTTCTTTTAGATTATAATTAAATTTGAAAAAAAAAACATTTTTTTGGTAACCCGAATTCTAACCCGAAACCAAACCAAAACCAATGTGAACCCGGTCCTAACCCGAATTAAATTCTTAGGGTTTGGGTTTGGGTTTACTCCAACCCGGTATAACCCGACCCGCGTTGCACTCCTAAATGACATCGCTGCCGACCAACTAAGATAAACTCAGTTGACTTTTATTTTATTAACTTTAATATTCCATTTATATGAAATTTAAAAGTAAAACTAAAGGTAGAAATTTAATTAATAAATTAATTTATATAATTTTTTATGAGTATTTAATTTATCGAATTTTAAAAATAAAAAATTGAAGTGAGTATCAATTTAATCAACAACATAATTTAGATAGTTTTTGTTTTATGAATGTTTAATCTATATTACTTTTAAAAATAAGAAATTAAATTGGATATAATTTAATTAATAAAATAATTTAGATAGTTTGTGTTTTACGAGTGTTTAATTTAGATGATTTTAAAAATAAAAAATCAAAGTGACTATAAATTTAATTAATAAAAGAATTTAGATAATTTTTTTTAATGAGTATTTAAGTTAGATGAATTTTAAAAATAAAAAATAAAGTCAGAATTAATTTAATCAACAAATTAATCTAAATATTTTTATTTTATGAATGTTTAATCTACTTGAATTTTAAAATAAGAAATCAAATTGGGTATAATTGAATCAATAAAATAATTTTAGATAGATTTATTTTAAGAATGCTTAATTTAGATGAATTTTAGAAGTAAAAAATCAAAGTGATTATAAATTCAATTAATAAATAATTTACATAATTTTTATTTTATGAATTTTTAATATATATGAATTTTTAAAAAAGAAAAAGTAATTTAATTAATGAAATAATTTCGATAATTTTTGTTATGATTTTTGTTATGTGAATGTTTAATTTAGATAATCCATTCAAGTAACATATAGAGATTAACATCCATGCATTTAATCAACATATTATATATCTTTTTTTGTCCTCATTCATTTAATAATATTCAAATCCTTCGCATGCTCAATTGGCCGTATTAATGTTGAAAAATTGGTGTATATGACTCTTTTTATAATTCAAACGAGTGAAAATATTTGTGAAATATGCAAAAATATGCGCTATCAATTATGAATTTCAAGCCAAAGCAAGAAATTAATAAAAAAAATGAGCTTATGAAAAAAACTAAGATTCGGCAAAATTTAGAATTTAAAACGTAAATATGTAAATTTAGAGGTTTTATAATGTTAGAACATTATAAATATTTTACATGATTTAACGGTATTTTTTAACATTATAAGGGCTTGGGGTTTAAAAATGTAAACAAAAATTAAACTTTTTAGGATTTAAAAAGCTAATAGCTAAATATCAAGATTTAAAATACTTCACTTCAAAAAAAAGATTTAAAATACAAATATCTAAAGTTACGTGATTTAAAACAACAATAACCCACAAGTTATATGATAACATGTGATGAAAAGTGTACTTTTTTAGCTTCTGTGTTCTTGCGCTGAGATGTAACTACTAGAACCAAAGTTTTTGGAACTAAACTAATTTGTATGTGACACTTATGAATATAAGGTGGAGGAATTTGTCCTTAACAGTTTTTATTTTATGATGTTATGGGTATGTTTAGGAAGTAATAAAACATTTGAAAAAAAAATTGGAATAAAAGTTTTTGAAATAGAAAAAATGATGCGATATCACAGGATAATGATGAGAAATAAAAGAAAATAAAATTAAAATAAATAAACTTGTTATATAGGTAGTTATATAGAAATGATTGAATGTTTCTCTACTTTTATAGAAAATGTGAAGAAAAGAATACAGAATAGAAAAGCTACAAAGATTGAAAATTTTTAAATGAGTGATTCCTAAATATATCTACTTAGTTTAATCAAAATTAGAAATATATTTTAATCAAAATTGCAAAAAACCCCCACATTGTTATGACACCGTTACTATGTCGTCATAATATAAGGATTATTTATAATTATAGTTAACCTGTGTGGAGGTTATTTGCAAAAATTAAATATACAACTTAATTTCTGAAGTTGCAAATATACTTACATATTTTGCATATTTTTATAAATATACACTGTGACAATGTTATAATAGCGTTGGGATTATTTATAATTATGGTTAAACTATGTGGAAGTTATTTAAAATTTTCAAAATTATGCGAGTAAATGTGCAATTTTGATTAAACTAAGTATGTATATTCTCAAATTATCTTTTTTAAATTTAAAAGCTTTGGAAAAGCTATAGAAAATGTAAAGAAAAGATTACGGAATAGAACAGCTATAGAGATTGAAAATCTTTAAATCGAAAAGCTTTTGATTTGAAAAATTTTACATGCAGCAGAACACACACCACACAAAATTTTTGGGCCCGAGTAACAGATGAACCTTCCGAGATTGACCAGCAAGTGCCGCTGTCAATTTTTTTACCCCAGGAGTCGAAAATTGAACTTTTAAATTAATACAAAAATCAAACGCAAAAATCATGGGGGCACGATGGTTATAAGCCTACTAATATTAGGCCTTTAAAATTAAAATGCAAATAACTTTGGCTGTTAATTTTTAGAAAATTTTCTCCAAACTGAGATTATTGATTCTATATAGTCATTCTGATTTTAATTTTTTATTACAAAATAGACTGGCGGATTCTACTGGGTGTAAGAGAAATTAACTATGCTTGAGAAATGATAAATTTTTGGCATAAAAGTGGTCAAATTAATAAAAAAAATAATGTTATATAACGAGGGTAACGATGGGACCTGGTCGTATGCACCCGGGAACATTGAGAGCTCAATGCTCTCGGGTGCATACACCCATTTTTTTTTAATTTTTAAATTTTTTTTTTTGTAAGATTGTTAATTTATATTTATTTAATATGTATATAAATGTTTACCATTTTTGGAGTATTTTAGATATTTATTTTTGATTTTTTAAAAATCAGTGACATTTTCGTAATTTTAGATTACCTAAAATGTTACTAATTTTCAAAAATCAAAATTAAATATCTAAAATACTCCAAAAATAGTAAAAATTTATACACATATTAAATACACATAGATTAACAATCTTGCAAATTTTTTTGTGTTAAAAATTTAAAAAAATGGGTATATGCACCCGGTAGCATTAAGCTCTCAATGCTCTTGGGAGCATACGACTAGGTCGCGATAAGGATCATGAGTAAAAAAAATAAAATTAAAATAAATAAATTAGTCATATGGTAGCCATATAGAAATGATTGCAAAGTAAAATAATTATTTTAAAAAATGTGAATAAATGATTAAAAATTAAAATAATTGCGGAGAGTAAAATAATTTTTATGGAAAAGGTTTTGTTAATCGCCAAACACTAGCACATACGCTGAAGCAGAGCCCTGGATTTCTAGTTTCGGGAAATATGAACTCCCTTGTGCGTAAACTTCTCAAATCGATAGATATCCCCGGCGGGCGGGCGGGAGGAAGGGAGGGAGAGGGCTGCCTTTCTTCATCTTCAAGCAGCCGGCAACTCATCATCCGCGGTAAGGACAGAAGGGGCCAAAAAAAAAAAAAAAAGGCGCTGCTGCCAATCCCTGAAATCTGCTCCTCTTGACAGAATGCGCTTGTGATGTTTCTGCAATCTCTATCAACTTGCGGATTCACGTATTTTACATTATTTTCTATCCTTTTCGGATTATAAAATTGCATATTGTAAAGGTTTTATACGTCATATTGTGAAAAAATATATATTTTTGAATACTTTTCATTTAAATGATTTTTAGAAAATCACTGGGTGATTTAAGTAAGTCGGGCATCTCCCGTTTCCAGCAGATCAATAATCCAACCACGAGTGGTGATCATCAGCTCATCTTGACCGCCCCCATCATCCGGATTTAACTGAAGCATCCATCTTCCATGCTTCTATTTTTGGCAGGCTTCGTGAAAGGCCACAAGCTACGCACAATCTTTCGCGAACAAAAATTCAGCCGTCCGTTGCAGGTGAATCCGCGTTGTGCCCATTCTAGATCTGATCGTGACCATCCAGCTTCAATCCAATTTACAGCCATGGAAGTAGATCATTACAAAGTACTAGGGCTTCCGTTCGAGGAAGATGTTGCCAACTTAAGTTTAGATGAAGGGGCTGTTTGGATTCTATTAAAACTGCGGTGATGTTTTTTACCTATAAAAAAATGTCAGCATCAATGAACCCATAGCGTCAGTTTGTATAATGCATTAAATGTCCGTTACAGGCAATTGTGGGACCCACAGGTTTTGATGCTATATGGCTCTTGTATCAGCAACACAAAAGGTAGGCTGATTGCAGACGGTAGCCGACAGTCAACAGCAAAATTGGGATAAAAATGCACTGAAATGACTAGTTTTCGCCTGCATTCCTAGCAATGATAAATTTTATAAAAAATTTTAAGTTTTTGCCATTGCCAAACGGAAATCAAGAAGGGTTATAAAGCCAAGGCACTTACTTGTCATCCCAACAAACGCCCACGCCGCCTTCTAGAAGCTAACAACTTCCTTCAACATCTTAAGGACCTTGCCTACCAAAAGGCTTTCCATGACCTCCTTCACCCTGTGTCTCCCAAATTGGCTCCAAGCGTCGGAAGATGATGATGTCTAATCTCAAGAGCTGAGAGTAGCACGCCTTTGGTGTCAATTAGGAAGAGAAGGCCCGACAGGAGGATTAGAGGGCTGTTGTGAAGTTTCTGGTGGAGGTGGCGTATATTCGGGAGATGCATGCCAAGAAGAAGGCGTCTGAAGCTATGGCAAAGGCCGTGGAATCAAGGAAGAGGAGGTTGGTGGCTGCTATGGGCATGCCCACCCAGGAGGGTGAGGTAAAGTGCGACAATCTTGTTGCTTCTAGATATCATGCTTATGAAGATTCCATCTTGGAAAAGCTCAGAAAGGCTGCGTAGAAGCAAAAATTATGAAAAGCTAGCATATGAAGAAATTAATTTTGGCATTCTTAGATTATATTTTCCACACCTAAAAAATGCAAAATAAAACGGAGTTCTAATGTTCTTGTTATTGACGATGTATGACAAGTGATGTAAAAATCTGATAGATTGCATATTTATTTGATTCCTCAGTAACTTATGCAATGAGATGATCCTAATTGTCTATGGATAGTGGTTAGGGAAATTGGAGGATTCTCATTGCTTAACCTAGACCTGTTTGGGATTCATCTAAACTATATTAGTCATCCTTTTTCATAGTGACCACTTTGGTTAGGTAGCTATTATTGGTCCCCATCCATGGAATTATTATCTAAAGAAGATCATATTATCTAAAAAAGATCATAAAGATAGGAACTGGCTATGGAAGTGGATGTTTATAATAATTTTCCTTTTTTGATATGTTTCATTCTTTTTTGGTCTTTACGGTAGGCAAGTTTGTTATTTAGTTTATGATGTTATTAGTGCTATTGATGTCTCTACCGTGACAAAAATTTCATATGAAGAAGCACATGTGCTCAATAAGTACATGGGATTTGAAAATATACTTCGAAAGTGGGAAGTAAATTTATGTTTTTATCCATTTATTTACTTGTAATTCCAAGTAGAAGGTAATTCAAGAATTAAAGATAGCCAAAAAATGAGATGGTTAGAAGTGATTAGGAAGGATATGAAAATTCCTAGGCTCCCTCCCTTTTCAAGATGAATTCTTATCTCTGACTCGTTTTTTGGTATGTTGCTCTTCATTCCTCTTTGTTTTCTACTCAATTTTTTGATTTGAGTTGTTTCCAATGAATGATATTAAAAGGAAGATGAAATTCGATTTTATTCCAATCAATGATTGTTGTTTTCGGCTTTTCTATTAGTTTGAACAAATCATCAAAGCTATTTGCATGTGTTTTTTATGTTGTTAGACTACATTACACAAACAAATGATTAAAAATATAGAAAAGTCTCTCATCTCCCATTGTGGGTAATTAGTTGGAGTTTGTATAAGATAAGTTCACATTTTTGTATTCCTATTAATTTGTTCTACTGTTGCTGCTGCTATTTCACTTGTCGATTCATTTAACATCTTGAAGCCATAAATTTTAGTTGTAGCAAATTATCTTTGCCTTTTTTATTGTGGTCGCTTATTAGCTTCAACTACTTGTAAACTATTGCAATAAGCTCCAAAGTACTAAGTATTTGAGGGGTGTTTGTACTTAATCCCTTATCTAGTGGTCATTGCAAATTTTTTAAGCTTAGTTAACAGACTCTATTTACATATATAATTGATTAATAGACAATTTTGGGATAATATTACTAAAAAGCGTCTACTTGAACAATCTATAATTAACTTGGTTAATAAGTATTGAATGTGTTTCTGTTGATGTAAGCTTCAGAGCGTTTCAGAGCATGTTGTCACAAGTTGAGATTTCACAACTCGAAATCTGTGTGACACTTAACTTACTCATACCCTTGTGAGGATTGAGTCAACCTAACCCAAACCAAACAATCAAGGAAGTGGTGACAGAGAGGTAGTGGGCAAGAGGAGAAGTCACTAAGTGAAAGGGAAAAAGGAACTTACATTGATTGAAGGCTTTACAAGAGAACTTGAAGGCTACAAGTAAACTCACTCTTAGAGGTTGAATGAAGAAAACAAACCCTCTCTCCTATTTATAGGCTCCACCCTCCTTCTTGAGTTCATAGGATTGCAACAAGTGTCCCTAAATGGACGATTAGGATCGCTCTTTAGCATCTTTTTACCTCCTCTTTAAAATTCTCTAGAGCTTTCCCAAAATATCTTAGTGTTTTTGGGGATTCTAGAAGATTCAAAGGAAGCCTAGAAGACTCTAGAGTTCTATACACTTTATCATGGAAGAATATTCTAGAATATTCTAGTGCATACATGATTTCTTTATAAGTATGTAGAGGTTTCTTGTATAACTTCTATTGAAATAAGTAGGGTGTGACATCCTTCCCCACCTATTTTCGCGACGTCCTTGGTACGGCCTCATAGAATTCTTGTATCTTATCCTTAAATTGCCACAACAAGTCTTCGGTCTCCCAACTGACCTCAGCGTCTTGTAGGCATTGCCACTTGACTAAGTACTCGTAGTAGGGAGGGATGTCTCATCTTTTGATTTCACAATATGCAAGGATGTATTGCGGCTCTTTGTCGAAGAAAGTGACCATTACCGTTGGTGTACATTCGACTCTCCTTGAGTTGGTTCTTCTAGGTCTTCATAGTACGATTTCAACATACTTAAGTTGAAGACGGGGTGGATCTTGAGTTTATGTGGTAACTCTAGATTGTAGAAAGCCTTTCCCAACTTCCTTAGTACTTTGAATGGACCGTCCTAATGTCATACTAACCTTTTGTGTATCTTTTTTAATATCTTGAATTGTTCGGAGTAACTTTACAAGGACTAGGTCCTCTTTTTGAAATTCCACTAGTCTTCTTTTTCGATCCGCCTATTTTTCCATTTTTATTGATGCTTTCTCGAGGTGGGCGCGAGCCACATCATGTTGCGCATTCCATTCCTTGGCAAACTTAAATGCTCCTAGATTTTTTCGTGTATATTTAGTTATCAAGGTGAAAGGAGTGAGTGGTTACTACTCTGTTGCCAACTCAAAAGGGCACTGTCCTATTGAATCATTCCTTTATAAGTTGTAGGAGAATTGGGCCATATCCAACAACTTAGCTCAAGCTCGTTGATTGACACTCACGTAGTGCCTTAGGTAGAGCTCCAATAAAACAGTTACCCTTTCGGTCTGTTTATCAATCTGAGGATGAAAGCTTGTTGAGAAGTTCACGTCTGATCCTAAAAGCTTGAACAAATTTGTCCAGAACTTCCCTGTAAACCTGGGGTCTTAATCATTAATGATCATCTTAGGCATACCATATTTCATGATATGATTTAAGAATAATCAAGTTGCCTCTTTTGTTGTGCAGTCTGGTGGAGTCGGGATGAAAGTTCCATATGTATTGAATCGATCTATGATCACCAAGATGGATCCAGATCCTTCTGACTTTGGGAGACCAAAGATAAAATCCATTAAGACGTTCTCCTATGGTCTTTCCATAATGGGTAGCGGCTCTAGTAGGCCTCCAAGTTGTTGTTGTTTCACCTTATCTTGTTGACAGACCAAGCATGTACGAATATATGACTCCATATCATAACATTACTAAGGCTAGAAATAAGCTTGGCTAACTAGGGCCAAGGTATGTGCCCTGCTAGAATGAACTACCCATCTCGAGTCATGGCATTCCGAATTATCTCCTTTCTCAGGCTTCCCCACTTTGGTACATATACTATCGCCTTTAGTGAATATGGTTCACCCTTTAGCCAAAATTGCCTTATTTTCTCTTCTTTTCATCTCTAAGATCTTTGGGGCGAGAGGGTCATGAGCCAACCCTTCTTTGATACGATCCAACATCGGACATACTGGCTGGCTGATGGCAGCAAGCTCTACTTTACGACTTAGGGTGTCGGTCACATGATTCACTTTTCTAGGCTCATATCCATCATATAATCACACTAGGCTAGAAAGTCTTGTCACCATACTTGTTTTGGGCTAAGTTTCTTTTGAGTTTGGAAGTAGCTTGTGGAACATTATGTCTTGATAATAAAGTGGAAACTAAGGAGATAACGTCTCCATGTATGAAGGCAATGGACTACTGCGGTCATTTCCTTCTATTGTACTGGGTGTGCATCGCCTTTAAGTGTTATTGAGTTTATGACTTTCATGGGTGTTAGGATGCCCTTTTTGCATCGGTACCCTGCCAATAGCAAAGTCAGAGGCATCCGTGTGACATTCGAAAGGCTTGTCATAGTCTATCAATTTCAACATGGGCTCTTCAGTGATTGCTCTCTTGAGCTCGTCAAATGCTTCCTAACATTCTTCCGACTATATCCATGCCCTTTCCTTCTTAAGTAAGTTAGTCAGTGGGGCAACCGTTTGGGAGTATCACTTGATATATCACCGATAGTAGTTGACAAGTCCAAGAAATGATCAGAGCTAGAGTATTGTAGTAGGTGGATTCCAATCTATAATAGCCTTCACTTTTTCCCCAACTCTCTATCCTTTATCTTATGACCTGAGAAAGATACTTCTCTTTAGCAAAGAAGCATTTTTCCCTCTTGATGTAAAGCTCATTATTCTGGAGGACTTGAAAGACCTTCAAGTGTTGAATATGTACCTCCATGGTGGTACTATAGACCACAATGTCATCCAAATATACTACTACAAATTTATCTAAGTAGAGATGAAAAATATTGTTCATGAGATATTGTCCATGAGGGTGAAAAAGTAGTTGGAGCATGGATGAGTCCAAAAGGCACAAGCAAGAACTCATAGGATCCGTACCTTGTTACGCAAGTCGTCTTCGGTTTGTTACCTTTAGCAATGCGGACTTGATAGTACCCTGATCATAAGTCTAGCTTGGTGAAATATCTAGCTCTACTAAGTTAGTTGAAGAGATTGGTGATCAATGTGATATGATACTTGTTCTTCACAGTGATCTTATTCAACGCCCGGCAATCGATACATAGCCATAATGATCCATCACGCTTCTTTTGGAAGAGCACTGATGCACCATATGAGGTTTTGGATGGTTGAATGAAGCCAACATCTAGTAAGTCCTTCAACTGCTTCCTTAGTTCTTCTAATTCTTTAGGAGACATCCGATATGGTGTCATAATGGGGGCTTTGCTTCAGGCTCCAGCTTAATGATCTACCTCCCACAGAGGTGGTAGCTTCTTCGGCAACTTGAGTGGCATTGGATCCTTATACTCTTCGGGACCCACACGTATGCCTTTAGGTATCTCAAGAAAAGGAGTTAGATCCTCATTCATTTTCAAAGTCGCAAGGTATGTATGTTTCTTACTTTGAGACCTTTAGAGAGTTGCATTGCTGACAAGGTCTTTTCCTTTGGTTCAGTTTCCCTCCTCAAAGGTATCATGCATACATCCTTGCCACCCATGATGCATAAAGAGTTGACGTAATGGAGAGGAAGAGCTTGTACCTTATTTAGGAATTCCAGTCCTAGAACCACAGAGAAGTTGTTCATATGCATGATTGAAAGATCAACCTTACCCTTCTATTCTCCAATCGACACCTCTACATCTCGAGCCATACCCATTGGGGTTTTGGCTGTGGTATTTACAGTCTTCAGCCACCCACCCTCATTTGTGATCTTGAGGCTTAATCTCTTGGCCTCATCCTCAGTCATAAAGTTATGTGTTGCCCTCTTGTCGATTACTTCCTGACTTTTTTTGTCATTGATCTTTATGGGTGCATATAGTAGCCCCTTGGCTAATGACATTGGTGTTTCACATTACTATATTTAAGAATTATAGAGTTCTCATCCTAATCTCCTTGTTTGGGTCTTCATGGGACTTTTCATCAAATTCTGTCACAAAAGCAATTAGAGATTTCCTTTTTAGGTACTCAGTCACATAATGAGTACCATCACATATGAAATAGTTAACTAATTTGGAGGATCCTTTCGCTTTGCCCTTGTTTTTTGGGTCATTTTGTTTGCCTTAAGTTGGAGCTCTTGGCTTATCACTCTTCTCTCTCTTACACCATTCTTCTTATGACTCTTTTTATCTTTAGTCTTAGAAGAGTTTCCTTTCTTGACTTCAACTAAGCTTTCGGCTGCAGCTATGGTCGAAGCAAGATCTTGTATATTTTTGCATGCTAGTTCCTGATTCACCCATGATTCTAATTTGTTCATGAAGAAGAACTTCTTAAGCTCCTCAGGTAAATTAGGGATTTTGAGAGATCTATTAGTGAACTGATCTACGTAGTCCATGATCGTGCCTGTGTGCTTAAGGCTTCGAAGCTTGGCTTTTGCCTCATCCTTTACATCCTTAGGATAAAATTAATCCTTAAAATCACTTTTGTATTCTTCCCAAGTGGAGATACAAACTGTACATTTTTAGATGTCTTCCCTTTGATGTTTGCACCAGGTTTGGCTGAGTTAGTGAAGCAGAAAGCTATCGTGCGGATCTTCTTTCCATCATCCTCCATTCCCAAATACTCAAAGTATTGCTTTAGTTCCCATAAGAAGTTATTTAGCTCCATAACATCCCTCTTTCTACCATAAGTTTTGAGTTTGGAAACATCCACCCTTACCGAGTCTGGGGTCCTTGTGGCCCATGAGGCGACCGCAGCCTTGCACAATACTACATCCTCTTTTTGAGCCTTGATGTCGGCATCCAAGTTGTACACCCCGACATCCATGCCTTCTAATGCTTCAACCCTTTTAAGTAGTAGCTCAAGCTTGCCATCGATCTCCTGACGCAGCATGCTAGCGGTAGAGTTGATGGCTGTCATCATGTCTTCCTGGAGCTCTCCATTGTCCCCCGTGGATGTAAGCTCATCAAGATGTGGGACAATATGGTTAAGCTGCTCAGCCATTGCCTCGATGACTTGCTTTACTTGTTTTATCCTTCCCTCCATGGCTATGATGACGTCCTCGGATGATGATTTCTTGGCCTTACTCGTACGAGCTTCCACATTAGTAAGACTTGAAGGGTCCATGATCTCCTTTATGTAACATGACTTTGGTACCAACTGTCACAAGTTGGGACTTCACAACTCAAAACCTGTGCGATACTTAGCTTACTCACACCCTTGTGAGGACCAAGTAAGCCTAATCTGAACCAAACACTCAAGGAAGTGGTGGTAGAGAGGTAGTGGGCAAGAGGACAAGTCACTAAGTCAAAGGGAAAAAAGAATTTATATTGATTGAAGGCTTTACAAGAGAACTTGAAGGCTACAAGTGAACTTACTCTTAGAGATTGGATGAAGCAAATGAGTCATCTCCCCTATTTATAGGCTCCACCCTCCCTCTTGAGTTCATAGGATTGCAACAAGTGTCCCTAAATGGACGGTTAAGATTGCTCTTTAGAATCTTTCCGCCTTCTCTTTGAAATTCTCTAGAACTCTCCCAAAATATGTTGATATTCTTGAACATCCTAGAGGATTCAAGGAAAGCCTAAAAGACTCTAGAGTTCGATATACTCTACAATTCAAGAATATTTTAGAATACTCTAGTGCATACATGATTTTTCTACAAGTATATGAAGGTTTCTCGTGTAACTTCTATTGAAATAAGTAGGGGTAACAATGTGCATGTTATTTTTAAAGTGGATTTCTTTCTATCAATATTTATAAGGGGCTTTTTGGTTCATCTTATCATATGACTTCTTCTTTGGTGTGACTCACTTGAGAAGTTAAAACACATTACTGAAATAAGCACAAGTAAGCCAAGAAAATGCCCAAGATATTTGAAAATAAAGTCCGGTAGCTACTAATCAGTAGGGTTCGGATTTTGTCCAATCTACATGTATATGTAGCTTTATTGTTGTTTTTTCCTCAACCAAATGTTTCTCATTTTTAAAATTTTTAAACTTCTCATTTACATAAATCAACCAAATTAAAATGTTTGGCTTATGGATGTATAGGGTTTACTAATATGGGTTGAACATGTAGGATTTAAGCTATTTGTCAGCTAGATTTTCTAGCAATTAGTACATTTACCACTTTTTATGCCCAAAATGTGCTTCGTGCTGCTAGTGCAAAACATGACTTTATAAATTGTTTCATTGTTAAATTTTTCAAATAATTCTTTATTTTCTTAGAATACCCAAAGGTGGCTCATAGATTATTGCAGATCAAGGTCTTCTAAATCATCCTTTCCTTGCATGTTTTGATGACACAAATTATTTCTCGAACTATTTTTCGAAAGCTTGTATTTCTCTGTTTACAATGCGTAGCAGACATCTGACAGAGATGAGAGGTGATTTGATACATTGCATTTCTCAAATATAAAAAGTGATTATTAAACATAAAGAGCATCTTTAGAAAAGAGATTAGAGAAGAAAATGAGAAGAAATGTTCTTTCGAGTTCAGATATTATTTGCATTCAAACTTATTAGAAGGTTAGCAAGAGTAAGCTTTTGCTGACTTCTTTTGATTTTGGGTGTGTTTGATAAGTAATAAAACTTTTGATAAAAAAATTTTGATGTAAAATTTTTTAAAATGAGAGAAAATGATGTGATATGATAGGGATAATAATGAAGACTAAAGAGAATAAAGTTAAAATAGTTAGGTTAGTTATATAGGTAGTTGTATAGAAATGATTGAAAAATGAGACAATTGTATAGTAAGATATGAAAAAATAATTAAAAGATAAGATAGTTGTAAAAAGTTAAAAGTTTTAGATTGAAAAGGTTTAGGTTAAAATATTTTGTGTATTGCAAAACATGCCCTTTGTTAAATTTAAGTAATCTTATTTACATGTTATATGATGTTTAATCTAAAAGGTTTAGGTTAAAATATTTTGTGTATTGCAAAACATGCCCTTTGTTAAATTTAAGTAATCTTATTTATATGTTATATGATGTTTAATCTAAAAGGTTTAGGTTAAAATATTTTGTGTATTGCAAAACATGCCCTTTGTTAATTTTAAGTAATCTTATTTACATGTTATATGATGTTTCAATTTTTTTTGCATGCATTGATTTTTAACGAGAAATAGACATCCAAACAAATTGTTGGATTTCACCTGCCCCTGCAACATCTTAAAATTTTGAATTTTCTTAGCTCATGACTTGCTTGTTAATGATCCTACTTTTCTTTAGTAAATCAGTCTATTGTATTTTGTTTCCTTCTGGTTTAGTTTCTTTCCGGGAATAATCTTTGTAACAATTTTCTTTTGGAGAATTTCTCCTTCTGTTTGGCTAGTATTTCGCTATTTACACAAAACTATATTGACACATCTTTGTCTTTTCAATCTTGACCATGCGTGCATTTCAGGATTAAGTGGCAAATTGCGTTTATCATTTTCACTTTTTTTAACGAAATTTTTAATTTTAATTTACATGATGCAATGTGTGATTTGTGTCATTTCTTCCTTCTAGAGAAATTTTTTTGGCAGGTATTTGTTGTCCTAGGTGTGTTGTTTGTCTTAACGATAGATGGCTATTGAAAGCATGATTTCTCTATTTCAGCCCAAAGTACTATAGTTACATTAGCTTGCTAGTGGTTCGATGATTATGTACTGAGTTGGTTAATAAGACTTATGTTGTATGTGTTTGCTTTGTTTAAGGGCAAACATTTCAAAATAAAACTTTTC
Organism: Annona cherimola; assembly: GCA_030490835.1. Lineage (NCBI taxonomy): Eukaryota > Viridiplantae > Streptophyta > Magnoliopsida > Magnoliales > Annonaceae > Annona > Annona cherimola. Next base: position 71,301,974 of record CM059977.1, read on the forward strand.
AATCGAAAAATTTTCACTCTTCACAACTATCCCATTTTTATTATTTTTTTACATCTTCTTATACAACTACCTATATGTTAGTTATTTCTAAACAACTATCCATACAACTAACCTATCTATTTTAGCTTTATTTACTTTAATATTAATCATTAATCTTATCATATCACATAATTTTTTCCTAATTTAAAGACTTTTATACTAAAAACTTTTCATCCAAAAGTTTTATCGCTTCCCAAATACATTCAAAATTGATTAGTTGTTAGCTTTTCAGTTGGTTGACTAGCATAAAGCTCCAATTTATCTTCTTGGGTTATGGTTTGAGGCCCTTCTTTTTGCTAGAGTTGTTGAGAAACTTATATTGTTGCATGAAAAGTACTTCCATTCCTTGCAAAACTCTATCAATGCATACAAAGTGCTTTGTTATTATTACTCTAGAATTTACAGTTTTAAGCATTAATATTTAATGGTTTGTTCATTATTAATTTATATTTGGATATTCATAGGGACATATTATTTAGTTGCCTATTTGTATGATATCCAGAAGCCTAAAGTAACCATGTTGGTTAATTTATCATGTCTAATCTTGTTCTTCATTAGTTTTAGGGTCACTATAATTTCTATGCAAAAAGTTAATTGGGGCAACATTTTATGTTGCTTATTTTGGAATTGCAAGATGGTTGGAACAAAAACTTGAAATCGTTGCTAGTGCCACTGGTAGAGTAGGTTCAGGAGCTGTAAGATTAATTTCTTCTGCTCCTTATTAGATGCTTGATATTATTTTTCTGAGTTTGATATCCATCAAGTGTCTTTTATGGTCTTTTTTTCTCCTCCTTGTTGCTTTTATGGACCTTCTAAAACTTCAATTTCAAGTGGAGGTGTGCATCCAGAGTGCACAGAAAGTGCAGAATTTAGCTGAGGTACAGAGTTTGTCGATATTAAAATCAAAGAATTCTTATTGCGTTTTTCATTTTTAGCATATTGGTGTTTAAAAATCGTTGTCTTTTGTAAAGTCTTAAGTAAAGGAACTTGATGATGAGGGCACATACAAACACTTTGAGAGTTAAACATTAGCTCTTATTTTCAACATGTGTTTTTTGTATAGGAAAAATTTCCTATACCCATAATATTTGACTATTATTTCTTTCGTACACATAATATTTGGCTATTATTTATTTTGTACCCACGATATTCTAGAAATTTTCCTGATACCTACAACATTTTATTCATAATTTCTTAGATGTCCATGCCCTCACTTTCAGCCTAAACGGATGTTAACTATATGTAGAAATGATAATTTTACCCCCCACATATTATATAAACAAGGATGAAATAAATTCCTGCTATGTTTTTATTATAATTTGAACAAAAAATACATTTGATCTATTTGAGAGAAAATAGGTAGGGATTCCATTTGGAATCTTTGTTTAAAAATGGTGTGAGATAAAATTGACATTTTTGCAGGCAGTCGATGTCCGTTTGGGTTGAGAATAACATCATGGGCATCTAGAGAATTATGAGTGAAATGTTGCGGGTGTCGGATGAATTTGTAGAATGTTATTGGTACGAAAGGAATAGTAACCAAATGTTGTGGGTATGTTGGGAATTTTCCCTTATATATATATATTACTCAAGAAATTGATTTTTTTAGTTCACTAGGCATATAGATAAACTGTAGGAGGCTTAAAATAACAACTTTGGCATCTACCTGTAGTTGGATAAGCTTGACATTAGGGACATAATCAGGGACGGAAGTTGAGGAGAGCACTTGCTTGTTCTAAGCAATTAGCTCAAATCAATTTCTTAGTAAAAGCTGGAGACGTAAGAATCTAGTATAATTTTCGTTTACAGATTATTGAAATTCAGTTGAATCATTGGGCATCCGAGAGCTACTATTGTTTGACTATATATTTTTAATGTTCATAAATGTTTGCAACATGTAAGACAAGCTAAGCAGTTCTATTAGAAGAGACCTTGATGGAGAAGCATGTCAAGAGAAAAAGATAAGTAGAAGGTATAGAGCTTCCATCTAGAAGGAAAGACTCTAATTCACATTCAAAATCTGTTAGGAGTTCATCTTAGTCATTTGAATTTCTTTGTTGTAATTACTGTCGTCTAGCAAATTTCTCATGTAAAATTATGTTATATCAGGTTGTGAAGTATGTATTAAATTTATTCATATTTTCTTAGGGTGTAAAAGAGATTTTCATATGCAAATAGAGATTATTCAATTTTTTCATGTTAATATAATTATTTTTATTTTATTGTGATTTATATATATATTTAAAATCTTGGTTTGAAATTTTTTTGATTGGTCTTTATACACTGTGATAACTAGTTATATCAGGTTGTGAAGTATGTATTAAATTTATTCATATTTTCTTAGGGTGTAAAAGAGATTTTCATATGCAAATAGAGATTATTCAATTTTTTCATGTTAATATAATTATTTTTATTTTATTGTGATTTATATATATATTTAAAATCTTGGTTTGAAATTTTTTTGATTGGTCTTTATACACTGTGATAACTAATATTACAATCAGACACCTTCACAGACCTCAACAATGAAGGATTTTTTCTGTACTATATTCAGGGGGACATTAAATAACACTTCATCATTAAGGGAGATTGACAAATGGTTACCTGTACTTACAGCGGGTCGAACTCGCACCTACCCCTTTGATGGCATGAGGTGCGACCATTAGGACATCGCCCTTGGTTATTTGTTTCAATTTATTATGTGTGTTTTTATAATTCTAAAAAAATAATAAGCAAACACAATGAAAATTTTGTTGTAACTAACTAATAAAATGGTTGGAAGATAATGGCAACAAATTTCTTATTAAAATTTGCTGTCGTTACCTTAATGTTTTTGACCAACAAATGTTGCAATAAATTTTTTTGTTGCCGATAATGGTGGCAATGATTTTTTTTTTTTTTGTGAAATATCTTGTTGCTGTAATTGTTGCATTCTATTGTAGTGATATTTTTATGATATAAATTAAATAAGACGACTTATAACGCAGTGAACAGAAAGCCGGATTTCTTACACAACCTTACGACTGATCAGTTATTAATTTATATTTGGTATATCAGTAGCCGAAATGTTTGAATTAATTTTAAAAAGGATAAAATATCATTGCATATTTCTAAATTTTTAAAGAAATACTTTTATTTTTCTTAAATAAAAAGATACATGTTTATGTCTAAATATAATGAGTATTGTGATGTAAACTGTCATCCACTAGATTTAATTTTTTATTAAAAGAAATAATTAAAAAGGAAAATATAATGACAAAATTACTTGTTGTAAATACAAAATCACTTACTCTAAATAGGAAATAATATTTTTCTTAACATGAATAAAAGTAATAATTTATGGAAAAGATTCATGGAATTTTCCCTCTATTTCACACATTCAAGTAAATCCAAAAAAAAAAATATAGAAGTGACACTAATCGTAAAAAATACAACATCTAAAAACTGTATTTTAAAATAAAATTATTAATATATAATCAAAAAAGTCAAAATAAAAACTAAATAACATAAATAGATAGGGCAATACGCATGTATGTATGCCCTTTTTATTAGTTTTCAAATATAAAAATGTTAAATAAATTTAAAAGGTGCCAAATTTAATAAGTGGAAAATTTAGAAGTGCTCATACATATATAAAAATAAAATATTTGATTATTATTATCGGTAATTTGCCCAATGTTTAAGTGACTTTGTGGGATTGTTTAGAATGTAAACAGTAATGCATGCTGCAATGTATGCAGAAGAATCTAGCGTGCTGCTCATATCAGATTATGCTGCTGCTTGGTTGGTGTTGCTGGACTTCAGGCTACACCAGTGGAGACGACAGCCATGGACGATGGGAAGACCCTTATTACGACGACGACGAACAAACAGCCCTGTTTTCCATCCTCCGCCGCACACTTTCTGTCTCTGCAAAACGTGGAGGGCAAGCGGAAGGCCTAGAGACGACAGCTAAGGGTGCAACTCGGGTCGGGTTATACCGGGTTTGAGTGAACCCAAACCCTAAGCCAACCGGGTTGGAGTAAACCCAAACCCAAACCCTAAGAATTTAATCCGGGTTCGGGTCGGGTTGGTATTGGTTTGGTTTCGGGTTAGAATTCGGGTTACCAATAAACTGTTTTTTTTCCAAATTTAATCGTAATATAAAAGAAAATTATTAGAATATACATACCTGTGTTTATGAAGTCAAGCCTCACGCTGAATTCACAATATCCTTTCAAAGAATTCTACAACATTATGCTGAATTCTGCAATATTCTTTGAATGAACTCTACAAGCAATTTTTCAGCACCCTATAGACACAAATAAATGATAAATTAATTAATTTTATGACTAGTTGGTCATTTCTATTTAATGAAAATGACTCAAGTGTAGCAAATAGAAAATGAACATATTATACCAATTTTGTAGTTGAAACTAGACATTATCATATAAATTGCTGAAATTGAATTCAAACTGAATATTTATCATACAAATTACTAAAATAGAAATTGACCACTTGTCATACCAATAAACTTAAAATATGAATCGAATTTATACTACAATCTGAAATTCAAACTAACAGATTTCTCATACTAACAGAAAGTATAATATGAAATAGATTTATCATGTCAACTCAAATTCAAACATAATCCATATAACAGTTATTCAAAACAACTAAATCTAAATACACTAAGCATAATTGTTCAACATTCTAATCTAATTTAAGTGCAATCCAAATTTAAAATGACAATATAAACAAATCTCAAGTTTAAATAAGTTTACATCCACTTTTAAACAAATTCAAAATTCAAATGAGTTCATGTCTCCAAAATTTTCAAAAAAACTAAAAAACTATTCAAAGACTTTCAAGTAGTTTCTCTCTTGATTTCCTTCTGCATTTCTAATGTCAAGTTCTTTCTCCTCGATTTACATCTTTGAAAATAATATGCATCAACTTAGACAAAAAAAATGCATACAACTGTTAACAATAAAAAGATAATAATCATAAAAAATCATCTTAGAAATTAAGTTACCTCAAGCATGATTTTGGTAATGGAGGAAGAGATGATTTGTTTGAACTAGAGTTAGTAATGCTTGAAACATGTATAAATATTAATATTACAAAAAAAACAAATATAATTTATGAAAAAATTATATAAAATACATCGGGTTCGGACCGGGACGGGTTTGGTATCGGGTTGGTGCGAACCCAGTTTTGGTTTCGGGTTTCTACGGGTCGGGTTGAAACCGGGGCTATTTGGAAAAAATATAAAAAATAAAACCCATTTTTGGTTTTGGTACCGGGTCGGGTCGGGCGGGTTCGGACTGACCCGGTACCAAGTTGAACCCCTAACGACAGCCCTTCTCTCCGATGGGTTATTTCCACGTCTCGGTTTCAGCATCGTGCTTTTCCTGATGGGAGTCTTTGCAAATTTCAAATTTGCCTCGTCGGTGGGTTTTTTCCAAAAGACCCCTCAAGCATCCAACGACCTGAATTTTCAGCGCCTGAATCGACGCACTAGATGGATGTATTGGACAAATCCACATATCCGATGCATCTGATATGAGCAGCGCCCAGATATTAATTGGACATAAATAAAAGTTTTGTTTCTTCTTTTGTCAACTAAAGATATGTTTGATTTAGCATTAAATAATTTAAAATGACTTAAATATTCATGTATTTAAAAATTCAAGATAAATATATATATATATTTAAAAATGGTAAATTTAGTTTATAAATTAAATATAACTAGATTAACATATTTACAGAAAAAAAATTTAAAAAAAATTTTTGGACAGAGATTTCAGACCGGTTTGAAATGATAACTTAACAGACCGCATACATAATGTTTACACAAATACTAACAGTTAAAAGGTTCTAGTACTCGAAAATCAAATCTTTTTAATGGTGGGTGAAACCATTGAAAGAATTTATAATCATAGGTGTAGTTAGTAAAAAATAACCGGTATAATTAAAATATGGTAGGTTCCAAGGTTCGGGTATTCGAAACCAACCAAAATCACTAATATATATTCAATATCTTTTTATGAAATATGTTATGTCTTTGTAGACATAAAATGTATTTTTTAAAATATAGAAACTTATTTAATTTATCTATTATTTAGTATATCTAATAAATGCATTTTAAAATATATTATTATCGTATTGATCATAAGTTTTTAAGTAAAAATTATATTAAGATTATGATTTTCAATATAATATAGATGAAGACTAATGTAAAGAACTAATTTGGAATCAGATTCAAACTGACCTTAAAAAACAGAGTATGGAATCGACCCAACTTAAAATAAATAGGATAGTAGTTTTTAAAAATAGAGTAAAGGGTAGAGTTGACCCGAATGAAACCTAGTTGACACTAGTTATAACCCTTCTTTAGAAGAAGAATATGTTGATATATTGCCATAAATTTCATCATAAATAAATAAAATGAAATACCAGATTTTTCCTTTAGATGCACTTGTATTTGGAAATATGTAGTGCCATTCATAGCAATTTTTAAACAAAAACCCAAAATAGAAATTCATGTTTTAGAAGACTGTTTTAGGTATACTTGTTGTCCTGTGCAAATCGGCATCTTCCCGCTCCAAGATCAACAATGATGCGTAACCTAGCAGACCTCTTCAGCAGGTTTTTGTTCACAAGAGAGCTTTCCGTTGATAGAGGAATTGAGGAACCCGAAGATGGAAATAAGTAGGCGATTTTGCATTTTGGGCAGATTCAAATCTTCTTACATTTTCGGGTACACAAAACTGGTAAAGTTGCACGCATGAGCTCCATTAGATGGGATGGGTCCAAAATGACTGCCAAAAGCCTTAACTTTTGTAGAAAAAAGTTTGAGATTTTTATAAATATATTTACAAGATTTGACCAATATTACATTTGTGTCCCTAAGTTAGCCAAATTTGCAAAAATACCATAAGATTTGTATAAAATTGCAACTGTGTTAGAATAGTTAGAATAGTTAGACTTTTATTTAAAATGATGATAACGCCCTTTAAGCTAAATCATACACTTTGGATTTTTGAAAATATCGCAAGCCTATTTGCAAAAAAAAATCTAAAATAATAACAATCTTAAAAATATATAAAATAATAAAATGACAAATATATCTATAATATTTGAAAAATTTATAAGTTTATCACTTCGGTTAAAAGGGCATTATCGTCATTTTACATAAAAGTCTAACGACATCCTAATCGAAGAGATACGGTTGTAATTTTATTCAAATTTTATAGACATGCTTGCAAATTCGGTAAACTTAAGGACACGGATGCAATATTAGTCAAACTTTGTAAGTATATTTATAAAAATTTCAAAAAGTTTAATGTGCTACAGTGTGTATTTAAAAAAAAAAAGGCATAAATCTAAGCTTTTCCCAAGAGTCGGGATTCTATCTGTTGTGTGTAGAACTCGCTAAAAATGGATTTTTAAGCATCCATCCAAATACGTCGTCCGAGGTAAATAAGCACGAAATTTTTTTGCATTGCACGGTCAAATTGGCCCTAAATCAATTAAGTTATGTTTAGTGCAGCTGAAACTGAAATATTAAAATAATGTACAAAAGATCTAAATATCTTTGTAATTATTTGTGATGATATAACGACAATATTTTGAATAAAATTTAAAATTCAAATAATAATTTAATTAAGAAATATTTAAAAATATATAGATAGAAACTGAAGAGAAAATCTGTATCGAAATGTTTGACCAATAATTTATATTTAAAACTAAAAGTATAGAACTGTGACTAATAATAAAGAATCACCACTTTTAAAAATTGTATTTGTAAAGAAAATTATTATAGATTAATCTAAAGTGTCAAAAATAAATAAATAAATAAATAAATAAGTGGGGCCGTATGCATATACTCATGCCATTTTGAGTAGTTTTTAAATATAAAAATACTAAATAAATTTAAAAGGCCAAATTAGAAGTTGAAAGATCTAAATAGTGCTCACACATTTACATAAAATATTTTCTATTTTATATAAATCGACCAATGTTTAGGTGACCAAACGAGAATATTCAGAAATGTAAATCGTAATGCATACTACAGTGTATACATAAAAATATGTTAATTGGATTCATAAGAAAGCTTTATTAAACCAAAGCTTTGTTTCCTACTTTGTTAACAAAATGCACGTTTGATTCAACATTGATGGTTGAGAAGCTCCTCAAGTTAAATAAGTATAGAAATTTTGATTGGCTAAAATAAAATTAATTAGGGCCTATGTTGGCTACACTAATTTTAGGATACAAATTTTAACGCATAGAACTTCTTAAAAAAATCTACATGAGTCTTAAGATTTCTGTAAAAGCTAGAATTTTACTTTCTATGCACAAAATGCGGCAAAAAATGGACTTTTTAAGAATATATTGAAACACGAATATATATTTTTTCTTACATAAAAAATATATGTTTTTCAAGGAACATAACACAAATGCATGTCTAATGAGGAATGAGTCCACCCTTCTTGAATCTAGAAGAACACTCACGGAAATAATCTCAGTGACAGAAGTTGAGCCTTCTCACATTATAACAGGCTTGGATTGACACCATGATGTCATCATGGCATCAGCGAACTTAAGGACCTTAAATAATGTTGCAACTCTTAAGCTGCACCAAAAATGCCTAGCATTAAATGCGGAATTGACCCTTATGGAAGATAAAGCTGGCTCACCCATCATAAACCAGTTCATCACGACATTAGGCACATGTTGCCCCAAGGTTAAGCCATGTATAAAAGCCAAGGAACTTTTCTAATGAAATATGTTTTCTACGTAGAGAAAACTCTTTAACCTTGCATTCTCAGCTTATTGCAAACTCTAAATAGTAGAACTTCCACCTCATTAGCCTTGTGGCTTTTGACTGATCTTATTTTCATAAATCACTTTTTCATTTAAATCTCGTATCTCATTTATCTCTCTCCCTATTTTAGGTGATTTACGCACTTAATTTAGTTTGGTTAAACCCATTCCAAATTTAGACTCATCACTGGTGTCATCCATCGAATGATTTTCTAAATTCTTCCCCACATGTCTTATTACCTTAGTTCCATTATCAGTTGATCCAAAAAAATGGTTGTTAGTAAATATAAAAAACTAGACCATCTGTGAATACTTTTAATAAGATATTTCAAGGTTAGATAATAAGCCGTAGGAGATTAAGCTATAAGAAACTAGTAAGAAAGAGATGAATGCCAATAGGGAAGAAAGTGCCCAAGGCTCCATTTCCTATGCAGAGTATGACAATCTATTGCATCTTGTCATACATTTGTAGTAGAGCTCCATGTCGGGCAAACAAGTGTCGTCCCCTTAAGTCTATTATTCTATTGCCAAATATATTGTTGACCAGTGGACCACAACCTATAGCCTAACAATCATGATATCCATGGCCTTGCGTGCCTCCTCTTCCATTCACATGGATGCCCCTCCTCAAATGGGGGATATTAATATAATGTAGGCACCCTAGTTCCTAATATGTTTACTCAAATTACTGACTTTTGTAACCTGCTGACATACCATCTTTGAGTTCAGTTTATCGTTGATAGGTTCCAAATCCCTAAGAAGCCAATTTCCAAGCCAACATTTGACCCTACTGACTACATGATTAAGTTTGATACCCCCCAAGATCTCATAATGGCATCTGAGGATCTAAAATGCAAAGACTTCTTGTCCATCCTTGATGAGCAGGGCACAATATGGTTTGCTTTCCTTGCTCTAACGGCATCGGCCTGCCATTGTAACTCAACTAATGTGTACTAGATAGTTCTCAAAAAAAATCATTATGGGATTATGTTGCTCATTTTAATACGAAGACCAAGAAGGTATCATGCCTTCCTACGAAGGTTTCCATGCCAGCCTTGATCTAAGGGATCAGATACAAGTGCTAAATAAAGAATTCATTCCATAACCACCGCAATCATCTGTGAGCTAATTGAGCATGTAATCTAACATATTTCTAGTGAGGAGGCCAAGAAATGGAATGGTTGTACTTGCAAACTCATGGGTCCACCATCTATAAGAACCTAACATAATCAGGGCCTCAACAGATAAAAGGAATCCCAAAATCTATTGTCGCTACCATGAAGAGATTGGCTATTCAATTGAAGAGCATTGAAACTTAAAAGATGTTATCGAAGAGAAAATAAGAGCTGATCAGTTTGTAGACCTTGCTATATGGGTCTAGGTTAGAACCTAACAAGAGGTGCCCCATCTTGCATAGGAATAGGTCCTCATGCTAGGTACCAACCCTTAACCTGTTCGTGTCATTTACACTATATTGGGAGAGGCGATAATAGTGGTTCTACCATGCACTAGTAGAAGAACTACTTTATATATTGACATACACACTAAGAGATAGAGGTAGGGGGATGAAGATGCCCAATCCATCGTATTCCTACTTGATGACTCCCTCATCATAACAATCAAATTGTATAATTCCTTATCATTGGGCCCTAGTAGATACTAGAAGTTTAGCAGACATCCCACTCCCGAATACTTACCAACATATGAGCTCGAACATGTGAAATCTACACTGCTATCCCCATAAGCTGTGTAGCACGAGTTGAAAGAATCATTGCCCTAAACCTTTGCATCACTTAGAGTAATTGGTCATGCACTTTAGAATCAAACTTTTCAGTGTTGGGTTTGCTTTCACCATATAAGGCCTTCCTAGGAAGAGGAATATTAAATAAGCTACAACTAGTAATATCAAATCGACCCCATGTAGTGAAGGAATCATATTAGGTAACCAATGGATAGCAAGACATTGTTACCATACTTCTTTGAAATAGTTCGCACAGTCACCTATCAGATGACAAATGAAGAAAGAATAAAATCTAGAATAGTTGAAAGAAAATGAGAGACTCTCCTCTATTGAGGAGCTCATAACCGTCCAACTCACCATGGATCCTCCCCTCATATTGAGGTAAGGTCCTAACTCCTAAATGACCTGAAGATTTGATCCAATTACTAAGCGATAACATCAATGTTTTTGCAATAAGGGCAGATTGAATGTCTTGTGTAGATATAAAATTAGCTGAACACCACTTGTGTATCTTGATGCCTGACCATTAAGTAAAATAGAAGACCCATCACCCTAATTAGACAAGACATTCGACAAACAAATTCAAAAACTTCTTCAAGTCAATTTTATCTGAGAGGTCAATTAACTTAAATGACTAGCTAATATTGTACCCACATGCAAAATAGCAGCTAATGCACATGTGTATTGAATTCACTAATTTAAATAAAGCTTACCTAGAAATTTTTTACCTCTTACCCAATATTAATTAGCTATTCAATTCTATCATTGAAATAGTTTGCTAAGTTCACGAAATACTTATTTTCGTTACCACCAAATTACAACGGCATATGTTGTCGAAGAAAGATCTCTTTCATCACTCATAAAGGCACTTACTGCTACACTTTCATGCCATTCAACCTTAAAAATGTTAGAGCTAGAGCCACTTATTAGAGATTTGCCATTAAAGTCTTCGTTAATTAGCCATATTGAAATGTAAAGCACTTGCGGGCCACCTAACAAATCTAAGCAAGACCTGTTAGGCACTTAGGGATAGCCACCTTATTGCCAAATCCATAAAAGTCATGTCAGAACCTCTACTAGTAAATTCCTAGGCTTCTTAATCAACTAAAGGGGATTAAAGGTAATCAACAGAAGATCCGAGTGATCCAAGATTTAGCTTCCCCTAAAAGCATAAAAGAAGTCTAGAGCTCGAATGATAAGACTACAACAATGTATGGTTCATCACTAAACCAATTGATAAGTGCTAGCCCTTTTCAAAGTTTTAAAAGAAACTAACCCTGGGACTCACAAGAAGACTCTAATGGTTCAATGGGGTCTAGAATATGAAGAAGCTTTCTAATCTATGAAGTAGTGGCTTTAGAGTCCTTCCTTATTTGTAAAATCCTAAGAGCACGAGAATTACTTCTCTACTTGGTGGTGTCGACTTCAGTGATTAGTTCCATGCTTACAGCTAACTAATTAGTGGGGCAACACCCGACGTATTACACCAGCAGAGCTTTTTATCAAGTTTGGCTAAACTATTCTTCATTAGAGAAGCCAGCCTTCCTTTTTGTCATGAGTTCAAGATGGATATACTCATATTTCTAATCTCATCCTTTCCATGTCTCCACTAATCCTTTCGATAGACCCTCCACCTTCCAAGGGCCTTAGGATGACTAATGAAGTAGGCCCTCAAAATCAAACATTATGACATTGAACCTTGATATGTTATCAAAGCACAGGTCTCGGTAGACTTCGTTCCTAAGTTCACCGAAGCTTCCAAGCGCATCTTTAGTCTTTAATGGTCCTTACATATAAATGGTTCATTCTATGGCATTGGTGAAAGGGCAAGGACCATACTGTATAATCTTAATCAAGACATCACCAAGCATTTAGGAGTGAAAAGAAACCTCGCCCACTCTGACTTTCCAAGTAGATCTCGGGTGAATATGATGCAAAAGATGAAGTCATTATCAAATATTTTTCTTTGAGCCCAAAAGTCTTAGTGAGCTTTGATGAGGTGAAACTCATCAACATTTCTAGGGAAAACATCAAGTATCCAAACATCCTCGCCAAGCTGGCCTCAAGTGAGATCTCAATACAAAAAGTCACCATAAGGTTAAGGACAAGCTGAGCATCAAAGAATCCAAAGTCTTACAAATAAAAGAAAGTGACTAGGCTTACATGACATGTTAGATTGATCCCATTAAAAGGTACATTTGGATTGAGAGACTCTTCGTCGATAAGGTTGAAGCTCAACCCTTGGTTTGATTTACTTCTCGGTACACGGTGTAAGTTGATACCTTGTGTCAGCAATCATTTATGCACCCTTATAGAGATGTGCAACCTTAATTCAAGTTGATTAACTAAAGGTCTCGTAGTAGCAACTAAACATAAATACTCAAGGGAGGTGAATTAAGTAGAAATAAAAATATATTACAATTAAACACTTTAATTGCAATATTACAATTCCTTCAAAACTAGTCAAAACCATTACTAACAATAAAGTAGAAATAATTTAAGAGACAATTTTTAAAGTAGTTTGACCAAATTAGACCTACTCCACTTCTTAAGCAAATATGAAATGTAGGTCTCACTAGTTTATAGTGAAAGTCTAATATACTGATATAATTTTACATCCAAATTGTCTTCTAAATTAACTTGCTCCAAGAGGCACTAAAGTAATCAACTGAGTCCCTCCTACTTGTTGATTCACTTTATCTTGATCTATAACTCACAATAAGGTAATATATAGTCAAATGAAAGTAAGAAAGTAATATAGCCAATTAATAAGTAATAAAGTTCTCATCAATATAGATCTTTAAGTTCCAAGGATACGAATATGAACTTCAGGAAAATAAAGTCTTTTTTCATCTTCAAACAGATGTTCAAATGAAAGCTCTCAAAGTGATTGAAGTTCAAGCCCTTCCTTTCACATTTTTCATGCATCACTTTACTTTCACTTTTTATACCTCTAAATACACTTAACTAACCGTGAAAGTCAATAATAAGTCATAAGAAATCAAGTAACAAACCATGTTAATTGTACTTAACTCAGATAGCTCTCAATGATAGATTCACAAGTCCAAATTCAAACATAAGCTAGAAGCTCGCAATAGATGACACCTAGCACATTTAAATTACAACTGTTGCATCTTTCTCTCGATAAGAACAATACTCTAGCAATATTCAAATGTATTCGAATAATGTAGTTGCCATAAACTGCTCAAATCATGCCATATACACATTTAAAAAATTATAGTAGTTAATAAAATTTATCACCACACATCATCTCTCATTTAAAAATTTTATTTTAACTATTTTAAGCCAACATAACTAACACATCTTCAGTTTAAATTCAAGTCAGCCACATCGTCAAAATTGCACTTTAGTAACTTACAGAAGACCAAAATAGCTTTGGATATTGTATAATCACAATCAAGTCAAAATGATATTATTCAAACTGGATTTTACATGAATAACCTGCTCTTTTGAAATTTTCATAAATCATAACAAGTATAGAAATTTACACTTGAAAATATGTAAAACTAAAATCATTTATAAGCAGAAATATGGCTTAATGATTACTGACTTAATAAACTCATTCACAATTACATTAGATAAGAAAAAAAATCCAAAAAATCACATTCTTTTCTGAAAGGATTTCAACTATACGAATCCAAGATTTATCAATTCTTTGCTTCCCCACAAAACTAAGTTGAGATTTAGCGCTTTCCTGTTCCACCAAATTGGCATTGGATATGGTCCAAAAAACTTTTAAACCTTCATGGTTATACAATCCGATAAGATCGCCAAAGCAAGTTAAAACTAATGAGTATTTGAAATGTGACAAATATCAAGCAACCTTAACCCATAAATCAACTAAAGTTACAACCGTTCACACAAATTTAAATATTTACAAGTTTCACACACCATGATCAAATTTCAACCCCACTATCAACATTTGTCATCATCAATTTTGTCATCATCAAAACGATAGAAAAATCATAGACCTTAGAGAAACTGCTGACAGAAATAGAAGGAGAAGAGAATTGCAGTGACCACATGAGGTGAAAAAATTTGGTCCATAAAAGTTTATGAGCTGGTTTCTTTTGGCCCATTATGAAGTAGGACTCACAATGGTTTGTTTAGAGGCACCAATAATGCCAGAAGTACATGCAAATCCCTATGTTGCCACCTACTGACTTACTCTTATCGCTGAAGCATTATCGTTTGCTCATGGTGCTTGAACATTCTTGAGCCCTTGTTCATGGCTAAAGCTAAAAGGCAATTCCTTATCATGGCAATACATTACTTTTTCAAATGGGCTAAGGTAAAACCTTTACCAAAATCAACATTGTTGCAGTGATTTCCTTTTTATGGGGGGTACATCCTCCGTAAGTACATATTAGTCTCGAGTAATGGCTAATGATAGAAATTTGGCACGATAAAAATAATTATAGTCACAAAGTAAATTTAAAACATAAAGACAATGGAATTATAGTGATTCGGTCTTTCTAGCTTTCTCCACTCTCCGAACACACAAGGCTTGAGTTTTACTAGTCAACTTAACTTACATAAGTTACAATGGTATAGTTCAAGTAATTGTCTTCAAAATTTAAATCTTAGAAGCTCTTGCTTTTAGAATTTTTGCAGCCCTATCTCACACACTTTGCTTAACAAACTTTCAAGACTTTTAACAAACAAAATAATTGCACTGAACCTTCACCCTGAGTTCCTTTTTATAAATATTTTATTCCATAATGTGCGACTTTGATACATGGACAGCCGGATGACTCGTTTATAAGAATTTCGCTATGAATTATTAGTCAACATTTTCAGATAAAATAGTTGTTCTTTTTACTTCTGAGTAGTTTAATTGAATTATCAGTTGACCTTTTTTGACGAATTACTTGACCTTTATTTTATTTTTCAAAAAAATGAGATTTTCTTGACAACTCATTTCTCTTCACAATATATCAAATACATCTAATTACCATTAAGGATAAAATTATTTACATAATCATATCCAATCACCATTAATAATAAAATCCTTCACACGATCACATCATAATCTTATCCAATCATAATATAATCATGTCTAATCATAATTAATAATATGATCAATCACACAAAGCAATTATAACCAATCAACAAACCTCTTCTCTTAAGAAAATTTTAAGGCACAACTAGACCTTGCCAAATCAAGAGAGATTCAATTCAATACAAAATCAATTGAGTAGTTTGTCATTACCAAAATCACCTAAACATAGGTTCATGGGCTGTTGGCACAGTTTACCAAATGCTCTTGCCACTGACAATGATGGATAGTTTATGTCATCAAAATTTGAAATGTTTTGCCACAAGTATGCAATCAAATATAAGCTAGTTTATGTTGCACATCTCCAAGCTAATGGACAAGTTGAAGTTGCCAATAGGACCTTACTCAATTTGCTAAAGAAAAACTAGAGAAGTTCAAAAAGCAATAGACTAATCACATTTTAAGTATTTTATGAACTTACAACACCATTCCTCGAACCCCTACAAGGGAAATGATCACCAACCTGATCCATGGATCCAAAGCTATGATCCTTGTGGAAGTGTTTAGGACTTCACTAAGAATGAAGGCAATAGTGAAGAAAGTAATGATTTTCTTTTACAAGTCAACCTTGATCTAAAGAAAGAATTATAAGATCGACTCAATTGAAGATGTTCTAACACCAACAGTAAATGGCTAAGTGCTTTATGCTAAGGTGAAGGCATGAACTTTTCAAGTTGAGATTGTTTTGAAGAAAAGAAGAGGCATCCAATCAAACCCAAGAGGGAAGATGGCGCTAAATTTGGAGGGCCCTTGTTGAATTATAGCAGTCTCGTTTTTGGACATTTATAAGATGGATAGATTTTAAAACTAGAAAGGGTGAATAAAGTATTTATAACTATATTTGAATGAAATATTTAACAAGTAATTTATATAGATTTTTACAACTGTATTTATTTATGGATTGTTATCCTATTCAACTAGCAACATGCTAGTTGGTGTGGTATAACAAAAATGTGGGGCATGTAGATGGCAGCCAACCTGACTTCAGATGCATCCCATTTCAGTGTGATAATGACATACATCTATATGATACTACGATGTACTTAGGAGGGGAAACTGCATGAATCGAAACCTAGAAACAAGGTGGATCTATCTAAAGTTGGGTTAAGTACAGATAAATTTTGACACTGGCGGTTAGCAAGAGAAAAGTAAAATTAGAGTAGCAAAATTGGAGTAGCTGCAATAGTTAGAAACTATGAAGGAGACTTATTGGCAGCTAAGTGTTGGTTTAGGGCTGGAACTGCAAACCCCTTATGGATGGAAATGAAAGGGCTTACATTGGTGATGGACTGGGCAAAGGACTTAAATTATAAGATGTTATTTTTAAAGGAGATTCACTACTTTTTTTTTCCAGCTAGTAGCAGAAAACCACCTTATCCGATCCCTAGTGGGCCTCCTTATTGTGAAGATAAAAAATCTTAGCAGGTGTTTTGATAAATGTGACTTCTCTCATGTACTAAGAATAGGGAATGACATTGCTTATACACTTGCTAACTTTGTAATTGGCAAGGGTGTCTCCATGTATTCTTAGGCGGACATGTCCTTAGCTTGTATATTGTAGATAGAAAAATTTGATGAGACTTTTGATTCTACCATTTCGAAATTCTTGTAAAATAAAATTATGAAGGAGAAAAGGAAATTCGGGGATCTCTCATTTGTATTAAAATTTGGAAACTTGTACAAACTTGAATTAAATTCCCTACAACGAAAATGCAATAATTTAATCTACCGTCTTCTCTCTCATTTGTGATAATTTCTTTAAAATGAAGGGAATTTTTAGGATTTCTCCGGCAGAGTATGGACTTAGCTTCAGTGTATCTTTTTTCGCCCCTTTGTTTTTCAAATTATCATCTTTTATAATTATCAACTTCAGAATAACCATTGCGGTAATGACTTGAAACGTGATAGGAGTTACCATAACTACTAGTCACATACAGCACGACAAGTGGTGAGGGTAGCTATGCTACATGATATGACACCTGTATAAAATCTTCAAATACGTGTCATATCGTGTATAAGATTTAGGGTGTGTTTGGTTAGGGGTAAAACTTTTGATGAAAAGTTTTTGAAATAGAAGTTGTCAAATTGATAGAAAATGATGTGATATAATAGGAGTAATGATGAGGAGTAAAGAGAATAAAGTTAAAATAGATAGGTTAGTTGTATGGGTAGTTGTGTATAAATGATTGAAAAGTAGGGTAGTTTATATGGGAAAATGTGAAAAAATAATTAAAAAATAGAGTAGTTATGAAAAGTGAAAAGTTTTGGTTGACATTTTTTTGCCCCAAACAAACGCACCCTTAGCCATTTATAAATTTTATTTTATTTATTTATAAAGGAATCACATGTGAATATTAAAATAATTTTATTAATTGTATATCAACATATATCAAGTGCTATGTGTAAAGACATAATTACCTTTAATCAAAGGGCTAAGATTCTCTCCCAACCTCTCTAGTGACCTGAGAGAATGGGTTGGAATCCTGCTAAAAAAAAAACTAGTTGCATAGATTATACTACTCCATGCAAATTTTTAGTTTTATATTTTAGTAAATATCATTGCTTAAATTAATTCATTAATGATATTTACTAATATTTATTCATTGAAATATATTATTCAAAAATTCTAAACCATTTGAAAGAAACAAGTAACCATTAATCTTTGAAATAAATATATATATGATATGCAACATTTCTCTATTCAATTGATTTTTGGTATTTAAAAATATAAAATTAATAAATTACACATTACTATAATCTTTTATTTATAACGATATTATTTTTGATAATAAAAGAATTCCATAACCTTAATAAGCTTATTTCAGAAATAGAAAATTTAGATAAGCGGAAAACACCCCAAAGGGCTGCTTACAGAGTTACAGCATATTTATTACATTAAAAAAACTTGTAATAAAATAAGAAAAGAAAGCATAAGATAAACCAAACCAGCTTATTTTTTTTTTTTTTTTTTTTTTTTTGATTGGTACAATTACATATATCTCAACACATATTATACTTGAAGATCTGAGACATTCTTACAAATATAAGGGACACATGTTCCCAAAGAAATCTGGAGACACAGCTCCACGAAAGAATAAGGAAGACACAGCTTCCAACGAACCACCTGGGAGACCACCCGCTCCCACACTCCACCATCCGGGAGACCACTTTTGCTCCCACGCTTGTTTTTTCCGCCCGCGCACGCATTTCGCGCCCCGCGCGATTCGAACCTCCGCCCTCCAGCCGGCGCGCGTTTCCGCGCCCCTGACACCGACCAACCGAGCTAGCCTCGGTTTAAACCAGCTTATTTTTAAGTATGACTTGAAATAATAATAATAATAATAATAATATTTTTTTAAAAAAGAAAGTCGTAAGTTGAAGAGATAGTCGGAATCAAAACAGGCCCTGCGCGGAGACGCGCTGCTGCCAGAATTACGTGAGCTGCAAAGGAGGAGAGAACGCGGAAGAAAAACAAGAAACAAGGAACGAAATAGATCTGTATCCTTCCCTCCCACCCTCCCTCCCTCATGGCTGCTCATCATCCCAATAGAAATCCCTCCTTCTCCCATATGGTTTTCTTTGTATTCTTTTTCTTCTTGTCCGTGGCAGTTGCAATTGCAATTGCAGCCTCCTCTTCTTCTTCTTCTTCCTGCCCCAAAACCAGTCCTCTCATTGGCTTCGAGTCCCAATTCTCAATGGGCCAGCACCAATTGCGGGGTGTATTCCGGATACTCGACGACTGCTCCTTTCAGGTCTCCGATTTCGACATGATCCAGGGCTCCAACGTCGTCTGGTGGGGCGCCCTCGGCGACGATTTGGACAACCTCACTCACGGCTTCCAGATCTCCGATCAAACCCTCAACCGCACCTACAGGAACCAAACCTTCCTTGTCCCTCTCTCCAACAACGTCTCCTGGGACCAGATTCATCTCGTCGCCGTCTGGGACCGTCCCACCGCTTCCGATTTCGGCCACATCCTCTTCCCAACCCATCCCAATTCCTCCTCCCCCATCCTCCCTTCCCCTTTCCCTGCCCCTGCCCCTTCCCCCCATCTCACCCCCTCCTCCCCCAACCAGCAGCCCACCATGCTCGCCAACTGCCGGACACTCTCTCCCGAGTACCGCCTCCGCTGGACGCTCAACCTCCCCGAACACTCCGAAGACTCTTCTGCTGCTTCAATAGACATCGCCTTGGAAGCTGCTGGTGGAACCCAGATGTACATGGCATTTGGGTGGGCAGCTCCTGCTTCTTCTTCCGACCGCATGCTCCTCGCCGACGTTGACGTTGCTGGATTCACCGAGCAAGGAATGCCCTTCGCTGATGACTACTTCATCACCGAGTACAGTGAGTGCCTCCTCAACAAGGACGGCAAGGTCCAAGGCGTCTGCCCTGACACCATCTACGAAGGCTCTGATCCCGTCTCCGTCAACAACACCCGTTTGATCTATGGCCATCGCCGCGATGGCGTCTCTTTCATCAGGTACACTCGCCCCCTCAGGTCTGTAGACCACAAGTATGATGTTCCCGTTGACATTACTGCCAACATGACTGTCATCTGGGCATTGGGGCTCATCAGGCCGCCTGATACGCTCCGCCCCTACTACCTCCCTCAGAACCATGGCGGTCCGCCGCTTGTGACATTCGGCCATTTGACTCTTAATGTCTCCCAGCACTGGGACGACTGCCTGGGGCCATTGGAGGCCAAAGACAGGGAAGACCAAGACTTTATCTTTGCTGATGGGAAGACTTCTCTTGTTGTTGCATCTGGTCCTGCTCTGCATTACCCCGACCCCCCAAATCCATCCAAGGTTCTTTACATTAACAAAAAGGAAGCACCGGTGTTGAGAGTTGAGAGGGGCGTTCCTGTCAAGTTCTCAATTCAGGCGGGCCATGATGTTGCGCTTTACATTACTTCTGATCCTATTGGAGGGAATGCAACACTGAGGAATTTGTCAGAGACCATATATGCCGGCGGCCCAGATTCTGAAGGTGTGCCAGCCAGCCCAACAGAGTTAGTCTGGTTGCCCGATAGGAATACTCCGGATCAAGTTTATTATCACTCAGTTTTTGTGCTAAAGATGGGTTGGAAGATTCAGGTGGTTGATGGCGGTCTCTCGGACATGTATAACAATAGTGTAGTGCTGGATGATCAGCAAGTTACTCTCTTTTGGTCATTGTCTCATGGTTTGGATTCAATATCGATCGCAGCTCGAGGCGAAAAGAAAAGCGGCTACCTTGCAATAGGGTTTGGCAGCGGAATGGTGAATAGCTTTGCATATGTAGGGTGGATTGATAACAATGGCAAAGGCCGTGTGAGCACGTATTGGATAGATGGGAAGGATCCACTAAGTTTGCATCCGACTAGTGAGAATCTCACACATGTGCGATGCAGATCAGAAAATGGTATCATTACATTTGAGTTCACTAGGCCATTGTCAGCTTCATGTAGAGGAGAACCACAATGTAGTAAGAACATGATTGATCCAACAACACCTCTTAGAGTCATTTGGGCAATGGGTGCTCGATGGTCGGGCGATCATTTGAGTGAGAGAAACATGCATTCAGTTACGAGCAGTAGACCCGTCCGGGTGTTGTTGATGCGTGGATCCGCTGAGGCTGAAGAAGATTTACGCCCAGTCCTAGCTGTTCATGGGTTCATGATGTTTGTTGCATGGGGTATCCTGCTTCCTGGTGGTATTTTGTCAGCGAGATACCTGAAACATGTGAAAGGTGATGGGTGGTACCAAATTCATGTTTACTTGCAGTACTCTGGGCTTGCAATTGTATTACTTGGAGTTCTTTTTGCTGCTGCTGAGCTTCGTGGCTTTTTCATTAGTTCGGTGCATGTGAAGTTTGGAGTGACTGCTATTCTTTTGGCATGCATGCAGCCATTGAATGCATCCCTTCGACCTAAAAAGCCAGCAAATAGTAAGGAAGTTTCTCTGAAGCGAGTCCTTTGGGAATATCTGCATGTGATTATTGGAAGAGGTGCCATTGTGGTAGGTATGGCAGCTTTGATTAGTGGGATGAAGCATTTAGGAGATAGGTATGGGGGTGAAAATGTCCATGAACTTTACTGGGCACTGATAATATGGCTTGTCATTGGAGTTTTAACAGTTGTATACTTGGAATGTTGGGAACTGAAGCGAAGAAGTGAGGAAAACTTGGCAAGAAGCAGTTGGGTGTTGGGAAATAGTGAAGAAGATGACTCTGCTGATCTTCTTCAGCATCGTGGAAAATCTACTAATCATGAATCGCCAGATATGGAGGTCCAGCTTGAACCTTTGAACAGATAGGCGAATTTGGTTCTTATGAACAGATAGGCAAATTTGATTCTTATGCTACCTCTTACATACACACTCACTGCTGCTTTCTGTCGCAATTCTTGAGGCTTTTCTCCCCTATTTTTATAGCAGAGTGTAGAGCTGTGGGGATCCTCTGCTTAAGCTCAAAAAAGATTATTACAAATCAATGGATATTTTCCTTTCATGGTAGGAATTCTTTGGTTCCCCTTCCTAACTAGCATTTGCTGCTGTGTAATTTACCCTGTGAAATGTAATTTGTATACATGATACATTTTTGGAAAAACTCTTTACAAATTTTTTACACGACACATTACAATTGTTTCTGGGACACATTAGTCTTGTGAGATGCGCTTGAGGTTTAGGTGCTCACTCTTTCTAGTTATCTTGCTAGCTTGAATCGGTTTACCTTTTGCGAAGCATTGGCAGCATTTGCCTAAAATGTGGTGGCATTTCCCTGTGTAGTTGTTTGAGAATGTTGACCAGTAATTATTCTGTGGAAGCGAGACTCAACTACTAATCAATGCGTCAGTAAGCCAGCTTGGTTGATTATCTAATGGGCATATGTTACCTGAGAGGCCGAGACTCATAAGTGCAGGTCTTTCCTTTCTCTCACTCCTTACCATGATTCATCTACCTATTTTGGCCTGTTTTGATGAAAAGCAGTCAGGTGCTGTTTTTTAAATCTGGTAAAGTTAGATCATCACCTTTATCATTTTTCAGGTGACGAATTTCATATTTTGGGAGGACATCAGATGTGCTTTTGTGCCAGAGGGCTTGGGGCTTCATTTTGCAGGTCATGAAGGGATAACTGTCGTTTTCCGACCGAGCTTGAAAAAATTGTTTTGATGCAATAGTGCCCTACCTTTTGAAAGCAATTTAAGTAATAAGTTATTAGATTAGGTTTTATCTCACAGCTCAGCTCCCACCCGTCTAAACATCCAGCTCAACCAAACAAAGTCTGAATTCAGTTCTCTTCCATTTGTCCACAAAACAAAATATAAAAGGAATGGAACAACTGCTCTGTAAACTATAAATGATGATATAATGTTTTGGTAGGCATCTTACTCATCAATACAACTGATGAAGATATCTTACGCAGGAAGTATGCAAAATTTAACTCTGGAAGCGTTTTTCTATCCTTCAGAGAAAGAATGATTTCATAATTTGATTAAGCTTTTAACGCAAAAGAGTACTTTTCCTTGGGGCATTGAAGCGCCTGTTTTATGGCTGCTACTGGATCGATCGATATTGGACCAACATAAATTGTCCAGTTTTAAAGTTAATTTATATGAACCTTAAAATATTAGATTAGATATGGAGAAAAGTGAAAAAGTGCATAATTTGGTCAAGGATAATGGTATTGATGATATGCATGATTGTAATGCAGGAAGGAAACAAAGTGAGAAATGCATCATCTTAGCATATAAAGAAATAAAACTAAAGTTGCCATTACAGAGAAAATTAAATTAAATACATATCATCTTAGCATATAAAGCAATAAAATTAAAGTTGCCATTACAGAAAATGAAATTAAATACATATTATCTATTAGATAAGGAACTACTTACAAAGAGGTTGGGTTGTAGCCTACAATTAATTGATGGAGTAATAACAAAGTTACGTCTCATCCTCTAATTGCGGATTATGCACCATGAGTCATGGCCCAGATTTATAACAGCTCAGGAAGGATTTGCCATTTTGGCAGGGAGAAGGTTTTGTTGTTGATGATGATGATGTTGGTAATCCTTCTGAACCACATCATACATTCATACCCTCTGATCTGGACCGTAAACAAATAGGTACAAATGGGGTAGGCGAGTTTTATTCATTCAATCATTCAACAGCAGACACTTGGTCTTTACAGGGGATTATCCCACCATTCACCACTGTGCTAATGGTTGCAGTTGCAGAATTGGCCAGATAATGGCCAGGTTGATTCCCCCCTCTTCCCCCACAGTGACTACATGCTTGAAATAGACCCCACCCCACCCATCTCTTTTGTTCTCTCCTCTACACTGTACCTTTCTCTGCCTTAGGTTGATGAGCACTGTTGCATCAGTTTCAGTTTCAAATTTTCAGGTGCTAAGGCTTTCAGCTTCTTCATCACCCATTTGCATCGCCAGTGCTTCCATAAGGAGAGGTTCCATTCTCTCTCTTTGCTACTGCCAAACTTTCTCCTGCCAACAACGTTTATTTTTATTTTTATTTTTTAAATTTAAAATTCTCTCTTGCACGGGCCTTACCCAATGTAGTGTGAGCTCCCTATGCATTGGACTTGTTTGCACTTTGCAGTAGCATATTCGCCTCTGCATACAGTTTATTTCTCATGAACCGAATTCGCCAACCTCCAAGAATTAATCAAGATACAACTGTTTTTTTTTTTTTTTCCAAAAAAAGTTAAACAGTAATGTATAATATATTTCTATTAGAAATTTTAACCTTTCAAATTAGATAAAGGAAGAAAAATAATAAACTTCAAAAAGTAAATAACATAAATATGAGGATAGATGTAAATGAAAATGATGTAATTTACCCATACTATAATTTCAACCTAAAAAATATGTATTTAAACATGAATATCAATAAGATAAATATATAAATATGAAGAAATATTGTTTGGTTATTATATATATCTTATATATTTTATGTGAAATATAAAAATAGAAAATCAGGCTCAGGTTCCTTCGGTTCTTGGGGCTCAGGATCTAGAATGGCAAATCTGCTTTTGACGTTGTCGGAAATTTTATTTTTTGATGCCCATTTGTGTTGCTTTTTTGCAACTTGGTTGCTTGATGTTAAATTCGATTATTTTACCCTCTTTCTTAGCTCGATTTGTAATTTACTTGGAAAGGATGGTTGCTTCTGTTGGGGAACTTGAATGGGCCTAGCCCATGATTGAGCTTACTTCGCAGGACGTCCAAAGCCATTGACTTTAGCTTCGATTAGAGTTCCTTCTGTTTGTTTGTTTGTTTGTTTTTTTTTTTTTTTTTTTTCAAATATACAGTGTGTCTGAAAAGTGATAAAACTTTTAGACAAAAAGTTTTTGATATGAAAGTTTTTAAAATGGGAGAAAATGATAGTATAATGATAAGAAGTAAAGAGAATAAAATTAAAATAGAGAGGTTAGTTGTATGAGTAATTATGTAAAAGTGATTGAAAATTAGGATAGTTGTATATGAAGACATAAAAAAATAATTAAAAAATATGGTAGGTGTGAAGCATAAAAAGTTTTAGACTGGAAAGTTTTAATTTGGGCTGTGTCTGGAAAATGATAAAAGTTTTGATGAAAAAATTTTGGTGAAAAAGTTTTTTTAAATTGGAGAAAATAATGTAATATGATACGGCTAATGAAGAGTAAAGAGAATAAAGATAAAATAGATAAGTTAGATGTATGAGAAGTTGTGTAGAAATAGTTGAAAAGTAGGATAATTGTATGAAAAGAAGTGAAAAAATTTAAAAATAGAATAATATGTGCACAGTAAAAAATTTTAGATCATGTTTGTTTTTAATAAAAATTATTCAAAATAAAAATTTTCACTCTCCATAACTAGCATATTTTAAAATTATTTTTTTATATTAACCTATTTTCTTTGAGTTATCATCTTTTTAGATCAGTTGGAAATTCGGCGATTTCCAACCGGTCCAAACACATTTTTTTTGAATTTTTTTATTTAAGATGACTTAGATACCCCTATATTTAACAATAAAAAATAAATATATACATATTTCCAAAAATGGTAAAATTTGGTTATAGATTAAACATAACTAGATTAATATGTTTATAAAAATTTAAAAAAAACAAAAAATAAGTGTTTGGACCAGTTGGAAATCCAACTCCAACCAATTTGAGAAGATCATTTTATATTATCTTTATATCTCATCATTACCCTATTATATTGCATCATTTTTTATCAGTTTAATAACTTTTAGATTAAAATTTTTTATTGTTTTCCAAACACACACTTAGTTTGAAATATTTGGGTGTAAATAAATTTCTCCTTGAAAAATTTTAAGCGTAAACTAACACACCCAAACAAAAAATGTCATTTCACATAGTATAGAGTCGTGACTGTTGGAATTAAAAGCAAATTAAGTATAATCCATGTTTTGATGATTAACAATTCAATTTGAGAATGTTTTGGGTATTAATGTGGTTTGCTAAGATTTGTTAAAGGAGAAAAACTTAAGTTTCAGAACATAGCAGACCAAGTTGACTTAGTCATCGACTTAGGTGAAATCGATTCTCAAGTCGACTTCAAGACCGACTTCAGATGCTCAAAACCTTCCAGCGCTGAATTTGGGCACAATGACAGATGAAGTCGCAGCCGAAGTCGACTTCACCTGCGACTTAGGTAAAGTCGCAGACCCAATTCGACTCCACAATTGACTTCAAAAGATCAAATCCTTCCAGCGCTGAATTTGGACTCGGAGACAGGTGAAGTTGCAGTCGAAGTCAACTCCACCTGCGACTTAGGGGAAGTCGCATTCCCAAGTTGACTTCGTAATGCGACTTGAGTGAAGTTGAACCTTAAGTCGACCCAAGCATCCAACTTTAGTCAAGCAAATGGCCATGAAAGAATCATTCAAGATGAAATATTATTAAAGGAAAAACTATGAACTACATCTTTGGACATTAATTTCAAGAAAGACAAATCATTCTAGATCAAGGCCACAAGGATAAACTACTCAAGAGGTGAAGAATATGCCAAGTCTCAAGACCAAACATTGAAAATCAAGAACATAATTTGAAGAACAATATATGAGAGAAAAATGAAGCATCAAGGATCACTTTTAAGAAATCTAAGTTCTAATATATACACATACATGGTGAAGTCACACCTGAAGTCGACTCACCTACGAGTTGGGTCAGGTCCAAGACCAAGTTGACCTGAGATGGAACTTAAATTGAACACTGAAGACTGAAGTCACAACCGAAGTTGACTCTCCATGCGACTTGGTTCGAAACGGTCAGAAAAATTCGAACGTTGGCGTATTAAATGCGCGCCGCCTACCACCAAACGTTCGAATTTACTCCACCATTATAAAAGCGCATTCAAGAGGACGAATTAGAGGTTAGAGAAACATTCATTAAGTTCATCTTCTACTCCCTCTAGCAACTTCAAGTGAAGAACTTTGCTCTAACTTGCTGAAAGCGTCATTGCTGATCATATCATTCTCTCAACAAGTTCTTCCATGAGCTGAAAACTGCCTACACAAACTTGTAAAGTGTAGTTTCTTTTGTTTAATTCATTATTTGTATTTAACACTTGGTTTGGTATTGAAAATGGAAACCAAGTGAAGGCAAAGTAGTGTTATGACTTGAGTGTGACTCGTCACCTACTTGTGCTGTATTTGTGCAAGCTTCCTAGAGCTGGAATCTAGAAGAGAGTTGTTGCTCTAATTGTATTTGACAATCCAATGGTGGAATCCAAGTCACAACGGGTATAAGCTTGGAAGAGTAGAATAGGAAAAGTTGCTCGAACCACTATAAAAATTGTGTCTATTGTTGTGGCTTGCTCAGCTGCTTTTATTGCTTTATTTCTCTCCATATTCTCTGCTTGTTTCATTTTGAATTAAAAAAGGGAAAAGTTTCTATTTAAGGGTGTGTCTGGA
Source organism: Annona cherimola (assembly GCA_030490835.1). Lineage (NCBI taxonomy): Eukaryota > Viridiplantae > Streptophyta > Magnoliopsida > Magnoliales > Annonaceae > Annona > Annona cherimola. The sequence continues at coordinate 71,329,563 of CM059977.1, forward strand.
AAGTTGTAAAATTTTTGATGAAAAGTTTTTTATGTAAAAGTTGTCAAATTAGTATAAAATGATGTGATATTGTAGGGGTAATGATGAGGAATAAAGAGAATAAATTTAAAATAAATAGGTTAGTTGTATTGGTAATTGTGTAGAAATGATTGAAAAATAGGATTGTTGTATAGAAAGATGTATAAAAAATAATTTAAAAAAGAGTAGTTATGGAGAGTGAAAAGTTTTATATTGAAAAATTTTAACTTGACAACTTTTGTAAATTGCCAAACACACCTTAAGTAAAAATTTTAAAATACCCAATTCACCCCTCCCCTCTTGGTTTGTTGTCATAAACTCGGGACCAACAATGACTCATTTGTTTGAGTTACTTGAGGCTAACACATTGCTGGGGTTGGGTGCTAACTGAATCAAACTCTGAAAATTTATTTTAGTATGTTTAAATTACATGTGATGATTCAATCCTTACTATTAGCATAGAGGCTTCATGCTCACTCTTAGTGTGTTTTTGTTTTTGAGATTTTAAAATCTAAATCATTTATCATGTTTAATATATTTTGTTTTGTTATGCTACTAAAAATAAGGATAATTTGCTGATATACCCAAATTATTTCATGAATTGCTTATTACTCCTACAAAGTTTCGCAAAAATTGCTTGCGTATCCTTGTTAATGGCTGTTAAATAAAAATATAATTTGCTAATATATCCTCATAATTTGATGCTAATTGCTGATGTACCTAATCGTTTCATGAATTGCATATTACCCACATAAAGTTTTACCAAAATTGCTTGCGTACCCATGATACCATTTTGTTGTCAAATGTAAATTAAAATTTTGGATAATGATAAAAATGACTCAGCTATGCAGGTGAAAGAAAATAACATGTCAGTAATTAATATGAGTGTTTTATAAACCTTTTCCACCTGCTTAACTGGGTGTTTTATAAACTATGAAAATTTAATATAGCTTTAAATAAGGTCATTTTTATTAGTATTCAAAATTTTAATGCATGTTTGGCAACAAAAATTGTCATGCGTATGCAAGTAATTTCTGTGAAATTTTGTAGGGATAATATGCAATTCGTAAAATAAGAGAGGTATATTAGCAATTAGAGTCAAACTAAGGAGGTATTTATGCAAATTGCATTTTTATTTAACAACCGTTAAATTTTAGTTGTTAACAGGGATACACAAGATATTTTTTTGAAATTTGTAGGGTTAATATGCCATTCGCGAAACAATGGAGTATATCAACAATTAGTGTCAAAATAAGGGGGCCTATCAGCAAATTACTCTAAAAATAATTAGCATTAAAAACTTGTGTCTTATAAAAATAATATTACTGTGAAATATTTCAAGTTGTCAAATCTTTTCTTTCACATCGCTCTAATGTAAAAGACTTTGGAAAAGCCAACATTAATCATTCAAATGGATGAGGCTTACAAAAGCCAAAAATCATGTCTACTAAATCTGATGATTATGAGCCTCACTTTTCTGTTTGTGATGAGATTAGTTGTTTGTTTTGTGCCCATATTAGGCTTCCCAATTGTACTTCATCAAGATTCAAGTGGGAGAAGCAACAATTTTTAATTACCTTCCATGTCAGAGATGAGGAACAGATCTCCTCCATCCTAATATCCTCAATTATTGTTTCCACAATTTGATAAAGTTTTTTTTTTGAAAAAAAAATGTGAATAAAGGCTATCACTCTAACAGTCTAGCCTGGACTCAAAACTAGAACCTCACTCATGCATACACATACGCAAACCACTCAGCTATCGCATTGGGTGACAAGTGACAACTCCATACAGTTCTTCTTTGGCTATGGATTAAATTTGATTTCAATTTCTATTGGTGCTTATGTAGAAGCCCAGAAAAAAATCATGATTCTATTTAAACGATGGCCACAAAAAGATAAATAATTCTAAAGAAGAAAAAATAGCTTGCTAATTCGTCAAAAATCTATGGTTGCATTCTCTTTGTTTCTCTTTTCTGAATGTCATAGTGTCCACTATTCTAAATGTTAGTAACAACCCAATTAGAGAGACATAAAACGATGCATTGAGCATATTAGAGAAGATAGGAATAGTAATGTTATTAATATTCTGTTTGGGCAAAATATAAAATAGATAAAGTAAGGAAAGTGGTAAAGGTAAAAATAAAATCAAGTTTCACTTTAAGCGTGTTTCTACGTCACTTTCCTTAATACAATTTTGCTATCCTATTTATTCCTCAGAGTAATTTGCAGTTGCCCCTACAATACAAAAAATGAAACCTGAACTAGAAAAGAATACAATACCTCTTCTAGGAACATGAATACTTGAAGACAGAATTTTCGTTAAATGGAGAGAATTTCAAAATATATAGCAAAATTACAAAACTTCATTAAGATAGTAATGTCTGAATCAATATAAGCTACAAGAATATCTCAATGGAGATAACACATGTCTTGGAGGAGGCAATGATGATGTATCTAAAGAAGGCAATGAGAGCACTTAGGTTGAATGATTTAGTCAATTGGATCATCCCTAAAATCTTGTCACATCACTCTTGTAGTTTCATGCATTCATATTTCCGATTGAATGTTTGAAACTCAAACCCAATCGTTGCATCCTTTGGTGTAAGCAAAAAATCTAGAAAAAGGCCAGTGGAAAGATTCAAACCAAAGACTTGTTGTGTAACTACCAATGTTGTTACCAATTGAGTTATTTCACTTTTGTTGTTTATCTACAACACAATATTACATTTATTATAATTTTGAAAAACCTAACATTCCCTTGCCATTTTCAAAATTAAAATAAACTCCATTCAACAAAGGAAATCTCATACATAAACAAAAGTGTTGGGTAGATTTGAACCTTTACTTAATCAAAATACATCAATATTTACTAATGTGTACAGTAGCTAAGACTCTGAACTATTGACTCAATTTGATAAATCGGACATATCTCACATACAAGATTTCAAAATACATCAAGTGTTTTAAAAGGTAATACGTTATGACATATGTTAGTATCATAGTTTCATTAGCACTTTAGAGTGAATCCATACATACTACAAACAAAAGTGACCTCACTTCTAACATTTATGTAGGTGAATCAATTTAGACTACTATATAATTAAATACTCAAACACAAGGTTTTAGATCTATTAAGATTGTAAAATACTCAACCTCATAAATATGTTACATGATCCAAACACTTCTGAGAGATGCAAAAACATAGATATAATTAATGCTTATAAGTTGCTAAAATAACTTATTTTTTTTATTGAACTCTTTGACTCGGGCTACAAGAATATAGTTGAATTTCAGTTATTGCAACTCCTAAATGTGTATTTCAGTCTCATCCCTTTTGATGTTTTCTAGACCATTTTCCTGGTAAGGCCTTTTGTGAGTGGGATCAAAGGAAGTTGAAGTCATACCAGCGTCAAAATATTTAAACCTCTTGAGTATCTTTTCAATGTAACGAGATTGAAGAAAGAGAAAATACATTATCATTTCTTATAATTTTGATGCTAAGAATAACATTCACCTTGCCTATATCTTTCATATTGAAGTTAATTGACAGAAAATTTTTAATTTCTATAATAATCTCAAATCTAGTACCAAATATAAGCATATCATCCATATATAGATAAATAATAACAACTCCATTAGCAATAAATTTATTATAAACATATTTATCTGACTGATTTAATTTAAAACCATTCGCTAATATTACTTAATCAAAATTTTCATGCTGTTGCTTAGGTGCTTCTTTCAAACCATATAAAAATTTTATTAGTTTACAAACTTTCTTTTCTTGTCTAGGTAATATAAAACTTTCAGGTTGTTCCCCATAAGTCTCTTTGTCTAAATCTCCGTTTATAAAAAATAATTTTTACATCCTTTTGATGTATTTCGAGATGATGAATCGATGGTAAAGCCATTAATAATCTTATAGTTCAAATTCTAACTACTGGAACATAAGTATCAAAGAAATCAATGACTTCTTTTTTCTATATTTCATAGCTACTAACCTAGCTTTAAATTTATCAATAGACCTATTAACTATTAATTTTTTTAAAATACCCATTTGCAACCTATAAGTTTAAACCTAGATGGTAAATTAACTAATTTCGTGTACTATTTTTTATTATTGAATGTATTTCATCTTGGATAGCTTCTTTCTAATATGATGCATTTGAAGATTTTATGATCTCTTCCTAAGTAGATGGATCCCTTTCAGTATGAAATACAATCATGTATTCTTCATTTATTTTCTCTCTGGATCCTTCTGTAAGGTATAAGCAAAAATTAGGCCCAAAATGATCATAGCCATCTTTTTTAGCGTGTTTAAGCGTGTTTACTTCTTCTCACATTATTATCTTCTATAAATTTTTCCATAGATATAGGATATCATTTATAGATTTATTTAATGGTTGAGAAGAAATTTTATTACTTCGATCGAGTCTAGGTATTAACTTATAAGTATTTTTATAACAGTCAACATCTCAAGATTCAATAATGTTATTTTATTGAATTGAACTATTAAACTCTGCTACCACAAATTTATAAGCTTTACTATTAATTGGATAACTTATAAATATGCATTTTATTCTTATTTATCTCGGTTATAAATATGCATTTTATTCCTATTTATCTTGGTTTTGATTTTTTAGAAATAGGTAATATTAGTAAAGCTCTATAACCCATACTTTTATATATTTAAGATTAGGTGTCTTATTTTCCATAAATTTTCTTATGATCAATTCTATTAAGAATATGACAAACAGTCAATAAAGCTTTATCCCACCAACCTTTATTTAAATCTACATTAATTAGCATTGCATTCATCATTTCAACTAAAGTTCTATTTTTCTTTTTGCAGTTTCATTTTGTTGAGGTATATATGAGGTTGTTTTTGGTAAATAATCTCAATATTTTTAAGAAAATCATTAAAATCACTTAATAGATATTCAACACCTCTATCTTATTTTAGAGATGTAATTGTCTTTTCAATTTAATTTTCAACTTTAACCTTCTAGAATTTAAATTTATCAAGGGCTTCATCTTTAGTTCTTAATAAATAGACGTAAGTGTATTTGCTAAAATCATTTATGAATGTAAGTATTCTTTCCACCTCTTATTAATGTGTTCTCTATATTACAAATATCCAAATGAATTAAATTTAATAATTCAAAATTTCTTTCAACCTTTTGAAATGATTTTTTAGTAATTTTAGTTTGAATACATATTTTACATTTATCTGAAATTCATTATGTCACGCATAGACCCAGAAAATCGACCATTGGGCCTGACGCACAGAGCACACAGACCTAGAAAATATCCATTGGGCCTGTGGGCTATGGGCCTCACAGTGTGATATTGTCCGCTGTGGCCTGGCGGCTTAGCCGCACGGTTTTAAAACGCGTCACACCATATTGAACTTGAGACCCACTTATAAACTATCAGGAACTTTCTCTCCTTTTCGATGTGGGATTCGGTTCTGGGCTATTACAAGCCCACCAGCTTCCGCCTGGTTCGTCCCCGAACCACAACCCAACTCTGGGCTTCTGCCCGCAGCCCTGACTTTTACTGGTTCAACTCTCCGAACCACATCTACTGGAGGGGGAGCCGCTCTGATACCACTTTTCACACACAGACCTAGAAAAGCGACCATTGGGCTTGACGCACAGAGCACATAGATCCAGAAAACGTCCATTGGGCATATGGGCTATGGGTCTCATAGTGTGATATTGTCCGCTCTGGCCTGGCAGTTTAGCCGCACGGCTTTAAAACGCGTCACACCATATTGAACTTAAGACCCACTTATAAACTACCAGGAACTTTTCTCCCCTTTTCGATGTGGGATTCGGTTCTGAGCTATTACAAGCCCACCAACTTCCGCCTGGTTCGTCCCCGAACCACAACCCAACTCTGGGCTTCTGCCTGCAGCCCTGACTTTTACTGGTTCAACTCTTCGAACCACATCTATTGGAGGGGGAGCCGCTCTGATACCACTTGTCATGCACAGACCCAGAAAATCGACCATTGGGCCTGACACGCAGAGCACACAGACCCAGAAAATGTCCATTGGGCCTGTGGGCTATGGGCCTCACAGTGTGATATTGTCCGCTGTGGCCTGGCAGCTTAGCCGCATGATTTTAAAACGCGTCACACCATATTGAACTTGAGACCCGCTTATAAACTACTATGAACTTTCTCCCCTTTTCGATGTGGGATTCAGTTCTGGGCTATTACACATTAGGTAGGAATCAAGCCTCCATACGATAAAAATTAAAATAATTTAGTTTACCATGTCATATAGAAAAAGAGCTTACAATATAAGTAGAAGATGATGATCTATTATTAACATTTAAGCGAAACATATCATTTACAACATAGCCTTTTCTACAAATTCACTTTCCTTGGTTGCAATAATTTGATCTGACTTAAAAATCAGTTTAAAACCGTACTTATAAATAAGACTAGTTGAGACAAGATTCTTGCATAGTTTTTGGTACATGAAGTATATTAGTGAAAATAAGTAATTTTTCCAAAGTTATTTTCAAAATCACAGTTTCTGACCCTTTTATCTTAGTAGTAGAAGAATTATCCATGAATAACTTATTTTCATCAGTTTTATATAGACTTCTATTTTTGCAAATATGTCTAGTGGCTCTAGAGTTAAGCCATCAACTTTGATCATCACTCATTGTATAAATTTCAGAAATTATGACAACAAAATGTTCCTTAGTCAGATCGGTCTTTTGACTTTTTCTATGATAAGATCCAGAATGAGTATTATTCTTCCTTTTGAGAAGTCTACATTTATTTTCTAAATGACTCATTTTCTTACAATAAAATCAAGATCCCTTCTTCTTCTTCTTCTTCTTCTTGATAATGGTCCTTTTGGTATTTAATTTAAGGCCTCATTTGGCATTTGGGTGCTACGAGATGAGATAGTAACTTGTGGTAATGAGCTACGATCAGGCTACTCGAGCAGGCACAAGCTGACCATGACATGATAGCTTCTTAGTATAGTCCTTTAGCTGTGAACATGTAGCGACCGTTTGAAGAGAAAAATGGGAAGGCCAGAGGAGAACAGGGATAGTGACAAGAGCACCACTTTTGGATTTTAGTTTATGCGAAAGATGGTGATGGAGACAACGACGAGGTTTTTACGAGTGAGAATATCTGCTTTGCATGCTTAAAGGAAGTCTGTTAGACAAAAAGAATGACTAGCCAATGCATCCATTATCGCAGCCGCAATCATATCCTCCATGTTATTTGAGGTCCATTTGCTAGACTGACTACATTCTATCTTACCACGAGATTAGGGCTCTCATAACTGTGCAATACATGTATAGACTCCCTCATCTCAGATAGACATTCTTTGGTATGAAATCTATGCATCTATGTGCCCACCACCGCCTCTTTTCTCACACCTAAAATAAACCCTCTGATTGTCGATATCTGGTTGATCAAAATGTCTCCTTCAATTGCTGGATGATGCGGCCAACTTTGATCTGGACCATTCATTAAAAATTATTTTTCTTAACAGAAGCGCACACACTAACGTGTATTTTCCTTGAGAAGAATGAAAAACAAAGATTGTAAAATTCCAAAATTAAACAAGTAACTAATCTATTTTCTACTTTCATTTCTATATTCCAATCATTTTCTTATATCCTTTCATATAATTACTTTATTCATTTTTCTTTATTTTCATTTTACTTCTATCATATTTATTTCATTCATATTACCCTTTTCATTCTATTCTAAATACATCTTAAAAATTAAAAATACTGTGATGGGGGGAAGCCGAAATGAAGACATTAGAGAAAAAGAGAGTTGAAAGATGATAGAAATCCTTACGATAAAAGGAAACAGGTGAGACTTTTTTCTTATACAATTTTTTTAATAATTTTTGGGTAAAGGCCCACATTGTACCCACTTTATCTAATGATAGTTGCCAAAAACTTTCTAGATGATCTATTGCATTAGTGGTATTCATTCGTTACATTTATATATTTATAAACATGATTACTAGTGTTTTCGAATATGCTTACATTTATAATTACATTTTCAGATATATAATTCACAGTAGTTTGATAGTGTTGTGGTTATATATGGTACAATCCCACATAAAAAAGCCCTCGCATGCATGAAAATATATTAATACATTGTATAATCATCAATCTAAATTAGAGTTATGTTGTACAGATTTAAATATTGAATATACTACTATAAAATTATTATTTAAATTAAATTATTTATTACAATAATTTTTTAACCTTTTTAGATTCGACATGTTCATATATTTAAATTAGATGACAATTATTATGCTATTAAAATAAATAATATTTAATATAATATATGAAATAGATTATAACTTTATGATCAAATAGAGCCCATTTATAATGGACTTCACTGTGCAACTGCACACACTATATAAATTTTCATATTTTAACATTATTTTTCTTGTTTAGAAAATATTTTCATATTGATTTTAATAAATCTTTAATATACTTTATTTTTCTACTCTAATTATGTGCTTTGTATATATTAATACTTTATAAATCATCCCTTGACAAACTTATATGTAGCTTGCCTCACCACCCTTTTAACATGACACAAGTAGTATACCATTTATGCCATAAATCTTATGTACAACCTTTATCATATACAATTCCGCTAAACCTACTAAATGTAATTAAGCAGACTACAAAAGAATCCCAGTAGCAGATCACCCTCTGATTATTTGTAATGTTTTCAGGACCTATATTCCAAAATGCATCTTAATTAGTTTTTATTTTAGTAGTTAAGCTCCTTTTTTGGTACTAATTCTTAAGATTATACAAACATGGATCATTATAGTGCAATAAGCTCCATAGTGCTTGTTAAACCTTTAGACTTAACCAACATCGCTAACAATCATATCGATGAAGAGCCATTATAGTAGGAGCCACAAAACCTTCTAAACCTTCTAAGGTTGCACAAGTGCCCTTGATGGTACCTACACCATAGTTTGGCGAAATAAAGATAGAAAGCTAATCAAGAATGTGCTCACAACATATGATTTTAACCTACAATTTAAGTACATATATGCCAGTATGGAGGGTCATACATATGATAGTAAAGTATTGCAAACTACATTAGATGATCCACGATCCGTTCAAAGATCCAATAGGTGCATTTTAACTCATTTGATATGTAGTGTCTTTGGTGCTTTTCATCTATGTGCAATGACCTGCTTGAATTTTGTTCCGTAAGGTGCACTTATAGGGTCTTACTATCTAGTTGATTAGGGATACCCACATTGCTCAAGTTTCAGGACACCACACAAGGGTGTCTGTTATCACTTGCAATAATATTTGTAGTGGGGCCGAGTACTTGAAACTTTTTAGAAATTATTTAATTGCCGACATGCAAATCGGAGAGCGCACATTAAGAGATTGTTTGGGATATGGAAGAGGCGATTTTGGATATTGAAATTTCCCACGAAATACCCATACTAAGTCCAAGTCAATATCATAATAGCATGTGCTATCCTCAATAACTTTATCAATATGGTTGATGGGCTTAAAATAGTAGACAATCTACAGAGGGATGTAGATAACACAACAAATGAGAACTACGATGAGATAAATAACGATGAACCAACCATGATTAGGGGTTTTACCACAGAGGAGTTGCAAGCATGAAAGGACTTTCATGAAGATATTGCCCAACAAATGTGGTTCGAATTTCAAGAGAATATGCGTTAAGCTCTCTCATTATTTTATCACTTTCGCTTTGAACTTTCATTATTTGCAACTCGATATTTTAAAATACTCAACATTCTATGATTGTCATATTTAATTTTCCAATATCATTCGCATGTGTTATGCAGACAGTATATTCTATTGGAACATTTTGTCGTGATGGGAAACCATTTGGTTGATGTGTTAATGTTGTCATGTTTCTTTAAATGAAGGTGTGTAGTATTACATTGATATAGACATCATGGACCTAATGTCAACAAGATCTATAATGCTCCAACCCCAAATACAACACTTTCTTACTAAACTTGGGCCCGAGTGTTATCTGCCAAGATTTATCACGTATTGGGCTAAAGACTCATTTGCATAAAAGATCATGAAACTGTAGCCATTTATAATCAATAATTTAAATAAGATAAAAGCGGAATATTATTCAACTAAGCCACTGTATAATGTTATTACCATGCCATCATCGAAAATGCAACAAAACTAATAAAGAAGTTGAATCTAGTCATGCTTTTGTTTTAACTTTAGAGAAACACTCTAAGTGCCACATGCTAGAATATCTTTGGGACAACTACGACATATAAATGACATGAATAAACTTGGTAAGTAAATAAAATAAGATATAAAAGAATCTTATGCATTTTATAATCTCTAAATGCAATACGATCGTATGTCCTTTTTAACAGAATATCTAGCTTAGTGGATCCATCTACAAAGCCTATCTACACAACATTGTGTATTGTCATTCTAGACGATCATGATTCAATCATCAATAACACATTTGGACTACGTAACTCTATGATCTAAGCCTCTAATGGAGAATCAGAGCCTTTCATTTGATCTAAAAGGTCCAAGAAAACTTGGGAATTGACTCTTAGATAATCAAAATCGGAGTTTGAGGGCATACTTTATGAAGAATCACGTTTGGACGGCTCCTGACATACCACATGGAAAATCGGAGATGGCCACCATCATTAGCGTTGTGCTATCGTTAATGCTAATGAACCGGTAAGTTTTTCCAACGGGTTGTGTTCTTAGGCCATTTGTTGTGGGTTGCTCGTTATGGGCCTTATCTGGTTTGGCCCAGTTCTGAGTCCACCAGAGGTCACTGTCGTCGCCGCCACCAATTGCTACTCTGTTGGGCCGCACCTTGGCCTAGTCAGCTTGCCCGCAAGCTAGCGCAGAAGTTAAGCTCCCTGTGATGACCTACTAAGCCTGGGCATGCGAGTCAAAAGCCCAGTGAAAAGGAATATGGCTGAGGGGTGTTTCTGGAATGTCTCCAACGCTGCTTTTCTACAATTTTTGAATTCTGAAGGGGTTTTTGAGCAAAATTTCCCTAAGAATCCCAAAAATACCCAATGTCTTCTCCTCCTGTTTGTTAGGTGGGTTGTTACAGCCATGTTTGCTGTGAAACTCTGACTCACATATGATTCATGTATATGTATTTGACACATAAATATGATTCATGTATGATTTGATTTAATTATGAATGATTTAATTGCAATATTAATGATTTATTACAAATTAGGTTAGAGGTTATGAATAATGATTAAATCAATCATAAGTCGATATGAGTCAATATGATTAAAGTGGCCTAATGAGGATTGAGAAGTATTAGTATGCCATGAATAATTAATTTAATTTCCATGATATGATTAATGAAAATTAAGAGGCTAATTACAGAGTTAAGTTGGAAAATACTAAAAAATTCATAGCTTAAAGCGGATTGAGATAAAATTTGAAAGGTAAGCACATAATTTTGTGCCCAATCTTATGGAAAGATTGGATTATGAAAATTTTGATGGAATTAGGATGAGGATTGATCATTTCTGTCCAACATCCAAAGATGACTTCAAATGATCATAACTTAAGTTAGAAAAGTCGGATTAAGACGAAATTTGAAATGGACGGTTAAAATTATGAGATCAAAGCTATGAAAGGATTTGATCAAGCTAATTATGGTGGGGTTATGCTTGCACGAAAATGGGTGTGCACCTTTGATTTTTTGCACCCTTAAAATGATAAAATCCATGAAAAATCTCCTGCGTTAATGTTGGAATTAAGGAGATAATGACTAGCTCAAGGGAGGCATATGGAGGTAGCACACAATGGACGACCATGAGCTCTAAAATTGAATTTTTTGGTGATTTTTTATGCTAAATGACAACTAAGAAAGCTAATTACTAAGGTAATTAAATGTCCATCAAATAAAGCTGCATTTTTTTGACAAAAATTACAAAAGGCAGCTGCATATGGACGTGATCACAAGTGGACAGCGAGGTGGAGCAAGGAAGAAGTGGACGTCAAAGGCTAATATTTGAATTTTTGTGATTCTTTTAATAATGTTAAATGACCCCCTAAGTAAGCTATTATATAGGGTTATTATCCATTAAATAAAGCTGCATTTTGTGCAAAAATGCAAAAAGGTTCCTGCAATTGGACATCAATGTGTTGACAACTTGATGATCATCAATGCAATGAAATTTTGATGGATTTTACATGGATAATTAACTAATTTACTTGGAGCAGATTGTGCCATGTCAACAAAGGGGATAAACATGCTTTAATTACCCTTAAATTGATGTGGTAAGTGAGGCCACGAAGCTTGAAAAAATTCAGCCTTACATAAGGGTGGACGACCACATGTGTATGAGGTATTTGAGAAAAAAAATTTCAAGGAGCAAACCCCCTAACTCCAGCAGTTGTGCACTTCCATATTCCAGCAAGAAAAGGAAAAAGGAGATAAAAAGAGAAAGAAAAAGGGAAAGGAAGCAAGGGAAACAAGTTAGAGAAGTTGAGTTCAAGTGTGATTCAATACAAGTAAGTTTCTCTTTAGTTTTGAATCATTTAAACTTAGTTTTTCTACCTCAATTTATGAGTCATAAATATGATTCATAATGAACCCTTAAAGGATAATTCATGATACCCTTGATTAGGGTATTGAATGAGGATTAAATGGCAAGAATAAAATCAAGGGTTCAAGAAGAAGAAAATGGGAATTAGGGTTGAAAATGAGTTGATAAACCTAGCTGAAATTTGTTTAAACTCACATATGATATTGCTATTTTAATTTTTTTTATCATGATTATATTATGATTCATGATTAGATGAATTATATATGTTGATTTAGGTATAAGACATGAACCCTAAAAAGGATGAGAATTAGGGTTACATATATGACTCGATTTCCATATTTCTATGTTAAAAATAATACATGAATTAGCCTAAATGATTTATGGATAATTAAGAGGATAAAATATCTTAAACCTAGGATACTTTGGATGTTCAAAATGGTTTAGGAAAGATTGCCTTAAATCTGATTTTTAGGGGCATACATATGGACGTCCAAAGTGAGGTGCAAGAAGGGTACCCTACATGCATGCGAAGTTGCTGTTTTGTAAACAACCAATATATGAACTTTGAATCTGTGATAATATCCTAAATTTGGGTTAAGAAAAGTGTGATTAGTTGCTAGAATTGAGTGATTAAAAATCTACTTTGATTTAAGTATAAAAAAGGACATTAAAAGTATATAAGACGGGTCCCAAAGTTGCTGTTTTGAAACCATATGATTAGTGAATTAAAATTCCATAAAAATCATTAAGCAAAGTGTTAATTAAGGAGGTTAATCATACTAAATTAGAAAGCAAGTTGCTGATTTAAAAAATTTTTAGAAACACATGATTTACATGTTATGAAATGGACATGTATGGAGCAATGTTGTCAGAACCGAACCGGTGATTGAACCGGTAAAGGTACTGGTCTGGTTCGAATCGGTTCGAACCGATGACGTCAGCATAACATATTTATGATGTTATAAATATTAAATTATATTTAAATTTTAATTAAATAATTAAATAGATTGAATTATTAATAAAATTATATTTTCATAAATCCTAAATATATATGTTAGATTTTAAGAATCACCATATAAGTACAAAATATGCAAAAAAAACTAATAGTAAGTTTTAAAAGGAAAAATATGAACGTTAAAAAAATTAACTACATTAACTAACCTGAAAGACTTAAATTTGTAATAAGCTCTGACCGTTGTTGATTGGATGTTGGTTCTTGAATTTTTCCCGTTTATCTCGGTACTTTTATGATAATTAGATAATCGTGTTTAAATAAGCCAAAAAATATATTATTTTTACAAATAGCGTAAGCATTTTAAACTATGTTGAATAATAAATTTTGACAGTCTATTACGAAGAATAATAAGTCATGCATCCCCAATTACCAATGTCCATTAGAAACACCTCTATTCCCAAAACAAAACATATCAAAAAGGAGACGACGAAAGACAATAGACTTCATCGCAATGAATTAGCTTTTTATAACTATCCCCTATTATTGTGAAAATTAATTATTATTTCCCATGCTGATTATTGCTTCTCAATGTCTCAACAAATTTATTTCGCATCGACAATCCTTCCTTCCCCACCGCGGCTTCCATTTCCTTCCTCAGCCGCCACTTCCTCCGCTCCCACCACCACCTCCTCCCCTCTCCCCACCTCCTCTCATGCCCGCAATTCCTCCACCACCAGCTTTGAACAATAGAACTGCTTCGACGCCAGCGGCCATCCGATCATCGGCACTCCACAGTTCAAGCTCTCCAGCATCGAATTCCACCCACAGTGGCTCACGAACACCTCTGTCGCCCGGTGCTTCAGAATCTCCAGCTGCGGCGCCGGCGCCCATTTCCTAATCAGAAGCCCCAACTTCTTCTCCCGCACTCATTCCTCGAATCCCTCCGGAAGCCACCGCCTATCAATCTCCCCATCTGCGTTGAACTCGAACAAAGGCCGCGCGACCCACACAAACGCAGTGGCTCACGAACGCTGGTTGTGGCTGTGGCTGTGGCCCACGCGTTGGTTGTGGCTGTGATGATCTTGGCTGGCCTCCACATATCTGGCGGCCATCTCAATCCGGCCGTGACGCTGGGCCTCGCCGTTGGGGGCAACATCACCATTTTCCGTTCTATCCTCTATTGGATCGCTCAGATCATCGGATCCACTCTGGCGTCTGCGGGCTGCGGCGGCGGCGTCGAAGGAGGAGGGCGTCTGCGGCGACAGCGTCGAAGGCGAGGGAGTGTGGGTTGGACTCGGGAGTCGGTGCATCGAGAGCGCTGCATGCGGGAGTGCCGACGTTTGCAAAGGGGACGATCGGAGTCCGGACGTGGCTGTGAGGCCGCGAGACGGCGAGAGGGGCTGTAGGATTAGCTACTGCGGGGTCGCGAGACGACGAGACCGTCCGACCGGTCGAATTCGGTCCGACCGGATATCCCGTTTCGACTGCCAGTTCACCGGTTCAGACGATTTTATATAATCAAACCGAACCAGGAACTTGACCGGACGGTCCGGTCCGGTTCTGATAACACTTGTATGGAGAGATAAGCATGAATAAATGATAAATGGTTTATGTGAGTTGTTAAAATGCGAAAATGCATGATAATATGATCAAAATGCATGAATTATGTTGTTATTTTGGTCAATAATGATAATCCCAAAATTCGAGATTAATATATGAGTTTTAGGACATCAACTAAGTGCTTAAGAATGAGCACAATGTGTGAATTATGAAAAATATGTGAAAAATGATAAGTGAGAGTAATAACCCTCCATATGGTGATTAATGAATGTGTTATGTATATATGAATGTTACCCTATATATATGGATATTGAACATGTGGTGTAATGAATGGTTTGATGCATAAGTGCGACTTGGAATTCAAGTGGGTTATAAATGTTAATGAAAATGGATTGGAAAACTAAGTTGAATGCAAACAAATGAAAATTATATGAATGCTATGTCATTCTTACATGTATAGGCGAAGGCAAAGAAAAGGTTAACCCAGAAAGCTGACGTGACCAAGGTAAGCAATCAAATTTTTAAATGATTTTTATTTTTCAACTTATTCTACAATTATGCAAATGATGTTCTAATTGCTTTGAATTATTTAGCAAATGATATTTGAATTATTCCTAAGGTATTTAAGGATGGTTATTCCTTAGTTCAATATGTGTTAAAATGATCATTGTATTTGTTAACTGATTTGCATAACTGCTTTAATAAATGTTTATGAGAAAAGTATTGATTTATTAATTCATGAAAGAAAAATCATGCTAGCATGTCAAGAATGGTTCATGTGCACAAAGCATGAGGTCCACCTTAAAGGTGTAAGCGGATCGATTGTCCACCTTTGGTGTGGCCAAGTCACTAAGATAAGCCAAGGGCCGGCGGCGCCCTCCCTAAGATGGGAGAAGACGGAGATGGATGGTCGCCTGACTAGCTTCTATCCTATGATGTCATGATATACCCATGACGGGTATAAAGATCATGTTTTCATAATATACCCTCGATGGGGTATATTGTTGTTTTTTAAGATGTTTTAAATGAAAAGATTTCTGCTTCGCAGGTAGTTAAACATGCTAAGTGTCTCCTACCAAATAGAGAGAAATGCTTTTAAAAATGTTACCTTCAAAATGAGTTGCTTGAAAAATATACAGCTTGCTTATTGAGTTTCGACTCATGTTTTATTTTCCAAACCTATAGACAGGTAAAAGAATGAAGAGGACAAATGAGCAAAATAATTGAGAGATGAAGAAAGTAAAACTTGATGATTTTTATATGTGCCGCTTATGGCAAATTATTGTAAAATGACTTGGTATTTGTTATCCTGATGATCATATATGATTTATGTTAAGACTTGTGATTTATGAACCATTGTCAATGTATGATGAGCATGTTATGTATTTCTACGATTATATATGATATTAAAAGTGTATATCAGAACAAAGATGGCTTAAATGGGCAATTAATGGAAAATAACATAAAATTAACTCTTAAGGAATAATGGTTAAATAGATAAATATCTATTAAATCCCGCCGTGTGATAGGGCTACAATCCTTATGACGTTTACCAGTCAATAACGATCCTGGAATAAGGCTCAGGATGTGACCCTCAGGAAGAGGAAAAGAGACGAAGAATGGAAGAAAATGTGAATAGATGGTGGGCATCCCAGCAAAACACAAATCACTTTCCACAAGTTCCTCCAGGGTTTTTACCTAGGCATTCTCCATCCCACTCACAAAGAGACTATCATGTCAATCCCTATTAGAAGAGACAAAATTTAAAGGAGTCTAGCAGTCGGGCTCCTAGAGCTGAAGTTCTCTCAACATCTTGTTATGGCCTTCTAAGGACCCCACGGGTTCCCACTGATGATATACATCCACTGGACATTCAACGTTTTTGGGATAAGACTCCAGTGCCCACACCCCCCAATCTAGGACCATGGTATAGGTTTGAACATGGAAGTATCCAATTCCGACATGAGATGAGTTGGGAAAGGATATAATGAAGGAAAAAAGAGATGGCCCCTTCATAGAGCGGTATCGTGCTTTGGGGATCATAGAATCACTAGCCCCTCCTTGCCCTGATGAGGTTATTATACACGTAGCCGAGAGTACTGGTGAACTCGTTGCACTCGTTGGTGAAAGTGATGAAGATGATCCTATAGAACACCTCGAACTTGTCGAAGAAGAAGAAGATGAAAGGGATGATGATAGTAGTAATGATGATGATGATGATGATGATGATGATGATGATAGTAGAGAAAAAAATAATCCTGCCTGGTCTGATACTAGTACAATCACTGAGGAACCCACACGGATCTCACCTAGATGTAGGCGTTATCATTATATAAGAAGAGGTCCCAATAGACGATAATTTTTTCTTATTTTTATAAGCATGTGCATGTATAATTATGGAATAATGACACCATGCTATGATAGGATGATGTGTATGTATTTGTGTTGTGCTACACTATGTTGAAACTATGGTTTGCGAATGAAATATTTGCTAATGTGAATTATATGAATAGTTGATAAAACTATAGTTAAGAGTTTTAAATATGTGAAGTGAATGAATGACTATGGATGTTTATGATGATGAATAATATGACATGATTGCGATTGTGTAAATTGGCTATTAATTATATGATGATGAAATGTGTATATGATGATCTAACATTAACTATGAATGAAAGTTATGTGCTTATATATATTCAGAAAAGCACCATGGTGGAAACAAGGTTAGGAGTGAGAACAAATAAGGGAAAAGAAGTTGTTACTGAAGAAGTCCCCAGCCAACATGAGGTTTGTGAAACTAGTGGCAGACCTAAAAGATTTGAACCAGAATCAAATAGAGAAAATCCAAGAACTCATCTAAGATGAGAGAATATAAGCCCAGAAAGGGATATAGAAAAAGAACGTGAGTCAAGACAGACTCGACTCATAAAAGAGAGAGTAGCTACAACAGTAAAAGAAGCAATGCAGCAAGCTACTCGTGATTAGGCAGTGCAAACTGCCGATATTATCTAAGATTTATGGGAAAGGACCTAGTAAGCCCAGTTGGGTAGTACTAAAAGAGAAGAACACATTCTGACGGCTGGCCCGACTCCCACATTAGCACCAATAAGAGATGAAAATAAATTAATGAAGGCTGATAGAAGGGCAATAATGCATTCCTAGCCCAGTGACCCCCAAAGTTTTTCAGGAGAACCTAACCTTGTACAGGCAGAACAATGGATAACAGAGATCAAGAAATTGTTTAGAATATCTCCGTGTAATGATTGACAGAAAGTGTTGTGTGCCACACATTTATTGGTTAAAGATGCACACGAATGGTGGGAAACAATGTTGGTTACCATGCCACAACTAGAAGAGGTGTCTTGACAGATATTTGTTGAGGAATGCAATAAGGAGTACCTCCTTGTTGGACTACAAAGTCAAAAGGTGATAGAATTTGAAAGACTTTATCAAGGGAGGATGTCTGTCACTGAATACGCCACTAAGTTTAATGCCTTAGTTAGGTATGTACCTTGGATCGCTAATGTGCCAGAAAATAAGGCACGAAGATTTCAACAAGGATTGAGGTCATACCTTAGGAAAAGCCTTGCCCCTCTACTAATCAAAGATTATGCTTCAAGTCTCGAGAGGGCAAGAGCATTAGAGAATGAGGCATTAAGAACCTAAGAATTGAGACTAGGGTCAAGGATGTTCAGCTCAGGTCCAAAGGAAGCTGAATCGGGGAAGGAAAAGGCTATAAAGGCAAGTATGAGAAAAGAAAAAGGAGCCCCAAAGAAGAAAAGTTCGCCTTTATGTAAAAAATGTCAAAAGCATCATACAGGCGAGTGCTTGAAAGGCTCAAATCGGTGCTATAAATGTGGGCAAACTGACCATATAGCCAAGGAGTGTAGGACGGGTGAAGTAAAGATCATTAAGTGTTATATTTGTGATCAAATAGGACACATTACTCCAAACTGCCCAAATAAGGAACAAACATCACAAGTACATGGAAGACCCACACAACTCAGGATACCCAGAGTAGCAAGTAAACAGGGAACCTCTACAAATCCGGTACAAGTGCATGCCTTGACTCGGACAGAGTCACAAGAGTAGGAAGAAAAGGTGGTCACAGGTATGGTTTATATTTTAGGAAATTCGGCAGTAGCTTTGTTTGATTCAGGTGCTAGTCACTCATTTATAGCATGTTAATATGTGGTCACCCATGCACTACCAGTAGAGGAGACCAATAAGATAATTTGCGTAGAATCCCCTATTTATAGATTAGCTAGCTCTAGCCAAGTATGCAAAGCATGCCCAATTATGATAAGATCATTAATTTTAGAAGCTGACCTGATCCTATTATCTATGACTGAATTTTACGTATTATTGGGTATGGACTGGTTGAGTCAATAGGGAGCTACGATTGATTGCAAGAATAAAAAGGTACAGTTTGAAGTGGCTCCAGAAAAAGAGATAGTCATTGGGAAGTTAAAACAGTAAGAAAATTCGGCTATACTGATATTGTCCATGAAAGCAGTCAAGATGATCTGCCAAAAGTGCCAAGCTTATCTAGTATCAGTTAATGTGGAGAAAGGCACGGAGATAGAAATAAACCAAATTTCAGTGGTTAGGGAATTTTCTGATGTATTTCCAAATGCATTGACCACATTACCTCTACAAAGAGAGATGGATATGACCATAGATATTATACCATGTACAACTCCGATAGCTAAGACTCCATATAGAATAACACTGGCTGAAATGAATGAGTTGAGGACTCAAATACAGGAACTACTGGACAAAAGTTTTATCAAACCCAGTGTATCACTCTGGGGAGCTCCAAAATTGTTTGTAAGGAAAAAAGATGAAAGTCTAAGATTGTGTATAGACTACAGAGAATTAAATAAAGTCACAATAAAGAATAAATATCCTTTGCCCAGGATCGACGATTTGTTCGACTAATTGCAAGGAGTTACAATTTTCTCTAAGATTGATTTACAGTCAGGGTATCATCAGTTAAGAATAAGTCGTACCGATGTTCACAAGACGGCTTTTCGAACTAGGTATGAACATTATAAGTTTTTAGTGATGCCTTTTGGGCTCACTAATGCCCCTACTGTATTCATGGATATGATGAATAGGGTATTTCGGGACTATCTCAATCAATTTGTGATTTACAGCGATGCTTCAAGAAGAGGTTTGGGATGTGTGCTGATGCAGAGAGGAAAGGTGATAGCTTATGTATCGCGACAATTGAAGCCCGATGAGGTAAGCTACCCCGCTCATGATTTAGAATTAACAATAGTGGTGTTTGCCTTAAAAATATGGAGACATTACCTGTATGGTGCTTGATGCGAAATCTATACAGATCACAAGAGCCTTAAATATAATTTCACTTAAAAGGAGTTAAACATGAGGCAAAGGAGATGACTCGAATTGTTAAAAGATTATGATTTGGAGATACTATACCATCCAGGTATGGCAAACGTGGTAGCTGATGCATTGAGCAGAAACGTCAGCATAGCGCACCTTATCATAAAAGAGGAAGGGTTGCTTCAAGAGATTGTATGTCCAACTGAAGTTCAATCAAGGTTATCACTAATGTACATACAATCTTTCTTATTTGAACAGATCAAGACTGCGCAGCAAAAGAATACAGACCTACATGCACATGTGGAAAAGATGAAGAAAAGGGGTTGACTGAATTTGCTGTCGACAAACAAGGTATGTACCAGTATAAAGGCCGCCTTTGCATACTTAATACAGCAGAGTTGAAGGAACAGATACTCAAAGAGGCACATTTTTCGGCATTTTCCATTCATCCGGGAAGCACTAAGATGTATCAGGATCTCAAGAAAGTATATTGGTGGAATAATATGAAAAGAGAGATAATTGAATACGTAGCTAAGTACTTAACTTGTCAAAAGGTGAAAGCTGATCACCAATGGATACCTGAACAGTTACAATTATTGGAAGTTCCTGAATGAAAGTGGGATGATATTATAATTGATTTCATCGAAGGATTACCCAAGACACAGGCTGGAAACGACTTTATATGGGTGATAGTAGATCGGTTATCCAAGGTTGCTCATTTTATACTCATAAAGAGGACTTACACAGCAGAAAGGTCGGCTAAAGTATATTGTAAGGAAATAGTAAGACTATATAGAGTGCCTAAGTCAATAGTTTTCGATCGAGACGCGATATTCATATCTCAATTTTGGAAAAATTTACATAAAACCCTAGGCACCAAACTCAAGTTTAGTACAACTTTTCATCCCTAACAGATGGACAGACAGAGCGAGTAAATCAAATTATCGAGGACATGCTTCGTATGTGTACATTGAAATTTAGAGGTTCATAGGATAAATATGTACCTATAGCAGAATTTGCATATAATAACAGTTATCAGGCTAGTATTCAAATGGCTCTATTTAAAACATTGTATGGACGATGGTGTCGAACGCCACTAAACTGGGATGAGGTTGGAGAAAAGAAGTGTGGCGCCCCAAACCGAGGTGCCTAGAAGCCTTACTCTGGGATCGTTTAGATTGGTAAACGTGACTCAGGATTGTTGCCCTGATCACACGGCAGGAATTTTTTTTTTCATCAATACATGGAAAATTCCCATCATTTATCTAACATGAAATATATTTCACATGTCACAGTTATAAACCAAAACTGTTTCATACAACAAAAATATTTCTTTCCATCTGAAAATTATCATCGTTGACTTTACATAAAGTTTACATAAACATCATTTATACATAACATTTTGCATGCTTCCTTCATTATCATTTCTTATCTGTTGTTGAAAAAGCATGGGTGAGTAATAATACTCAGTAAGCAAGCTATACATAAATTTTCAATCATTTTCATGCATTTCATAAAATGCAAATGCAATGCATACATAGCATTCATGACATTCCTTTGGATGTAACGCTAGCTAGGCGCCCATCCCATACATGCTCCCATTTAAGGGAGGTTGCCGCCGGCCTGGGCCTATTAAGCGACTTGGCAATAACGAGGAGGACATCCGGTCCGCTTACTACCTCGACTAAGGCCTATTCCTCGTGCACATGCTCATTCTCATACACATACCGGCATGATGTTTGCAAATCATAAACAATTTCATAAAAAGCATTTAATAAATAATTTCACAAAATGAACTTCAGTTCATGTAAAGCAGTTATAAGTATGGCCAACCTTAAATAAATTTCATAAAAAAACTTGCAAACAATTTCAAGCATTTTGGAAATAATTTGCAAAACATATAACTTGCTTACCTTTTTAGGAGGTGTCTTCGACCTTCTCTTTTCCTTTTCCTATTCAAGGAGAAATGTTATTCTCATTTCTTCTATTCAAGCTGCTTCCCATGCATGTTCTATATTATTTGGGCATTATTTCTTTATGTGGATATTTTTATCCATAGGTTCTTCAAAATTTTCATCATCATATTGAAATATTAATCTCAAATTTTCTTCAAAATCACGCTGTTTACTGTTCACTTAAGCATAATCCTTAATTTCAAAAATCATGAAATTAATATATTATTATTCTAACATCATATTTATCGTAATCATACATCTCAAATCATCATTTATCAATTTTGGAGCATTATTTTCACATATCATATGCTATCTTGCCGAATACCCTATATTCGCTCCAAATTTTTGATGCTTTGGCATAATTCCATTTAAACATTATATCTATACTTATTTTCTCATGCTTGGGCATTATCTAAGCATAGTTTTACTTCATCTAACATTCAAAATAAGTTTGAGGGGAATCCACTTACCTCAAGCGAAGTTATGCCTCTTCAACTCGCCTTTTCTCACTCCAACCTTCGATTCTCCTCTTTCCTTAAGGCTAAAAAGTGTGGGGATGGGAAATGAAGTTGCTCAAGTGATTTTTGAGCTGGGATGGTTGTGAATTTCGTCCATGGCCTGCTCCTCTATTTATAGGGGTCCATTTTTCATGAATTTGCAATTTACCCCCTCTAGCTTAGGGTGTAAAATTGCAAAGGTATTTTTTTCTAATTTCCTAAAGGTGCTTAGAGCCTTGTGCAGCCTCCCTACCCTGCTCCAGCTGCCCTATTTTGCAGGCCTATTTTTCCTTTTTTTATTTTTTTATTTAATTAATTTTAAGCTAATTAAATCTAAACCCTTGATTTGTGTTTTGGATGAATTTGAACCATTGATCAAAGTCAAATGGCCATCATTACCCCTGCTCACGCCCCCTGCTATTGCTGCATTTCATTTAATTTTTTTATTTTTTATTATTTAATTTTTGTAAAAAGTCAAAAGTAGCATTTAATTAAAGTAATGCTACTTTTTGATTTTTCATTTGACGTTTAATCTTGACCTTTGATTTGTGATTTTCATCACATCTTAATCCATTCATCATGTCCATTATGAATTTTTAACCATCCATAAAAAATTTCATCGAATTCCGACTTTCAGATTGCAACTTATGAATTTTTTTCTATTTTTCCATATAAATCCGAATTTTGATTAAAATATCCAAAAGAATTGCTATTTTGTCTTGTAGTGATTAAATCTCTATTTTGTTTTTTATGATTAAGTTAATCCAAGTGATTAACTCTTAATCATATATCTTAACCCCTGTTTACTATTCATGTTTACTATTCACGTGCACTATTTACGGGATTAAATTCCCAATTGCATTATTTCAACCTCAAATACACATGTCTATCAATAAGGTTCATGAATCTTTATTTATTCATAAAATAATGTTCAAAATTACAAGTGTCGAAATGACGCGTATACGGTCAGGGTTCCACAAGAAGCTAGCCCCAGATTTGTCTAAACGAATAACAGACAAAGTACAAGTCATTCGCCAGTATATACTCACAGCCCAAAGTCGGCAAAAGACTTACACAGATTGCAAAAGAAAGGATTTGAATATTCAAGTTGGCGAACATATATTTATAAAGGTCACGCCATTTAAAGGAATTACAAGATTTGAGAAAAGAGGTAAGCTGAATCCCAGGTACATCGGACCATTTTAAGTAGTAGAGAAGATTGAAAAATTGGCCTATAGAATAGCTTTACCTCCAGCTCTAGCCTTAGTACATAATGTTTTCCATATTTCTACGCTTAGGCAATATATCTCGGATCCAACTCATGTACTGGTAGCAGAAAACATACCGATCCAGGATTATTTAAACTATGAGGAAATACAAATTAGAATCTTGGATCACAAGGTACAAAAGCTTCGGAATAGAAAAAATCAAATATATAAAGGTTCAATGGAATTGATATTCCGAAAGTGAAGCTACATGGGAGCTAAAAGAAGAAGTAAAAAAGAAATACCCCAAATCGTTTAAAGAATAGACGGTTTCGAGACGAAACCTGTTATAAGAGGGGGAAGAATGTAAAACCCTGACCCATATAGGATTTATGTATATGCATTTGACATATAAATATAATTTATGTATGATTTGATTTAATTGTAATATTGATGATTTATTATAAATTAGGTCAAAGGTTATGAATGATGATTAAATCAATCATTGTAAGTTGATATGGGTCAATATGATTAAAGTGGCCTAATGAGGACTGAGAAGATTAGTATGCCATGAATAATTAATTTAATTTTCATGATGTGATTAATGGAAATTAAGAGGCTAATTATGGAGTTAAGTTGGAAAATGCTAGAAAATTCATAGCTTGACGCTTGTAAAGCGGATTGAGATAAAATTTGAATGATAAGCACATAATTTCGTGCCCAATCTTATGGAAAGATTGAATTATGAAAATTTTGATGGAATTAGGATGAGGATTGATTATTTCCATCCAAAATTCAAAGATGACTTCAAATTATCATAACTTGAGTTAGAAAAGTCGGATTAAGACGAAATTTGTAATTTCCAGGGTATTTTATGAATTTCCTAAAATGATTAAATCCATGAAAAATTCTTTGCATTAATGTTGGAATTAAGGAGCTAATGGCTAGCTCAAGGGAGGCATATGGAGGTAGCACACAATGGACAACCATGAGCTCTAAAAGTGGATTTTTTTGTGATTTATTTTATGTTAAATGGACAGCTAAGAAAGCTAATTACTAGGGTAATTAAATGTCCATCAAATAAAGCTGCATTTTTGTGGAAAAAATTGCAAAAGGCAGCTGCATATGGACTTGATCACATGTGGACAGCAAGGTGGAGGAAGGAAGAGGTGGATGTCCAAAGTTGATATTTGGATTTTTGTGATTTTTTTAATAATGCTAAATGACCCCCCTAAGTAAGCTATTATCTAGGATAATTAAATGTCTATTAAATAAAGCCGCATTTTGTGGAAAAATACAAAAAGGCTATTGAAATTGGACATCAATGTGTGGACAACTTGATGATCATCAATGCAATGAAATTTTGATGGATTTTACATGGATAATTATCTAATTTACTTGGAGCATATTGTGTCATGTCATAAAAGGGAATAAACATGCTTTAATTACGCTTAAATTGATGTGGCAAGTGAGGCCACAAAGTTGGAAGAAATCCAGCCTTACATAAAGGTGGACGACCACATGTGTATGAGGTATTTGAGAAAAAAATTTCAAGGAGCAAACCCCCTAACTCCATCAGTTGTGCATGTCCATATTCCATCAAGAAAAGGGCAAGAAAAAGGAGGGAAAAAGAGAAAGAAAAAGGGAAAGGAAGCAAAGGAGACAAGTTAGAGAAGTTGAGTTCAAGTGTGATTCAATACAAGTAAGTTTTTCTTAGGTTTTGAATCATTTAAACTTAGTTTTTCTACCTCAGTTTATGAGTCATAAATATGATTCATAATAAACCCTTAAAGGATGATTCGTGATGCCCTTGATTAGGGTATTGAATGAGAATTAAATGGCAAGAATGAAATCAAGAGTTCAAGAAGAAGAAAATGGGGATTAGGGTGGAAAATGAGTTGATAAACCTAGCTGAAATTTGCTTAAACTCACATATGATATTGCTGTTTTTATTTTTTTCAAGACTTGGTATTTGTTATCCTAATGATCACATGTGATTTATGTTAAGACTTGTGCTTTATGAACCAGTGTCAATGAATGATGAGTATATTATGGATTTCTACGATTATATTTGATATTAAAAGTGTATATCAGGACAAAGATTAGGGGTGCAACTCGGGTCGGGTTATACCGGGTTGGAGTGAACCCAAACCCTAAGCCAACCGGGCTGGAGTAAACCCAAACCCAAACCCTAAGAATTAAATCCGGGTTCGGACCGGGTTCGCATTGGTTTTGGTTTGGTTTCGGGTTAGAATTCGGGTTACCAATAAACTGTTTTTTTCCAAATTTAATTGTAATCTAAAAGAAAATTATTGGAATATACATACATGTGTTTATGAAGTCAAGCCTCGCGTTGAATTCTGCAACATCCTTTCAAAGAATTCTGCAACATCATGCTGAATTCTGCAATATTCTTTGAATGAATTTTGCAAGCAATTTTTCAGCACCCTATAGACACAAATAAACGACAAATTAGTTAGTTTTATGACTAGTTGGTCATTTCTATTTAATAGCTAATGGAAATGACTCAAGTGTAGCAAATAAAAAATGAATATATCATACTAACTATTGTAGTTGAAACTAAACATTATCATACAAATTGCTGAAATTGAATTCAAACTGAATATTTATCATAAAAATTGCTAAAATAGAAATTCACCACTGGTCATACCAATAAACTTAAAATATAAATCAAATTTATACTACATTCTGAAATTCAAACTAATAGATTTCTCATATTAACAGAAAGTATAATATGAAATAGATTTATCATGCCAACTCAAATTCAAACATAATCCACATAACAATTATTCAAAGCAACTAAATCTAAATACACTAAACATAATGGTTCAACATTCCAATCTAATTTAAGTGTAATCCAAATTTAAAATGACAATATAAACAAATCTCAAGTTTAAATAAGTTTACATCCACTTTTAAACAAATTCAAAATTCAAATGAGTTCATGTGTTTAAAAAAAACATGTATAATTTATGAAAAATTATATAAATTACACTGGGTTCGGACCGGGTCGGGTTTTGGTACCGGGTTGATGCGAACCCAGTTTTGGTTTCGGGTTTCTACGAGTCGGGTTGAAACCGGGTCTATTTGGAAAAAATCTAAAAAATAAAACCCATTTTTGGTTTTGGTACCGGGTCGGGTCGGGCGGATTCGGACCGACCCGGGTACCAAGTTTCACCCCTAACAAAGATGGCTTAAATGGGCAATTGATGAAAAATAGCATAAAATTACCTCTTAAGAAATAATGGTTAAATAGACAAATATCTATTAAATCACCCCATGTGACAGGGCAACAATCCTGATTACGTTTACCAGTCAATAACAATATCGGAGTAAGGCTCAAAATGTGACGCTCGAGTTGGGGGCACCACATTTGCTGCCTAATCCTCTAAAATTTTCTCTTCTAATTGTCTATTTAAAATTCTAGACTTATAATTAACATAATTACAAACCCATTTACGCAACTTTATTTTTAATTAATAGATTTATGCATCCCATATTAAGATCGCAAAATCTGAAATGAGGTCCCCTTCTAGATGTAGTACATGAATTCTAAGACATCATTAATGCCCCAAATCTAAAATAATGTACATCAAACTCTTCCAAGTCTAACCAGAGTTCCAATTAAAATCAGCATGGTGTTTTAAATCTCAACCAAAATGCATATCCATTTACCTTGCCGAAGGGAAGAACCACCGAAATTGAAAAATCCGCAAAAATCTCTTTCACTACTCTCTCTTCCCTTTGGAATCCATCGTTTCTCTGCCCCTCTAATTCGGCCCTTCAATAGAAATCTACCTAATGGGGATACAACATCTAATTTGGGAAGAATCTAGGTTGTTACTACCATGTAGAGTTTTAGTCAGGTTTTTCATATCAAGATTTGACGTGGTCAAAATAGAGTTTAGAGAGAAAAATAAAAATAAAGATATTACTTTTATGGATACTTGAACCTATCTCTACTCTGGGCTATTTATCATTTTTACCATATGGACAACTGGTTTTATAGGGTAATATCTAAATTAATATTTTCTAAGCTCTTTTTGTCACAATCAAATTTTCAATGGTGAAAAGTCCAGCTAACAGTAAGCTTCCATGCATGAAAAATACAAATTTAAAAGTGTATATTACGGGATCCCTAGGAAGTCAATCGTAGAATGCTTCAGTAAGTGGAGGCAGGATGGATGTTGGACCATCTAATGTAGGATATTTTCAATAAAAGGAAGACTAACAAGAGGCTAATTCGATGCCTAATAGAGCATAGGCAAATGGGTCACATTTGTGGCTCATGGTTGAAGATAGAAGTAGCTTCCACCATTACAACAAAGCTTAAAGAAGAATTAAGCGACCATAACCTAGAAATTCCTATTACATCTGAACATGTTCACAATTGGTGGCATCATTTTAAGATTCTCTATAGTCGAATGTTGAAGGTCACGGACAAGACAAGAGCGGGATGGGACGAGTCAACCAAGATGTTTGATGGACCTCCACATCATTGAAATGCCTTAATTGTGGTAAATATTCAACTTCTCAAGATTTTTAATGATAAAGTTACATATGCATTCTACATTTTGTTATTATAATTAGCTGACTTGTTGCTGTGATTGCAGTCTAATCAGGAGATTGCAAAACTCCGAGGTAAGCCTCAAAAGTATATTTAGGAAGGCCTAGATGAGATTTATAGGTCAGATGCACCGTCAAGTGCCTTCGCATGTGGACGATAGGGAGCATTACACCGATAACGTGGCCACACAGAAGAGTCGCAAACAAGTGAAGAAGACTTTGATCTAAATGAGAAGCCCCATCAATAGAGGAAGTGTCTCCATCTTCTTCCATCGGGGCTTCTACACAATCAGTGTGATGACTACGAAGTATATGTCGGAAGCTCCCAACCCCTATCGAGTAAATTGTTAGAGTGGTGATTGGTATGATGGGATGATAGAGAGATATGTTAGTGGCATAATTTATTGTGCTAACCCAAAGGTTTGAGAATAAGATGAACTACTTATGGGATCTCAATCTCAGTGAAGATAAGGCTGAAAAACTAACCATTTACTTTGGAACTTGACCTCAAGATTTAATTAGTTTTCTCACCATGCGAAGAGCCAAACGATAGCTTTGATTCATGTGCCACATCTTGGTTACCCTATAGCCCCGGGCACCATAGTTCAATGATCCACGTGTTGACCATATCAAAATAACTATTTACATCTCCACATTAACCTAGTTATTTTCATTTCCTTTTTGACAATGAGTTATGTTGTTGGTACATGTACGATACTTGCAGTCTGTTTAACTTATGACTACATTGACCACCTTTGATGTTAATCTGTTTTCATTTGTGTGGTGAATATGTAATTATACTTTTTCATCTAATTTGTTGCTTTTTATTTATTGATGTTATCCTTTCTTTATTGAAAGTAGTTCATGATTTCCACACAGGTTTGCTAAGGCACGAGTCTATGTTGTATTCATTGGGTGAACACCTCGTATTTACTCCTCACGGGCACATGTGCATGCACAAGTGAATTGGTATTCAAGTGCATGTTTTCAATCTTTTGCTGAACAAAAATTTGGCATGGATTCCTATCAGGATTATCTTGGTAGCGGAAACACACATGAGAGTGTACCAGTAGTTATTAATTTATCTAACTGTAAGAGATGAGTTGGAGGACAGGACAAAAAATATATAATCAATTTGTGTGATTGTAAATCGTGTGGTAAGAGAAGTGTGTAATAGGTTGTAATGTCTTAGACATATTACATATGTACTATTGCTATTTAGCATGTATTGAGTGTTCTTACTTATTACATATGTACTATTGCTATTTAGCATGTATTGAGTGTTCTTACTTACATGCTTGCACCTACTACTGTTACATAGTAATAGTTGAAATAGAGATTAATTTCTAACTGATCCGAAATAGATTAGTACTATCTATGGGTTAGAAAAAGTATATGTATACGTAACTACGGTTACATAGTAATAGTTGAAGTAGAGATTAATTTCTAATTGATCCAGAATGGACTAGTACCAAGTATGGGTTAGAAAAAAATACCTATATACGTGAAAGTAATGTTCCTTTACAGTTGTTAAATCTCCTTTTTCATTAAACAAGGATTGATCTATAAAGGAATAATGGTTGTAGCTCCCCAAAGACAATTACAATAGAGACATTATTATTTATTAACTATATTATATTATATTATATTATTCTTTTAAATACATATTGTAATGGACATTATTAATGGCAGTGATGTTTTTTTAAAAGAAATAAATGGTGGAATTCATGGCATTAATCCCAACTGTTAGTAAAGCCATTGGTATAAGAAGAGGTGAAAACATGAGGTGGGTTTGCGTCGTTCAAAGGGGAAAAATCAGCATAAGAAACAAAATGGAGACAGACAAAGAAAGAAGAAAAGGAAGTTTTAAAGGTATACCACGTAGAACTTTTTTCTTAATATCGTTGATTTTATAATATATGCAACTTATATCTCAGATCTAAGACATTCATAATATTTCTAGCATGGTTATTTAGTAACCGAAGTGTGATTAAAATTTTTGGTATTACAATTTTGCTTATTTCAAAAAAGAGTAACAAATAAATAGTAGAAAATATAATACGATGAAATAAACATATTTTTAGGCATGATGAAAGAATTATGACCGTATAATAACAAGATAATCATTTGTTTAGTCTTCCTAGAAATTTCAGCTTGCTTAGAGTTATAGATTTTCAGATATAGTAATTTTTACAAATAATTTGGAGTAGTGATTATGTATTTTAAAGCCAAAACATAAAATTTTTTAATAAGAAAATACGGATGTAAAAATAATAATCTGAACCATTACAAATATTTGTTAAGAGATTCTACAGTATATATGATGGATGAATTTTGTTAAAAATTAGTTTGGATAGTATTTGAAGTGATATTTAATTTTAACCCTTTATTAAACCCCTTATTTTAAATCTGGATGAATTTTGTTAAAAATTAGTTTGGATAGTATTTGAAGTGATATTTAATTTTAACCCTTTATTAAACCTCGTATTTTAAATCTGATGATAGAGACATTATTTTGAGAAATGGACCATCTAAATTATAAAATATAATTTATAAGCTTATCTTTAAAATTCAGATCAAACAGACATTTACATTGAGAAATCTAAACTATTTTACTTGGACAAGATAGACCGTTGAAAATAAACAAATAAATAAATAAATAAAGTTTTGAACAAGTGGGCTAAGCCCAGTTGGCCAGACTTAGTGAATCGCGAAGCTCAGAAGCCAAGCCTACTAGTCCCAAACTCATAGAAACTAAGCCCAAATTACAGAAATCAAGCCTAGTCCGCATCATTGCCTACCAGCTTGACTCACCAGTATGGCGCTCCAGCGAGCAGTTGCCCGACGCTGGCGACAGGCCAATCGACCGGCGAAGAAAATAATAAAAAAATATAAAAATTCAAAAAATATAAAAAATTGTGAAAATACCCAAAAAAAATTAAAGTTAGTATTTAAAAGCTTAAATGAGCTTAAACGCATGATTTTTGATAAAAAAAAAAAAGAAATAAAATGATTTAAAGGTGATGCTATAAAAATAAATAGAAAACGGAAAAAAATTATGATTACAAATAATAAGAATTAAAATTATTTTAAAATGGAATAATACAAGGATAAAAAGGAAAAAAATAAATTTTGAACAAATAAAATTATGAAAAATTTTCAAAAAGTCATAAATGAAATTTTATATAATTGTTATGAAAAGAAGGTGTAATAATGAATATGTTTTAATGAAAATTAGTAAGAGAGACTTAAGACTGCTCCAAGATATTAGAAAAAGAGAGTTTTAAAGCTTACTTCAAGGTAAGTAAACTTTTATCAAAGCATGACTTTAAAAATATTATGTCGAATATTATGATTTTTTATGAAATATGATTATTTATTAAGTTTGAAACTTTCTTTCAAGTTGAATTATTCAAGTACGAGCATGATTATTTCAAAATATCATTAACCATATTAAGCAATGAATCTAAGTGGTGTATTGATCATAATATATGAAAATGATGCATAATTGCATATTGAGTTTACCACAAAGCAATAAAGTAGTATAGTAGTACCTAAGTAGTGGTCTTAGGACTATAAAAGAAAATGAATTTTCTCATGAATGTATAGCACGACCGCACGCGAGCACAAGCACATAGCGATACCTACAACATTAATGCATGATTTACAATAAACATATGCATGCACGAGAATAAAGATGTTTAATAATTTAGAGTTATTATGCGTAAAAAGTAATATAGATGTTATTTTAGTTTTAAAATTTTAAAATGATTGAAAATGAATTTTAAAAAAATTATTTACTTACTGAGCTTTTGGCTCACGTAGTTTTGTTTTTAGTGGAAATATAGGATTACAATGCTAAACTAGAGCCTCTATTAATAAGGAAAAAATGTGAAACTAGTAAAGCAAAGGACAAAGAAATTTAGATTTTATTAAAAGTACCTTATAATGCCTACTTGTATTGATGATAAACACCGAATATGCATAATGACTCTATGAAGAGTAAACTTGAGATGCATTAGTTAAATTTATGTAGTTTTCCATCTTGGTATCTATTTCTATCTTGAGATATTTGACTTAGTAGACCGTATTCGTGGCACCTCGAGAGTAAGGTATTACACATATTCTATAATTATTTTATTTATTAACCATCTCTTTTTTATTTGTTAAGAGTTAGGTGTCCAATTTGTTGTTTAAAATTTTCTTAAAAATCTTATCTTGTTATAAACTAATGCCATATTTTATTATTATTTTATAATATTCATCTTATTAAAAGCAAATTTCTTGTTATAATCATTTACCTACATTTCAAATAAGTGAGCAAATATTCTACATATAATCTGTGCAGGCCAAACCATTTTACGACTTCAGTCATATCAGTATTTGTGTATGAATTTAATATTATAAAATAAAATGAGTGAAACATGTCACCGTGCTCAAGCCCACCAGGTAGAAATTTGATAGAAATCTTGCTAACTTTACCGTTACCATATATATATTGATCATTTTTTAATTTTGTTATTTTCATTAAAATAATAAGTTATATCAAAATAATATTAAAATTAATTTCTCATATCAATGTAATAATAATATGAAAGGTTTGCCAGAAAACTAACATCTATTTAGTTCGATAAGGTCACTATAAATTAGTCCGCATTGAAATGAAAGTATCCAAGTAAATAAGATTGTTTTTTTGTTGCCACGATATAGATGATCATTTTTCGCTTATGTTCTTATTATAACAAATATTTTTATTATCCTCATATGATGATATGTTTCAA
The DNA here is from genome assembly GCA_030490835.1 of Annona cherimola. NCBI lineage: Eukaryota > Viridiplantae > Streptophyta > Magnoliopsida > Magnoliales > Annonaceae > Annona > Annona cherimola. The sequence goes on from CM059977.1 coordinate 71,363,064, forward strand.
TTTATCATCATAGATTAAAAAAATATGAGAAAGCTTGTTTCATTTTTTATTGTACTATATCAATAATTATATATAAGAAATTATTAATTTATCTTAAAAATATATATTTATAATTCACCCACAAACACAAGTGCTGGTCCACTCAATATTTTTCAAAACGAAAACATTTCATCGTGGAAGCCCATGTTGGTCCAAGTTAAAATGTAAAATTTTCTTTAAACATTTTATCTGTGGATGCACATGTTGGTTTTTAAAAATATTATTATTTTTATTAGTTAAAATATACATACAAAGCGCACTTCTATTGGTCCACTTAAAATATCTAAATATATGTGTATTTTTTCTTTAGAAGTTACCCATGGATATACGTATTGGTCGAAGTAGAAAATATATATATTTCTAAAATTGGCAGCGAACGCCCATGATGGTCCATTTTATATCTAAATAATCAAGTGCATTTGGACATGGATTGTAGGGCCCATTTGATCATGAATGAGAATTCTACTCCGTCTTTATATTTAGAAATATTCACTTTATTAGCATATTAATTTGCATCCAAATTCAACATGTATATGTGCTCTATTTTAAAATGGTGCAAAATCAACCTAATAAAATAGTTTAACATAAACAAGTTTAAATGGTATTTTCAATATCTCAACCGTCTAAAGTATGATTTTTCTATGGATAAATGATTGTATAAAGTTTCATTACATTCTAATATGTGTGGACTCATTTTACAACGGACTGCTTAGGATGGGTTCCTTAATAAGTGTGTGTATGTATATATATGAGAAATATTCAGGTGCAACTTCACTGTACAATAATTACAGTGCAGTTATCTCAAAATGGGCTCCACATGATTATAAAATTATAATATACTCGAACCACTGTATTTAGAATTATGTTTTGTATTACTATACTAGTTTTCATCTCAATTAGATATGTGTATGGACCCATCTTAAAATGGTACAAATTTAACATAATAAAATAGTTTTATGTAAATAACAATCTTAAAGTTGTATTTTTTAACATGTAAATCATTTGTTATAAAATTTATATATGAATAAATAATTATATAAAATATTGATACATTTAAGTACATGTAGAGCCTATTTTGGGTCAAATGCACTGTTAATTACGGTGCAGTTTCACTGCACAGAAAAGGTTCTCCAAATATATATGGGCTCCGCTTTTATGAAACCAGGTTATGTAGAAGTGGACTCATGTAATCTCTTCAAAATCTAAGATTTTGATCATTAATGGAAAATCCAATCCATTCATTGTATTTAACATCATTTGTTTATCTAAGAGGCCAAATTTTATTCCAATCAAGTATGTTTAAGGGCCACATTTATTCAAATATATATATTCATATGTAAATTATGAAAAACGCTTAGATCTATTTACATATGTATTAAAATGTAATAATACTTTATAAAATCATTTATTAACATAGAAATGATATTTTAGACGGTTTAGATGTCGAAATACTACTTTAAAATTGATATTTTAGCATTTTTCATAATTTACATATGAATGTATATATTTTTTAATAAATGTGACTAATAAACATACTTGGTTGGGATAAAACTTGATCCCCTAGATAAACAAATGATGTTAAATATAATGAATAAATTAAATTTTCTATCAAAGATCAAAATAATAGATTTTGAAGAAATTACATAGGTTATATATATATATATATATATATATATATATAGAGAGAGAGAGAGAGAGAGAACCTATCCTATGCAGACAGACTGCTATAAAATGGGCCCCATACATAGTATAATATAGTGAAACTTTATACAATCATTTATCTATATAAAAATTATACTTTAGATGCTTTGGATATTGAAAATACTACTTTAAACTTGATATTTACGTTAAAATATTTTATTACATTGATTTTGCCCCATTTTAACATGGAGACCATACAAATGTTGGATTCAGATAAAAATTGGTATACTAATAAAGTAAAAAATTATAAATATAATGGGTGAGTATATTTCCCATTCATGATCATGTGGGGCTCACAGTGCATGGACTGTACCATAGTCCAAATGCGCTTAATAATTTTCGATGTATATATACACACATATATATATTTAATGTAGAATTTACCTATGAACACACATATGATGGTGGACCTATATATATATATATCTTTATTTTATTTCAAAAATCATCATTTATTTTCTAAAATAACTAGTAAACATTTTCTGAATTATGTATTTAAATTAAGTGGCTAACTATATCATGTATTGTTTGAAATTATTTAAATTAAGCCGCTAACGATATCACGTATTGTTACTAATTATGGAAATTAAAAAGAATCAGCAATTAATTTTACCTAATTTTACATACAATGGTCATAAACCAAATTCTTATCTATTCGCTTGCTCAGTTTTGTTTATTCAAAATGTTTTAGTAATGTATAGTAATATTCTTTTATATATTTGTGATGACAGTACTTATGTCGGAAAACGTAAATAGTTTCAACTTACGCTATTGATAAATTGGAACACTTAAATCGTAATTGCCAGTAAGTACTATTGGGAATTATTATGTACATATGTGCAGCTCTGCAGCAACATTACTTATATAAATAAAGTAATTTATATAAGTACTATGTACAGATGTGCAATGACATCACTTATTTTTTAAAGTATAAATATCTATAAATTAAACAAATTATTTATTTATTTTTTACATTAATTAAGACTTATCTCCCACCGGATTCGACCCCAGAGAGTCACGCATGCGCCGGAATGTGTTATCACATAACTAAGCATGAGGAAACAACACATTCCTATTCCTAATGGGAAACTCTTTAATTAAAATTACAAAAATTGAATGGATATTATTTACATATCTGCGATAAGATCATTTATTTGAAAATAATCCATGTGTCCTAAAAGAGACACCATGTCTATTTTCTCCACCTATTAACGTTGCAATAACTGGCGACGTGGTAGAGCTTATAGCAGTCGTAAAAATTCAGCTTCCCATACTCTTCCTCATGAAACCAGAGGAGTGAGGCAGCTGACCAACCAACTAATGTTCTGCTAGGTCATGCTGCTGCCAAATGACAATCAAAGGAGAGTGTGGACACTACCAGCATCATTGCTCCTCATATATAGGCTGGAATTCCGGTCTTTTTTCGAAATACCTAACAACACCTGTTAGAGTTTCTTTTCTAATATCACATCATTGAAAAAGAGGAGCCAAACCCTAGGGTATTAACCTGGAAGACCCAGAAACTACAAAAATTTAAGAACTGTTTCCATGGATTCAGGTACGCTTCCGCTTATTGTTTTATTTTTTTAGTGATTTAGCATGGAGGATCCTGGGGTGATTATGGATTTAATCAATAAAGTTTTCCCAACAAGTAGTATCAGAGTCAATCTTCATGTTGGATTATTAAGAAATATTAAAATTTTGAATTTGTGCAAATTTTGATTTAATTGCAGGAATAATTTGGGTCCTTCTGTTTTCCCTTTCCATCGATTGAGCACGCTTTATATGGTTTTTCTATATTTGAACACGGTCTACCATTAATTCGTGTTGCCTGGAAATTTTTCTTTCTCGTCGATTTCTGCTGCCCATGTGATTTCGTTGGTGCTCATATTTTTCTAGCTCCATGGATTCAGGCTTCATATGGATTCAGCCGTCGTTTGATTTTTTTGGGTTTTCAATCCATTTGTAAAAAAACGGATTTAAGTTCGTAAATTCAAGATTAATGAATGGTTTCAAATTTGAAAACCCAATCATACAGCTGCCCCTGTTCGTCTCTGCGTGGGATTCAGACTTTTTTTAATGGCTGCCAGAGAAGACGAGGCTGCTGGACGGCGGCTTCCTGCGATGACAGCACAGTGGTGGCAGCACCGGCTTTAAGCGGCAGACGGCAAGGAGCTCAGGTCTTTCGGTTGCCGTTGCCAGAGAAGACGCCGTTGTGGGCAGCGACGAGCGGCGGTGATCTGCTATGGTAGGGGCGGCGACACCGAAGATAACCCATCCGGAGAGAACGCCGGCAAAGGGCTTTGATGATGCCGGCATGGGGCGGTGTGGCTGGATGGCCGCTGTTGCTGCCAGAAGTGACGCTGGGGACGGGCAGCAACAGCCAGACGGCGGAGGGACAGAGATGTTAGATGGCGTCAAGCTTGCCAGAAATCGCTGCCGGTGAGGCATTGTCGCTGTTCAGGTTGTTTACCGGGGAATCCCTTATGCTTGCCGATGTTCAGGTTGTCGATGATGGTCGCTAAAGATGCCAATGACGTCGATGACAGCGGTGGCGGCGAGAGCAGCTGTTGGCTGCGGGCGGCGGCGCTATGATAGGCGTGAGGGCTAGGGTTAGGTTTTGGGTGTTTCTGGTTTTGGTATATGGGATAGAAGATGGAAATTTTGCTTAAAAAACCATAGGACCAGAAGAATTTGCAAAAGCACCACGACCAGAAAGTATTTACAAAATAACCTGATCTTTCTCACTTGCATCAATGGGCTTGGGCTTGCATTAGTGGGCCACTCGTTTCAGGGGAAGCTTTGGCTCGCATCCAATTACAGACCCAAATGGATCACGAGCCTATATGGATTATGGGCCCACTCCGATTACTAGCTCAGAATAAAACGGCTCTTGGGCTTGGGCTTACTTCAAGCCCACCAACCCATTTTATCCTTGGCCTGGGTTAGACTTGCCTCAAGCCTCCCTGCGGCCCAAACCTTAGGCCTAGTGCCAGCCCAGCCCGTCCGAATTCTGGCCCATCCACTAGTGGACACGTGGCATGCTTATGACTATTCAAATAAAATTTAATATATTTTATGATCTCGGTATCCAATTTGGACGATCCAATAGTAATTTTCTATGTTTTTGGACATTCTGGATCAAATGGAAGGGTCTAATTAAATCAAATAAGTCCAAAATATCAATTTTGTGAATTTTATGTAAATGCATGCAATTTTTGAATTATATGCGCATGGTTAATTTATAGGAATTTAGAAGGAAATTTGTGAATAATTTTCATGCTTCTATGAGTTGTTGCTTTATATTAAAATTCATATTAACCTGTTGTTGTGCAAAATTCAATTTTAGATTTTTTGGATGTTTAAATTCAAATTGACTCATTATCATGCAAAAGTTTTATGTTTGGAATTCATAAATAAGTTCAATATTTTGGACTTTTTATTAAGTTCAAATAATGGTACAATTATTTTTATGGATGAATAATGTTTTAAAGTAAATTGATTGAAAAACATGCTACCAAAGTTGTCTCTCTTTTGTAGGTTAATTTATTTTTAAGACATTAAGATAATCGTGTTTGTGTGTAATTCATGCGAATATTCATCGACCCAAAGGAATATTAATTTTTGGCTAAATTGCATCCACACTTGTGGTAATAAATATGTAATAATTATTTAGGACTCCATGTCAATAACAAGTCGATCCAAAGAAAGGCTTGTTGTTTGATATGATTTTATTGTTAATATTTGATTACCACACCAAAATTTTATGGATATGTAATTAATGCAGATATTGACTGGCCCAAAAGGAAGGTTAATATTCGACTGGATTACATAGACACCTGCGGTGATAAATATGTGATAATTATTAGGCATTCCATTTGAACAATAGTCGGTCCAAAGAAAGGCTTATTGTTTGACGGGACTTTATTATCAATATTTGATTACTGTACCAAGAGTGCCACTTACAAATAAATACTTTTCTCCAAAGACTAAGTATTAATGTTGTGCTAGGTATCTTATGATGGGCCCTATCATTATTTGAATTGCTAAAGTTTTATATAAAACTTATGTAAACATATTGTTTTGTTTAATTTTTGGTTAATTTATCTGCTTGTGTTATATGTGTCAACATTTATTTTATTTTCATATCAAAGTAATAAAAATAAAATATTATGATCATTATTGGCGTTATAAATCTAAACCTTACACTAAGGATTGAACAATTCACTACTCTTGCGGTTAAAAGTTCCAATGAGAAAAAATGAGAACTTTGAGAAGTGAGGTTGTTCAAATTGCATGAGTTTTATGATTATAAGTATAAAATTTCGGAAACTTTCAAAGGGATATCATGTACGAAAAGGTAACTAATGCAAAAATTTATATTACAAAAATTCTAAAGTGCTTTGCTAAAAGTAATGAAGCTGATACAATTCAGTCGAACTTGATTTCAATAAAGTATAAGGTTAAAGGAAATATAAGGGAATACTTGTCTCTTCTTACTTTGAAACTAAAGCACTAAGATTAAAGCAAATTTGATTGTACATTTAGTTTGGATTCTTCTAAACATAATTTGATCAGTTTGAAGTTATTTATGATTGACAGAAGGATAAATGATCTCTTAATAAGCTCATTTTTATTGTGTTCATAAGAAAAATAAGTTGAAGTATGAAAAAACAAAAAAAAAACTCACTTGGCAAGCACCTATAAAGACATAGAAAATGATAAGAAAACTACGGGTGATCCAACACAAAAGAAATCAAATAAGTAATTTAGCTATTACTTTTGATAGGTTGTTGGACACATAGAGGAGAATTGTACCAATAAGGGTACATTTTTCATTTTGGTTTGTTCAGTGATTAATTTAGCCTTAGAACCAAGACACATTTTTTATGAATAAATTCTGTGTTGTTATTCATGTAAGGATGTCCATGCGGGGTTTCTTGAGTTGCTAAAAGGCCAAATGATGATGAAAGATTCATCGATGGAGGCGATAGCAAATCAAATACTATTGAGGCTATATGGACATTTAAGTTATTATTATTATAACATAATTTTATTTGAATTTAAAAAAGACATATCGTACCATTTTGATGGAATTTGCTTTCTATTTCTGTATTGAATAAATTTGGTCATTCTTATTCATTTGGAAATAGTTAATTTAGTCATTTCTAAATTCAAATATTATTAGATATGCTGAACGATCTCAAAAAATAAATCCTATGATCCCACTTTCATTTCTTTTAAACCAAAAATGTCAGTTATTTGAGAATATTGATCTTGAGGGGCAGATATAGTTAGGGATAGACATAAAAGAGAAATCTTTAAGACATCGTTGATAAATAAGTTATTCCTGATGATCAAGCTCAACACTCTCATGAATGGATGTCATTGAAGTGATCTACTAAAGAAAAGAGAATGCAGTTTTTGATGGTTGCATCGGATTTCTCCAATACATTAGGATGACATTGGATTGGTGGAATGTGATTCCGTCAAGCAATGCAAAGTAAAAACTCTCAAAAGTAGATTGATGTCATAAATACGTGATTTAGTTCGTGAAAGACAATGACGATTTGGTGGCTTCTTCCATTACCTGAAGGTACAAAGCTGATTAGTTATAAATTGATATTTAAAACCAAGAAGGAGGGTAATGTGGAAAGACATAAGACTTGTCTTGTCACAAGGAATTTTATTCAAAAGAAAGACATAGATTACAAGATATTCATTTTTTTAAAATAAAAATTCATTTACGAACTCAAGCAAGTTTTCTAATAATAGTATTGCAAATTTCATCAGATTATCATTTTATTCGGTTTTGAAATGAATTTGGTTGATGATTGCATATATTATAAGTTCAATGGGAGTAACACACAGATATACTGTTTCCTAACATCAATATAAATTTATTGCATAAAATTAAGATATTTTTGTCAAAGAATTTTGAAACGAAATATCTTAAAAATATGTCTTTTGCATTAGGAATTCAGATATATCAGGATTATTCTTGATATATTATTGGATTATCACGAAAGATCTATATTAAGAAAATACTTAAGATACTTGGTATGCAGGATTGCAAATTAGATAATACCTTCTTGTTAAGGGAGACAAAATTAATTTTGTCTAAATTAGTGTCCCAAGAATGATTTTAAATTTAAGGAAATACAAAAGACTCTCTATGCTTTAGTAGTGGGAAGTTTGATTTATGCTCAGGTTTTGAATCTCAAGCTTGTATGCATTTGGTTATTACGTACATTGTTGAGATATTGAGCAGATATTTAAGTAATTCAGGAATGAATCTTTAAGAAGCAGACAAACAGTTTTTTAAAGAATTTTTAAAGAACAAAACATTATATGTTCACATACAGAAAGTCAGATAAGTAAGAGATCATCTGGCATTCAAATTTTGACTTTATTGGATGCAAATACAGTTTCAGATCCAATTCAGGCTATATCTACCTGCTTGTTGGAAAAACTATATCAGGAAAAAGTGTTAACCAGACACTTATAGCTTTTCGACCATGACAACAGAGTTTATAGCATATTATGAAACATCCAATTATGAAATATGACTATAAAATTTTGTCACAGGACTGCAAAATATAGATAACATTGAAAGATTACTTAAGTTATTTTATGACAATAAATTAGTAATTTAATATTCCAACAACAACAGGAGTTCAACAATGTTCCTGATTGTTAAGGAAAGGATTCAGGAAAATAAAATGTCTATAAAGAATATTGCGACAAACTCCAAGGTTGCAGATCTACTTACTAAGGGTAACATTTCAAGGTCTTTCATGAACGTACTGCTCATATGGGTGTTGTATCATTTAATGATATGCTAGTTAAGTAGGAGTTTGTATTTATTTGCTTTTCTAGTTTGGACACTTTACTATGGCTATGGATATTTTCCGCAGAAATAAAGTATTCAATATTTTGGTTTTAGTTTGATCTCACCAAATAAGTCAGACCAGTTAGAAATAGGCATGTTAGATCACATTATATGTAATTTTCATGCTACGCATCCATACTTGATTTATGTCGTTTAACTATGTTTCACATATGTTATTATGGATGGTCTAATTACGATAAATGTGACAAAAGCCGTCTTGGTCCTATGTTGCCACAACTAATGGACGAGATTGTTTGAAGATGATTTTGGTATGATAGCAAAAGGTTTTGAGCTCATAAGGTTATATATATAATTATAAAATATATGTAGTCCAAGTGGGGGATTGTTGAAATTTTGGACACACATATATGTTAATTATATATACGCTATCATAAATGGCGGTCCAATTTTTAAAAAGTGATTTTATAATGTTTTATGGGCCTAAATCATCTAATAAAGTATAGACTCCTATGCGTAGAAACCCTACAGCCTAATTTCTAATTTCTATTTTTATGATGGGCTAAATTAGAAATATGAAAGATAAGCTTCCTATATAAACGGTTGTGGTCCCCAAGTTATGTACTGTTAGGTTTTCTTTTCTAACATCCCATCATTGGAAAAGATGAACCAAACCCTAGGGCATTAACTTGAAACACCCAGAAACCACAAGGATTCAAGAACAACTGTTTTCATGGATTCTTGTACGCTTTTGCTTATGGTTTTATTTTCTTAGTGATTTAGCATGGAAGATCCTTGGATAATTATAGATTTAATCAATAAGGTTTTCCCAACAGTAATTTCTTAACAATTGCGCAAATGAGAACGGATTTTTTCATCTTACTACCCTCTAACCTAAATTGATTGAGAATATGTTCAATCTCATGAACTTGTTCAAAGATTGGTTTATCGATAACACAATATCTTGGAGGAGGCAAGGATGATGGGCCTGGGAATGCTCCTTTGCCAAGTTCGATCCATGGCTAATGGATGACTTGCCAGTGGCAGAAGACAAGATTGTTTGAATAGGTGTGTGGCTCTTTAAGATAAATAGCTTTTGGAATTCGCATTAAAAATATCTCTGTTTCGTCCCGTATTAATTTGACTTTTCCGTGAAGGAACACTTACGAAGGCAGACATTGAACTCCACATGCACATATCTTTTTTTCTTTTGTTTTCTTTTTCCCTCCCTTAGATTAGGTCACTCCTCAATGGCGGTATTGTGGGGCCTTCTGCCATTGTTTCATAGGAGATGCAAATCTGTCTCGTAGCACCATCGTTTAGAAATCCATGATTAAAATAACATGATTGATAAATCAAACCTTCTTGAAAAGATCCTAACTTATGTCAAGTTGCATATGCTGTTACCCACTTTCTTTTGCAACTGGCTAATCAGCATCACAGGCATTTTCTAGTAATCCTGATCCAGTCTTGATATATAACCCATCACTTTATGAATGAATTATCTTTTTCAGTAATGTGTACCACCAAGTTTCACTTATTAGTTGTTGATTCTTAGCTTCTTCTTCTTTTTTTTTTTTTTGTTCACTCAATTGGGATTGGCTACATGAATCTGGTTATATTATTATCATCCATCGTCGACTTAACTATTGTGGACTATGTTTCTACGTTTTCAGTTGGTTTACGTATCTTCTCATGTTTCTCCCCACCTCTTCTATGCCCTCTAACTTTAATTGGTCTGTTTCATTGCACTATTGCTGAGAAATCTTATCTATCCAAAAAGGCTTCCTTTGAACAAACACATCCACTAAGTAGGCAAGTGCTTTATGTGTTCCACCTTTACATAAAGCCAAAAAAATCTCATCTTTTTGACGCAAAATTTTGATTACAAAGGTTACGACTAGACGTGTCATGTCGCAATTGAGTGCAAAAACAGGGGAGGTGGAAGTGCTTCCCATTAATTATTTCTGATGCAATCCATTTCTACCGCAATCATCATCATTGATGAGTTATACTTTAATTGATGTCAATGTCTTACGGCGATGCCTGTAGGTAACTCTCTCTCTCTCTCTCTCTCTCTCACACACACACACACACACACCCACACCCCCCCACCCACCCACCTTATATGACAAAAGTGTCTTTTTTGCAAAACAAGTGGAACAAAGAAAGTTTGTAGCTTGGACAAGGAACCATCCAAATAGAATACTTAGGTGTGCTTTGATGCATTGCGGCCACTTCTCTCATCTTTGGTGTACACAAAATTTCCTTCACCATGTCTACAGCGACTCATCTGAATCACGCATAACATTGCATTTAATCTATTTGAGAGAGTGCAAACTCTATCAAATGGATTGGCAGGCATCCACTGTTATCTGCATGGTTCTTTGGATCAGTTTCATTTAAGAAAAATGCAGGAAGTAGCATATCCAACTCCATGCTCTCTTCTTCCATATATCTCTTGCGAGTGTTAGATAATGATAAGTGAATCAACGACATTTTAACTTCAAATCAGTAACAAATCTTCAATTAATCACACACCTCAATGGCCTTCTGTAGCTAGGCTAAAAAAAAAAAAAAAGAAAAAGGAATGGAGCTGTGGTAGAGAGAAAATTTGGTGGCCCAGGGACACTCCCAGACCAATCAATGCACTCCCACTAAAGATTAATCTAGTGATATTCTTCCAGTACTTCAGCTGTCTATAGTTCAATGCCATCATAGTCATCCTTCACACCTGCTTTTTAGCATGAGCCTCCCACTGGAAAGCAATGATATTGGCTCCAATTATTCATATATACTCAAGGCTGAAGCTGGACATTTTCCTTTCTTTATGTTTATTACTCCCCTTTTTCCCTATTCTATCTTTGTTTTAAATCATGAGAGGCATTTTATGATATCTTGCTTGAGCATATGTCTACTCTTCTGTGGCGCTTTATCAATGCATTGGGCCCATGTTTCTGATCTGATGGGCGGGCCTCAACAACAGAAAATCTGTTACAAAAAAATCCCAATTTTCTGTTCTTGGGCCTCTTTCTGCTTGGCTACATGCACTGGTGCACTAATTGCTCAGAAAACATAGAACTTTATGAGGTTATTAACTTACTGGGGGAGAGACATGTCATCTCGCCAATGGCGTGCATGCAGCAGAGGCATGTGAGCTGCACTCTAATAACATGTTATGCATATCATTTCTCCAAATATCCTAAACCTGCACTTACTTAGATAAGCAAGAAAAGATACCCTCCTGCCACCTAGGGCCGCTCATTCCTTTCCTGCTTTGACCCCCTGATGATGTCTATGGTGATGGTTTCATGTGGCACACAGATAGATCAGCAGCTGGTCCAACTCAATAGACAGTTGTTCATAGATCTTTTTGCTGTCCCACAGACTTATAGCAGCAGCAGCAGCATCATTCATATGCAGCTAGCATGCAGCTAGCAATGTATCCTTGGTTGGGTTTGAACCCCCACCCCCTCCTCTTCCAATTCCACCAATTAATTAATTTTTTTAGTCCACAACAGCTTAAATTTGCATCCAAATAAAAAAATATATACTTTGAAATGCATGCCATCATTGGATCCTGAGGAGTCCATGCGGCACGCGTTTGTTTGTTCGGCCATCCTGGCTTTGTAGTGCAGCATGTGCAATGATTGCAGAAGCCTCATCTTTGCAAAAAAATTTCTGTTTCTCTGGCAGAGCTCCCCACTCCTTGGCATGATAATCACTTTGCTTTTTGGTCCCAAATGGACCCCAACCCAACTTTAATTTGTGATTTTACAAATAAGGAATAATTGAATTGAAGGAAGCTATATATTGAGAGTGTGCATGACTTTTTATGTATGTTCAATTCCATTCCATCTGTAAGTTTTGATTAACCAATTTAGGACCACATTTAATTTTCCCAGAAGCTGCATTTGATCTTTTCCATTAGCAAAAGCAAATTAGCCCCAGGAACAAACAAAGATCACATGCCACCATCCAAAGTCAATCCAAACCAGAGTACTGACGGCATGCATGCATTTCTATCCTATCAGGATTTAAATAATCCATTCTTTGCAATCATTTGGCCGCCTGCAGGCTCTGACTGGCAGAAGAATGCCACACGCATGCATGCAACACGTGCTTGTAGTAGTCGGTCCATTACGAGTGTTTGTTCTCTTCTCTAATGCAGTTGAGAACAATGCCGTATTCTAGCTACAAGCACACATATAATGACATATTAGATAAGCCACTTCCATGGCTGTTCATTTTTCGTGTGGATTGTGAGATCTTTAATCTCATCATCAGCTACACTACTACACCACAGAGTCTTCGACGTGATAAGCATTGCATTGTCCAAGTTAAGGCTCGCTAATAACATTCATATACATATGGCTATCAATTACTTGTGCACCAATGTCGGCTCACAAACACTACCAGCAGATATTATTTATATATAGAAAATAATCAAGTGGATTCGGCTGCACCATAATTATGTTGCAGTCCATGAATTATGGGCCCCACATGATCATGAATGGGAAATCATCCCCACCCATTGTAATTAGAATTGTTCACTTTATTAGCATACTAATTTTCATCCAAATCCAACATGTTTGTGGTCCCCATCTTAAAATAGTGTAAAATTAATGTAATAAAATAGTTTAACGTAAATATCAAGTTTAAATTGGTATTTTCAATATCTAAACTGTCTAAAGTATGATTTTTATATGGATAAATAATTGTATAAAGTTTCATTGCATTATAATATACGTGGAGCCTATTTTACAATTCTACAAAATTTTAACATACCAAACGTCTCCTAAGAATGTATAAATTCATGTATAAATTATAAAAAATATTTAGATTTATTTATAAATACATTAAAATATAATAATAATTGATGATATTAATTATACACGCAAGAATGATGCTTTAGATGACTTAGATGTTGAATACACAACTTTAAAATAAAAATATATATATATATATCCAATTATATTGCCGCATTATTTCTATCTTTTTTTCAGACAGAGATCAGGCACATCTTTAATTTGACTTGAATGAATCTTGATTTATTAGTTAGATACATAATTCCAAATGAATTAGATGGATTGAATTTGGATTCAACATTAAGGCGATTCTAAAATAAGGGTAATTAACATGCATGCTGACATCTTTTGTTGGCACTTGCACCATGGAAGTATTTTCCTTTGGTGGACTAAAATTGTGAAAAAGAAAATGATGATGGTTAAAGATATTATTTTCAGGGCTCGCTTTGTATTCCATTTCGAGTCTTTTTTCTTCTCTCTATTGAAGCATTTTCTTGTTTAGTAGTTATGTCTCTTTTTTCCTTTAACAATGTTGGTCCCATGCAATGGCTACTAAAGAAGACTCAGACAAGCAGTAGTGAAAAATAACAAGATTTTTCAAATAGAATTTATTTCAATCCAACTATATTAATTAATGATCAGGTCCTGATGATGTAATGTGGACCTTGTGGCATCAACACATGGCTTACGCATGCATGAAGGGTTTGCAATTCACGTTGTGTGCCCTTGGACGTACAAGTTGAGTAAGTGATGCAGGGGTGAATGTGAGCATGCATGTGCTCTGTTCATGTCAGCGAAAATGATATATGCATGGCACTAGTGTGTGAAATTAATAAAGGAGAGATGGCCATGGCCATTAGTTGGTCGCCTGCATTTGCTGCTTTTATATGTATGTGTGCATGTTTGCTGGTTTGGAATCAATAAGACCACATTCGATCTTTGTACAATGCACTCGATCAGCTTTTTTATTTTATTTGGACCGGATCCACGAGATGAACAGGTGAGAAAATTAAAACTGCCTGCATGCATTGAATATTTGCATGGCAATGCTACATGCGCTGACTCTTTCATGGCCCCTCAAGTAAATAAACGAAAAAGAATTATTTGAAATAATGCCCTCATTAAATGCTATAAAATTCTGCAGATGGCTGTTTAAATGCAATTGTATATAAGTTTAGAAATTAATTATATGTTTACTCTACAAAAAGTTGATTGTTGGCAACTGAATTCTTTTCACGTGAAATGTTAAAATTCAGTTGCTAATAATTGCGTGTCATATGTCAAATAGCAATCACTAAGAAGAAGTTTGATTGCCAATAATTCATTTTGTTTATATTTAAGCAGCTAAATCAAAATTTATTAGCCAAAACATTACCATGCAAAGGAAATCATTCCTTACTTATAAAAGCATCACCAGAAAAATTTTCTTAGAAATTTTCATGACTCTCCACCCATCTATCAAGATATTAAAAATGGAGAAGATTAAATACATCAGATTACATAAAAGTGTTTTGATATAAATTTTTTATTTTAAATATGTTGATTGATACAAAATTTAATCTATTTATTGTATTTAACATTATTTATCTAGCTTGGAGATCCAGTTTCATCTAAATCAAATATGTGTATAACCACATTTGCTCGAAAATGTATATATTCATGTGTAAATTAGAAAAAGTATTTAAATTTATTAACATATGTATTATAATGTAATAATACTTTATAAAATCATTTATTCATATAGTAGTCCTATTTTAGACGGTCTGGATGTTGAAAATGCTTCTTAAAAGTTATTTTTTAATATTAAACCATTTTATTTTATTGATTTTATACATTCATAGATGAGACCCATATACACTGATACTAAATAAATGAAAAGGTTTGTGTGATAATATAAATAATGCTAAATACAATGAATATGGTGAATTTTTTATTAACCATTAAAATATCAATAATGAAGAAGGTTAGGTAAAAACAAGATTTTCTAGAAACATAACTCAATATTAAATTATGTATTCTACATATGGCTATTTAAATGCAATTATATATAAGTTTAGAAATTAATCATTTGTTTACACTACAAAAATTTGATTGTTGGCAACTGCATTTTTGAATGTGAAATGTTAAATTTTAGTTGCTAATTAAATTCATGTCATATGTCAAATAACAACTACTAAGAAAAAAATTTAATTGTCAATAATTCATAGTTTTTTGTATTCAAGCAACTAAATCAAAATTTATTAGCCAACCAAAACATTACCATAAAAAAGAAATTATTCCTTCCTTATAAAAGCACTTCCAAGAACTTTTTATTGAAAGTTTTTGTGCTTCTAATAAATGGAGTGAACTTCTCATGTACTAAAAAAATGAAAGAGATTGCACAGAAAAAGGATTTCATAAAAAGCAAGGCACTATCGGGTTGTATACAAGTGATTTTACGTAACCTATTTCATTTTTAAGATGTTGATGATTGATATGAAATTTAATCTATTTATTGTATTTAACATTATTTATTTAGTCAGAAATAAGTTTCATCTAAATTAAATATGTGAGTTGGCCATATATTTTTTTAAAATAGATACATTTATATGTAAATTAAGAAAAATGTTTAGGTCTATTCACATATATATTAGAATGTAATAATATTTTTATATAATCATTTATTCATATAGTGCTATTTTAGATGGTTTGGATGTTGGAAATACTTCTTAAAAATTAATTTTTAATATTAGACTAAATAAATAAGAGAGTTTTCATAATAATATAAATAATGTTATGTAGACGAGAGTTTTTGAAAACGTAACTCAATATTGAATTATGTATTTTAGATTAAGATACATCACCACGATATAATCAGGCTCCATATATATGATAACTATGTAGTAGTTAAATTTTTTTTTTTAAAAAATAAATTGTTAAGTCAATTGCATCCCTAATAAAATTCTAAAAACTGAAAATTATTTGAACCTTGCATGATTTGCGTCACATGACTTTTCAGTTTCATAGATCAGCTTTTCAGGTTGCAACTTGTAAGATGTTACAAATCTGAAAAGTGCCACACGATCATTCATGGAAAACACGTTGAGAAAAATCCGGAGAAGTCTTCAAAAAACGTGAAAGAAACTGATTTTTTTTAAAAAAAATTTGATGTTGAAACTTGAAAACCGACAAAATCCAAGATGACTGGGGCTGCTCTGTTGGATGCGATCTGACTTGAATGCAATTTGGTATTAAAAAGTAGGAGCGTTAACAATGAGATTAGACAGATTAGAGCTTAATTTTATTTTTATTTTAAAAAATAATCTTAATTCATATATTAACCTAATTAAAAAACTTTAAGTCTAATCTATTTATAAATCATTTAATAAACAACTTTACCGTTGCTAGTGGGTCATCTATATGTATTACAGGTCAAAACCATACTAATTTGAAGTCATGGTTGCCCTAAAAATATATTGACAACTTAGAAACATAATTGAATATCTTGAAAATAAGTATTCTAATACAAACATCTTTTTAAAATTCTAACTAATCTGGTATGTTCTTATTCTAAGATATAAGCAATATTTTGGGTGTATTTGGCAACGTGTAAAACATGTCAAGTTAAAACTTTTCACTCTCCATAATTATCACATTTTTTAATCATTTCTTCTCATTTTCCTATACAACTTTCCTACCTTTCAATCGTTTCTACACGATTGCCCATATAACAAATTTATTTATTTTAACTTTATCTTCTTTACTCATAATTATGATGAGTGATCTTGTTAGCCTGGGCTAAGTAAATATCTCACTTAGCCCACTTTAAAAAACTTATTTACAACAACTTTTTTTTTTTTTACTTTTTTCTTCATGCTCTTGTTTATCTAAGTGTATTTAATATATAGACCAAGTTTTACCATTTTTGAATATATTTATTTATTTTTTTGAGATTTTTAAACATATATGTGTATATATGTATTTAAAATACCCTTATTTTTAAAAATATAAAAAATATATATACGCATATCCAAAAATGGTAAAACTTGATTTATATATTAAATACACTTAGATAAACAAGTGTACGAAGAAAAAATAAAAAAAAGTTGTTTTAAATAGGATTTTTGAGGTGGGCTAAGTGAGACATTTACTTAGCCCGGGCTAACAGAATTATTCCTCCGTAATTATTACCTCTATCATGTCATATCATTTTATAACTTCTACTTTATAAAACTTTTCATCAAAAGTTTTATCCATTCATAAATACACATTTTATTTCTATCTAACAACTTAATCAACATAAATATATTTACAAAATTCAAAAACATATATTTAATAAAGTTACACCAAACTACACTTTCATTATCAAATAAATTCAAGCAATTATATTTCAAATATCATATATTGACGGTAGGAATTTCTTATATACTACCTTTAATGAGTTGTAAACATGTTGGTGCATTAGACAATTTATTAAATGGGTTAACAAGTTAAAAACATATAACTTTAATCCATTTATTTATTTAAATATTTAAACAAGTTAATAAATTAAAAATTATTTATTTAAAAATACCGACCATTTATAAACGGGTAGATTCACAGGTTGTCAGAACATGAGATTCCTTCAGCTCTGCAGTCTGCAAAGGACGGGATGCATGCGCCTGCTAGCTGGAACAAGTAGCTGTAGCTGTAGGTGTAGGAGGAGGACGGGAACGTACGTACGTACACGTACGGTAGAGGGCGCATTCGTTTTGCGTGTATACGACCAGGACGGTCTGTCGTGGAGGTGCACGTGCAACGGACGTCAGCAACCGCATGGAGACAATGATTGGGACGACACGTGTCACATCAGAGGCGGCCTACCCTCCCGCACGCATCCTTGGTCGGACTCACTCACTCTCTCACGTCTCTTTTTCTGTCGCTCCCTACGGCCCGCTCATTCATTATTATTAATTATGAGGACATTTTGCAAAAATGCCATATGCTTTTGCCCATATACGAACATTGGGGGGGCTAATTCTACTAGTCCTTTATATAAAAATAATATGTCACAACCGTATTTAATCAATTTATGCATAAATTTTTATAAATTTTTAAAATTGTATTTGTATTTTTTAAATTTCAAAAAATAATAGTTTCGGGAGGTGAAAATGACTTAAATATCCAAAAGCAATCGATTTTTAAGATTAAAAAATCAGCAAGATTTTCATGAAATTTTTTGAAAAATATAAACTAGCCAGGAAAGGCAAAATAAGAAAAACAAAATTTGCCGGATCTTACTACTACTTAATTTTCACGTGACGTGAGCTTTTCAATTATTCGCTAATTTTTAATATTTTATTTGGCAATTCTTTTTAATTGTTCAGGGTTTAATAATAGATTTTACTTTTTTTTCTTGTATGGATAAAGCCGCACATGAGTGCCAATCATGGCGGCACACGTGGGGTGGGACACATGAGTTGCAGTTGATACTCTGGCAGGATTTCTAGGTGATGCGCATGCACTAAATAAATCCCCACCGGCAGCCCACAAGCCACTTAAATCAACTCCCGCGCTGTGGCGTCGTCCTAAATATTATCCTTTTTTACGTTATTTAGGCCGTGGAAAAAAAAAAACAAAAAGGAAAAGAAAAAATCAACGGTACGTCTTTGTTAAATTCTAGGCAGTAACTTGGGTCAACTGGGATATCTATATTTATAGCAAAATTTTACTTTTTCAAAAATAAGATAGACGAAGAAAATTAATAAATATAAAGTAAAATAATATGGATATAAATGTAAACTACTCTAGTTTGCCTACTAATATAATTTTAATATGAGAAAAATAAATAGTATAAGTTACAAAAACACAAAATTGTTTAATATATAATACATTTTATTTTAAATCTAAATAAAGAAAGATGAATGATCTTGTTAGCTCAGGTTAAGTAAATGTCCTGCTTAGTTCACCTCAAAAAACTCATTTATAACTATTTTTTCATATATTTGTTTATCTAATGTATTAAACATATCAAGCAAGTTTTACTGTTTTCAGATATATGTATATATTTTTTTAGATTTTTAAAGATACAGATATTTTAAATACATAGATATATATATATATATATATTTAAAAATCTTTAAAAATATCTACGGGGACGCTTCTATCAAACTCTTTTTCTACGAAACTCTAATTTACTCTATCTATTGTATTTAGTATCATTTATAGTATTATAGAAACTCTTTTATTTTTTTTAATTTCACTGTATATGGATCCCATTTATAAATGTGTAAAATCAACGTAATAAAATGATTCAATATTAAAGTATTAACTTTAAAGTAGTTTTTTCAACAACTAAACCATCTAAAATATTAATAATATGTAGATAAATGATCCTATAAAGTATTGTTACATTCTAATTCATATGTGAATGGATCTAAGTGTTTTTCATAATTTACACGTGAATATACCTATTTTTGAGCAAATGTAGCCTATCCATATATTGGATTGGGATGAAATTTGGTCTCTCAGCCAAACATATGGTGTTAAATATAATAAATAGATTTAATTTTCCCTCCATGATCAACATTTTTAAAATAAAAAGGGTTTCACGAATTCATTTTTATGAAACCCGGTTTCATAGAAGTAATCTCGAAATATATAAACATATCTAAAAATAATAAAACTTGATTTATATGTTAAATATACTTAGATAAACAAGTGTATGAAGAAAAAAATTAAAAAATTCATATAAATAATTTTTTTTTAAAGTGAGCTAAGCGGAACATTTACTTAGCCCGTTAACGGCAGCACTGATCATAAATCTGGATTCTTGTTCTTCGTACTGCAGACTTTAAAATGCAATGATTTTATCGAGCTCGGGCTGAACCCGGTGTATGTTGCACCCGTGAACTAATATACGTACACGCGAGATGAGAGACGTGTGGTAACTGGCGGTAAAGAAGGAAGTGGCGATAGCTCAACCACCAGACCGCCGTACGCACATGTACGGCAACCAAATTGTAGGCCCATTTGGGGTATGATTCATTGATTGGAAATTGTGCTGTTTGGATCTAATTATTTTGCATTCCTGCCGACTTTGGGTGTGCTTCTTTACCTCCGTAATTTTTTTAACCAAAGCTATCATATTTTTTAATTATATTTTTATATTTTTTTATGCAACTATTTTACTTTTCAAATTTTTCTATTCTGTTACGCATATAACTAGCTTATCTATTTTAACTTTATTCTATTTACTTATCATCATTACTCTTATCATATTATATAATTTTCTTTTCCTTTAAAAACTTTTATATAAAAAACGTTATATCAAAAGTTTTGTCATTTCCTAAACATACTCCATGTTAGTTTTTTTTTTTTCAACTAAAATATAGAGCATGTTTAGCAAGAGGGAAAAAATAGAGGAAATTGTGTTGGAAATTTTTTTAAAGTTCATAAGATAAATGTTGTTATATGACTGCGATAATAATTAAAAAATAAAAGAAATAAAATTAAAATAATAGAGTAGCGATATGAAAAGACGGAAAAAATGAGGAAAAGAAAATAGTTTTGTTTCTCCTTTCCAAAACACGCCAACAGTATATAAACATCTTATTTTATATCTTCGAAAGTTTTGATTTTTGTCAATTAAATTTACTAATTGCAAGTGGCATATATATATGCCATGTACTAGTCATTCGTAAGAAATTTAATTGTTAATGATTCAATGGTTTGATGCTGAGACAACCAAATGTTAGGAAGGTAATGTGGGTAGTGAATGGGTGAGGAGGTTGAGAAGAATAATTTTGAGAAGTGGGAGAGTAGGTCTAGGAATCAATGGGGGCCATACTAGGTCAGAGTTCGCCCAACCTTGACTTACTTTTTAAAAATACTAATTGATTCTATTTTTATATAGAGTTTAGACAAGGTCGGTTTTACCCTTGCGTTTTCTCAATGTCTTGGGACAAACTTCAAGTTAGTATTAGATTGGTCAGGTAAAAAACTACAAGTCAAATAAGATAATTTGAAGAATTATACCTATCAAATGTAAGGATATTTTATGCTAAATTTAAATGTTGTATCTTTTGATATTTTACTAATTAAAAATATGGTATTTGTGGAAATTAAAAAGTTTTTTTTAGAACTTATTCGGTATTCTATTCACAAAAATCACCTAACTGTTACCATCAATCTCCCAAACCAAAGATGATGGGCTAACAGGTGAAATACATATATCCTTACAAAAGAACAAGTCCCTATTCAACAAGCCGATAATATTTACAGGAGGGATACCCCACCAGAATCTTTGGATGCCCGCACAATCCTTTGCAATTTTTGCTACCACATGTGCAACTTGGTTTGTTGTTCTTAGCACATGATTAAAACTTATCTTCTCAAAAATTAGGCTTGTTCCTTTGATCTCCTTCATCAAGAATTTCAGAGATGATTCAAGTCTATCCTCCCCTTTACACAAGTTGATCAAGACGAGAGAACCACTGTCCACTTTTACTCTTTTAATTCCCAGCTCTCTTGCCCACATTTGACCCAGGAGGTAAGCCCTTGAATTCCATCCAAAGAGGTTTTATGAGCCCCTATCAGACCATATCTAGTAACCACGAATTCACCATTCTAGCTTCTTATCACTACTCCATATTCTCTTATCGTTGTTTTGTCCAAGTTCCCTACATCTACATTGATCTTAAGCTCTCCCATGACTGGCATTTTCCATCTAATATTGCTTATTTAAGGATTACCTTCCCGTTGTAGATCATGCTAGCTGTTTTGAACTGGTGAAGAAACTAAATACACTAATAGACGATCCCCTTCAGCTGAAACTAGTTACCTTCTTTTTGTCCTTTGTTCCTAGCAAACCAAATTCTCAAGCAAAATGAGATGAAAAGACTGAAGAGGTTTTGATTTCTATCTAAGAAATGAAGGCAAAGTACCTACTTCAAGTTATCAAATCTTCATGCTTTGAATCTTCCAAAACAAGGATAATATGCCATAAGGGAAACAACTCTTTGCAGTACTAAAAAATATGGAGGTCTTCCTCAACTAAGTTTTCGTCCCTACATAACAAACACACATTATTTATAGGAATGACTCTCAGCACCAAGTTTTTTTGGTGGGGAGGGAATCTGTTAATAGTCTCCACCAGTAGTGCCACACTTCCTTTGGTATTTTTGCCTTTAAAATTGCCCTTGCCATATCTTCATTGCCCACAATTTGGGTGATTAGATTAGCCCCTCTTTCCTCCACCCTTATCTCTCTGGCCACCTTATAAGCAGATCTAACCAAGAATACCCCGTTCGCTTCCCACCTCTAGTATCATCTGTCTTCATCCTCCACATCTGGGAGATGAATATCTTTAATCAACTTCCAGCCCTCCTCCCCTGTAACTTCATCTTCTTTCCATGACCTCAGTTGTTTGTCAATGAACCTCTCAACCTTTATTCCAGCACTATATCCCTCGGGTAGAGGGCCACAAGCCTTAATCTGGCCATCCATCCATCTATCTCCAAGGAACTTCACTTTGTTCCCTTTCTTAGCTCTCCGTCTAACCCTCTTCTTGTTATCTCCATGAATTTCATTAGGCACATCCAAGTGAACGAGCATCCGTTCCCAGTTGCTACCTACTATACGTTTATGTGAGGAAAGTATTTGGCTTTTAAAACTTTTTGGCTAAGATTCTCTGGCTCATTAATAATTATCCATGCTTGTTTGGCTACAAGAGCCAAATTGAAGTCAACCAAATCCTCCTTCCTGTTTTGATTGACATAACTTTGTCCATGCAACCTGACTAATTTTTTTTTTATTTCTCCCTTCATTTTCTCCCACCAAAACTTACTTAGCAATGCACTAAGCTCTTCACCGTCTTTGCAAGACAAGAAACAAATTCATCAAGTAATTAGGCACTTTGGAATTTGAAAAGTTCTAGATTAAAAAGTTAGTTTTAAGTTGATAAGTTTTTTTTTTTCCAAACATACTCATAGTGTAACTTTAATGAAGTAGGTTAATATATAATTCTACATAATAGTTTTATATATATTCAAACTTTTCTTATTGATTCTTATATTGTTTTTCTAGACGAATTGATTCTTATATTTTTGATATAATTCATTATAAAAATATAAGAATGTTGAAAGAAAATGATAATAAGATTTAAATATAGATTTATAGTTTTTAATAAATAAATATATGTATGGCAAGTTGGGATTCTTCGAGTCAAGACATGGTCCACTCGACCATATTTTGATTTCGAGTTAAATTTTTTGACTCATCCCTATACCGAGTAGAAAAATGTTGGTTACCAATCAAAAGGGTCATGTTGCGAGTGGGACATAGATCAACCCACTCCTATGTGAAAGGTACGTGATATTATATGATATAAGCAAGATGGAAATAAATAAGATAGTCGTGTGAGAAAATGATTAAAATAGAAGAGTAAAATGGAAAAAAGGTAGTTAAGCAATTGAAATGTGAAATCATCTTTGTAAAGTGTGTAGGGAAAGATAGGAAAATTTTCTTTCCATTTACATTTGTTGCAAAACCGACCTTTAATTAAATTGTAAAAGCATTGTCATAGTAAAGATAAATTTGATTCAAACAGTTATTATAAGTAGCAAATAATTCTTTGCCATTGATACCTATCTAATGTTTGGATGCATATATTTTTGCCAAAAATTAATTTTGGGTACCGAGTAAATTAAAATTAGGAATGATCTCGTGATAATAATTTTTCTATAAAATAAAAGTTATTCAGATTTATGCAAATGATTTGAAACTTATTGCATATATTTCAATGATTGAAAAATCTTTGTATCTATGCCAACGATGTTAGTTTTCAACATATTTTTATCATAAAAAAAATTTTGATACTATTTATGGTGGAATTTTGTAAAATTACTAATATAGTTCCTAAAAGTGAATTTTATTGCGAGGATGCCGCAAAATTTGAATTTCAACCACATCAATTTAATACTCAATCAAGCAAACATACTAAAAAATGTGTTTATATCATCAAACGCCCTAATATTATTTTAATTTAAGTAAAATATTAACATTTACGTCAATAATTTCAAACCTTTTGCATTCATGTCGATGATTTTTGAAGCATTTCGCATCTACACCAATGCAGTTAGTGATTGTGATATCCCACATCGGTTAGGAAGAGGGAGGGAGTCTGGGCTATAAGTGGAGGCCGCTGGAGTTACACCGTCGAGGCGCCTTTTGGGGAAGGACGGGATGCGCGTGAACCCAGAAGGACAAAACCGTGCGGGCGAGGCCCAAAGCGGACAATACCTGCGACAGTAAGGGCCAGGGCGTTACATAATAGTATCAGAGCCGACTCCCGATGTCCTGCTGGTGTGTCCAGCGAGGGCGTTGGAGCCCCAAGGGGGGTGAATGTGATATTCCACATCGGTTAGGAAGAGGGAGGAAGTCTGGGCTATAAGTGGAGGCCGTTGGAGTTACACCGTCAAGGCGCCTTTTGGGGAAGGACGAGATGCGCGTGAACCCAGAAGGACAACCGTGCGGGCGAGGCCCAAAGCGGACAATACCTACGACAGTAAGGGCCAGGGCGTTACATAATAGTAGCAGAGCCGACTCCCGATGTCCTGCTGGTGTGTCCAGCGAGGGCGTTGGAGCCCCAAGGGGGTAAATGTGATATCCCACATCGGTTAGGAAGAGGGAGGGAGTCTGGGCTATAAGTGGAGGCCGTTGGAGTTACACCGTCGAGGCGCCTTTTGGGGAAGGACGGGATGCGCGTGAACCCAGAAGGACAACTGTGCGGGCGAGGCCCAAAGCGGACAATACCTACGATAGTAAGGGCCAGGGCGTTACATAATGGTATCAGAGCCGACTCTCCGGCTGATGGTGTCCAGCGGGGACGCTGGAGCCCTAAGGGGGGGTGAATGTGATATCCCACATCGGTTAGGATGAGGGAAGGAGCTTGGGTTATAAGTGGAGGCCGCCAGGTACCTCAGTGAGATACCTTTTAGGGAAGGACGGGATGCGCGTGAACCCAGAGGGGCAAAACCATGCGGGCCAAGGCCCAAAGCGGACAATACCTAACTGTTAGGCCTAGGGCATTACAGTGATTGTTACCACAGTGGAAATTTGTCAAATTAATTTTTATTATGAGATTAATTTTCAAATATTTAAAGTTAAATAGATTAATTATATTCGGTATTCTTTAAAATTTGCAAAATTCCAATTAAAATAATTTCATAATAAATAATATAATAGATAAATTTTGTATTTGCACTTATGCAAAACGTAAAAAATTGTGGGTGTGTAGTATTAGGGGTTCCAAGTTGGCCAATAACCTGGTATCAACTGCATCTATTGTTCATAGAGTAGACTACATACTTAAGTGAGCAAGACCGATTAGTTTGATTTGAAAAAATAAAGTTAAACATGGGTCAATCATATCCCAACTCAAAGATGTCCTGACTGGACCTGACCTGCAAATATAGTATATTTTTTTATATAAAAAATCCTATTTCAATGTCTCATTCCTCACTTCAACCTCGACAATTTCTATTTTCATTTAATTTATTAACCAAATTTATATGGTTAAAAAATGTTAAAATTTTTTAAAACTCAACTAATATTTTCAACTCATATTAGCAACTTAAACTTGACCCGAGTTTAACTTGAGCTTGATCTGTTTCTTAAAGATTAAGGTTAGGATTGAGTTGACCCTATCATGAACTGATATAATACACGAGGAATAAGGATTTGGACCCGTGCTCACTCTTAAGCTTTAAATTTTTAAAATATTTTTTTATAATCTAAATCATCCATTATGTTTATCCGTATCTCTGTTTTTATGATTTCAGAAAGTCATGTATTTCAAACTTTTATTATAACATATATTATATAATTTTCAAAAAATTAAGTAGTTATATATTCATTTTTTAAACTGCTATTTTTTTTTAAAAAAATATAAGTTTCCAGTGAAATTTTTTTTTGCTAGTATAATAAAATAAGATGCATTAAATATGATAGATGACTTAGCTAAAAAAGTAAGTTTCAAAATTTTAAAACTAAAGTAAGATTTGAAAAGAGTTTCCAAATAAGGGTAGGTAGTAAGCAGTAACCCACCTGTTTACACCAATGCTAGATGTAACGAGTTTGAAATAACTAACTATGATAATGCAAATAATATCAAAGTTGCCGGCATTGAATATGCACGCAGTGGAGAGCAGGTGAATGAAAGGGCTCTCTCCATGGCCTTGCGTACGCCCGCTGGTTAAAGAGATGGCAGAGGAGTACTCGTACTGTGCGGCTGAGTCTGCAGGTGCACGCGAAGGTTATTTTGAGCTAGGCCTTGTAAACATATATTATTGTCTTGGTTATGTCGTCAGGACAAGATCCCAACCGTTGAATAAATGCCATTTTCACGTACACGACTATATCTGGACATGTGATTAAAAGAGACCCTGTCGCTCCATGCACAATCTCAGAGTACATTTTTTATGTTTATGGCAACTGATATGTGGACCATTTACCATTACTACGTTGCTATTCCTGACTCTATGTTTGAATTTCACACTGAAAAAGTTACGACAATGTGTAACAATTTTATTTTGGGATTCCGACCATGTGAACACTCCTATATATGACCAAATAATTATTAAGCACTGGCCTGAGTCCGCCCAAGATGTGGCAGAGATATTAGCCCATGGTTCCAACTACAGGCGACAAGAATTCAAAAGAAGTATCTCTAATTTTTTAACTTATATATTTGCATCGATCGTAGAAGCCCAAAAAAAAAAAAAAAAAAATCGCTTCATATGGTTGAGCAAATGACTTCTGCATATAAGGATGTGAATTCTATATAATGATTATGTCTAGATATGAATTCTAATAGAATCTTTCAAATCAAAAACATATCTTCAATATTTTCTCTTCCTGATAAGTGTGGCCCTCAATGCACTAGGTTGCATATACTCTTTTTTTTTTATTTTTTTGAAATTTTTTTACACAATTGTTAATCTAAGTTTATTTAACATGTGTATCAAATTTCACCATTTTTAGATTTTTTTTAAAATTTTTAAAAATTATGGTTTGCACCTATCTCAAACCAAAATCAAAGGTGGGATCATTTTCAACATCAATCTTAATCAAGGCATGAAGACCAAGATTTTGCAATTCAGTTTAAGTCTGAGATCAATCTTATTAGCGAGATCGATCTCGTGAGATCGGTTTCAACATAGATCGATCTGATATAGGTGGTGTAGAAAATGTGAGATCCAAGAAAATTCCTAGGGTGAGATTAATCTTGCTCATGAGATTGATCTTATGACATCAATCTCAGTAGTTGAAATGAATTTCAAAGATGGTAAGAGCTTCTCAATGTATGAAATGAAAGACCAGATTATAAGATCATCTCATGACATTAATCTCACCATCTAAGGTTCATTCTAAGAATGCCAAGATGAAGATTTGAACTAAAGTGGCTGTTGAGATTTGAAGTAAAGTATGAGAGTGATCTCAAAAGCAATCTCAGTCTTAATAGTTCATTGAATTTGAATATTAGAGCATTAAATATGCATCGTCAACTAATTAAACAGCTAGATCTCCTCTCTAAGTATAACGCATATTAAGTCTACACCTTCATCTTTTAACCATTCAAGTGTTCTAAACCTCCTATGAAGCTTTGTTACCTTGTTTTTAAAAGAAGCACTCACTAATAAGCTTTTTGTACTTTCGTGTTCTACATATTTGTAACTTGTAGTTTTTATTTTCTTCAATTTTTATTGTTGTTCCTTGAATTGATTTTGGAGACCATTTATAAGAAGAGGTAGAAGTGGACATTGGTTGAAGTAAACTAATTACTTGCTTAAATTGTACTACACCCTTAGAGTTGGAATCTAGAAAAGACTCATAGCTCTAATTTATTTTGAGATACAATAGTGGAACTCAACGCATAAAAAGTGTGCAGTTGAAAGAGTAGAGTAAGGGTGTTATCTAAACCACTATAAAATTTTGTATCTTCATACACTTTCCAGCCTCGCATAGTCTCATAGTTAGGGTTTGACTAACATAATTTTTTGCATTTAATTTCCAAAGAGTTTTTAACAACCCAATTCACCCATTTCTTCTTGCGATTAGGCAACTCAACATGACCAACATTTTTCCCTTTGTCACCAGCGATTCATGTTGTGTTCAGTATTTTTAATCCCTTTTTTCTACTTGCCAATGGTTATTGATACATATATTAGTTAGGTGAGTCCTTGTGAATGGCCTTCATGATCCAATTGGAAAACCTCAATGGGTTCCTTCATAACTAATATTAATAAGCCTTTAAGAAACTTTGATGAGCTTTTTCTCAAATAGTTTTGAGGGGCCAATGAGGAGTTTTGATGAGCATTTCATTGAGTGGCCTCGATAGGCCAATGAATAACTTCAAATTCTAGGGGTTACTTTTGCACCTTTGTCAAATAATTTCCTCCAGGTATTCTAGTGGGATCCTATATTTAAAAAAAAGAAAAAAAAAGGGCACTATAAGGCTCTTGTCCTCACGATACTCTGTGGAGATACATGATATTTGTGATGATTTTTTTAGGATTAACATGAAATTATCTATTTTGAATCGTTCTCTTACAAAAATTATTAAAATATGAAGGAGAGCACATGGGAAAGATGAAAATGCAAAAAGAAGAGAAAGCAAGTAGAAAATTGCAAAGTGGACAAAATGGAGAACCTATATTCACACGGGCCGTTCGGTTGCATGAAGGCCAGAAGTCAAAGATAGGAAACTACACGGGGCAATGTGGTTATCCACATGGTTCCTATGATCACAAGAGGCTCAATTAAATAGAAACACATGAAATTAACCGCATAGTTGTAACAACCTTGTTGCACAATTTATATATAGATTCTACCTGTTTTGATGTGCTACGCAATGTACAAGTCTTAGTTGTAAAAGGGTAGTTCGTCCCATGAATTGGATATATATTGGAGGCAACCGAGAAGTTTGGTTGCTACTGAAAAAAGGATTTCAAGCCTGGAAGCAAAGATCAAGCTTAGAGAGAAGAGTTTCTTTCTTTCTCTAAATTTTACTTTTCTGTTAAGTTTAAAATAGATTTAAGGACATTATCGTTATGATTGGCTAACGCTCTTATTCTAAAGTTATTATGAATCTTGTTGTTGAACTATAATGGATGCACAACTCACTTTAATTTATGATATTGATATTAGATTATTTGCTTGTTCATAATACTTCTATAAGATTGATCATCTTATAAACTTAAATGAGTATATTTGTCATTTGGAAAACTAAACGCATGTTTTCCCACATAGTTGACATGTTTGCAAAAATATTCATGTCATGATGGCATAGTGATTGAGTCATGATGGAGTAGATATATTTGCAATTATAGTCAAGAGTTATTTGTAATTTTTAAAACTAAGTGGATATATTTGTAAATCACCCTTGTAAATTTTGATCTCACAAATTTGTTGTATATCCAAGATAAATTGCTAACATACTAGTTGAATCATCAATTTGGACAAATGATTGAACCTATTAGAGCCAAACCAGTACCTTAATTGCTACACTCTCTGGTTTGATTTTATCAACATTTTTCATTTCACATTCTCTTGGACCAAAGTGGACAACTACTACTTTAAGTTTTTAATTAGATAGCTTGCAAATATGCCAACTTAATTTTTTCATAATTGCAAATATACCCACACAGTTTCAAAAATTATAAATAATCTTCACATAGTTTAATCATACTTGCAAATATATCAGTGCTAAATATATCAATGTTGTTATAGCGCCGTTACTGTCTCATCACGACATAGGTGTATTTGCAAAGATCTGATAATTACATCGGTATATTTGTAATTTTAGAAATTAAGTGGGTATATTTAATTTTTGGAAATATATCCATGTAGTTTGCATACGTTTGTAGATATATTCATGCCATGATGATGCGATAAATGTCATAATGGTGTCAGTAAATTTACAATTATTGCAAACTATATAAGAGTTTTTTGCAATTTCTGAAACTATGTGAATATATTTGCATTTACGGTCAAACTAAGTAGTGTATTTGGAAATTACCCTTTTTAATTTATTGTAATAGACAGTAGCAGTATCGGAAACAGAAGTGGGGAAATTACAAAACTGCTATTGAAACATTGATGGGTTGTTGCTTATAAATATTTATCACCAACTCAATAACGACTGCGGTAATAAATTTCGTTGCCCATCGTATAATTTCTTGTGTGTGTATGGATCAAGAAATATTTGAGAAATTTACTTAGGATGTGTTTGGTAATCAATAAAAATTGTCAAGTTAAAACTTTTCAATCTAAAATTTTTCACTCACCACAAATATCCTATTTTTTAATCATTTCTTTGTATTTTTCTATACAACTACTTTACTTTTCAATCATCGTACTATTTATTTTTCATCATTACTTTTATCATATCACATTATTTGACAACTTTTACTCTTTTTAACTTTTTATCAAAAGTTTTATCCATTCTCAAACACACCTTTAAGAATATTAATTACAAAGAAATAATTTCATGTTTGTTGCTAGCTATAAGTCCTTTTCATAGAATCTTTAATAACAAGATCTAACTTTTCATAATGAATTAGGATATGATTGTCAAAACCAAATTTCGCCGTAATGTTACGATAAAATCAGTTCAAATTTTCATGTTAAAAGAACAAGTGCATATAGTATAATACAAATTAATGAGAGTTGAAATTAATATTTTGATTAAAGGTATATTTGCATTGGCTACCTAGACCTTTTCACACCAAAACTTTTTAATTTAAAACTTTTCAGTTTTTACTACCTTATTTTTAATTATTTATTTATATATACATTTACCCCATTTTTTTTTATCATTTTTACATAACTGTACCATACAATTGACCAATTCGTTTTAAATTTTTTTTTTATTTCTTATCATTATCCCTATCATATCACATCATTTTCTATTATCTCAACAACTTTTACACCAAAACTTATTTATCTAAGGGTGTTTTTAACTACGCTTAAAATTTTTCAAAAGAAAATTTTTCAATTTAAAACTTTCTACTCTCCACAACTGCCATATTTTTATTTCTTCATATTTTTATATACAATCATCTTATTTTCAATCATGTTTACACAATTACCTCTACAATTAATCTATCTATTTTAACTTTTTTTCTCTTTACTCTTTATTATTACCTCTATTATATTACATTATTTTCTCATATTTCACAAATTTTTATATAAAAACTTTTATTTTAATAGTTTTATTACTTCCGAGCCCAACATCTTGCCCACATGGTCAACATTGGTATCTTATCCCTAACATATTGTCAGTGTTCTAGTTTCAAAGCAAGACGAGGGTGTTTCTTCACCTATTTAGGAGTTGTGGTCTTGGTTTGGAAATTGGGTGTCGATGGTAACAGATGTTTGGAAGCTAGTAGTCTCCCTTGTTGATATTTGGGAACTCGTGGTCTTCTTTTAAAACTTTATAAAAATTGTCTCAGGACTTAATTGTAATTCAAGTTGAAGTGTACTATAAATATGGGTACCGATTGCATACGCCCGGGAGCATGCAGTGTTGCATGCTCCCAGGCGCATACACCCCTTTTTTATTTTATTTTTAAATTTTTTTTATAAAACTGTCAATATAAGTGTATTTAACATGTGTATAATTTTTTACCATTAAAAATGGTAAAAATTTATACACATATTAAATAGATATAGATTAACAATATTGTAAGAAAATTTTGAAAAAAAAAATAAAAAAAAATAGGCGTATGCGCATGCAATCGGCATGCCTATAAATATACACCAATAGAAACATTATTACTTTACAAATATATTATAAAAGCTTTATCGCTTTCCAAATCGTATACTAAAGTTGGACGAGCACCATTCTAAGTACTGCTAGAAGGTAAATACACAATTAAGTGGCTTGGAGTGAGGCCCACACGTATGTATTGTTTTTGGATCTAATCTATGTTAGGAAATGCGACATGTAGGATTTGCGAGTAGTCGTCTTGTGGAGGTAAGAGTATCAAGTGGCCCTTAAAAAATCATTTTATCATTTTAGGTGGGCTGCATTTGGCACTCTTGCTGTCTGATCTTCTCGTCCCACACATTTTGGAAAAAAAATTTTGCATCGAAAGGATTGAATTTCACCCAAAACAGGACAGCCTAAGCCTAAGCCTTGATAGCTGCTGCTGGAAAAACATTCAATAGAACTCCAATCCTGCAACATACATGCACAGCCACATGTTGGATTCTGTAGAACAAACCGATCAGAAATCAATACTCTATAAAAAAAAAAAAATGTTTTTTTTTTTTTTTTTTTTAAAAAAGTTGAATTTCTTTAGCTGTGCAGGCATGGCAAAGAACGGAAACGGAAAAGAACAAAAAGGATGTAAGGTGTGGGATATTTTATGATGATCTTCCGGACTATTGTCTGTCGCAGACAATATATATGAAACCACTTACTTTTAACAAGGACATCTAATTAGAAGAAAAGTATGTTATTTTTAATTGATGCCAACTTCTAAACGAAATAATTACTTACTTGGATTCATGCCAATGATATTTTGCATCACTTGTTAGTCTAAGCATTTTAAAATTTAGTGCATCTATGTTATAAATCGAATGCCAAAATTAACATGTGTACCAGCTAAAAATCAACTCTACGTGCTTTTGAGGTACATTTTTCGGAAATCCGCCATTTAAAAATTAATTTGGCATGTTAATCACCGATTATTAGTACCAAATTGGAAAGTGCTATCGACAGAAAAGATGGGGCCTATAAAAAGGTTATGCTTGCTTCTCAACGCATCTCCCCTCTAGCTATCATATCATCGCCTCTTTGGCCTTGCTTTTACTCTGTTCGATCGGTGCGAGAGCTAGGCTTGCTAGCTGTGCGGGTACCTCGGAAAATTAAAAAAAGAAAATTGAAGATCGACCCAAACACCCAATTAGCCAGCAATCTCCCTCTCGCTAGCTCTCAATTAATAGCGGAGGGGGTTCATGTCTGCAATAATAGACCTTCTTCTTGTGCTTTCCCCAGCAATCCTAGCTTTCATTTTGATATGGCAATATTCAAGATCAAAGTTGAGACAAGGAGAGTTCCTCAAACTCCCTCCGGGCAACCTCGGCTGGCCATTTGTTGGCGAGACGCTGGCTTATCTCAAGCCTCATCCAGCTACTTCCATGGGACAATTCATGGAGCAGCATATCTTGAGGTAATTAATGAATGATTTCAAATTTTTCGATTCAATAAAAAAATACCCAACTTGAATTTTAATTTCTTGTAGAAGAATTGATCAGAACTGTTAATTAATTGTCTGAAGGTATGGGAAGATCTATCGGTCTAATCTATTTGGAGAGCCCACAATCGTTTCAGCAGACGCAGGGCTGAACCGGTTCATATTGCAGAACGAGGGGAGATTGTTCGAGTGCAGCTACCCCCGAAGCATCGGTGGGATTCTGGGCAAGTGGTCTATGCTCGTCTTGGTTGGAGACATGCACAAAGACATGAGAATGATCTCTCTCAACTTCATGAGCAACGCCAGGCTTCGCACTCATCTCCTCCGAGATGTTGAGTGGCATACCCTCCGCGTTTTGAACTCTTGGAACCACAATTCCACCATTTCAGCTCAAGAGGAAGCAAAGAAGGTAACTAATTTCTTAATTTATAATTAGGCTTTCAAATGTTATTTTCTTAAATCTTATCTTATCTACCTACCTGCCT
Source organism: Annona cherimola (assembly GCA_030490835.1). NCBI lineage: Eukaryota > Viridiplantae > Streptophyta > Magnoliopsida > Magnoliales > Annonaceae > Annona > Annona cherimola. The sequence goes on from CM059977.1 coordinate 71,397,169, forward strand.
ATCTTGATTTGGAATATAATAATAATAATAATAATAATAATAATAATAATAATAATAATAATAATAATAATAATAATGCATGAGCAAATTAATTATTTATTTATTTGCAGTTCACATTCAATTTGATGGCAAAGCATATAATGAGCATGGATCCAGGCGAGGTGGAAACGGAAATGCTGAAGAAAGAATACATCACCTTCATGAAAGGAGTGGTGTCTGCTCCTCTCAATTTCCCTGGAACTGCATATAGAAAGGCCCTACAGGTTTTCTTCACCTCTGATACTTCTTTCCTTTTTCTTCCCAGGCCCCTTTAATTTTTCACTCATCACTCATTACTAATTAATAAGGTATCCTCGATCACCCTTTTCCATGAAATGAATTTTTTCAATAGGACATATATATATATATTATAGCCCACTCCCATAATATCCTCCTTGAATGTTTTCCATCATAATTAATATTCTCTCTTTTTTTTTTCTTTTTTTTCTTTTTTTTTTTGGGATAAAAGCCTACACGGTATACAACAGTCATCAATTATACATCAGCGGCTAGTATAGACAGCCAAATAGAAAAGCTGTCAGATCAGCCATAAACATCACTCAGCTGTGCACACGATTAAGTGTATAATCTTATTGAATTTGATGTAGATATGAAAGAGGTCCAAGAAGGATAGATCATATATATTATAATCCAAATTAAAGAAAAAACATATTTATACAAGTCCAAGGTGTTTTTATCTTCAATTAAAGTACGATATGCTGTAACATATAGAATTAAGGCTTTTGACAGGCATGACATAATCATATATCCATCCCATCACAAGAAACACATCGTGCTTGGCTTTTTCATTTGTCTTAGTATTAAGCGCTTGCAACCACATAAAATAATATCGTTTTCCCCACAAAATGAAAACTAGTTAGAACAATATAATATGCTTCAATCCGTCATGTATGATTATGCATATATGGTCCTAATCAATTAATTATTAATTAACATCTCATAATCCCCTTCTCCCGCTCCTCCTCCTCCTCCTCTTCTTCTTTGGCAGTCGAGGTCCATAATTCTTAGATTCATAGAACAAAAGATGGAAAAGAGACTAGAGAAGATGACCAATGAAAGCAAGGGAAACATTGAGGAAGACGATCTCCTCGGGTGGGTCCTCAAACAATCCAATCTTTCCACGGAACAAATACTCGATCTGATCCTCAGCTTGCTCTTTGCCGGCCATGAAACTTCTTCCGTAGCCATAACTTTGGCCATTTACTTCCTCGAAGGTTGTCCCGAGGCAGTTGAGAAATTAAGGGTATATATACTTAATTAATCACTATCTTTCACTTAAAAGTTTTTTTTTTTTTTTGTTTTTGAAATTTGCATACGTGGTTATTTTGGATTTCTTTTAGGAAGAACATTGTGCAATTGCTAGAGTGAAGGAGGAAAAGGGAGAAAGAGATTTGACTTGGGAAGACTACAAGCAAATGGATTTCACCCACTGTGTAAGCAAGATTATTGATTTAACTAATTATCTTCAATTATATTATATATGACATCAATTCCAATTGATTGTTTTATTAATATTGAAATTAATTAAGGTTATCAACGAGACGCTTAGACTTGGGAATGTGGTAAGATTCGTTCATCGGAAGGCTCTTCGTGATGTGCGATACAAAGGTATGTAGAAGTATTATAAATAATCGATATATGTACGGAGCAATTCTTATATACAACTCATTGCATGGTGTAATCTATTGCTTTCTTTATTTTTCAAAATTAAATCTTAAATCAAAGTCATACATCATATTTATCTCCATTGATATTTATATGACGTGAAAAATCATGTTAATTGAATTTATATGTAATCCAAGACACGTGTAAATGCATAAGATTGTTTATAATTATATCTTTAAATATTATTAATTCCAAAGTTTTCAATTCACCTGATTTTTAATACATAAGCTAAATTATTAATTTTAAACACAATTTCTTTTTTATTAGAAATTCAAACACAATTGAAGGTTTGGATCTTTGGAAAAAAAAATTTGAATAAGAGTTGTAAAATACAACTGATTGCATAGAAGATAAGTTTATTTATACATAAGATCTTCATAGTTGTTTGATAGACTTAATTAATTAATTTCAATTTCTTTTTGTTTTGGGGGTTTATATGTATGCATACATATATGCTTGAAGCAGGCTACGACATTCCATGTGGGTGGAAGGTTCTTCCCGTCTTTACTGCAGTGCATCTGGATCCATTGCTCTACGATGATCCTCAACAGTTCAACCCTTGGAGATGGCAGCAGGTAGTCCCATCCCTCCAAAGATTATATAATTATTCATAATTTTTTAAAAATTATTCCTTTAATTGGTTAATGAATAAAGAGAAGAACTGTTGCAAATTAAAGATGTTCTTTTTTTCTTTTTTTTTTTGAATTCTCAAAAGAACATTCCAAAATCATTGCCTCACTTTATATGGATACAAAAGGTTTTCTACCTACTCGTGCGTGCACCCATCATCGATGCACTGGCCACCTTGCATGAAATATTTACATACCCTCTTAGACAATAGCTATACCATGCATGCAATTATACGTATACTCCTCATAATTTTGCTTGATTCCAACTACATGTGTAGGTATATCATTAATTTCGAAGGCCAGCAACACTGATAAATAGGCATAATTAAAGCTTCTATTGAGAGGCCGACCATAGATTTTTTTTTTTTTTTTTTCTTTCTTGGTATGCAATGAGTGTTAATGGGGCCACTGTTTTTATAGATCGGATTAGAGAATGAAGCGAGCGCACGTGTGGAATATACAAGGATTGGGACAAGTTATAGTGATCCGCAGGTGCATGTATCATGTCTTTTTTATAATAATAATAATAATAATAATAATAATAATAATAATAAATAATATTCTTTTTATGCAACCGAGGCTGTTCTATGTATTCCAACTCCGTTTTGATTGCTGGTCCCGTGCCGTTATATATTTGGCTATGATTGAGACATGAGAGGCTGAAGGTGATGGGCGGCAGTTGGAGATGATTGGGGTCCATGTGGGTTCACATGCACGTGCATGCATGTTTGCTTTTTTTTCCCCCTTCTTTGCTCCCTTTCTCTTTCCTATTTCTATTTGCCAGGCCCGGCCCGCCCGGCCCCATAAATCAAAGCCAATATCTATGGAAAGACCCATACTCTTTTTTTCTTTTTCTTTTTTTAACTGGCCAGACCTCCATGCTCCATCCACATATCCTTAAACAATACCATCCTACAAAACCCAACATAAGAAATCCCCAAAAAACTTCAACCTCCAATCCAAAGTAAGAAACAATATTACATTGACTCCATGAGTTCATAAATATATATAAATGTATTGACTTTTATGTTTTGTGTGTGTGTATATATATATTATTATTATGTATAACCTCCCATCCTAAAGTTTCTCGCTGCAAAAACAATTTACATTAGGCTACTAAATTTTGTTTCAAATACCTATATTGTTGATCAGTTGCGAAAGCTTCGCTTTAACAGCCAAATACCCCATTGCTAAAAATAATCAATCGTAAATAGTTAATTGCAATTAACTATTTTGGTTTTGAAAAAGAAGTCTCAATTATTTGTGTTCATGCATGCATATACGCATGAATATATGCAAATTGTCGCCTACATTAGTTAGTGATATTGGAGCATCTTAGGCTACATATATAGGGGGTGGGCTCAGCTCAATTAAGAATAGGAAGAGAATATTAGCTAGCTAGCTAGCTAGAGCTACATGCATGCATAGGGTGGACCACTTGCTTGGTGCTAGAGGGCTGATGATTCCAGCATTGCACGTTCACACAAGAGGTCCACCTGCACAGCAGGTAGCTATAAAGCTCTAAGCTCGTGCACGCCCATGTGCTTTCATTCACCATGCATGCCTGCAGTCTCTTTCTTTCTTCCTGCATGCGGCCTACTAATTATAACCACTCCTGCTACAATATTTACTTTCCATTCCTTTTTATTTTTATTTTCTTGTAGCTATATATAAAGAAATATTTAAGTGCAACTTTACTGCATCAAAATTACAGTGTAGCTAGCTAAAAATGGGCCCTACATGATCATAATATTATAATCTACTTCGCCCATTATATTTAGAATTATGTATTTTATTATCATACCAATTTTCATCCCAATTGGATATGTGTATGAACCTCATCTGAAAATATTACAAATTCAACGTAACAAAATAGTTTGATATAAATAACAACGTTAAAGTTTTTTTTTAGCATGTAAATTATTTCCTATAAAATTTATATGTAGATGAACGATTGTATAAAATATCAATATAGTTAAGTATATGTGGGGCCCATTTTGGGCCAAATGCACCTTAATTACGGTGCAAATAAATATACAGAAAAGGTTCTCATATATGTATTGTTTGCCTGCCCAACCACCCCATAATGTTCTGATTGCAATGGTTGTCATGGGATATGTATATATCTATCTGATGCATGCTGTGAGAAATATAAATATATAGGTAGCAACCATATACAAGTAGGTAACTACTTCACCAAGTAAAATTCACTCCTTATTTTTTAGATTCAAAAATATTTTTTTCAAAATTGTAAACATTTATAATACTTTTCATAAACATATATTTACAATGCCAAAGTTGACTCTAACTAGGGAATTTTATAGATTATAATTTATTTTCAAATTTTAATAGTTTCATATCAACCCTCAAAATCTCTTAAAATATTTCTATTTCAAAATTTTCTATCAAAGTGAATTTTGGCATTATAAATACAATGCACAGATAAAAACATTATAGATAGTTTAGATTTAGGGTGTGTTTCGTTTAGTGATAAAATTTTTGGATGAAAAATTCTTGCGTAAAATTTTTTAGAATAGAAAAAATGATGTAATATGATAAAGATAATAATAATAAGTAAAGAAATAAATAAGTTAGTTGTGTGGGTAATTATACAGGAATAATTGAAAATCAAAGTAGGGTAATTGTATATGAATATATGAAGAAATAATTAAAAAACGTGATAGTTGTGGAGAGTAAAAAAAATTTATATTGAAAAGATCTAATTTAAAAAGTTTTGAATGTGAACAAACACACCTTGAAAGTAATATTAAAATATAAAGATCAAAAGGGTTGCTATTTATTTTAGGTTATAATCCGGTTGTATATGATTAATTTTTTTTATTTTTATATAAGCTCAACTATGTTTAGTTATATATTAAACTATATCATCTTTGTATTTTTGTATATATATATATATATTTAATTTCTAAAATGAAAATTTTCACCTCTCTCCATCTCCCCCTCACAAGAAAATTGGTAAAAGTTTTAGTTTTTGAAATTAAACAATATATAGAATTATATGAACTGAATATATGTAAGCCCGCATAAAACAACCGGCTATTACTAGGATAACTAACATTTTTTTTTTTTTTTGAATGAAAGGGTAACTAGCAATTAGTTGTACAGTATCATATCCTAAGACATGGTCCGGATGTAATTTTACAACCATTTGAATTTTTTTCACATCCAATCCATCTATTGCGTTTAAAATTATTTATTTATTTAGTTTATATATAAAACTAAGTGAATTGAAATTTTTTATAATTAATTATTTTAAAAATATAATTAAGAAACAATCTCATGCATTTGCACTTGTTATGAATTATATAAAGTTGAAATCACACTATTTTTCATATCGTGCAAAAATATTAATGGAAAAAAATATGATGGATAGCTTGGATTTTGGAAAAATATTTAAAAATCAAGAAAATATAAAAAGGTTGCATCAGAGATTCTCTCTCTATCTATATATATGGTGGATCGGATCGGATACTGGTGTTGAATATATATATATATATATAAAAATATAATGGTTAAAACCAAAAGTCCATGTTTGTTTTTGCTGTCTGGTTGAGGGCTACGGTTAGGATAAGCCCCTTTCATGATATTTAGAGATGTGGCCCATGAATGCTACGGATGATTTCTGTACGTCCGACACATGTCGCATTCACATTGGTGTGGGCTACGAGATGTGATGTTCTGGTGGATTACTTGCTCTTCCTGTGGGCCAGCGACAGAGAGAAGCAAAAAAAGCTTCGCCTCTGGAATCTGTCACCCACTCTCTCTCCTCCGGAAGCATCCAAGAAGAGCGGAATCGGTTGGTGTTTTGAGTCAACTCATCTCTCTTTTTCACTTTTCACTGCAAATCCAAGATTTTGTTTAATTAGCAACGGTATCAAACTCCGCTGCTAAAACTATCAATTTTAGCGAGGATTCATTTTCGGATGTACTGGTTATTAGCGAGATAGGTAGTTTAATTTGTTGTGACATGTTCACGACTTTATTGATTTTGGCGAACATTTTTTTATTTTTACTAATAAGGTAATATTTTTGTATATAATATTTGGTAGTGAAATCATTTTTTAATAAGGTAATATTCTTTTAATGAATTTCCAAACCATCACTTATAGCGCTTCAATCTAAAGAAGTGCACTTTTAGCAATTATTTTCGATTTTTTTTTTTTTTTGCTGAATGTTTAATAGCAAGGTACTATATATGTGACCGCTTTTAGCAACAAATCGACTTGCTGGTAAAAATTTGTCGCTAAAAGGATTTTGCAGAGAAACCTTGCAGAAACATTTTTCAACCATAGCTTTCAACGATGAAAATTTTATATGCAAAAGAAAAAAAAAAAAATTTTAAATTTTGTACATGAAGCAAAGCCGATGTCAGCTCCAAAATTGAGAAAATGGGGTTTTCCTAAACATACTAGTGATTTATTTAAGGAGGTACCGTTAAGTTTTCAACTGATTGAACAAATGAGAGCTTGCATACCTCCTGTCCAGTTTTTTTAACCCCATTTTGGTTTCCACTAATGACTAAATTATTAATTAATTAATTAAGCACGCAACCAAATATATCATTTATTTATATTTTAATTCTTCATTGTGGATATATTTTTTTTTCTATTGTCCTTTCAGAATGGTTGTTCTAGTGGAGCTTCCAGCAGCAATTTCATGCCATTTGGAGGTGGTCCAAGATTATGTGCAGGATCGGAGCTTGCGAAGTTGGAGATGGCCGTTTTCATTCACCATCTTGTGTTAAAGTACCAGTGGGAGCTCTCTGAGCCTGATCATGCACTTGTCTTCCCTTTTGTCGATTTCCCCAAAGGCCTACCCATCAAGCTCCACAACATTACTTCTCCATCAGATCAACCCAAAATTCACAAGTATTCAGAAACAAATTGATCATACTTGGGAAAATATTAATCCCACCCATCTCAATTAATTTCCTCCTCTCCCTTTCTTCCACTTTCTCTTTTGTTCTTTTCTTTTTCTCTCTCATATAAAGACAACCATATATATGCAGTACACACAGGAATTGAAGGCAAATTGGAAAAATATCTAAAAGCAACTTGTGGCTTCAGCTGGCTTACACCCACTTGCGCATGGATAAGTGGCACTGACATATATATCTATATATCTATAGCTCCTGCAGGTCTCTACTCTGCAGCTTGTTTGGCTGGAACAAGGGAAAATGCATAGAATCTTTAAGAAAATACAGGAGCTGGACCACATGTTTCATTTTCATTGGTTTTGTGGCCTTTGGTTTGAAATAGCTCTTTCCACTCTGGGCTTCATTCGATCAGAGAACCCCCATTTTATATCTTAAAGAACCAGTCCAGTCATTTTCTTGGTGTATTCTTGCATTTCCGACGGTACCTCTTTCACTCAAAAACAAAATTAAAAAAAAAAAAAAAAAAAAGATGAGAGAGAGAGAGAGAGAGAGAGAGAGAGAGAGAGATTCAAAGGGAATATTTTCGCCTCTGTGGTTGAAGCACGTTTTGGCATCCAGTAAAAATTAAGATGCAAAGGGACAAATAAGCTAGCTTCTTGTAGTGTATACCGTCTTGTCCTGAATTTGTATCATATCGATGAATATATTTAGAAGGATTGAACAAATTTCCGTGGCTAGATGTTTGTGATTAAGTTTGAGTAGATTCCTTTTTATGCTAAGTTCATCATATATGCATATATGATCTCTCTCCTAGTAATGAACATCTATTTTTCCCTCAATATTTATTTGTGCTTGGGCAAATGAGATTAAGCGTGGAATTACAAGCAGAAAATGACATCCCTCTAATCATTTTAACGATATGTCTTTAAAAGTAGTTCAAAAAATTATTTGATAGAGCGAGATCAAAAACAGACTTAAGGACCGATTGAGAAGAGACCCAATGGCGACTGTCCTAGAAAGGAAAAGGCTTCGCCTAAGCTTACCCCTCGTCAAAGGACCACGCCAACGAATGACAAGGCCTCAGTCTACCGACCCCTTACCTCGAGCAAATGAAACGTATACGACATGTTTGCCAGGCAGTTTTATTAAAGGCAGATCGAGACTTGAGTGCACCTGCCCTCAAATCAAAGGAGGCCGGCTCATATTAATGAAAAAACGACATCTTCAGATGATCATGAAGTAAGGCAAGTTTCTTTGTTTGACCAACAATGGGCAGACACATCAACTAAAGCATGATCATATCATGGATATATCATCTGACAAAAGGCACCCTCTGCTAATGTCCAACTTCTTATAAATATTGATGGACTTGGACTTACAGTGGAGAAGAAAGGAAGAGACATAAAGAAGACCTCTAATTACCTTTATCCCATCCATCTCCCAATGCTCAGCAGATAATTTTACATATGGTGGGGGAATCCACTAAAGTTTTTGCTTGATTAGTTATGTAAAGACAGCAAGATTCTTGAGTTCAATGCAGTTGCTCGTGTGCGCATACTTAACTATCTTCAGAGGTAGATGGGCTCATGGGCTTTTTACTATTAAAATAAAAATAAAAAAAAAGTATAATCCAAGTTGGTCCCGTAGCTAGGTAGTTAGTTACATGCATCATATATATACACAGCTTTATCCCTAATTAATTAATTTAACTAGCATTAGACTAAGAAGGCTAATTAAGGATCAGAACCAGCATCATGTTCATGCATGAGTAGTTCCAGGTGTGATTATTCATAGGTTGTCATCAACTTGACAGGCAACATCTACCTACGAAAATAAATTCTGAATGGTGCGCACCAATAAAAAAAAAACACCTCATTCTTATATATAATTTTATCTGTCATGGTCAGTTAGTATAATTAATTAATTAATTAATTAAAAAAAGTTGATTACACGGCCGGAGAGTCTATTTTCATCCATATTTCAATTGATGTTCTCGTAATCAATCAGTATCATTGACAGCTGATGGCATGCATGTTGAAATGTCTATTTTGATCCAATTTTCCAATAATTGGACAACCTTGTATACATTCAACACACGTGTACCCATGATGTGCCTCCCAATATGTACATAGCACGTGGCAAATGGCGATTGTTAATTAGAGGCCTTAATTAATTGCTAGTTGCCGGGTCAGACTTTTGCTTGATATATGCAATATCTAATTCTAGCTATATATATATATTTATTTTTTCATATGGGAGCAACTAAAAGGACCAAAATTGTGGCTATGTAGTCTTTGACAACCATCAACTCCTTTGGAAATTTATCACAAAAGACAAGCTCGAGTGCCAATCAATACATGCAATATTCTTATGTGACTACTGTTTATAGTTGAAATGAAATGTGCTTTTCCAACTTAGGGAGAAAAAGTCTCCTTCTATCCCCTAATCATCGGATGTCTTTATGCAGATTATTAACCTTCGATCAGATTGATGAGGGACGTACAATGAATTAAAAAAAAATAAAGGAATAAATGCCTTTCGGAATATATGCATGCGTGCTTAGACCGTTTGAAAGGCATGACACATGATTTTTCTACGTCTTTCTTAGAGATTTACAGCGCTAATCATTACTCATATTGTGCACCAGATCATCAGTTTGTATTTAATAGTAGCAAATTTTGGCTGCGAAAATATTTAATGCAAGAATGGTTGCTATAAACACTAAAAAAAACATTGGAATTTAACAAGGAATCAGATTTATTGCTATAAAAAAAAAAAAAATTCCAACTTTCTTGCTAGTGCCAAGAGGCAGTATATCCTCGATGAACCAAAATTTTTTTGTAAAAAAAAAAAAAAAAAACTTAATTTTTTGCTAATGAAAATTTTTTTCGTACTAATACAACATTGAATTGGCTGCATCTAAAAGTATAGGTGTGCCTTAGTATAAATTTGACTTGAAAAATATATGATCACATGGGCGAACTTTAATTGTTTTTCAGCTAATATCACGCTGAGAATGCTAACTTAATTTTTTGTAGTCCATATAGCTGCACGTATTCCCGTCAAGTAAAATGTTGATCATGGAAGCAATCAGATTTAATTTCGATACGTAATATATGAGGATGTGGCTAGCTGGGGACAGCATATGAAACGTCACTCTCAGCCAGAGTATCCAGCCAAATATTTTTAATGTCTATCTGTCGGCATGCCCCTCTTGGGTTTGGTAGAATTACAAGAAAAAGCAAGAAATCAATTAATGCAGATGCAGAGACAGAGATGGGGAAGGCTAGCTAGATCGCTTTTTTCCAGAAAAATAATAATGGGATTCAGATCCACTCCACTCGTGGGGCATTGACTGATGCTGCCAATCGAGCTAGCTAGCTACGAGTTCGAGATGCATGAATCAATGGCATAAATGAGGTCACATCTTCTCTCCAAGAAAATAGTAGACTGAGCTCAACCCAGAGCTTTAGCACAGCTGGTTTTCGTTCTGAGTAGCATCTCACCCATCCCCGTATCGAGTCTGGGGCGGTGAATTTAAGCTTTTTGTCTCTCATTTTAGAGGCACACTCCTCTATGCATATTAGTTGGTGAAAATTCATTGTGTCAAACTTAAAAATACGTAGTTTTATGAATAATAATAATAAAAAAAAATTGTAGTTTCTGATGATTGAGTTGTAAATATATAGCTTCCCAATGAAAGCATAAAAAAATAGCAGCTGACTTGCTTGTTAGGTATTCTTTCATTTTCAATGCATCAATCCTCCTTTAAGGCTCTCACATGTGAATGGAGGAGTTGGTCACACACACATGGCCCCATTCCCACCCCCATTCGATGATTAGTTGTGTAGGTGCATGCTTGTGGATGTGCAACAACCAAAGAGATAGACAAATTGATAGATATTGCAGCTGTAGTCATGCATATGTCAGTGATGACAAATCTACCTTAGCTAGCTAGTTGTTGGTGATGGTGCGAACCTGCAGCAACTGCTGCATAATGTGAAACCATTATCATTCAAGCCTTCCATTCCCTAATTTATGGCCTTGCATGGTTATATATATATGCCACCTGATACCTAAGGGAGTGTTTGAGAATTTATAAAACTTTTGATAAAAAGTTTTGAAGAGTAAAAGTTGTCAAATGATGTGATATGATAGGAGTAATAATGAGGAATAAATAGGATAAAGTTAAAATAGATAGGTTAGTTACACGGATAGTTGTGTAGAAATGATTGAAAAGTATGATAATTGTATAGAAAAATATAAAAAATTAATTAAAACATATAATAATTGTGGAAAGTGAAAAGTTTTATATTGAAAAGTTTTATATTGATATTTTCTACTCATTGCCAAACACACCCTAAGTATCGATCATCCAATCGACCCCGCTCGGGTGTTCTTAATTTAATTCTCTGTCCATCTTCTATATATCCACTGCACGCACGCACGCACGCACATATATCTATATATATATATTGTCTGTTTACACATCCCGAAGTTAGCAATAGCTAGCATATAGATGCATGCATGCATCCACTCGCCAGATCCCCTCCCTCCCCTTCCCTGCCCAGCTAGCTGCAAATATTAACTGTTTATATATTAACGGCAACACATGTAATGATATATATATGTTCATGTGTGTGTTTTTTTCCGAGTTAATGTACGTGATATGCCAATATGGGGCTAGCTTCTTGAGTCATTGTAGAAAAGATAGATCATAAGTCATGGAGATATATATATGTCATGTATTATATAAAAATGATTGGGAGGTATATATGCATATATGTAAGTTGGTTTGAGACCTCAGACAGTTTGATGGATAGTTCCTCACGTGGGCCACACTAATTAATTAATTTGTTAGCTAGTGACAGGATGCACGCATGGATGTGAAAGTAATATTTTGACAGGGCAGGTTTGATGATGATTGGCTTGAAACTAATAATGTGCATGAGAGGGGCATTTCACTTCGGTGGGACCAATATTTGTATGGAACGCTCTGCTTATATAAAACTTCTCTTTCTAATTAACCTCCTTTATTTTTAATATCTTAATATTGATAAAAAAATTCCACTTCATCTATATATTGTATTACTAACCTTTATATTATCATGAAAACTCTTTCATTTTTTTTAGTATCAAATATATATATATATATATGAGAGCCTCGTCTATAAATACGTAAAATTAACATAATAAAATGTTGACCCATCTAAAATATTACTACTATATGAATAAATAATTTTATGAGTATTGTTATAATCTAATATATATGTGAATATATCTAAGATTTTTCTTAATTTACAAATAAAAATATATCTATTTGTGAGTAAGTCTGGCCCATGCGCATATTTGATTTGAATAAAACCTAGTCATATAACTGAACAAATAATGTTAAATGTAACAAATTGATTGGATATTGTATCGATTATCAATATTTTAAAAATGAAGTAGGTAACGTGAAATCAGCAAAATGAATAAATGTGGGTGTGGATCCAATACAGGAGGTGTTTGTAATATTGGATTTGGATGTGTGGTGCATGAATTATTTGGGTGACTCGGCTTTTTTCAGACCGCAGGAACATATATATGATGTGGGATTGGTGCACGTAGGCATATATGCAAGTCATTATATATGACATGTATGAAACGTAAGAGCAGCTGATAAGTATTGATCTGAATGGATGGATCATAGATATTTATCTATCTGATCATTAGCCACTGGCTAATATTTATATATGCTGTTGCTGTTGACGACGACGTAATCTGCGGGATTTTGTATGGACCAGAAATCTGCCTGCACTCTAAATCAGTTTGCAACTCATAATTACGCAGGGATAGATTGGATGACGATCGTACGTGTAGAAAGGAATTGAATTGATCGGACTCGATGCTTGCATGTGCGAACGCACACATATATGTATGTATGTAAATTGATCCGGTGCATGCAATCTTAGTGTGTAGTCCACGCACTGTAGGCTCCCATTAGTCATGAATAGAAAATCTATCTCATCCACTGTATCTAAAATTATTCACTTTATTAACATATCATTTTTCATCTAAATCCAATACGTATATAAGCCCAAATTAAAATTGTATAAAATTACATAATAAAATAATTTAATATAAATATTAATTTTAAAGTAGTATTTTCAACATCTAACCCGTCTAAAGTATGCTTTTTATCTAAATAAATAATTATATCAAGTATCGTAAAATTCTAATATCTGTGAGGCCCATGTGGAATAGACTGCATCATAATTACGATACAGTCCGCTTGCACTGTAACACTCATATATATAAGCTATTATAGTAGGAAGAATAGAAAGATTTGGAAAAATCTAACATGCACTTTCACAAAAAATGTTTCAATACATCCGACTAGAATTTTTATTTTTTAAATTTTTTTTATAAAAGTCTTAGGTGTATTTAATGTACAAACTAAATTTTACCATTTATATATATTTAATTTAAAAATAGTGGGTTTAGTTTTTTGAAATGACTAAAATACCCCTATTTTCAAAAATAAAAAATATATATTTTTAAAATGATAAAACTTAATACATAAGTTAAATACACCTAGATTAAGAGTTTTATTAAAAATATTAAAAATGAAATTTCTAGCCGGTTGCATTGAAATAAAATCCCATTTCGTTGAGTTAAGTATATTTATAATTACAATACTTAAGCTATAAGTAAGCCCAAAAAGGTATAAAGCATAAAAAGATATTTTACCATAAGAATAAGATAGTTGTTTTGAGAAAAAATTATGAGATGGTTATCTTCTCATAATTATGGCATGACTATCTTCTGATAATTATAACCTAATTATCTCAGAGTAATGTTTCAATGCATTAAGGTGCAAAACTCTTTTTTTAAATATTTTTTGAAAAATGTTTTAGAAAATTGTTAATCTAGATGTATTTAACATACGTATTAAGTTTTATCATTTTTGGAGATGTATAAATATATTTTTTGATTTTTGAAAACATAGTTATTTAGTCATTTAAAAATGTGTAAAACCTCTCCTATTTTAAAATATCAAAAAAAAATATCCACATCAAATTTAATTTATAGATTAAAAATTTTATAAAAAAATTTCAAAAGAATATTCTAAAAAAATAGAGTTTTTCACCCTGATCCATTACTCACGTAGTCATCTTAGTAATTATGGAACGGTTATATTACTACCATATTACGACCCGGCTAACATCCCCCCACTGCCCCAATCTAGTGAGTGGAACACTACAAACCTAGATCTAAGCAACTAAAAAATGATGAGAGTAAAGACTCTTCACGAATATGTTGCAATTTGGTCCATAATAGAAAATAAAGTGAACACCCAATTGTCTTCGAGCAACCCTTTCCTAGACAAAATGAAAATCAATTTTAATACATTTTTATTCAAGCATGAAAGATAGGATTTACCATTAAATAAATGGCTAAAAGGAATGTGACTATTAATGAGGGGCTGGATTACCTCCTTTTTTTGCATAATGAACAGTAGCAGGAATTCTGCCTAGTACAGTGGTTAATTTAGATGTTGGAAGCTACATCCGAACATCACATTGAAGAAGAATACCAGAAAGTTCATAAAAACTAGCAGCAAATCCAGTAGTAAGGTAAATACGAGTTACTTATATATAGGACCAAGACCAAGACCAAGACCAAGACCAAGAAAAATATGTTGGAGAGGATCTGATGCCAAAAAAGGATGATTTATTGCACCGAGATTATCTAAAATTCTCTTTAATTCATGAAAAAAACCTTCCATAGTAGAAGATTGCTTGTTTAGACTATGGAATTGAGTAATCAAGGTACTATAATGGGCTTCACTTTGGGTGGCATACAATCATTCAAGAGCAACCTACGCATCTCTAGCATGAGTAAGAGACACCAACAATAATTTTCATTGTAAAATCGGATATATCATTAAGAAGCAACGTCGGAGCTATTTGATCATATAATAAGTTAGTATAAAAAGCTGAATTTGAAAGAATAATAACTTTACCATCATCTATAGTACTTGAGATGATATTTGATGAGAAGTTGTGGAGCCATCAAGATTTCCATAGAGACAATTAGCTATTAATAAAGGTTGAGTGTGAGCTTTCCCAATACAAAGTTCTCTCGACTCAATTAAACAATAATTGATAGAAAAGAGTTTGTAAAGAGGACAATATTCAAGGAAGTTGAAGTTGAGGCCATTAAAAATTTGATAATGCAAAATATGTAAATTCAAAAGGATCAAACGTTGCCACTAGAGCTATACCATGGTCATAACTCATGCTAGCCCATTATTGACCAGTCATAAGTTGGACTCTTTCCTCTCCCACTTAGATCGTATGAGAGTTTTTTTGTTTCCTCCTTTTGGTGGAGGTATTCACATTTTTTCCTCTTGTATGGGGTATTATTGAAAATTTTTCTTTATCGTGTGAGAATTATAAATGTGCTTGAATGTAATATGAGTTGTCACGATATATATACATTCTCATCAAAAAATAAGGATTAAAGTTGTAACTTCTCAAGACGTATATACAAATTAAAATTTTTATTGCATTAACTGTATTCTTTTTTCAGATGAGGCTACGTAGATCTTGATTTGGATAGAATTTGTTTTTCTAGTTAAATAAATTAAGTGTATTCATTTTAATTTATCAAGATTGGGCCATATGCAGCCAACTTCACACTGCACCCTAGCAACTATAGATACATTTTCTAGGTGTTTGTACTCACATGTGTATGTGCACGTCGTCAAATGATCAACAGTTGGCCAGATTGTAGGGAAACTATTTCACTGTAACCCATTGCAAAACCTCATTTTTTAAAAAAAAAAATTTTAATTTTTTCATGAAACTATTAATCTAACTTTATTTAACATGTGTATCAATTTTATCATTTTTGGAAATTTTTAGATATTTTTTTGAATTTTTAAAAATCAGTAATGTTACTAGTTTTTAAAAATCCAAAAAAAATATCTAAAAATTTCTAAAAATGGTAAAAATCGATACACATGTTAAATATACTTAAAGTAACAGTTTCATGTAAAAATTTCAAAAAATAAAAAATAAGTTTTGCAGCGAGGCACCCTGCTAAATTGAATCAAACCTCAGATTGTAAAGGGACGGATGTTAATCATCAATATTAGGGGATGTGCTACGGTTCGCGCATCCTAGTCAGGTTGCACCATAAATAGAAGGAATCTGATCATATGCACCCAAGTGCACTTACCTTGGTTTACTCGAGTGAAAATACTTATTTTTTATTTTTTGAAATTTTTTACGCAGTTATTAATCTAAGTATGTTTAACATGTATATCAATTTTTTTTATATAAAATAAAGTGCAATATGAAATGTTTAATGAATTCATAAATATATTAGAATATTATAATACTTTATATAATTATTTAACCACACAGGAATGATGATTTAAACGGTCTTGATGTTGTATATATTAATAACGCTACAGGAATCAAATAATTCTATTATATTGATTCTGCACGTTTTCCAGATGGCGATCATGCATGTTTAATTTTTATGAAACTTGGTATCTAGTTAAACCAATAATAATACCGAATGTTCTATAAAAATAAAAAAAATAAAAAAAAACTAATAATAATACTGAATGCAAGGGGTAGACGTGATTTTGATTTTATAATCAAAATGGACCCAATTTATTCATAATACACATTACTTAGCTACGGTGAAACATGGTAATCCTCATAAATAATATGCCAAATTACAACTGTGAATTTGGGCATAGCCTAGTTAGCTTCGTTTGTCAGCTGAGAAGAGCATAGCCTAGTTAGTAATTCTAGCTAAATTTATACCTAGATTTCAGATAATGAAGGAGCACTGTGTCTTCTGTAGATACTAGTGATGAAAGCAGGTGGTCTTCTTTCATACAGGTGGAGTTTATATATAGTCTCAAGAATGAATGGGCTTGAAATGTGATATTAGATGTCATATGTATAACACCAATTAAAAAAAAAAAATTATTTCTAGATTTGTGGTCTCTACCTTCTTGATAATCACTTACGAATTAAAAATCCAAACTATGAATTTTAAATTTCAAAATTTAGGGGTTTGAAATTCAGCATTGAAGGAATGCTTCCGCGCAATCCCAAGGAAGGAAAGGCAAGTTGAGATAGAGCTTAAAACTATCAAAAATTTGTGTGACGCACAATGTTAATGTTAGCAGGACCAGTAATTGAACTAGTAAAGTATCTACTTGGTTAGATTATATTAAAGCAGTTTGAACTCTCATATAAAAAATATAATTGTAATATCGAAAATATTTAATAATTTTAATTCTATACAAATATTTAAAAATTAAGAATCTAAGAGTACACGTTATGCTTATTGCATTTAATTTTAAAATCTAAGTCTAGGAAACAAAGATGAAAATGAAGACTATATAATCATGCTAATAAAATTTTAGAAAGAAATTTAGAAAGAAACAAAGATGAGATGACAGACAACATCCATCCATGTGATCTCTCCCGTAGAGTTATCTTCCGCCAGTTGTCTCCTCATCCAAAATGAGTAACATAATTTAAAAATAAATAAATAAAACTGGGTTTAAATGGCATAAAATTAAAAACAGCATGTGAAAAGGCTATTTCACATGTATACTAATATTATTTTTTCATATACATCCTTTTGGAAATTAGCTTTTCTATTATTAACAACTTCAATTCCCCCTTTATGTTTTATAAATTATTATTTTTTTAAAAAAAAAATGAAAAATCGTCAAAACCAACAGATTAACCATGATTCATGAACATTGATAAGTGGAAGGAACCCTGGGATGGATACATGTGGTATGACCTTTGGAAGGCCCAAAGGCCTGGCCATCTGGACCTAAGCTGAATGAGCCACAAGCAAAGCATTCCCCCATATTTGAAAGCCTGTTCGGCCTACCTTTTGTGGAAATAAGCATCTATTACTGGGCAGCTTGTCTACAGGAATGTCTATTCGAAGATCCAGAAAGTTTATTTGGGAGTCCTATGCGTTTCCAAGGTGTTCTATCTCTTTCTCCCTCTCATTGTTCTACTTGCCTCTTCATTGGATGTGGCAATGTCTAGTCAGTAAGTTAAAGCTTTTGCATCAACTCCATGTACTTGGCTGAAAATTTTGTTGGGCCTTGGCAACCTACATTCCAGACCAAAAGTCGCTATGCTGAGAATCTGATAGCAACTTTTAAAATCTATGAGAGTTAATCCTAGTATCTATAACCGACACATCAATCATGTACATGGCAAAATTCCTATGTCATTTGGGAATTTTCAACATCATTCGATCCATAGCATCATAAAATGATCATCTTTAACATCACATCATGAAAGCAAGGCTAACATTACTAAGCTATACTTCACAAACTCAATCCAAATATATATCCATTCTCTCACACAATAAATAACATGATATTGTGGACTACATTTGTAACGCCCCCGCCTGCCAGTCTGTCACAACCTGAAACCTTACTTTACAGATCTTTTTGAGCGGTGAGACATGAATCAAACTAAAGTTTTGTCTTTACACAAGTTTTTTTTCCCCCTAACCTGTCTAAAAATTAGTCCTTTTTTTTTTCCTTAATTTCATTCTTCTTGTCTGAGATCTAGCAGCATGTTATCTGTATTTAGGGCATTTGGGTGAAGACTTGGCTAACATTTGATGGTAGACCCTTTTTTTATAAACCTATTAAACATCACATGACTTGTATCATCTTCGTATTTTATTTAGTCGATCTTTTTTTTGTATCTAGATTTGATCTAACCTGATATAATTCATAACACACATTCCAAAGTTCTTTTATCTCTCATTTATACAATCATACACCTCATCAATTCACCTGTCGCTTCAAATAATTAAAACGTCCAAGCTTTACACATGCCCATAAAACTTAAAAAACTATACACTGTAAATGGAAATTGATTCCCATATCAAAACTCAAAGGACATATCTTCACTGCCTTATTAGCAGTAAAGATTCTTCTAACTCATTCAAGTAATCTGTAATCTAGTATGTGCTAAATCTTTGCCTTTATTTTCTCTTACTTTGGCCAACTTAAATATATCATTTTCTCCTTGTCTAGTTCCTCTCTATCATATAAGTTGTCATAAGCTTTATGTTTAGCATTACAAATAATTTTTTAGTAGCCTTTTTGATAATTTGTATTCTTATAAGTTTGTATCATTTTTTGTTACTTCGCTATTTTTTAAACTTTTCTTGTTTATCATTTATAGCTTTTTAAATATTCTTCTTCCACCACTAAGTTTCCCTATATAAGGATCTACAATTTTTACATATCCTTACAATATTTTGTCTCGCTTCTTTTATACTAGTTGTCATTTTATCCCATATTGATTCTACTTCATTTTTTTGTATGTCTCATTTTCCTTCTTCTAGTATTCGTTTACTAAAAAGTTTTATATTGTTTCCCTTTAAATTTTATTGCCTTTAGTTTTTATCGACTCTTTTTGTGTATATATATCCATCACTAGTAATTTATATTGCATAGTTAAACTCTTACATGGGATAACGTTATAATTAATACAAAGATATCTATCCAATTTTCTTATAAGAAATAAATCTATTTAGCTAGAATTGGACTCACTCTTGAAAATTATCAAGTGTTCATCTCTTTTTGCAAATAAGGTATTTGTTATAACAAAATTATATGCTATAACAAAATATAAAATGGCATTCCCCATTTCATTCCTTATTCCAAAGCCAAAAACTCCATGAATTCTCTCATATCCTACATTCTTATTTCCTGCATGTTCATTTAAATCTCCACTTATTGCATTCTTTTATTGATTAGGTACCATTTTCATTATACTATCTAAGTCATTACAAAATTATTTTTTAATACTATCATCCAATCCTACCTATAATGCGTAAGCATTAATCACATTTATGACATCTACACCTATTACAAGTTTTATTTGAATAATTTTATCACTTACTCTATTGACATCTACAATTTTATTTATGAATTTATTTTCCACTATTATCCCTGCGCAGTTTCTATTATCATTATTTCCTATATATCATAATTTAAATCCATTAACCTCTTTAGCCTTCTCTCATTTCCACCTAGTCTCTTGAAAGCATGTTGCATTAATTCTTCTTATTCTCATAGCATCTACAGCTTTCATATTTTTCCTTGAAATAGTGCCAATATTCTATGAGGTAAAACAGATCTTGTGTTTTAGTACCACCTTCTTCCTTAAATCACGTCCATAAAGGCATGAGAACCTTTGTCTATTTCTCGCCACAACTGGATGTTATTATGGCGCATCTTCTGAAGAAACGCCCTAGCAACCCTTGTCCATTTCTCACTACATTTAGGCCTCGATGTAGTAAGTCGCTTATAAGAAAATGTCCTAGCAACCCTTGCTCATTTTTCACTACAATCGGGATCTGCTGCAGTGTGTCGCTTTAGAATTATCAATTACCAAATACTCCCTTATTCTCACCACTTATAATTATTATCTCTATTACATCATATTATTTTCTTACTTGTTCAAAATTTTTACTGCAAATATTTTTTTTTGATATATAAAACTTGATTTACTGATTAAATTTAATATTTTTAAATATCGTGGAAGGATTAAATTTTGATCTAACTATTTAAATGAGCGAAAAAATCTAGATAGCAACTGTATGATTCGAATTCTGACATCAAGATAGCTACATGACCTTACTATGTTTGGATAAGAGTTTAACAAAGATTGTTATCAACCTGATAGGCTAAGACCTAGCGGGAAACATAGCCTTTTTTTAATGTAGCTTGATCCGTCACCCCATAATGGTTCATTTACATGCATAAAAATTTAGTTTCTAATATTTTTGCATTTATGACTCACCTTTTAGTATACACGATTTTGTGCTAATATCGAATGCATAATATTATGTTATTAAATATGTAATATTTAAAGTTTCTAATATTTTTGTATTTATGACTCACCTTTTAGTATACACGATTGTGTGTTAATATCAAATGCATAATTTTGTGTTATTAAATATGTAATATTTTTTAAAAAATTGCTTAATTAAATTAATCTTAAAATACAAAATTAATATTAACCTAATCGTGGCGATCAATTGCAACAAAAAAATTTTAAGTTACATATTTTTGTTGCAATTGTACTTAATAGCTACCAATTTTTGCAACAAGATATGGTTGATTGCTATTTATAAATAAACCACAAAAATAGGAACTACAGCCCATTTCATCGCAATTATCTAATTAATTGCAATGAAAAATCGTTTATTCCATTTTTGGTTGCAATTGCAAGGTTGTGTTGTAGAATTACCATGAATATCTTCTAGTTAATGAGTTACATAGTAACACGTCTCGGGGCTGGTTATTTATCTTCTTATTTAAAAATGACTTGTTTATAAGAATTAGTACTTTCTATCGTTATTTAAGATTTGATTTATTATCAAAATCTATTCAAATATCATATTAAAATTTAGGTGAGAAAAACATCGAGAGAGAAAAAAAAATTAAGTGGAGCAATTGAGCTTTTTCGAAGCCGTCCGTAGCCACAGCCTGCCAGCTTGTGCTCCTTGACACCTAGAAGTGGACATGATTCAACCATTGGAGTAACTTGCTCTTCTACAGCCCCATAGACATGGTAGACGAGTGGCAATACACGATGCTCCATTCAAGAGCATTAGGTTAGGCATGCCACCCATGCCACATGGATACTTCCACCATCAAAGGAATCGGTGAAATTGGGTTCATCAACTCATAATATGAGATGTTCAACTTATATGGGTTAAGGATGGAACGTAATCTCTCATTTTCCAAAAATATTTTTTCATTGTAAACAACCAATAACTTACTTTTTCCATCTCTAATACAATTTTCTTCAATCTCCATACACATTCTTTCATTTTCAATACACAATATTTCTTTTCCATCTTTCTCATCCTCATCGTCGTGCTTAAAATTTGAGAGGTTTCCTTAGCCTTGAAAGGAGGTGACCACCTGAATGCATAACTTGATTAGTAAAATTTTAGTTTTATAACCAGACAGTCAAAGCTCCATCCCCCATTTTTAGCGGGCCTTGTGTCTTCCGCTGAAAAAGTGTTAGTCTCCTCTTTTGATGTATATTGGTCAGTATCAATTAAGGAAAATGTAGGATGAAAATTGTAAAGTGAATTGGACATAAATGGTAACAAAAAAGAGATACTGTAAAAAGGAATCATAATTCCTTAATGATTATTAAACTTTGAAAATGAATATATATTATGTATTATAATCCTTAAAAATAAATCTTCAATACATAATTTTAAAAAATCAATTTTGCTTATACTAAAAACTTTTCAAACTAAAAATTTTTAACATAAAACTTTCCTAATTATTAGCCTTATTTCAAACTAAAAGTTAAAAATCATAATTTGCTTATATTCCTCATTATTATCCTTATCATATTACGTCATTTTTTTCGTTTTACAAACTTTTATACTAAAAGTTTTCATTGAAGATTTTATCACTTTTCAAAACGCTCATAGTTTAATGAATATTGTTACTGATTTTATATTTTATGAAAATATTTCAATAGTTTAGTTTGGTAATAAAAAAGGAAAAAGGCTTTTCACCTTTTTTATCCTTTAATTTAACATCGTTTTTAGAGTAATGTGATGTAATATCTTAATTATTTTAATAACCCTACATTTTATAATTATTACCAATATTTTTCACTATTATTTCATTTTTTAATGGAAAGTTGTGGAGAGACTTCGGTCTGTCCCATTCCTCCTGGAAGTAGACTGGAGAAGGAGGGTCCTAGACATGGGTAGGAAATTCAATTAATGATGAAATTATCTCTATATAATAGATCAAATATATAGGTAGGCTATGTGTAAGAGCATTCCCTATTCTACAAACATGGTAAAATACATAGCTCACAAAATTTTGTTCATGGCTTTTGATCTTTTCCGCCAAGATCCTTAGATAGGTCGAATGGGCAAATTATCATTGTGCAGAGTCACCAACCATTAAGAGTGACTACACCACTGGACATAGAGCCGGATGAATTCATTATGGGTAGTGCTCGTGGGTTGAGCAATTAGCAATGTTCGAGTTTTCTTATAACAATAACTATCAAGTAAACACTGATATGATTCCTTTCGAGGCCTTCTATGGCAAACAGTTTGTACTGGAAAGAGATTGATGAGTAGAAGTTATTAGTACTATAACTGATCGAATAGGCTACTAGGTTAGTGCACATGATTAAGAGATGACTAGTGACTCTCCAGAATCAACAGAAGAAGTATATTGACATAAAAGGACATAACTTGCAGTTTGTAGTCAGAGAAAAGGTTGAAGTTTATCTTGGAGGCTATTAGTGAAGTTGTATATTGACTAACATTATCATAATTGAGTAGGGATACATAATACATTCCACATTTTGCAACTAAGTAGGAATACGTCAGATCCAACACATGTACTACAGGCTGAGCATTATTGTGTAATAATTGTTCAACTTGTTCTGCTACTTGTAATAATTATGTAACATTTGCAAAAGGATGCAAGACTAAATATCCAAATATAGTTAGACTTTCTAAATTGATGATGATGGATATTTATTCATTAAGAGGTAATAAGATCTTCATCTTTGATACTAAAGGTTACCATCTTGCCATGTATTCTGAGAAAGTCCCATCGTCTTTTTGCTTCGAGGCCTCCAAGTCAGCTTTTTTGGGTACAACATTTAACATATAAGAAAATCAATTCATGAAGGCTAAAGATAATTACTCTCATATTTTGATTTTGCAAAAATCTAGTGATGTATATCATTTGAGGGAATCCCATCTCAAGTTATGTTGGAGTAACACTACCAAAATTTCTTCTTTCTTTATCAGAAATTATAAAATGCTGCAAAAGGCATTGAGATGAGCATGTGGGCAAGAGTTTCTTTCATATAAGGAAAGTCGGCATTTTGAAATTTTTAGGTAGTTGTATATTTGGAAATAGACATAATTCTTCAATTTTTGCCAAATAAAGGTCCTCCATTTACTGTCGCCTAATTTTTCCTTCCAACTCTTGAAGTTGGCTCTAAAATTATGCCTTGACTTCTTTTATTTGGTTTCTCATATTCATTAGGTTGTGTGATCTTTGAGTTAGGACGAATTTTGATCCCTAAATTACTAATTGTTGACTTCATGATGAGGAAAATGATGGTTGATATTGTGGAGCCGATGTCGATTGACATTGTTCCAATATTCTATAGAGCATGTCTTCTATCTGATACATATGTTGTATTATTTGATGAAATTTTCAAACAAGAATGTCACACTTTCCTCTAAAGAATGATCTGTCAACTTTATGTGTCTAACTTTGGCTTAAAAACAACTAGAACTTTGAGTTATATTTTTATTTTCTTTTTTCACTTTTTTGCCTTTCTTTTTATTTTTTGTTTTACATAATACACCTATTTTTACAATTTTTGACAATAAGCTAAAAAGTTTTGTAGAAAAATTATATAATGCCCCCTGTTTTAGAACTAATATTGGAGAAATTGATTTAATGTCTTTGGTCATGAAAAATGGTAGCTAGCTTGCTGTTGCTTTATTCTAACCCTTATAGAGACCCTTAGACCTTCAAACTCTTCAAGTCCTATCACAGAGATTTTTTCAACACTCCTGTACTTCATTCAAATAGTGATTATTCTTTTCAACTTTTCGTCTCAACTTGTCTTTGCCATAAAGTTGTGAAAATACAATTGAATGCCTGCAATTATACATGAGCCATGAGAGAAGGGGTTAGAAGGATTGTCCTTCAACTTCCCACATATGAATTAGCTTAAAGATAGTAGGGTCGTGAACAATAATCCATTGTGCCCCTTTTCAATAATAAAATATGGGATGTCAATATGGAGTGCAAAGTTAGAGCCTGCTTTACACTAAGGGTGCAACTTGGTCTGAGTAGGTCAGGGTAAGAGTCTACCCTACCCTTACGCTATTTTAAAAAACTTCTACCCTACCTATTTTAAACAAGGTTAGATCTTGGCTTATCCTACCCTATTTTTCAAGAATCGGTTAGTTCCAGTTCCGATTCCAAATTAGTTTCAAAAATAATATGTAATTTGCTCCGTCTATTAGTATAAATATGTATAAATAAACTATATAATCAGTTGAGTATGAGTCAACAATTAATCAGCACAACTGCCTAGCCACACTATACAATTTGTTGCATGCAATCATGATATCATTGAATTGTAGCAATCAGAGCACAAGTAATGCCCCCAAAGTACAATTAGGCAACTTTAAAAATAGCAAACAATAACATTGCAATCCAGAGTTCGACATGAATGAAAAGAAACACCAATGCAATCATTTTTGAAATTGCAATTATGTTCAATAGTAGCCAAAATATTTCTCAAAAACATAAACGCCGTAGCAAGATAATACCTATGAGCTCCTTCTGCACAGTATCCAAGTAATATGACTAGAATCTTATGTAAAACGCATCCAATTGCTTCCACTTCAACCTTAAACTCCCTTTCGGCTTAACCCTTTGAGAAAAGACCACATAATCATCAAACACACTCAACTAAACCAAACTTAGTCCTAAATAACTAAGTTATCAGCCATTAAAAGCCAATCAACCTCACTTTAATCTAGTGAATACCTCCATATCATGGGAAATCTCGGAGAAAAATTCCTACTTTTCACCAAACATGGACATTAACGCAAATCATATAAACATAACAAAATTATTGATCATACAAACACCTTAGCATTATGCAAAAGCTACCTGTTATGAAGCAAGTTCTTGATAGCAACCTGACTGCTGTCCTCAAGAGCACCCTGGTAGACAACGTCGTAGCCACCTTCACCAAGCACATTTTTATCGGCAAAATTGTTTGTCAATCCTTCAAGTTCTCAACCCCCTACCCAAGAGAGAGACTTCATGGACTGTCATTGGGCCCTAATCGCCGCTGATATGCAAAGAAGTTCCACCTCCTTGTTGCTCTAAGTGCAAAATTCAGTGCTCCTTGCCAATCTTAATATGAGTTATGTTCAAACATGGAGGGTCATCCTCTTCGGGGGCAGGGAGAAGTGCCAGCAACTTGATTGAGGTAGGGATAAATTCAAACTCTAAAAGCAGGAAAGATTGGCAAGTCACATTTGGGTCTTGAGTGTGCGATGCGCGACTCTGATGGGTGTGGCCAACTCAAATTTCTTGATCTCTTTGGAGACATTCGGAGGGGAGAGAGACAATAGGCCTGCGACTGCTAGATGCCAACGAGGTCTCATTGGCTACGGTTTTAAGCGAGGAAGCTGTGGGCAATTAGGCGGGGGGATTTTGGAGAAAAATCACAGCAGTGAAGAGAGGGGAGAGGAAATTACGACTTGGGATTTTGGGGAAAGAAATCGCAAAATAAGGAAAGGAGAGAAGAAATTGAAACTTGTGATTTTAGGGAAAGAAATTGTGATAGTGAGAAGAAGGGAGAAAAATGGAAAATTGCAAAGCGGGAGAGGAGGGGAACAAAATTATACAGGGGAAAGTAAAATCATAAGGCGAGAGTAGGGGGAAGCAAAATCGTTGATTTTGTAAACTTATATATTATACACAGATATGCAATCCGGGTCGGTTCTGGTTACCTGTCCTTAGGAACCAACCCTACTCGAATTCAAATAGGTAATTTTTATCTCAAATCGAACCTACACTGTAGGGTACCCGACAGGTCAAACTATGGGCACCCAAACCGAGTTGCACCCCTACTTTATATGCCTCTAGACCTAGAAGCAATTTAAGTTCCTAGATAAAAAATTTAGCACATTTTCTCTTTTTTGGAACTATATTGCACTTTTCTTTTGTCATACTTTATTGTGGTCAATTTTTGTTAGTGTTAATGGAGCATAAGCGAATGTCTTCCTTTCAAAGTTGTGTTGCAAGCAGAATCTATTGAACGCATTTACACTCGAGGAATTTAGAGGTCTTATCAAGAAGTCTTTGTTTAGTATCATTTTTTCCCTTCCAACACCTGCTCTACACTTTAAACCCCATGTTGATGTTGTCTAATTTCATAACAATAAAAAGGAGAATAATTATATACATCATGTTGTATTTTAGGCTAAAATACAATATTCCTTTATTTTTACAATTAGTTATATTTTCTAATTTTTTCATAAATATGTTTTTCTAAGTACATTCTATCTATATACCCAATTTTGCTATTTTAGAATACTTTTATGTATTTATTTTTATTTTTAAAAAGTCATCATTTGAAGGGCATTTAAGTCATTTTTCACCTTTAAAAGACTTGATTTTTTAAAAATCAAAAGTAAATATGTAAAATGGAAAACTTAGTATGTAGGTTGAATACACTTAGAAAAGCAAGTTTATGAAGAAAAAATTAAAAATATAATTAATTGTTAAAATAAATGAATATGAATTTTAGTCTAAACTACATAACGATCTATATAATCTGACTCTAAATAAAAATACCCTTAATTTCTCATATATCATATAATGATGATTGAAACGAACATAGCCTCCTCGGTAAAGTCGTCAAGCTATGGCGCCTTTTTGTAGGCCGCGGGCACTATGATGGGTTGGTCTCTTTTAGTCAACCTAAAATAAAAAAAAACAAAAGATACTAGAAAAGAATAATAGAAAAATGAAAAAGGGGAGTCACCACTAGCCTTTTTGAAAAGATTAGAACCCGAATATTATATTGAATAATAAAGAATTGATTTTATATAGGCAAAGATACAGGTTATAGGCACATCATACATTTATGGCATAATGAGATAATGAGGGGCCAGGAAGACTGGAAAAAATGAAGCAACAACGGGGGCTTTTATTACTTAAGTGCTTTTTTAGATGGCTAGAATGGAGATGCAAAGGCAGCAAGGTTTTGGCTTTTTATGAAGGTAGCAAGGAAGTTGCAAAATGACTAAGATTTCTATTGCTTAGGGTTTTTATGGATTGGAGAGGCGAAATGAAAGAGGTAGCGACAAGAGAACTTCAACTTTTTTATTTCTTGGTGAAGGAAGAAGACGGAGACACAGAGCCTCTTCTCTCTCCTTGCTCTGAAACTTTGAGGTATTATGATGTCCCCCTGAATGTCCCCTTGAATGTCATGATTGTTGGAAACATGTGGAAAATAAGTCAAGTCTATGTTTTGATGATTAACAAATCAATTTGAGTAAGTTTTGGTTACTAACATGTTTGTGAAGATGATTAAAGGATATAACATGAAGAAAATGAAACATGACAGGTCAAGTCAATTTCCAAATTGACTCAGGCATCGACTTAGGCCAAGTCGATCCCCAAGTCGACTCCAGCAGCGACTTCAAAACGTCGTTTTCGTCCAGCGTTGAAATCGGAGAGCAAAGCTGCCGAAGTCGCAAACGAAGTTGACTCCACATGCAACTTGGGCGAAGTCATAGACCAAGTCGACTCCAGCATCGACTTTAAAACGTGATTTTCTGTCCAGAGTTGAAATTAGGGACGAGAGCTGCTGAAGTCGCAGACCAAGTCGACTCCACATGCGACTTGGGTGAAGTCGCAGGCCAAGTCGACTCCAGCTTCAACTTCAGTGCAGAACTTGCAGATCAAGTCGACTCAAACACTCGACTTAGGTCAAATGAAGATTAAAACAAGTTCAAAGGCAAGCAAGTTGCATGAATCCATCCATTTAAATCAAAGACTATAAATTGGGCATGTTCATGCATACCAAGACTCAAGAATTCAAGATTCGAGACATGGAGCGTAAAGCAAGGATGAATATATAGAGTTTCAAGTAATTAAAATATTGGTAGAACAATTAATATAAAGAAGTTCAAGCAAAAAAAATCATTTCAAAGAAGTTCAAGTTCATCAAGCAAGCACAGAAAGTGAAGTCGCACGCGAAGTCGACTTCACCTACGACTTGGGTCAAGTCCAGGACCAAGTCGACCCGAGAAAGAACTTGAACAGCATGAGTACAGCCGAAGTCACACTCGACGTCGACTCCATCTGCGACTTGGGTGAAGTCGCACCCGAAGTCGACTCCACCTACGACTTGGGTCGTAACGGTCGAAAACTTTTCGAACGTTGGCGCATTTAATGCGCGTCACCTACTTCCAAACGTTCGGATTCTCTCACCATTTATATAAGGCATTCAATATGAATGTGGAGGGTAGCTGAAAAATCATTGATTGAGCATAACTCTCATTCCTAAGAGCTTTAAGTGATCAAGCCAACATCTAGAAGAAGAACGTTGCTTTCAAACTGCCAAGAGCTACTTGCCGAATTATTAAGTCTACTTCACATGTTCTTCTCTGCGCTAAATCTGCCTCTACACATCAGTAACATGTAGAAACTCTCTTTTACATTTTCTTATTGTATTGAACTTGATTTAGTTTGGGTAACTAAGATCAAGTGTAAGCAAAGTAGTGTGTGATTGGAGTGGAACTCGTCACCTACTTGTACTGTGAGTTGTTGATGCCCCCTAAAGCTGGAATCTAGAAGAAAGCAGTGACTCTAGTTGTATTTGTGAAATACATAGTGGAACCCAAGTCACAAGAGGTCTGAGCTTGGAAGAGTGAAGTAGGGAAGGTTGCCCGAACCGCTATAAATCTTGTCCATTGATTTATTTCAGCTCTTATTATCTTATTGCTTTCCTTTTATTTCATTGAAGGGGATTGGACCAAACCGGGGTAAAGTTTCTGTTTAAGTTTAAAAAATTTAATTACCCAATTCACCCCTCCCCTCTTGGATATTTGTCATTAACTCGGGACCAACAATGATGTATTAAAGACTTTATAGGACTTATTTTATTATAAAGTTGATGTATGGTTAATTATGATGGTGGACTTGAGGAGATTTTGATAGTTGATTTATTTAGCTTCTATATTTTTATTCTATGTACTTATATAGGGAGATTCCATCTAACCCGTTAGCTATATGGTTTTAGGAAGATGCTGCCAGATTTTCAATGAAATGCAATAATTGTTAACTATTTGTGAGATGTTGAATGTATTTTTAAACACGCACTTATTGAAAATACTCATATTTTTTTGCTATATCACTTGATGAAATAGGTATACCGAAACAACAATTTTGCTTTCTTTTAAACTTAGAGTAATTCTCTTTAATTTGTCAGGTCATTTCTAATACACATAATAAGTTAGCTAGAAAAGATAATTTTTCCCATATATATGAAAATCTCATTCGGGTTGAAAGATTTCTAAAGCTAATACTCAACTTAATTTGTTTATGGAATATGACTAAGACATTCTTTTGTCTAATAATGAGTCTATTTTTGAATGAATTACCATTATTTACTTCTGTTGAGCCTAAATTGATTTTTTTAATCCTTAACTCCTACCTATTGATCTAAATTGACTTTGAATTTAAGTTTTGAATTGAAAAGCATAATGGGAATGAGGTTTACTATATAACTTGTGCACTTAATAAAAGTAATTTCCTAGATACCCTAAAATATGATGAGGAAAGTTACTATTGAACTTGAAAATAAGTTTAAAAAAGAAAAACTGTTAAACCCAAGTTAATAATAGACTTGAAAGAGAATAAAAGAAATAAGTATGGGGTTATTTTATTTTCTTATGCATATAAGACTCAAAATCAAAGTTAAAGACAAATCAATTTTTGAATTTTGATTCTTATTCTAAATATTAACCACTGCCCTATTAAGTCTTTATGATCCTATAAATTAGTTAATCGAGTTAATAGAAGAATTTCATACGTGAGAATTTGATTAGATGTATATGAGATAATTTGACTTGTAGTCTTCTATATCACTAATACTGAGAATTGAATGCTGAAAATGTATATTTTGAAATAATATGATTAAAGAGAGGAGGATTCCTGAGAATTAGGGGTTTTTATTATGAAAGTTTTGAACTCCTAATGATTGAAAGCAAAAAAGGTAAAAATTTGTATAGTGTTAACTAAGTGAAGAGATTTTTGATTGGAATTTTCGATAAGTGTCATGTTTCAAAACAAATTTTATTTAACACTCATTGATTTTTTATGATCGATTAATTATTTAAACTCACTTTTCGCTTAAAGTTTTTTAAAGACCAATTCTTGAAATTCTATGAACTAATTTGATGTATTTGCTTGAGGATAAACAAAAGTTCAACTTTTCGGTTAAACAACACAAGATCTTGACATAAACCGGAGGTGGTGTTATCTCGTAGAATTTGATAAATTTGTTAGTCTCGATAGAGATTCTTATTAGCCTTGTGTAATCATCATTAGGGAAATGTGTAATGCTACTTATTATTTTAAATTTGTATGGTTTACATCAAAAGTTAAAATTAACAACTTTGATTTATACAACCATCGAAAAAGAAGTATAGATAATTTTTCCCTAGATTAATAACTTAGGCCAAGAAAATATAATAAAATCATGGTGAAGTAAAAAGTTGTAAACCCTACAGTTATCCATCTTGAGAAAAACTCTTTACATCCTTGTTGCTTAGTTTTATACATTTAGTTTTAGTTTTACTTTTTTCCACATTGAATGATTTCTTTTATGGATAAGATTTGGTGCGTGAAATTTGGTATTCGACGGTAGTTTTAGATATGATCCTCATTTGAACAATACTTTACTCTTCATTATGTTACTTCTTATGATTCATACACTTGCAGTGAAAATTGGTAACAAGTTTTAGCACCGTTACCAGGGCTTAGATTCTAAGATTATTTTTGTTCGATACCAATACAAAGCACATTAGATTTTATTTTATATTTTTTAATTTCTTTTTCCTTTTTATTTGTTTTGTTTTTTCTCTTTTATTTTAGATATCACAAAAGGTGTTCAAGCAATTTGAATCGATGGCTAATTTCAACTCTCCTTGGATTCAATGTGACTAGTGTGGAGAGTGGTAGGACACACGTAGGGTCAATGTCTATTCAATTATAGAGCAATAAATACATATAATTAGGGTTGGAGTTTCAAATTACAATGAGCAAAAGAATTACCACTATCTAAAGACTAGAAACCTTATTTTCAGGACATGGTGATTCCACTAATGCGAAATCAAGCAACAATTTTGGAACTCCAAGGAAATTCTATATGAAACTTAGAAAAATAGTTAGCATCGTTAGCATCCACCTACAATAGCTCGCCACAAGAGGTAGCGTCGAGTGACTCAGAGCCAAATCCAACACTAGAGGATGAGAAATAGTGTCTTACAAATCAAGAAGAGAAGAAGATGCTAAAGCCTAAACAAACTCTAGATCAATACTATGCCTGATGGTATGGGCATCTAAGGAATTATGAATGAAATGTTATGGATCTAAAGAAATTATTGAAATTTTATGGGTATGAAATGAATTAAGGGCAAGTGTCATGGGTATAAGAGGAATTTACCCTATATACAATTATGTCAAAAGTTATGTGATGCAATATGCCCATTATTAAGTCACTTTCATATTATGTATTTTGGATATTAATTAGATAAGAATTTGAGTATTTAAGATGATTTGAGTCATATTTTCATGGATTTTGCTTCAGTTAATACAATTCACTCATGTTTAATTGATTCATGCAATGTTAGGTAAAATTGGTGCAAAACACATCTATTTCAAAAAGAATTGAAGCACAAGAATTAAGACTCATTTGATTTGATGATTTTAAAAATTAAAATAAGAAAAATCAATGATCAATACAACCTAGAACGTGTCATTGAAGTTTCAACACAAAACAAGATGAAATGAGCGATGAACCGGTAAAACTACGCAATCCAAAAGCCCAACACAGCCCGGGTCATGTTAGTCCCTAAATGTGCAATTCCAAGTGTGCAATGGAATGTGTGTGAAAGTTTTCCCCTATTCTCTATACAAACACTCATTATATACGTCCTAAGGCATCTTAGAACCTCTTTGGAGCTAGGTTTGAGGTCTGGGAGCAAGAAAAAGTAAAGAGCACGAGGCGAGAAGCGAGGCGGCAAGTTGCTTAAAGTGTTCAAGACACCGTTAAAGCTTCTAATCAATAAACTTTCCTTTTCTTCTTTTCTTTTGATTTAATTGTCTTGTTTATGATAGGCTTTGAATATAATATTATTTTGTAATTAATTTTTATTGTAAATATACTGGGTTAAACCCATAATCTAAGGTTTAAGATATAACCCATAATTTAATTTTGTGTTTCATGCATTGCATTTAGATTTTATGCATTTTTAGTTTAATTCAAGGTAAAACATGTGGTTTTAGGGTTTTAGTAACTTCATCCCATCATTTAGAAGTACATTTATTTGTTTTGGTTGCTTTTGTAGGCAAAAAAAGATGACTACATACTTTAGAGTATGATGGAATGGAGAAGAAGTGGGCAATGCAAGGCAAGGAGAGATTTGGAGTCAAAGAGTTAGACACCTCGGTGCGTCAACGGAAAACCGCTTTTGAAGAAAAACTCTAGAAATCCTAAGTCGGCAATCGTTCAAACAGATCAGTGCCCCAACGCTGACCGTCACATATGTGAATTTTTGCACGTATCTTATGCTATTTCGAAATGAGGTATAAATAGAATACTCAAGGTCTGAGAACAGTAGCTAGGAGGCTCATGGAAGCAGCCACAAGTGGAGAAAAAGAAGGATTTCAAGACAAGGGAGATTTTGGAGTAAAGATCCAGCTTCAGTGGTGGAAACCAACAAGTTTCATGTTCACTTTCTTATTCCCTACATATTTTTCTTCTTATCCTTTGTTGGGGCATATCTAGACTTAGTTGTTATGGGATTTAATTCTATGATTTTAGACTAAAACTCCAAGAAACGGGAGATTGAGATGATTTGACTCTTAAACTATGTTGATTTGGTTTTTCTTACTTTTAATATGAATATCTAGTTGTTGTATACATGTGTTGTGTAGATTTATCTATATATATGGTGTTTAATGCTTCTCACAAGCTTAGCTACCTTATAAGATTATTTATTCTCTGGATTCATGCTTGAAAAAGATGATTCTAGATATAATACACATGTATAGCACAAGTTTCTAAACCTAGTAGGGTGAAATGTTAAAATAGATAGGAATATACCATTTAACTCTATGTAATCTTAAGTAGGTTATGAGCTAATCGATCTCACCATACTTGTTTGCATGAGAACATAGCAATAGGGTGTAACGAGATTAGGTTTATACATGTTGGAAAGTGTATATATAAATATATATGAACCTAGATTAGTAAATTTCTGGACCACCAATTGAAATGAAACAAAATTAATATAGTTTAAAGTCAAGGATTCCTGATTTCTCATCTATTATAATGAACTTTAAGAATTCCTACTCAATTCTGCTCAATCCATTAGCTCTCGACTCATTTTATTTTCCGTTAACTTTTAATTTTCATTCAAACAATCATTTAAACTCTTCACTTGTCAAAGGCAATTGAATTTTGAGATATAAGTAGTTTAATTTAATCCTCGTTGAATTGACATTCTATTCACAATTTATTACTTGTATGTCACATATACTTGCATCGGAACGAGCAATTTAATTAAGCATATGCACGGCTTGTTATAGTGCATCATCCAACACAAAAAAGAATGAGTACCACAAACCACGCATATAGTATCAGTAAAACCAACAAAGTCGACTTTAGATTTAGCATACCAACTGTCACACAAGCATTTCATCAAACACATGATAGGTGTCAAAGAGAAAACCTCTAGTTCATATTATCGATTCAACCAACTTGAGCAATATCACATTCTAATAATGTAAAAATTGCTAATATGTCAACTATTTCATAAAAATTACACAATATTAATATCTGATTTTCCTTGAATCTAGCTAACCTTAAGTTGTCATAAATCCAAAAATGCCCCAAATCATGAAGTTATTGGATGTTAGACTTTCTCACTAGCTCTCTATCACATTTAAAACAAGATTCCACCACTAATTTGAGAAAAAGGGACATCTACTTACCTAAAGAGTTATTTTTCTCAAAATTAGCAACCCTAAACTCAATCCTCTAGAATTTTCAAGCTCCCTTAATGTGTACCAATGATCTTTGAGATAATTTATAGAGTTTCAGGAAGGTCTAAGGCCGAATCGAGGACTAGGAAGAAGTGGAAAAGGAACGGAGAAGAACCATAAATGAGAAGGAAAAGGAAGAGAGAGAGGTCATGTGCATGCCTTTCTCTTTAATACCTACTCTGTGAGGTTCAAGATAATCATAATGCCCCAAACAATACATCAATCATACACCTCTAAATTAATACCCAATAAATCATATTATATCCAAGTGGTGTAGTTACAGAAATATTGCTAATGCACAACTCATACTCATTCTAATATGCTTATGAATATTGTCTCATACAGCTTAACATGTCAAGATTTTAATATATTCATTTATAAACTGCATGTCCCCCACGTGAAACTTCTATATACAGTATACACAACGATAACATCATTAATTACTAGTGGTGTATTTACGGATTACCTCATGGTAAAAGAAAGATTATAGTAAAAATACCTAGTTCTCACATATGTATTGTTGCATGACCAAATTAGTTGTTAGCCTTTTTATGTTGAAATAGGTATCTTTGCTATTCATAATTAGGATGCAAAGAGGATGTGATGAGTACATGGAATGAAAGAATGTTGTTGTATGTTGAACATATGAAAAGTGCAGTTAGACTAAGAAAAGTTGTATTAAAAATTAAAAAAAATATATGTTGTTATTTTTTAAAAGAAAAAATTATTTTTGGAAAATGAGATATCACATCTCATCCTTATCTCATTACTATCCTATCTAAGATATGGATATTTCCCAGTTATTAAATAACAGTTTGCAAGGGTTTAAGATGCAACTAATCGTGTATTTGTTTACATTAAAAGCTTTTCAATATAAAATTTTTCATTATTTGCTACTGTCTTATTTTTTAAATTTTTTTACATCTTTCTATATAATTGCCCAATTACCATCTTTTCAATTATTTTTACATAACCACCTATATAATTGACTATTTATTTTAACTTTATTTTCTTTATTATTCGTTATTACTCTAGTCATATCACATCATCATCTTCTATTTCAAAAAAATTTCATCCAAAGGTTTTATCACTTCTCAAACATACACTAAGGAAGCAACTCTTTCCCAAATTACATTAGGTGTATGATCTTATTTTTGTAAAATTTTTTATAAAAACGTTAATCTAGCTACAGTTTATATATAAACTAAAATTTACTATCTTCGAAAATGTATATTTATTTTTAGATTCTTAAACATGTGGGTATTTTAGTCATTTGAACAATTCAATAGTAAGTAAAATAACCCCATGTTTAAAAAACCAAAATAACTATATATGCACGTTTTCAAAAATGATAAAATTTAATTATAGATTAGATACACTGGATTAACAATGCTATAAAAAAAATTAAAAAAATCGAAAACATATTTTGGAACAGTTCTGAAATGATAAAGCCCATTAAATTATCCAACCTGTTAAAAGGAACTTTTGTAGAAAGTCATAGCCTCCTGTCGCACGGTATAGAAATCTTCTCTAACAAGGAAGTAACAGGACGTCGGAAAAAGAAATCCATGTACTGGTGAAAGGTTTAACAAAGGCCACGTAAGTTACGGAGGTGGACGTCATCAAAAAAAAAAAAAAAAGTTACGGAGGTGGAAAGAGAACTGTGGAATGGCCTAAAAATTGCCGCGTTTTCGTGATTCTCACCGAGAAGAGTGAGCGTGGCGATGACATTGCACGCGTGGCTATTTTCGTTGCCGCACTCTGCATCACAGGCTATTCAATATATTAATTAAGGGTGTGTGTATGTTTATCCTTAAAAAAATTTCAAATTAAAACTTTTCACTTTCTACAATCACTTTACTTTTAATTATTTATTCTCTTCTTTTTACACATTTATTCTTCTTTACAATCAGTTCGGGACACTACTCATACATATAACCTATGTGTTTTAACTTTATTCTCTTTACTCTTCATCATTATATATAATATTATATTATTTTTTCTTATTTTAAAAATTTTTATGCCAAAATTTTTTTATTAAAAGTTTTATCACTTCCCAAACACACTTAAATTTAATCCGCTCATTTTATTCAAAATAATTTGTCATATTATGGTGCCCAAAAATCATTTGGATTAAAGTTTCAGCATTAAAATAATCATAATCAGACGTAAAATATCAAAATTAATTTGACCTACTCACATTTATTAGAATGTTATAATGATTTATAGAAAGATTTATCAGTAAAGGAGTTGATAATATAGATGCTGAATTAATAGCTTTAAATAGATATGTATATATATATATATTAAGAAGGTATTTATTTACCCCAAAAAAAATTTATCTAAAACTTTTCGCTCTCTATAAGTATCTTATTTTTTAATTATTTCTTCATTTCTTCCTTTACAACTATCTTATTTTTTAATTATTTCTGCACAGCTACCCAAAAATATTTCAATTCAACCGGATGCATTAAAAGTGTTCATAAAAAATAAAAATAAAAAAAGTCCTACGGCAAGACGCATGGGGTCTCAAGCGTGGGGCTGCACCGGGTCACCCCTCTTATAAGAATTACTGATTTCTATTATTATTTAAGATTTAATTTATTATAAAATATATATTTAAAATTAAGGTTG
This sequence comes from Annona cherimola, assembly GCA_030490835.1. Taxonomy (NCBI): domain Eukaryota; kingdom Viridiplantae; phylum Streptophyta; class Magnoliopsida; order Magnoliales; family Annonaceae; genus Annona; species Annona cherimola. The sequence goes on from CM059977.1 coordinate 71,435,012, forward strand.
GCAATGTAAATTTATGGTTTGAATTCAGTAATCTGAGCTTTTCCGATAACGGCACAAGGCCTGCCAGCTTGTGATCTTTAACACCCAGAAGCGAACATGATTTAACCATTTGACGGTCACATGAACAACAATTTGTTATTCTATAGCTCTTTTATGTGGTGGAGAATTGGACATCAGGTGATGCTCCCTTCAAGAGTATGATGTTTGCATTAAAAAGAAAGAAAGAAAGAATATGAGGTGAGACATGCCACCCATGCCACATGGATACCGTCTCTGTACAACGGATCGATGAGCTTGGGGCCATCCACTGCTAATAACGATTTCTTGACAGGTTAGATGGGATAAAGATGGAATAAGAATGGAATAGAATCTTTCATTTTCCAAAAATACCTTTCCATTATCATAAACTAACAGTTTACTTTTTTTTTGTTTTCGACACAAATTTTTCTAATATCAATACATATTCTTCCATTTCTATTATACAATAACATTTTTTCTATCTTGCATTCTCATCTCATCCTCATGATTAAGGTTTAAAAGGTTTGCAATTTTCCCCTAGTTTGGGGATATTTTCAAATTCCCCCTAGTGGGAGGTATTTATCTATTTTCTCTATAATGTAAAGGTTTTGAATATGTCATATTGTAATATTAGTTGTTATGTTGTATAATAATTAATAAAAAAAAAAAGTTGCCTTAGCCTTGAAAGAAGGTGACCAACTAACACTGGCATAACCCAATTGGTAAATCATGGTTTTGTGTCAAGGTAGCCAAGACTCTATCCCCGTTGAGAGAGCCTTATGTCTTTCTTTGGAGAAGTATTAATCTCCTACACTTTTGATGTATATTGGTCATTATCAGTTGAGGAAAATATAATATGAAAATTGTAAAATGCATTGAGCATAAATTTGAACAAAAAAGAGATATTGTAAAAAAAAAAAAAATCATAATTCCTTAATGAATATTAAACTTTGAAAATGAATTTATATTATAATCTTTAAAAATCTTGAATATAATGATTTTAAAAATATCGAATAAATACAGGTTATTAATATTATTATTGATTATATATTTTATGAAAAGATTTTCAATAATTTGGTTTGGTAATAAAAAGGGGAAAATTTTTTCGCCCCATTCTTCATCCTTTGATGTAATATCTTAATTACTTAATAACCCTATATTTTATAATTATTATTTCATATTTTCATCTAATTAACATGTTTATTATTCGAGATTTTCTCTAATGTAGCCGATTGCATGGTGCAATTTGTTGAAATTTTCATTTTTGTACTTTTCTAATATTTGTAAATCCAAACTATCCATGATATTTTACTCAAATAATATTTGTACAATATGAAAATTTATATTATTTAGAGCTGTATAATTCATAATAAGTATAAATGCATGAGATTGTTTATAATTATATTTTTTATGATTATAAAAGTTTTTAATTGGCTTAATTTTTTGTAAATGGACTAAATCAATAATTTTCAACATAATAGATGAATTGGACATAAAAAATTAAGCAATTGTAAAATGCAACTAGATGTATCAGAGCATTTCTCGTATTATTCTTATTCTTGAAGATCTTAGTAATTACCTCTGTCACATTACATCGCATTACTCTCTTGTTATTTTAAAAGAAATTCTTATAATTTTTCCTCATTGGTGAACAAACCTTAAATAAATGTTGACAGAATCAAAATCTATATTAGATATAATTTATTTTTAATATCTATACTATTAATTACATTCAACCTAAAATTTTTAAAAATTGATTATTTGTACAATGATAAAAAATAAAATTTTATTTTTAGATTTATTTAACATGTGGACTAAGTTTATAATTTTTGAAGATATACATATATTTTTTGAATTTTTTAAATAGAAGAGTATTTTATTCATTTTGATGGCTAAACTTTATTAAATTAATCATTTTTTTAAAAATCTAAACAAATATATACATATTTTTATATGAGAAATGATTTTATTAGCCGGAGCTAGGTAAATATCTTGTTTAGACTAAGTCAAAAAATCCATTTAAAATATTTTTTCCCCAATAAACTTGTTAATATAGATGTATTTAACATATAAATTAAGTTTTAGCATTTGTATATATTTTTTGAGATTTTTAAACATAAGATAATTTTAAAACGGCTAAAATAATCTTATGTTTAAATTTTTTTTAAAAATACGTATATCCAAAAATGGTAAAACTTGGTTTATATGCACCTAGATAAACAAGTATAAGAAGAAAAAACAAAAAAGTGTATTAAATGATTTTTTTGATGTAGGTTAAGTAAGTTATTTACTTAGGTCGGATTAAGAGGATTATTTTTCTTTTTATAAATAATAAAATATGGTTTATATATTAAAACTTAGATTAACAAAATTATGGAAAAACAAAAAAAATTAAACACATTTATTAGTTTGGGCTAAGTTATTTTTAGTATCAATTTAATAAATTTGCTTAGTTGTTTGATTTCTACCTTACATTAGCCCTCAATGATGTACCGAAATAGATCACTATATATATACACACACAAATGAATATTACTGTAATCTTTATTGTTTATCATTTCAATCAAACTAATTTCTTGGCAAGATTGGTTTAAATCTGGTTTGATTTGAACTTTAAATTAATGTACGCATTAAATCATGGGGCACTAGGTTACGCGACTACCTTCGACTGTAGTCCACAAAATCAATTTCGCTCTTCTCTGCCATAGCGGTTTCCAACATCTAGTCCGCAAGGTATGTTTTGTACGGTAAAAAACCTTAGAATTGTGAGAAACAGAAAATGAAATATTTTTAAAATTATATGATTAACAAGATAATGATGGGTGTAGATTTGGAATAAATAGGATTGATGGAGGCAGCTGGTAGGAAAAATGTGGAAAATGAAAAATGGAATATTTTTGGAAGTTATGTAATTGATAGGAAATGATATCAGTAGAGTTAGAATAAATAGGATTGATGGAGGTAGTTAACAGGAAAAATGATTAAAATATAGAGATAAAAGTGGAAAAAATTATAATTAGTGATAGAGAAATCGTTAACCCACATCCCCCTCCCAAACTTATACACGTTACCAAATGTGACCCATCGTTAACAAACGAAACTACGTTTACTTATAAGTGCGTATTTTGGGAAATGATAAAACTTTTTATAAAGAATTATTGGTGTAAAAGTGTAATAACCCGACTTAAATATGTTGACTTCACGGGGCATCCTGATGTGACACGTTGAATTTTTGACCGTCTGATGTGTCAGTAAAAATAGTTGAGGTGGTAGGGTTGACTTATTGACTTTGACTTGTTGACTAAGGTGGTTAATTATAATTTTAAAGAAAATGGGCTCTAAAATTTATTTATTTAAATTTATTTGTAATTTAAATTAACAAATTGTTGAAAAGCTAAGATGGTTAGAAATTGTGGCAAGTAAATTAGAGGTAGTGAGTTACAATTACATCTTAATATATATGTATATATGCTTGAATCTAACATACATGCAGAAACCTTGATGAAATTTAGCATTTAGCGTACAAAAGATTTAGATACGAGATATGATTATTTATGGATAAACAAAATATATGAACTATACTTTGTGCTATCAATTATATAATTAATTTATACAATAATAAATTAATTATTTGATATTCTTTGTGTTGAAAATTATAAATTGTATAGATGGACGCTTTGTTTAGCAAATATTGCATAGGATATGACGGATGATAAATTAAATTATGATTTATCAATAATGAATGGATTTAAGATTTTAAATTAAATTCCAATAAATTATTTTATTCTCTAATAGGGTTATTGGAATAAAAAGAATGAGATTTGATATAATATGTGCATATTAAAAGAAAGAGAATATTGAGAATTATTGGAAAATAAATGGAAACAGAAAGTTATGTTATGTAGAATATTTGTCGTTATTCATTTTGAAAATTTGGCTACTTGCTGGTTATGGTGGTAGTTTATTCTTGAATTTATTTAATTAAATTCAGTGAGTTGGTTCACCTAATTAAATGTGGATGACAAATTATTTTAGTTGATAAAATATTTAATTGGATTGAGATAGTTGTTATGGGGTACTGGTTCAATGCACCTAGGAGCATTGAGTCTCAATGCTCCCAGGTGTACTTCACCCATTTTATTTATTTTATTTTGAATTTTTTTAACAGAAATGTTAATCTAAGTGTATTTAACATGTTTATAAATTTTTACTAATTTTGAATATTTTTAGATATTTTATTCAGATTTTTTAAAATCAGTGGCATTTTTAGTAATTTTAAATTACTACAATGCCACTGATTTTTAAAAATCAGAAATAAATATATAAAAATATCCAAAAATGGTAAAAATTGATACACATGTTAAATACACTTAGATTAACAAGTCCATGAAATTTTTTTGAAATAAAATTAAAAAAATAGGTATATGTGCCTGGGAACATTGAGACTCAATGCTCGCGGGTGCATTGAACAAACACCCGTTGTTATGATGCTTAAGTAAGAATCGTGTATGTAATGCATCATGATTATTGTCAAGTGGAACGTAATTGCATGTGTGGGACCCCGAGGATAAGTATATTGGTTTTTATTTATTTCTTTAGTAGGTCCAATGCATACTAGAAGACTATTTTGGAATATCCTTTCGTGGACAGTGTGTTATTACCTTGATAGGATATGGTCTATCCATTTATGAACTATGTATTGTGCCCAAAAGATTGTGAGTTCGCTCCTTTGAGAGCAGTGTGGATAATCTTACACATCGAGTCCGTGGTTGGTGCATTTCCAATAGTATTTTCATGATGTTATATACTATTATATATGTGATTTATTTATTGATTATCGAGTTGTTTAACTCATTCTTGAGTAATTTAAATTTCAGGATAGGTTTGACCATCTGGTCAATAGTGCGGGTTAATGAGCTGAAATGGTGCGACGGAGACATTTTATTTTATTTATTATTTTTATTTGTTATCTTGTAATAAATTAATAGGAATTATTCCTATTAACTCAGGTGATATTTTTGATTAAATTTGGGTGTTATTGAATGAAATATTAATTATTAAATTCATTGAAGCATAACAGATCCGGGTTTGTCACCCAATTAGGGTGGTCCACAACCCTAGGATTGGGTAGTGACAAAAAGTTTTTGAAATTAGAGAAAATGATGTGATATTAAAGGTGCAATTATGCTAAATAAAGAGAATAAATTTAAAATAGATAGGTTAAATATATTGACAATTGTGTAAAATAATTGAAAAATAAGGTCGTTATATAAAAAGAAGTAATTTTTTTTTTTAAAAATAGTATAGTTAGGCAAAAATGAAAAGTTTTACCTTGAAAATTTTTAATTTAAGCACTTTAGATTGCCAAACATGTCTAAAATAAATCACAATTGAGAGCTTCAAACCCACGGGTAAACCGAACAAGCTGGACTGAAGCAAAAACAGAGGAGAGAAGTGCTGGCCACACGACTCTCACGTTGTCCACTTCACGTCGTGGGAGCTAGTAGGCTTAAATCATAAAGATTAAGCTTGTAAATCAAATCCTATCGTTGCTTTTGCACATTTTTAGATGGAGCTCATATACACTGATACAAAATAAATTTTTTTATATGATGATAATAATGATGTTAAATATAATAATAGATGGAGTGGATTTTTCATCAAACATTAAAAAAAAAATTAAAAGTTACGTATAAGAGAAATTCCATGGAAGGGCCCCCTGCCAATACACATCGACAGTTTGTTTTTGGTTGTATGTCCCGGAATTTTATTCTCAGAAATCCATCACGTTACCAAATTTTTTTTTCCTCTTAGGGTGTGTTTGGTTACACACAAAACATGTCAATGAAAACTTTTCAATAAAAAACTTTTCACTCCCCATAACTACCTTATTTTTTAATTATTTTTTCACATTTTCCTATATAAACAACCCTACTTTTCAATCATTTCCACACAAATACCAATACAATTATCCTATCTATTTTAACTTTATTATCTTTATACCTTATTATTACCCATATCATATCACATCATTTTCTATCAACTTGACAACTTATACTCTGAAAAGTTTTCGTCAAAAAGTTTTACCTCCAAACAAACGCACCCTTAGTGTGCATGAGGTCTTCAATATAAAAGAAATGATCAATAAGCAGTTTCATTGTACAAGACTGTTAGGGACCAGTGGTCTGTCTCGTCTGAGTTTCTTCCTCCTATTTTGATATTATTGGTATTTTAATAGTTTAATGGTTATGAAATAGTGTCTATATTTGTTAATAATTAATGCATATTTGAAATAAATTTAAAAATCCAATTCGCTTGTTATGGTTTAGAATGATTTTAAGATATAACATTTATTTAATATAAATATAAAATAACTAAATATAATAATAATAATAATTTAACTGTTCAAGGTAGTGGGACGAAGAAGAGCATACCGCTCAATCCACCGGTTCGATTTTGATATAGGAAAAGCCGGTTTTAGAAGATGCTCTACCTCACCAGAGCGAGCGAAGGCCCTACCTAATTGGCGACCATTAGCAGCGGCAAGCAGCAGCAGCTGCTTTCTTCCAAAGCTCTCTCCCTCGCTCTCATTCACTCCCGTCCTCATCCCGTGTCCCAGTTTGGCTGTCTTCTTCCCAACTCCGAACCATGTGGCGCTGTCTCTCGCGTCGCCTTCGCCTCTCTTCTCTAACGCCGACCAACTCCTCCTCTGTCGCCGATCTCTCCAGATCCCTCTCCACAGCGACGTCTGTAAGTCATCTCTCTCTCTGTCTCTATTGATCTCCTCTTCTTTCTTTTTCGATTTCATTTTCATCGCCTTCCTTCATCCACTGTAGGCGGTTGGCGGACTCTCTTCCTACACCGTCGTCGACCACACCTACGATGCTATCGTCGTTGGGGCTGGCGGCGCCGGCCTCCGAGCTGCCATTGGCCTTTCTGAGCACGGCTTCAATACTGCTTGCATCACCAAGCTCTTCCCCACTCGATCACATACCGTCGCCGCGCAGGTCTGAAATCACTTCGCTGCCCTTTCATAGCCACAAGAAGTTTTTTCAATTGCACGAGTCTCGGGACTTTTACTTCCGCGGCGCTTCTTTCGACGAGGGAAAAAGAGAATGTAGTCAGTTCTGCTAGGGTTTTAGCAAGCCCCATGGTAGATCAACGGCGTTGGTCTGGACGTTTAAATGCTGGCTGGAGTGAAAATTGGTTCCTCCACCGATTCTGCACCTCTAGACTGCAGAGGCAGATCAGCAAACTTCGATAGTCAGGAAGCGCTTTAAGTTTGAATTTTTTTACTTAGTGTAGATAGCTGGCTAGCAATCAACGAATAAACGTTCCATGCCTAGAATTTGATTATTCAGGCAGAGCAGTTATCCTAGTCAGATGGGCTATCATTGGAGTTGAGTGGGCAGCTGATGTTCTGGCTTACCATCCAATCAAAGCCGCTTCTATAGAGTGGATCAAACTATTGAGAAGGTTGGCTAAGGTCTTAATAGGAAAGGTCTCCATGAACGAAATAGTTGTTTTCTTATCAATTTGTTTGATCGTGCTAATCAACCAACTAGGTCTTTTAAAGTTATTTTTTAATTGTTAAAAGTTTGCCTTACCAGGCAATCAGAAATCTGGCTAAATTGCTGGTTTAACTGGTTTCTACCTGCTAGGAAATCCCTTCAAAAGGAGGTGGGCTGGATCAGCTTGGTGGCAGGTTCCTGGTTGAACCGGGACAACACCGATCATAACATACTACTGATCTATCAAAAAAACTATACTTAACTATAAGTGATTAACAATTAGATGTGGGTCGTATGTCCTTCACTAGTAATTTACTTGTAAATCAGGGTCTGCTTTTTTTTTTTTGGGATGGTAGAATCAGGTTCTACTTGAATTCAGCTTTTTATATTGAATAACACATTTTGGGGACTGGAATAATTTATACACATAAATATCACGGTTCATACGGAAATGGCCTATGTTGCTTTAAAGTGAAAATAAAATACATATTGAGCCATAAAATAAAGAATAGTTTTGGGTCAACAAAGTAAATGCTCATGAGTGGGTTGCGTCATGCTTTACTTACAGAGACCTTATTTGAAAAATCAAAGCAACCTACCCTTAGCAAGAAAGATACTTGATCCAACCCAATTCCTGGTTAGGTTGTGGTTCATTCTGAGCCAATTTGCATCACAAGCGTATCTTGCTTTAGGAAACTGCTCCAGAGTGTTTTAACTCTTTGAATTTCTTCGTCAATATATATATATATATATATATATATATATAGAGAGAGAGAGAGAGAGAGAGAGAGAGAGAGAGAGAGAGAGAGAGAGAGAGAGAGAGAGAGAGAGAGAGAGATGATTCTTTGCGCCCGGGCTGAGTCCCGTTAACTGCGTCTGCTGGAAGGGACGCTGCGCGGGCGCTGTTGGATTGGGCGGGATCAGTTGTAGCCGTCGGATGGAAATATTGCCGAGTCGTCCCGCAGGCAGCGTAAAAATAAAAAAAATAGCCTACCCTATTCGAATGACCTCCGTCCGCACGCCTTTCTTTCTCCCTCTCCCCACGCACTCCAGTCCTTCCACGGTGTCCAGTTCTCCTCTCCGGTCTCTCTGTGCCGGCAATCGGCGGGCGACACCTCTCTCCTCTCCAGTCTCTCTGTGCCGGTCTCTCGGCGCTGGTCGTCTCTATCCTCTCCGGTCTCCCTACTTTAGTCCACAGATCCTGGCATTTCCATCTCCACGCTCAGTCTATCAGGATGACCAGTCAATCCCAGCTGCAGCAGTCCAACACCTGAAATTTCTTGCTATAAAATGAAGCAAATATCAAGTTGAACTCAAATCCAGGTTTTGAAATGTGTTTTGGCAAATACCACCTGTTCGTATATTCCTCCTCCCTCCCTCATGTGAACTTCGCATATGGCATAACCTATGAGAGTTATTTTTTCCCAGAGATTAACATATGGAAATTTCATTTTGTTTCCCTTTTCCCACTATTCGTTGATTTGATATTGTCCAATAGGCTTTGGCATGCCTCTTTTGTTTTGGGTTGAGGTACATTCTTGTTGGTTGGTACAAATAAAGAAAGCAGGAATTCAAAAGTCTGATGTGAAGCATCGTTAACACGATTCGAGAAAGAACTATTTATGTAACTGGAGGAGAAAATTATTTTTGTCGAATTTGCAGTTGTCTGAATTCTGAACAGGATAAATTTTCAAGCTGCGGAGAAACTATCTATGCTCACCTTCACAACGTTAGCATGGATAGGAAAAATGAGCACGGCGAGTAAAAATAGTCTGTTAGATTAAGCCAATTGTTGGAATGTTTAGTTCCTTATTAATTTGTTTGTAACGAGGAATACTGCATTACTGTATTTACAGGAATTTCTTTGAAGGAAATTTTCTAACCTTTTTTGAATGCAATATACTAAAGCTGAATATCTGTACTCTATGGAATATGAAACCAATTAAAGTTTTAAAGGCAAGACAAAACGGGGGGAATGCTTTGCAGATGATATTTCAGTTTCTGTTTGAAAGTAAAATACTTGCAATTTGACCAACTCCTGCCATGGTTCATAAGCCTTTCCTTTCCTAGTGGCTTCTTCAAAACCTCAGACCTTCCGCCCATTGATTCCCCTCCCTGGGCTTTCCAAATAATCATTCCCAGAAGCTGAGCACTGCCTTGAAGCATCCGATCCACGATGACTGGCCACAGGCCACCATTGTCTATCCGCCCTTCAGCATTTGAAAGGAAATGAAGTGTCGCGAACGCGCATGAAACACCGAAATACATTGGATAAACACTATCATCTCCCTCTTTGGAAGCATACTTCCGCAAAACTGGGATAACCTTCTCAGCCATCATTAATCAAAATCTTGGCTCTTCTTCTTCTTCCTTGGACAATCACAAAGACGAAAACTCAAAACTGAGAGAAATCCCTATAACAGAAATTCGTCATACCCGATGTCTAACTATAGGAAAAAATATGAAATTCTCTTAAACTGGAATCATAAAATAAAACTGTTGCACAGAACCAAGAGCAGGTCATTGACTGAGGAGAAAATTTGAATATTTGGGGAATAAGGTGGGAAAACTTTCCTGGTCTTTTTTGTCCCGGTGGGTGCGTACACTACATCTCTATCATGTCCATGGCAGGCAAACAACATGCAACTCACACGTGGAGTTGAGAGACGGAAAGAGAAGATGAAGATGACAAACTGTTTGAAAAAGTTAGAGAGAGACGAGAGAGCTTTGTGAGTGTTTAAAAGAGGGTTTGTCACCGCATTGAAATTTCCGCCCATTTGCATAAATTTCTCCATCCATTATCTTGAGAGATGAATCTAGAGTTAGAGTTTTGCCGATTTCCGGTGCAGAGAGACCGGAGAGGAGAGAGACGACCGACGCAGAGAGACTAGCGCAGAGATCCCGGAGAGGAGAGAGGCGAGCAGCCCACCGATTGCCGGCGCAGAGAGACCGGAGAGGAGAACTAGACGCCGCGGAAGAATTCGCAGGAATCGACGTCGTGGAAGGACTGGAGTGCGTGGGGAGAGGGAGAAAGAAAGGCACGCGGTCAGAGGTCATTCGAATAGGGTAGGCTGTTTTTTATTTTTATTTTTACGCTGCCCGCGGGACGACTCTGCAATATTTCCATCCGACGGCTACGACTGATCCCGCCCAATCCAACGGCGCCCGGGCAACGTCCCTTTCGGCGGGCGCAGTTAACGGGACTTAGCCCGGGCGTAAAGAATCATCTCTCATATATATATCACCAACCTTTTTTGGTATTTGTCTTGCAGGGAGGCATAAATGCAGCCTTAGGAAACATGACTGAGGATGACTGGAGGTGGCATATGTATGACACCGTCAAAGGAAGTGATTGGCTAGGTATTTTATGTGCTTTAGTCCTAGAGATCTGGAGTTTCCTTTTACAAGTGATCTGGTTGTATTTCTTCATTTTACTGAGTAAATGTAGGTCTATTCATCATGTGAAATTTCCTCCTGTTGGTGATGCGGAAAGTAGGGTCAAAGTTTTTCACTGTCATTCACCTTGGTTTTCATCCTCTTAATATGATTGGACATGTTAACTGCCCAACAACCCTAATTTTATTTTTTCATTATTATTTCTATTTACAATATTTATTCTTCAACTTTTCATACAAAGGCTTACCTATTTTGTCTTCATTCGCTTTACTTCAAATCTTGACTAAGAAATACTCATTTAAGGTGTCTGGTACACTGACATTGCTTCTTTTCATAAGCACCTGCTGTCTTGGTTTTGCCATTAATGGATTGGTTAATTTTTTTATTATATTGGATTACAATGGAGACTACACTCTTGCCGATGCTCAAAGTTGGGATCAACGCTCACACACCTGCATGTTATACCACTGGGCTATGCCCTGGTTGACAATAGATTAGTTAATTGAATAATGTAATTTATATCAGATTAGATGGAGTATTTTTATTTTTTTTCTGATCCTCAACAGGCAATGCAAAACACATAAATTGGTCATCATTTTGATTTTTCTTACATGTGGTCCCAATTTGTGTGCAAGTTTTTTGTGGACTTTTCACTTGGAGTGTTCAAAAGTGAAATTTGTTGAATTATGCAGGCGATCAGGATGCAATCCAGTATATGTGCCGGGAGGCACCAAAAGCAGTCATAGAGCTTGAAAATTATGGTTTACCATTTTCTCGCACGGAAGAAGGGAAAATATATCAACGTGCATTTGGTGGTCAGAGCCTCGATTTTGGAAAAGGTTCACTTACTCAAACTTCTTGTAGGAGAGTCTTGTGTTTTCTTTGAAAAATTTCCCGCTTTTACTGACTTTTGTTGCATCTGTAGGAGGGCAAGCTTATCGTTGTGCATGCGCAGCAGACCGAACTGGTCATGCTTTGTTGCATACACTTTATGGCCAGGCAATGAAGCATAATACCCAATTTTTTGTGGAATACTTTGCATTGGATCTTCTAATGGACAGTAGTGGTAAGTTACCTTCTGAGCTGGATTTTTTTTGTCTTCAGAAAGAAAGAAAGAAAGAAGAAGAGATTACTTACCCACTTTTACTTGCATCTGAGTTTTTGTCAGTTTCTAGCCATCATCTAGTTTTGTACGGTGAGCATGTTATGTTTGACTTACTAAACTGTAGCTGAGATGATCACCTTATAGATTTTATTAACAGACTGCCTTCAGTAGCCCAAGGCATTCAATTGCATATTCTTTTGGTCTTGTTGTATACTGATTTTTTGCATCACCTCTCATCCGTTTTTATTCAGTCAAGAAAATTGTTTTTTGCTTCAGCAAACCTTGCTGGAATCAGTACCTCATATGGCATCATATGAAACTTGCAGCCATGTCCTTCCTTAAGTTGCTCTCTGGTAGATTGAGAAATCATTTTTCTGATTTTGGCAAAGCATTCTGATCATTTACAAAGGTACTGATGTTAGGCATCGAGGGTTGATATCAGGATGTTGCTTTAGGGGCTGTTTAGGATGGTGGAATCAGATGAGGATGAGACCAGGAAATTGAATGAAAAATGTTGTTGTGTATTGAAATGTGGGGTATTATATTGGGAATGGGAAAAGTTGTATTGAAAATTGCAAAAAAAAAAAAAAATAAGAAGAAGAAGAAGAAGGTTGTTATGCATTGAAGATGGGAATTTTTTTTTGGAAATGAGAAATCTCATCCCATTCTCATCTCCATCCCCTTTCCATCTACTACTGATTCTATAGCTTCTTAACAAGTCGGTCAAAATTTTTTGCGACATTTAACAGATCCAAGTGAAGGAAATGTAACTGTAACAATGCAGAGTACCTTTTACCAGTGCATAAATTTATTTACACAATATGGAGAAGGAAAAATGGGTTTGGTCTCCAGGACCCTTTTTTCTAGTGAACTTTATTTAACAAATTGACACTTACAGATGTACATTAAATTGATTTTAATATTATTCAGTTTGATGTGATAAGTTTCAATGCTTTCTTGATTGAAGCCATCGGTGTGCACAATGTTCTTCTGAGAATCTTTGTTATCTGAGAAATTTCAGTCTAGAAATTTTTTAACCTTGGAAAGAATGGCTGTTCTCACAGATAGTGTGATGATAGCAGTCCCTCAATATTTCTGTTATTTCTCTCTCCTCTCCTTTTGATTAATACAAGGTTAAAGCATGTATGGATTCAAATATTGGCCGATACGGGGGCGTATCAGCCGTATCATATCTGTATACGGGATACGGGGATGTTTCGGTTAGGGATTTAAAAAATTGAGTGTATCGGCCGATACGGGGGGCGTATTGGCTGTATTAGGGGTGTATCGGCTGATCAGCCGATACAGGGGTGTATTGACCAAATGAATAAAATAATAAAAAATTCTATTTTTTCCCCTCTTTCGCACATGTTTTCTATTTCAAAACTCTTCCCTTCCTCTGCACTCATTTTTACACTAATATTCATTGTTTTTTCTTGCAAATAGATAAATTTTTATTTTATTATATATATTCTTATTTCTCAGAAATATAAGAATTTTAAAAATTATTCTGAAAAAACAAAAAAGTGAACACTTTTATCAATTACACAAATTTGTTTAGGTAATATAATTGATTTTTTCTTGCAATTTAAGTAAAATTTAAGGTTTTTTATTTATAAAAATTTTAAAAATATAGAAGTAAACTTGAACATCTCAAAAATGAAAAGTTATCAACTTTTTGTGGGTTTTTATTTTGTGTTTACGCAAATATATTTTATTTGTGAATTGTAATTAATTGATTTATGATTTATTATATATATATTTTACTTTAGTTATATTTGATTTTGCTATGTATCATGTATGTTGAATTGTTAATGAGTTTACATGTCTCGTCTATAATTTCTTTCTTCATCTAAAGTTCATACTATATGTTTTACCATAGACAACTACTTATAAGAGAAAATAGACCATTACACCATCCTATAGATAGGCAAATTGCTAAGCAATTATATATTCTTGCATTTCCCAATTTTTTGAAATTTTTTTTTTTACATATTTTTCATATTTTTTTATGGTAAAAATAAATTCCGTCCGATACCGATACGATACGTTGTATCGTTTTTAGAGGGGACCGATTCGCCGTCCGATACCAATATTCTGTACCATGTGTATCATGGATTCAAATATTGGCCGATATGCCCTCGTATCGGTCGTATTGTATCCATATCAGCCATGTCTGATACGGGATACGATGGTATTTCAGCTAGGGTTTTGAAAAATGGAGTGTATCGGCTGATACGAAGGGTGGGGGGGGCGTATCAGAGGTGTATTGGTCAGGGTGTATCGGCCAAATGAATAAATTGTAAAAAATTCGATTTTTTCACTCTTTTGCACATGTTTTCTATTCCAAAACTCTTCCCTTCCTCTACACTCATTTTTACACTAATATTCATTGTTTTTTCTTGCAACTAGATAAATTTTTATTTTATTGTATATATTCTTTAATTTTTAGAATCTAAAAATTTTAAAAATTATTCTGAAAAACAAAAAAGAGAAAACTTTTATTAGTTACACAAATTTGTTTACAGCAATATAATTGATTTTTTTCTTGCAACTTAAGTAAAATTCGAAGTTGTTTTTAATTTATAAAAAATTTTAAAATCTAGAAGTAAACTTGAACATCTCAAAAACAAAAAGTTATCAACTTTTTATGGGTTTTTATCTTGTGTTTATGCAAAATTGCAAATATATTTTATTTGTAAATTGTGATTAATTGATTTATGATTTATTTTACATATTTTTTTACTTTAGTTATATTTGATTTTGCTATGTATCATATATGTTGAATTGTTAATGAGCTTACATTTCTTGTTTATAATTTCTTTTTTCATCTAAAATTCATACCGTATGTTTTACCATAGACAACTACTTATAAGAGAAAATTGACTGATACACCATCCTACATATAGGCAAAATGCTAAGTAATTATATATTCTTGCATTTCTCAATTTTCTGATTTTTTTACATATTTTTTTATAGTAAAAATAAAATCTGTCCGATACAGTTCAATAACGATACGATACAGCCATATTGTATCGTTTTTAGAGGGAACGGATACGCTGTCATATACCGATATTACGAACCGTGATGGTATGGTAACATCTTAATAGTGCCAGGTTTTGATTGAAAATGTGATTCCTTTTTATTGTTGTGCATTAGGTACCTGCCAAGGGGTTATAGCACTTAATATGGAAGATGGCACCCTTCATCGGTTTCAAGCTGCATCCACCATTTTGGCTACAGGGGTAATTAATTCTCGCAATAATTTACATTATTTGACTCTGTTACATGTTTGAATTTTGCGATTGAGAAACTTTCCCTCAATTTGATATCGCTGTCAGGGATATGGCAGAACTTACTTCTCGGCTACCTCAGCTCATACATGCACAGGAGACGGCAATGCGATGGTTGCTCGTGCTGGTTTACCTCTTCAGGTTTGCAGCAACCCCTGAAAGTTACCAGTATGGCTGTTCTTTTCTGTGAATAATCTGCATTATTGACATTGTTGGTAGAAAAATGTTTGAAGAAAGTGACAGCAGATTATAATTACCCATGAGTAAAGATTTTTCTGCAAATACTTGTATCTAAATTTTTATATCACATCTTGAAAATGACTTAAGAAGGTATGTCCCATTAATTGTAAGAACCAAATTAAAAAGAGAAATGATCCTGTTAGCCTGGGTTAAGCAAATGCGTTGCTTAACCTACTTCAAAAAATCCATTTATAATACTTTTTTTTAAAACTTTTTTTTTCATGAAAAAAATCTCAAAAATATATATACAAATATCCAAAAATGGTAAAACTTGGTTTATATGTTAAATATACTTAGATAAACAAATGTATGAAGAAAAAAGTAAAAAAAAAAGTTATTATGGGTGTGTTTGGCAATGAGTATAAAATGTTAAGTTAAAACTTTTCAATCTAAAATTTTTTACTCTCCATAATTACCATATTTTTTTAATTATTTTTCACATTGTCCTATACCACTATCCTACTTTTCAATCATTTCTACACAATTACTCATACAACTAACCTATCCATTTTAACTTTATCTTCTTTACTCCTCATCATTACTCCTATCATATCACATCATTTGACAACTTTTATACTCCATAGTTTTTCACCAAAAGTTTTATCCATTCCCAAACACACCCTATAAATGGATTTTTTGAGGTGGGCTAAGCATGTTTTGCTTAGCCCGGGCTAACAAGATCTTTCCTCAATTAACAATATCTATGGAATGTCAGAATAATATGTATGTAGCTAAACAGTTTTGAATATGAAATAAGGCTCATATGATGATGATAATCGTGAAGATTATGTTAAATAAACGTAAGTCACACATGTCCCTAGAAGTATATGAATGCTTAATATGTAGCATACTTTAATGTTTAGTACTGAGCATTTCAAGATAAAGCACATGAATGCTCAATATTTGGCACATAGAAGTTAAATATCTAGTACTGAGCATTTCAACAGAAGGCATTCAATAACCACAGGTATTCAATTCTGCTGTGCCTGTATTCGTTTTGGAATATTTGTCTTTTTTGCCCATTTCTTTTTTAAAACCCCAAAGAAAAGTGAATGATTCCAGAACATATCCCATTCCCTCCCCCTAACAGGTATCTATTACCAAATAGTTGTGGCCTAAACACTGGTTTGATTTGTGTTCCTGCAGGATTTGGAGTTTGTGCAGTTCCACCCTACAGGAATCTATGGTGCTGGATGCCTCATTACTGAAGGTGGGTATGTTTTTATTCTTTAGAATCGAAGCTCTTAGTTTGATCTGACATCAACTTGTAAAATAGATGACAATAGCCAGTCAAGCTCATTGGATATCTTTCTTTGCTATTCTAGACAAGACTGTCCACTTTCTTAAATCCCATCCATATACTTAGTTTTTTATCTTTTGTTTTTTGATGTGTAGGATCTCGGGGTGAAGGTGGTATTCTAAGAAACAGTGAAGGAGAACGGTTTATGGAACGGTATGCTCCTACTGCCAAGGATCTTGCATCAAGAGATGTTGTATCAAGATCTATGACCATGGAGATTCGTGAAGGGCGTGGTGTTGGTACTAATTCTGTCCATTTCAACCTCTTCTTTCCTTCAACTAGAAATATTGAACATGTTGCTAATTTGTTTTCATTTCAGGGTTAAAACTCAAGTTAGTATAATTTTGCTGCTCCTTGTTTACTATGCGACTCCATGGTGTTAACTTGATTTGCGACACAGGATTGAGTGTGACATCCTGAAAGTTTTCTATTTTATTATTCATATGCACACATACTGGAACCAGGGTCTTAAAGCTTTTGGTGACATGGCACTTATGATCAGTGATCTGCACTTGCATTTGTCTGAGTTTGTCTGTGATGTGAATCTTGAGGTTTTAATTACCACACAAGCATCAAAGTCTTAGATATCAGGTGGCAGGTCTATGATGCAAGCTTTGATGTTCAATTACCTTACCCTCACAAGTTGGTCCCTTTTTAAATGAAGGCATCAGAAGTTTATACCATTTTGGTTGAAGACAACACAAAGTGATCCCATTTTTCTGGTCAAAAGCAAGGAAAAAATCACAAAATATTTCCTTTTTAAAAGATGAGCCCTTTTCAGAGATTTTTGAAAGTGATCCCTTGTTTTGGTCAACGTGCAAGAGAACATAGATTGATGTTTACTTAATTGATAAGCCCCGATTTCTGATTTTTATAATGTTCTGACACTCTTTGAGTTCTTTCATCATTATTTCATCTGCTAGCTAGATGATCAATAACTTGTGGGCAGGCCCGCTGAAGGATCATATATATCTTCACTTGAATCACTTGCCCCCAGAAGTTCTCAAAGAGAGGCTCCCTGGCATATCTGAAACTGCAGCTATTTTTGCGGGTGTCGATGTTACCAAGGAACCCATCCCTGTTCTACCAACAGTTCATTATAATATGGGTGGTATTCCAACAAATTACCATGGAGAGGTGAGAATTGCACATTTTTGAAACTGATGATTTGGTCTGTAACTGTTGCTTTTATCTGTTGTCCATGCTTCAGTTTCTAATACATATTTTGCTTTTCAGGTGCTTCACATCCAAGATGATGATCCAGATGCAGTAGTTCCTGGATTAATGGCAGCTGGGGAGGCTGCATGTGCATCTGTCCATGGGGCCAACCGGCTTGGTGCAAATTCACTTCTCGATATTGTTGTTTTTGGCAGAGCATGTGCCAACAGGGTTGCGGAGATCAATAAGCCAGGTACGTTTCTTTTTCTGATCGTTACATGTAGCTGCATTACAAAATAATTAATTTCCTTTAAACTCTCTCCCAATTAGTAATCATTGACTTGATATCGTGTAGGGGAGAAGCAAAAACCTCTGGAAGGTGATGCTGGAGAGAAGACAATCGCATGGCTGGATAAATTAAGAAACTCGAATGGTTCCTTGCGAACTTCAAAAATCCGTCTGAATATGCAGCGGATAATGCAAAGTAATGCTGCAGTTTTTCGGACTCAGGAAACACTGGAAGAAGGTATTGCACTATTTTTCAAAATCCTTATTGATTGCCTGTTTAGACATCACCTGTAGGAATGGATGGAATAATAAAATATTTGGTTTGTGAATTATTTTCTTGAAATATAATTGTAGTCTTATTGTAGTAGCAGCTTTGACAGTAGTAGTGACATTAGCCGCAAGCAGTATTAATTTCATTATGTTTTGTTAGTTTTCTATATCATTATTTGGTTTTATAACAAAGGATTTTTCATTAGGCTGTCGATTAATTGACCAAGCATGGGAGACCTTCCATGATGTTCAGTTGCTTGACCGTTCTCTGATATGGTAAGTGTATCTACATAGGAGAAATTTCTGCTGGCACAAGTTAAACCAACTTCCACATCTGATTTTGGCATTTGGTGACAGGAATTCTGACTTGATAGAGACTATAGAACTAGAAAATCTTTTGATCAATGCATGTATAACCATGCACTCTGCAGAGGCTAGGAAAGAGAGCAGAGGTGCACATGCCCGTGAAGATTTTACGGTGAGAATTTACTTGCTGTGAAAATTCATCATTCCGCTAATTTTCCCTGTTATGATTTGTAATAATGTGTTTTTCCGTTTTTGCAGAAAAGGGATGATGGGAATTGGATGAAGCACACATTAGGGTTTGTTCTTTTATTTATTTATATGCCAACATACATGGATCTGTCTTTTTGTCTGTTTTATTATTTTATAGTTCAAGTCTCATCAATACTCGGGATGATACCTGGTGCTGCTATTTCATTCAGCTGTCATTTACTTGGACATTTGTATGTATAATAGTTGTCTGTAGCCATATTTTGAAGGTTTATTAGATTTGTAAAGCTGGCAACCTAGGTTGTGTTTCAAGTCTGCATTTTTTCCCCAAACCAAATAATTCTGGCTGTCCTGCTAACTTGTTATTCGTTTGACATACCTTTTTCATAGTGAGCCTTATGTGAGTGATGCAACCTGGAAAAGTTGTTGACATTGTGCAACACAATAAACATTATGCAACAACTTACTTGAAAAAGCTGCTCTGTCCACAACCCATTTTTTCCCTAGGACTGAGTTTTTTCATTGCTTTTCTTTATTCGGCTGTGGGAAAATAGCTGATCTTATTTTCTCACGAGTTATTGTCTCTTATTAATGTATTTTTTCTACTTTCCTTTTTTTTCCGTAGACATGACATGTAACTGTTTTGATCAACAGGTATTGGGAAGATGAGAAAGTGCGGCTTGAATATAGGCCTGTCCACATGAACACATTGGATGATGAAATTGAGTCATTCCCACCCAAAGCTCGTGTTTATTGAAATCCCTGTTCACCATGCGCGTGTTGTTTGGAACGATATCCTAAGTAGAAGAAAGTTCCAATAATTGATGATGATTACATCTGTCTTTTTTCAAACATTGTATTCAAGATCAGCACGAAGAAGCTGATATGTATGATTGGATAATCTTTTTGCTAATAGCAATAATTTGATCTGAATCTAGGCCCTCGAAAACTTTGTTCATATCTCTTGTACACAGAACCTCGTTTGTTCTAAATCAACTGAGTATTGTGGAGATTTTGCTTCTTGGATTCAGTTAGATGTTCAAGCTAAGGGGCAATTACTTTTGCAGATAGAAGAAAATAAGTACATCGGTCCAGCGTTCAACTTTCATAAATATATATTCTATGGAGAATTCGAAATTGCAAAAAATACAAGCCTCGACAATTATATGATTCTTGATTGATTTGTTTTCTCCACTCAAGCTGGGAAGCTTTTCTTGCTTTCTTTTTGCGTTTTCAGTCAGATATAACCCATGCTAATTCATGTTGGCATCGTGGATCAGAATCTGTCCTGATCGTATCGTCTCAATATTCATTCTTCCAATGCTAATATATAAAACATCTCCAATAGTCTCATCGATAAGCCTATTTAAAATATGCTTCTCAACATCCTTTGCGACCTCATCCTTTTCGTGACATGCAAATGTGTTTACGTTCCAACCTAAATCCCACATACAATTCACATCACCCTGTCTGTCTTGGACATCCCTCTTAAGCATACTTTGCAGGTAAGCAGCCGCACTATCAGATATAGCACCATGGAATTCTAGATCCTCCATGTCTTCATGCAATACCTTAACTAGATCATCCAAGCATTTAGCCTTGCTGGTTGCAACAGGCATTCTTACTGAGGGATGGAAAACTAGCTCTTCTCTTTCACCTTTTCTTTTCATTATTTCATATGCACAATCTAACATAAGCTGGTTACTCCGATTTTGGTGTTTATTGCGACTATTATGGAGCATTTCAATAGGAATTTGGAGTCTGAATAGAGCTTCAGCAGCATTAAGGAAGTGTTGACTGTTTAGCAGTATCTCTTTAAGCTGCTTTTCATGCTTTGTTAGTGACCTTCTTTGTTTCTCAGGCTTGGCATGCGGTCGGGGCTGCTTAATGACAGCATTTGAGTTGGCAGTTGCATTGTTGTTGCCTGGCCCCATACCTGTTGCATTAAACAAGGATCACCTATGAATGTCTTGTTTTCTAGATTTCTACTTACCAAGGATTAAGACCATTAATTAGCCATTTGAATACCTTTGGATTGAATTGCTTCAGGATCTGAGAACTGATCTCCTCCAGGAGAAATTTCTGGTGGCGCTAGTTCAGTAGGACCTTTGCTGTTAATGCAGTGGATCTGCGAAGGAAGACGAGTTTCGTGGAAGTTAAAGAAACTGTGTACTTAAATCAGCTCATGTAATCACCCAAGGCATAGCCAAGTGGTTTGATATCATTTTGTTCATGAGTGATGTCTTGGTTTTGATTCTGAGCTGGAGAGATAGCGTCTCCATTCACATTAAAAAAAATCAGCTCATGAATTTGGCATGCAAAGAAAGTTAGGTTCATGGATAGGTTTCATCATTTAGCATCCTCAGCCTGTTTACTGCAAAAGAAAATTGTAATTGGATTAAACTAGCAGCTGTATCCTCTATTTTTTTTGCATTTGTTTTTGCAAAACTCTATTCATGTTTCAGGCACTTGAAAAAATAGAAAATAGAAAAAAATGGTGTTAATGATCATGATTTCAGCTAATGATTCAGACTGTCTTTGATGATCAAAACTTACATTGCGACCTGAAGTTGTGTTTACTTTTGCTTCTTTTTGCCTTCCTTGATCATTCCTAGCATGACCGGCTTTGCTTTCTTTCATTTCCTTTTGCTTTTCTTCATCACCCCAAGCATGGTCATATGAAGTGGAAGCTGGGAAATTTTTCTGCTGCAAACTTTGCTCCAAAATTTGGATGCTTTTGATTGCTTCTTTGGCCTTCATGATCTGTTCATGCCTTATCTGTTTTACATCTAATAGCACAGAAGTGTTTTGTTTTCTTTGTCTGTTTACCTGTGGGTAAACGTCCATTCTAATTTTCTTTTCCTCAGGCTTTGTCATCTTGCTTTCTTGTGTTTCAAATGATTCAGCAACAACAGCCTTCTGTACAGATAACATGTTAGTCATCTTCACGGGCTCAGTCAGCTGAATTATGGTTGCAGCTTTGCCTGTATCATTTTTTGGACCGATGAGTTCTTGTTCCTCCCTACTAGGTACTGATTTTCTTGTGTTGGATACAGCAGGAATGGAGCTTTCTTCTTTGGGTTTCGTTACATTTGCAGTTTGAATGGATCCTTTCTTACCAGCTACCATGATCTGGTTCTTTCGGAGAATCTGTTTTTGGATATTGGCTTCAAGCATCTGTTTTTGCAGATTCTTTGAGACCATGCGGGTTTTCCTTGCTTCTGTTACCTGCGGCTTGCTTTTTGCATTCTTTTCAATTTCTCTATCATGTGATTCTTTCATTTCTGAATTTTGAACAGCGGATGACCCTTTTGATTCTCTTTCATGTATAAATTCCTGCTGATTACCCAATATGGGAATTCCAAGCCTGTAATTTTTGAATGGCATTTGGACCGTAGTTTTTTTCACTCCAATGTTTTCCGAATCTGCAGCTTCTATGTATTCTCTGTGCTTGTCCCTAAATTCAGATGTGTAAACTTGTCGTCTGGCTCTGCTGAATGCATATTCACTTTTCCCATAGCTGGGCTGGTCCTGTTTAGCAGCTTCTCTCCCTTGCCTATCCATCTTTGCAAACTGGGTCTGGTAAGCTTGATCCACCTTAGATGTGCTTGTCTGGGGTTCAACGTAGAAATCGATCCTTTCAAATTTCCCTTTTATTGTGCTTTGGGTTTGCATAGTGGCAATCATGGTGTTGCCAGGTGGGGCAATTCTATTGGCCGGCACCACCATTAGTTCTTGAGTGACTTGGGGAACTGGCTTCTCATAGTTGGAAACCACTGCATCTACTTGTCTGATGCTTCTCCTTGCCTCGTGCTTTGAGTTGTCCTGTTTGCTGGTATCCCGCCTGTGGATGCCCGGGAGTTTGTGTGTCTCCTTGGAATCTGACCTCAATGAGACCTCTTCGAGACCCATCAGCTTCGCAATGACATTAGGAATTCTTGCCTTTTCCTGTTCAGGAGCTTGAGAACTTAACTGCTGCATCTTGATCCCATTTTTGGAAAAAGTAGGTGGTGCATTGTTGTTCGCAGTTATCACAGGTGGTGTCGACTTTATGTGATTTGAGGATTTATTGGAACGAACATTTCTCCTGCCACTTGATGGATCAAAACTCACCGATCCCTTGTGAGAAACTGAATTTGAAATGGCAATACTGTGGCTCTCAGTTTCTCGCTGATGTATCTTTGAGTTGGGAGCATAGGGTCGAACAGGTTGTTTCTGTGCTGGGCTGCTGGGCTTTTTGTTTTCTCTGCTGCCAGGAGCCTTTGAGTTTTTGGATGATTTATCGAAAGAAAATCTTGGCTTCTCTGGAAACTTCGGCAACTTCTCTTGAATTTCAGCTTCCTCGTCCTCATCAACTTCATGCAACTGAGCTCTGTGCTTCCTCTGAGGGCTCACCATATATTGGGAAGCTTCTTGCAGGCTGACCAGCATTCTGAGCGACTCCTCTAAATCCACTGCCCCTTTAAGCAATTCCCTGCCGATTTCTATTGAGTACCCGTCGAAATGAAGGCCCTGAGAACAGGCTTTCA
Source organism: Annona cherimola (assembly GCA_030490835.1). Taxonomy (NCBI): domain Eukaryota; kingdom Viridiplantae; phylum Streptophyta; class Magnoliopsida; order Magnoliales; family Annonaceae; genus Annona; species Annona cherimola. Next base: position 71,458,633 of record CM059977.1, read on the forward strand.
GGATCTGATTCAATCTGTGTGCACCTTTTGATATCTCTGTGATGTGTACATGAGACAGGTTAGATTGGCTTGGCACAAGCTGCTGCTGATTCCTTTCTGCCGTGAATTTGCCACTCATGTCGCCAAGGCTGACTGATCTTCTCTGGGCAAGGTGCAATGAAGCCTTCTTCTGCATCACTGGGTTGCCAAGAAATTGTATATTCCCCAGCCGCCCACCATTTTCAAGTGCGAACGCAAGTGCCATTGACAGATCAGTCATGTATTCCCTGCTTCGGGCTGCCTGGATTGGCACAATATCTGTTGAAAACTCTTCAACTGCCGGAGGTTTGCGGCGCCCATGACTTGGCTGATAGGCCTTCTGCAAACATATGCAGGCAGGCCATGTAAACTCTGATAGATTGTTCCTTGGGAAGTAAGAACTTGAAGATCATAACAGCCAAGTAGAAGCACTTACCGTTTTGTGGATGTTTATTTCTCCCTTTCGTCCTTGACCATGATATGGACGGTGGAGATTCTCAGGTCCATCTGCTTGTTCACCAAGAGCCACAGAAACACAGTATAATATGTTAAGTGGGAATTCGTCATCTGCTTTTGATTTGTCACTAGGTCATCAAATGGATTCATTCGTCATAGCCCAGTTTTGATCATGGATTAGAGGCAATGATGGTTGGTGAATGAGAACATCTTCTACCCAAGGAAAGAAGACGGCTATCTTTGATCTATCATTCCACTGGGATTGAGCGAGTTATTTATTCTTCAGTCTATAGATAAACAGATGGAAAAACCTGAAGTGATGCTTCATTACCTGGAGAAGCTGTCTGAGCTGCTAATCGTTGCTTCCTCAGGCGTAGATCGGTCAGTAATTTCTGTGTGAAATCAGGCTTTTTCGACATGTTCTTCAGTTACACTAGAAGAAGGACGTCTGTGGTCTGTGGGTCTGCAAATTCTTCCCCAATCTCATTTTCTTCCTTAGCCTAAATTACCATGATCTGAGATTATTCCCAGATGTTCTTCTTGTTCTTCTTCTTGTTCTTCTTGCCTTGTTCTGTTCTTTCAGCAGAGGAGGAGGAGAGAGAGGGCAGTTGGGAAGGTGTTATCAGTGCGGTAGTGAGGTGGGCTTGGTCTACCATGAAATGAGCGCTGGTAGTCTGAAAGGTTGACGTAAACGTTTGTTCTCTGTTGTATACATTTTCGTTGCATGAGTAGCTACCTCACTTTTATTCCAATCCAAGCAACCTCAACTTCGTTTTCAAACCCGCCTTCTCTTCTAAGCCTCGTCCAGACATTCCTTGCTTCCCTCCTCTATCTCTCTCTCTTCTTTTTCCTTTCATTATTCGTTTCCCTTCTTTTAAAGCTAACTGCTCATACATACGTAAGCACATGCAAGCTGCCCATCTGCCATGTCTGCATTTTTGGGTGTGGCATTTTTTATGGCATGTAGATTAGATATATGGATAAGAAGCTGCACAATAAAGGTTATATGTATGTGTTGACGGATTGATCCCTAGGCTTGAATTTACCTAAATGGTGAGTGCGAGTATCATCAACAATACATACCCAGATTTATTAGTTGTCATAATCATCAGTAGGTAATGATGGCTAATTCCCACCTGCATGTAACTATCAGGGACACCTACTAAACCCCTTTTGCTCATCCTAACAATCCCATTTACGCATGTTCACTGAAGCGATGCTGTTCGGATTGGATTCAGCAGCCCAGCCTCTGAAGACTATCCATCTTAACTTTGGGAAATCTCTTTGACCGTTGTCCAGGTGGTTGCATCAGTTGGTTGGGATGGGTCCAATTGTCCACAGAAGATAGGGTGGGATATATGTGATGGGCTCCGCCAAAATAGATGGGAGTATTTTCTGTTGATGAGGAAAGAAAAAAAGCGAAAAAAAAAAAATTTCACATTTCCAATCACGGGTAATGAGTAGTGCTTACTTTAAGGAACCAGGATCCATGCTCACGCTTTTTTAAAAAAAAAAAAAAAATTTAATTTCATTTATAGTTTACACATGGTTATACACGTTTTAAAAGAATTTGTTTGAAATGATTTTTAATATCATTAAAAAAACGAACGGGGGACGACGACACGAAGAAATCTCTTGTGGTATTTTGCGCGATTAAAGTATCTCCCGACTATCATCATGGCGATATATAAAATAGGAAGGTGACATGGAACATTTGGGAACTTAACTCGGTGCACCCAAATATTTCCTTGCAGTTATTGATTTATCGTTGTTTTATCTTTCTATTTTCAAGATGAATGTTTTACAGTTCTTAGTGTGTCCAGAATAACGTGTAAAAAAAGGGAAGAAGTGTAAATTAAATCTTTTCTGTTAATTAATATGGCATTTTTACTTATTTATGATTACACTAATATCTGATTTATATTGTAAAAAAATATCAGATTTATATTATTTTTCTATGAACGGCCTAAATTATATTTTTAATAACATGTATGGTGGGATTTTTGAAATAAAACAAAAATATTAAATTTTTGGATGGTTTCTATGGAGCATAGTGGGAACCTGGTTCCCATCGAACCCGTTCTCCTCCACAACGAGCATGTCACTTCTATAACAACTAGCCTACAAGATTTGCATAATGTTGGAGATTAGGAGTCCACCTACACTAAACCTGGCCAACGATAATACTAATGATAATAGTATGCACAAGGGAAGAAAATAAATAGTAAGGGGAAGGCAACGAATAGAAACTAAAATGACAAAAGCATGAATATCTAAGTATATTCACCTCCAAAATATATCTTGTCTCAGGCTACAAGCATATCTGACATGTACATCTGTCAATATATCATAATAAAATAGATACAACTTAATCTCTTTAATCACATCCCATCAGGGGGTTTAATTCTCTTCTAGGCTCGTTTCCACTAGGCCTTGTTGCTGTTTTTCAATCTATCTGTCATCTAAAAATATCAAAAACAAGAGTGAGTTCAAGTAACTTAGTAAATAGGATGATTAATGCAAAAAATAAATTGCAGACAACCAAATTATCACTATAGGTCCCGTGAAATTGTATCAAGATATACTTAAGAAGGGAGGTGAATTAATTATATTCAAACATATTATTAATTTAAACTTGAAACTCAAACAATCTGCAATGATAATCTGCGTCCATCGAATACGTCATAGTTTCAAGCATTCCATAGAATCCCTTGTAAATAATCCCAGAGCATTTCTAGTTGGGAACGAGCAAGCTGTCCTGTTGCATCTTAATGCATGCTTATCAAAGTAAATCATAGTTGTTGCATAAACATCAGCAGATACTCATATGGTTACCAATATCTCAGGTATCAAGTAAGTACCGGCTCTTTATATTGTTATGGTAACCTTTATTTGTTTGATACAGTTGATTCCTTTGTTGAATCCTTGCATGTGAATTCACATGGTACGAAACACAAATTAAGAATTCTATTTCACTCTAGTACAAACATTTAGGGCATATATCTAAACAAAGAATTAAGAGACTTGTGTCAAATGGAATTCTTGATCCTCTTAACTTGTTAGATTTTCAAGTCTGTGTTGATTGTGTTAAGGGAAAATAAACAAACATAAGGAGATTAGGTGTCAATAGGTCTTCAGAAGTCTTAGAACTAATACATATGGATATATGTGTGGGTCATTCCATATTGCTTCATGGAATGGTCAACAATATTTTATTATGTTCATAAATGATTTCTCTCGTTATGACTACCTATATCTTATCCATAAGAAGTCTCAATCACTGGACGTGTTTAAAATTTTTAAGACTGAAGTTGAAAACCAATTTAGCAAAAGAATTAAGTTTGTCAAATCTTATCGTGGTGGTGAATATTATGATAGATATGATAGATCAAGTGAACAACGTCCAAGGCCTTTTGCCAAATTCCTAGAAGAGTGTCGTATCGTCTAATAATACACCATGTTAGGAAGTCCTACAATGAATGGTGTTGCTGAAAGATGAAATAGAACTTTAAAGGACATGGTAAGAAGTATGATCAATTGTACTACTTTACCAGACTCACTTTAGGGAGATGTATTAAAGACTGCAGCTTATATCCTTAACAGAGTACCAACCAAGGCAGTGGTCAAAACCCCTTATGAATTATGGACGGGCGAAAATCCTATCATAAAACATTTACACTTCAAGGTTGTCCAGTTGAGGCAAAGTCTTATAGGCCAAATGAAAAGAAACTGGACTCAAGAACAATTAGCAGCTATTTCATTGGATATTTTAAACGGTCCCAGGAGTATAAATTTTATGATCCCACATCATGATCCTTTTTTGAAACGGGAAATGTCCGGTTCTTTGAGGATATTGACCTTGGGAGGAGGATAAGGTTAGAGACTATGTCTTTAAGAAGGAATTGGTCACTTTTCCTTCGATTGTTGTTTCTGACATGGTTCAAGCAACAAACCAAAACCAGATATAGCATTCATTATAGGATGTTAGGCAGATACTTGAGAATCTAAGAATGAATTATTGGAAAGCAGCAAAAAGAGTTTTAAGATACTTTTAGAGAACAAAACACTACATGCACACATACAGGAGGTCGAATAACATAGAGATTATTGGATATTCGGATTCCGACCATGCTGGATGCCAAGGCAGTCTTAGATCTAATTTGGGCTATATTAATATACTTGCTGGAGGAGCTGTCTCTTAAAGGAGTGTTAAGCAGACACTTGTTGCTCCTTCCACCATGACAGCTGAATTTATAGCATATTTCAACGAATCCAATCAGGCTATATGACTGCAAAATTTTGTCACGAGATTGCTAATTGTAGATGAAATTGAAAGACCACTCAAGTTATTCTGTGACAATAACTCAACAATCTTATATTCCAACAACAACAGGAGCTTAACGAAATCGAAGTTTATTGACCTTAATTTTCTAGTTGTTAAGGAAAGAATTTAGGAAGGTTAGGTTAGGTGTCTATAGAGCACGTAAGAACAAACTCTATGCTTGCAGATCCGCAGATTAATGAACTACCACCCAAGGTCTTTCATGAGCACACTGCTCACATAGGTGTTGTATCACTTGATGATACTCTGGTCTAGTAGGAGTTTGTATTTTGTATTTTTCTGGTCGACACATTTTTTTTTGTTATAGTTATGGATATTTTCTGCAGAAATAAAGTTTTTAGTATTTTGGTTTTGTTTGATCTCACCAAATAAGTTGAACTAGTTGGAAATAAATATGTTAGATCACATTACATGTAATTTCTATGCTACGTATCCATACTTGATCTATGTCATTTAGTTATTTTTGATATATGTGATCATAGATGAGTTTAGTTATAATGAATGTGACAAAGGCTGCTTTGATCCTATGTTGGTATAACTAATTTGCAAGATTGTTTGAAGATGATTTTGGTTATGATAGTAAAAAATTTTCAGCTCATAAGGTTCTATATATAATTATAAAATTATATGTAGTCTAAATGAGAGATTGTTGAATTTTTTAGAATTACATATATAATAATCATATATATGCTATCATAAATAGCGACCTAGATTATAAAGTGATCTTATAAAGTTTATAGGCCCAAATCGTCCAATAGAGTACTAGTCTCCTATGCGTAGAAATTCTATTGCTTATTTTCTAATTTTCATTTTTATGATTGACTAAATTAGAAATTAGAAAGATGGGTATGATATATAAACAGTTGTGGTCATCAGGTTATGCACTTTTAGAGTTTCTTTTCTGACATCCCATTATTGAAAAAGAGAAGCCACTTTCTTCAGAAAACCTAGAGCATTAACTTGGAAGATAAAAAACCTCTGAATTCAATAAAAATTGCTCTTATGGATTCAAGTACGCCTCTGCTTATGGTTTTTTTTTTTTTAGTGATTTAGCGTGGAGGATCCTGGGGTGATTAATGGTTCTACTCAATAAGGTTTTCCCAACATTAGAAATTCCATGTTACTTGACCAAATCTTGCAAGAAAATTTTAGCTACGACCGCAACAGTTTATGGATGAGTTAACACACTAAGATTGACATATTTCGAAAGACTATCTACAACTACCATAATAATAGGTTTTCCCTTTGACATAGGTAATAAAGTATTAAAATATGTTATCACCTCTTCCCATATCTAATTTGGAATTGCCAAAGGTTGTAGAAGTCTAGCTGCACTTTGATTCATATACTTATCTCAGTTGCACACATTGCATTGTGCTACATACTCCTAACCCGTTTCTTCATTCCAGGCCAAGCAAAGTGTTCTTTCAATCTGCGATATGTTCTCAAAACCCCGAACGGCCCCCCAAAAACTGAATCAAGAAATTGATGCGGCAAAGCAGTTTGATGCTAGCTATTAGCTGTTAAGAATAACCTTCCATCTTTGTAAAGTAACCCTTCTTGAATTGTATGCTTAGGGAAATCGGTGGGTTGGGATTCAATTCGAAGGTGTAGTGACACAACAAGAGAAACGTGAAAGTAAGGCTAGTACAAGACTACGCCTCAAGAAAAATAAACAAGTCTCACACGAAAACTCAAACAAAAAGAGTAGAGAAAAATTACGAAATATGATTCAAGAGTATCAATGTAATAACAAGAAAAACCACGAATTTATAGAAAAAATAAAATCCTATGCTAACCACCCATGCACATGCAAAACGTATGATATTCATATGACCCGCATTTTACTAAAAAGAGAAAAAGACGCTATTTACTATAAATACTAAATAGACTTTGAATCATGCAGAAATAGTAAATTTTGACATTGAAAATGAGCTCAACCAGGTTCACCTAGGCTGCCACATTGACGGGCTTAAAAATGCTTACTGTTGATATGCTATCGCCCTATAACTCCTCATGGATCAAAAGTTATAGTCAGTTGAAGTTGACATACATGTTTATTACTTTCAGACTCGTCAACAACGATCGATACGCTACAAGAAGTCTTCCACAATGGCATCTACGTCACATAGCTACTGTAATTCATGGCCTTGCAAACATTCTTATCCAATGACATCATACAGAGGAGATTCAAGATAGGAAACAATTATAATATTAATTTTCGTACTGTCAAGAAAGAGCATCGGCCCCTAATTACTTGCTATCTTTTTATAGACAACTCTGAAATCATAACCAATCAACTTTGCCAACAACTTTTATTGTAGATGTAAAATATTGAAAATAATAACAATTAGTTTTTGCATTTTTGCCTCTCCAGACATGTGGGCCCCACGGAATAAGATAGGATGAGATAAGAACTCTCCTAGATAGGGTAGTTAAGATAGAATTTAATTTTGAAACAAATTATCTCCATGGGATAAGATATGATGAGATAAGAATTATCGTAGATAAGATTTATTAAGATAAAATCTAATTTTAAAATAAATTTTATCTTATTCCTATCTTCCTATCCCTTAGAAGCTACTGGACTTCTATAAATTGGGGTGGGGACTTGATAAATGGGGATGATCGTAAGAAGGTTTGGGAGGTAAAGTGGCGCAAGGAGAAAATTTATTCTCTTCAAAAGGCAAGTGGGATTTTATTTGGAAATTGATTTTAGTTCAATAATTATGTTATTTGCATGGGAACTATTCTTATACAATTGTTATGTATAAAGCATTATATTATATAATTTTTAGGCTATATTTGACATAATTAAATTTTATAATCCTAAGTTTTTAGGATATAAAATTTTGCAGGTAAATATGTCAAATTTTATGCTTAAAAATTATGTATTGAGATTTTTGAATTTTTTTTATGCATTTTATTATTATAAATGCATTGCTGTGTAATAAATATATGAATATTAAAATTATATATTAATGATGTTGGTTAACTATAATATATGTAATAATGCTCATGTATAATATGATATGCATAAAAAATCAAATTATATAAGCAAGTTTGATTTTTACGGACATCCGAAAAGAAAAGAATTTCGACCGGCGTCTTGGAACGGAAGAAGTTCCGTCAGAAAGGATGGAACGGAAGAAATTCCGTCAGAGAGAAAAATTGTTCGGATAATAAGAATCCTTCTTTTTGCAACGAAATTTTTTTGTTGCTTTTGATAGTTTTTTTTATATATTTAATCATTTTAATGCTTCTGATGTCCAGGGAATTTTGGAAAATTGATATGTGGGTCATTACAGAAATAAGGGCTAAGTAAAATAAGCCCTTATGAGCCCCACATGTAGTAAAGGCTACGATGATATGGCTTAATGTGGGCCGTTCATTCCATTTGATTGTGATTTATTCATTTGAACTCCGATTTGAATGATCAAATAGTCCATTTCTATGTTTTTGATGCTTCTGGACTCAATGGAAGGGTTTGATTTTGCATTTGAGGCCTAATTTTTAAGATATTAAATTAAATGATTATTTTATCATTTAATTAAGTTATAAATGGGTCATTATCCATTTTCAAATAATTTTCTACTTGCTAGTCATGTTGAGACTAACCCATTATTTTTACAGGTGTACCAAATCAAGTGGAACACTAGCGTTTTGAGATTTACAAGAAGATTTTCAAGAATAATTATTTCTATTTATTTATTTTAAAGGCATGTATTGAGAATGATAGACTTGTAAATTTTTTTTTTTATGCCTTGATGTAATAATGGGAACATGACTAGTGGAAGTGGAATTTTTGAAATTTTTATGAAATTATTATAATTAATTTTGCCATAAATGTGTGATTGATCTTGGGAAATTGCATTAAATACACGGCCCGGAATCACTTTTCTGGACCGGTATGTTACAGATGGTATCAGAGCAATCACACATATAAAATATGGCTTATTAATTTTTATAATAAATTTTTTTTTTAAAAAAAATTTGAAATGAATTTACAAATCTAACCCTATGTTTTCTTTTTGAGTCCAGAAAATGGTCAGTTCGGGTGCATCGGTTTACCCTACACCTAAAAACCAAGGAAAGACTCTCCCTACTACCCAAGAAAGGTTAAGTGCCCTAGAAAAACAGGTTCTAACCTGGAGAAAGGAATCCTATTTACAGTACCAAGCCCTAAATAAAAAGCTGGATAGGATTCTAGAGGCTGTGGATGCTGCCACCCCACCTATACCTGTTAAACCTCGGGTTAGAAATCTAAACAGGGAGAAGGGTAAGAAACCAGTAACCCAATTAATGACTGACCCAGAAATTGAGCTAGATAATGAAACCTTGGCTGATAAAAGTAAAAGGCTGCGTACCCAAAAACCCATAGAGGATGAGAAGCCTAAGAAAAGAAAAGCTGAAACTCAGGCTGTACCCCTACCTCGGATGGCTGAAACCCTAAAACAGGATGGTCCTTCAACTTTAAGGAAACCTTCTATACGGACTAAGGTTGCTGTTACAAAGCCTAAGATAACACCTATTAACATGCCTAAAGCTATGGATGAGTTTGAAGCTGCTAATGTACCCAAGGCTGTGGATGTGCCCAAGGCAGTGAATGTACCCAAGGCTGTGGATGTGCCCAAAGAGGTGGATGTACCTAAGGCTGCTGATATACCTAAGGCTATGGGTGAGTTCCTTGCTATACCCAAGCCAAAGGTAACGGTTGAACCTAGTCAAAAGCTACAGAAGGAAGTTTCCCCTGTTCAAGGACCCAGCCTAGATCCTGTATGTACTGAGGTAGAGACCCAGGAAATACCTTCCAAGGCTACTCACAAGTTATCCTCTATGCGGCCACAGGGTCAAGACGTGCAGACTAGAATCGATTCTAAGGAAGCCTACACCAGAAAGGAACCAAGGACTTTTTATAACCAACGACCCATTTTAACCGAGTTGGTGTGTTATTTTTGTGGTACCAATGGACATACAGCTAAGGCATGTCCATATGGTAGTCGAGTTTGTTTCTTATGTCATTCCTCTGATCACCTCAAGGAAAATTGTCCTTTTAGCAAATATGCAAATTAGGTTGTAATATATTTTTTTTAAATAAAAAGTTACGATTGTTCCTGTTTGCTTAAGAATATTTATTGAGACCATATTTCTCTTCTATGCCAGAATGGAAAGTAATTCCGATGATCTGAATGCCCAACCTGGTCACCCAGAGCAATATCCTAGTAAAAAGCCACGAAAGAAGCAGGATAAGGACCAACCAGAAGCTGAGCCTAGAAAAAGGCCCAGTAGAAGGAAGGATAAAGCTCTAGTTGAATCTCCGACCAGAACTAACATGCTTGAGCAGCGTCTGAATGAATAAGAGAAAACCTTTGCAGTGTTTCAGACAGAGGCTTTTCGTCAGTGGGAACGGATGCAAGCACAACTAGAACAGATTGTTCAACAGCAATCATCAGCAGTGCTAAGAAACCAAGAGCACCGTCACCACGGGCATGATGAACATCAGTCGACTGCCAGTATGTATGGGAGTCAGAGAGAAGGGCCAGATCAAAACCCTGATGCTCGGGTTTTAGAGGGAAGATCGGAATTTGGTAGGCATGAAGAAGTAGATGTCTCAAACCAGGCAAACAGAGGAGCTAGTGATAAAGCTCAAGGAACAGTTGTAGAAAGTCTGAGTATTGCAACCACGGTTTGTCCCGAACAGCGAGAAATGGATCGGCGAAATGCTGATGCATTCCATCGTCAAAAACCCCCATCCTTTGCCGGTGGTGATTGTTTAGCTGCCGAGCATTGGATCAAGGCGATGGAAAAGATTTTTGACTTTCTGGGTTGTGACGACCGACAGAAAGTTTTATTTGCTCCGTTCAAGCTAAGTGGAGAGGCCTATCGATGGTGGAAGACACAACAACGTGTCTTCAATAGTAGAAAAGAAAATGTAACTTGGGATAAATTTAAGGAATCCTTTTTCGCCAAATTCTTTCCATCTTCTGTTAAAATTTTGAAGGCCCGAGAGTTTGCTGAATTGAAGCAAGGCACTATGACGATGGCCGAGTATGAAACAAAGTTCAACTCTCTGCTTCGGTTTGCTCCAAGCTCAGAATGGGAAGAATATAGTCGGATCCGCAAGTTTGAGGATGGTCTTGCTGAGAGTATACACGGTCGAGTAATACTTTGCTGCAATAAAACCTATGGTGATGCAGTTGACAATGCTCTCTTAGTTGAGAGTGATACCGCTGAACTTGATTGGCGTTACCTGATAAGGGAACGATCACCAGTAAAAGATCATTCAGGAAAGAAGCAGATCGGACAGTCTTCTTCGGGGCAAACTAAAGTTGAGGGAAGTGGAAAGAATGGAGGATTTCAAAAGAAGAAAAAAGTCCCTAAGTGCAACAGATGCGGAAAGTTTCATACCGGACTTTGCAAATATTTCAAGTGCGGAAAGACTGGTCATCGACCATCAAATTGTGTCGTCGGTTTCGTATGCTACAACTGCGGAAAACCTGGTCACATCATTAAGGATTGTCCAATAGCAAGAAATGTCGGACAACCACAACAGTAGGGGCAGAATCGTCCAGTTGGTAGACCAGCGGGACAACAGTACCAAGGTGGTGGTGGACGACAGCCAGTTTTACCAGCTCAAGCACAAATCCGTGCCCTAATACCTGAGCAAACCCAAGCACCAGCGGAGACAGTGGCAGGTATTATTCAAATCTGTGGTATTTTTGCTCGAGTATTATTTGACACAGGTGCGGATAGTTCTTTTATATCCGAAGAGTTCGTGCAAGAGCATAAATTGAAAGTCACTGAGTTAACTTGGGATGTTCGAGTCACATCGCCTGTTGGGGGTAGTTTATTGATTAGACATGCTTGTATGGCTTGTACCCTAGAAATTGAAAGTTTGACCATCCCAGTAGATCTTTTAATCCTACCTATGAAAGATTTAGATGTCATTTTGGGAATGAATTGGCTAACTGAGTGGGTACATGGAATTTACCCTCGTGAGCGTCGTGTAAGCTTAAGAGGATCCGATAAACAAAGCATTGATTTCAAGGGAAGTCAATTGGTAGTGCCCCACCTCATATCAGCTTTTCAAGTTAGAAAACTTATTAGAAAAGGTTGGCAAGGATGTCTTGTTTCAGTTCTAGCAATAGAAGATAAAGAGGTTAAGTTGGAAGACATTCCGATTGTTCATGAATTTCCGGATGTGTTTCCAAAAGAGTTGCCGGGAGTACCTCCAGAAAGAGAAATTGATTTCATCATAGAATTGATGCCCAGTACTACTCCAATTTCAAAAGCTCCTTATCGAATGACTCCTGTAGAATTGAAAGAATTAAAGATACAGTTGCAAGAGCTTCTCGATTTAGGATTTATTCGACCTAGTAAGTCACCTTGGGGAGCACCTGTGCTTTTTGTAAAGAAGAAAGATGGCAGTATGAGGCTGTGCATCGATTACAGAGAGCTTAATAAGGTAACAATAAAGAACAAATATCCACTTCCCCGAGTTGATGATCTCTTTGATCAACTGCAAGGTGCATCGGTCTTCTCCAAAATAGATCTACGGTCAGGATATCATCAATTGAAAGTTCATGATGAAGATATATCTAAGACAGCTTTTAGAACCCGGTATGGTCATTATGAATTTTTAGTGATGCCATTCGGAGTAACCAATGCCCCGGCAGCATTTATGGACCTTATGAATAGGGTATTTCGATAGTTCTTAGACAAGTGTGTGGTGGTATTTATTGATAATATTCTAGTGTATTCCAAAGGAGAGGCAGAACATGTTGGTCATCTAAGAGAAGTACTACAGACCCTAAGAGAACACAAGTTGTATGCCAAACTAAAGAAATGTGAGTTTTGGATGGATAGTGTGACATTCTTAGGTCATGTAGTTAGCAGTGATGGTGTATCAGTAGACCCAAAGAAGATAGAAGCTATAACCAATTGGGGTAGACCGACTACTGTAACAGAGGTTAGAAGTTTTCTGGGTATGGCAGGGTATTATCGTAAATTCGTGGAAAATTTCTTAAGCATTGTAGTACCACTCACCAGGTTAACCCACAAAAATACTAAATTTATCTGGTCAGATGCTTGTGAGAAAAGTTTCAAAGAATTGAAGAGTCGCTTAACTTCAGCGCCGATTTTAGCCTTGCCGATCACTGGCGAAAACTATGTGGTGTACAGTGATGCATCTAGGAAAGGTCTCGGTTGTGTACTTATGCAGCAAGGTAGGGTAATTGCCTATGCATCTAGGCAGTTAAGACCCTATGAACAAAATTACTCTACCCATGACTGGAATTAGCTGCAGTGGTGTTTGCTTTAAAAATATGGCGGCACTACTTGTATGGTGAGAAAACCGAAATCTTTACAGACCATAAGAGCCTGAAATATATTTTCTCTCAAAAAGAGTTGAACCTCCGACAGAGAAGATGGTTGGAGTTACTAAAAGACTATGACATTAGTATTCAATATCACCCCGGTAAAGCAAATGTGGTAGCTGATGCTCTAAGTCGTAAATTCTATACTGCAGTTTGGATTACTCAACAATTGCCTCTAATAAGGGAAATTCAATCATTGCAGTTAGAAGTGGTAACTCCACGAGAAATTCGAAGAATAAGTGCTTTACAAATTCAGTCAACACTGATTGATCGGATAAAGCAAGCTCAGAAACAAGATAAACTTATTCTCCGTGTTTTAGAGAAGTTAAAGAATGGAGATCCCTCGGATTTCAGTTGCAGTCTTGATGGCACATTACTTTTCCAGGGAAGGTTAGTTGTACCCAGAGATGATAAGCTACGACGAGAAATTTTAGAGGAAGCTCATCAGTCTAAATTTTCTGTGCACCCTGGTAGTACCAAGATGTACAAAGATTTGAGACAAAGTTTCTGGTGGAAAAGGCTGCGTGTCGAGTGTGCCAAATTTGTGTCTCAGTGCTTAGTATGTCAGCAGGTCAAAGCTGAACGAAAAAGACAAGCCGGATTGTTGCAACCTTTAGAAATACCAGAGTGGAAATGAGAGCATATTACCATGGACTTTGTGACGGCTCTCCCTAGGACACAAGCTCGTTATGATGCTGCATGGGTAGTGGTGGACAGACTTACTAAATCTGCTCACTTCTTGCCCTATCGCATGACCTTTAGAATGGATCAAATGGCAGATCTGTACCTGCGGGAGATTGTTCGTTTACATGGTGTCCCTGTTTCTATTGTGTCAGACAGAGATCGACGGTTTATTTCTGATTTCTGGCAAAAATTACAGAAATGTATGGGAACAGAGTTGCGGTTAAGCACCGCATATCACCCGCAGACGGATGGTCAGTCTGAAAGAACTATTCAAATTTTAGAAGATTTATTAAGAGCTTGTGCCTTAGATTTTCCTGGTTCATGGGATGAACATTTATCTTTGGTTGAATTTGCCTATAACAATAGTTATCAGGCTAGTATTGGTATGGCTCCGTTTGAAGCTCTGTATGGAAAAAGGTATCGAACGCCTGTCTATTGGGAAGAAATTGGTACGCGACAACTTTTAGCTCCAGCCTTGGTTCAGGAAGCTGCTGATGTGGTTCGAATTATTAGACGACGATTAGAAGCAGCGCAAGATCGCCAGAAAAAGTATGCTGATGGTAGACGAAGAGACCTACAATTTACAGTAGGCGAGTTAGTCTTTTTAAAAGTCTCTCCCACTAAAGGTGTGACTCGTTTCGGAGTAAAAGGCAAATTATCTCCTCGATATATTGGACCTTTTGAGATATTGGAAATTATAGGCGGTGTTGCCTATCGGCTAGCATTGCCTCCTTCGCTAGCAAATGTTCATAATGTCTTCCATATCTCACAATTAAGAAAATATGTAGCCGATTCAACGCATATTTTGTCAACCGAACAATATGAGATCGAGGAAGATTTAACTCATCCGGAATGTCCTGTTCGAATCTTGGATAGTCGCGAGAAGCAGTTAAAGAGGAGAACAATTCGGCATGTTCTAGTACAATGGAGCAACCATGGTGAGCGCGAAGCAACGTGGGAGCTGGAGGACGATATTCGTAGAATCTGCCCCGAATTGTTCCAAAATCTATCATGACTATTGCAAGTTTCGAGGACGAAATTTTATAAGGTGGGGAGAATGTAAAATATTGAAAATAATAACAATTAGTTTTTGCATTTTTGCCTCTCCAGACATGTGGGCCCCACGGAATAAGATAGGATGAGATAAGAACTCTCCTAGATAGGGTAGTTAAGATAGAATTTAATTTTGAAACAAATTATCTCCATGGGATAAGATATGATGAGATAAGAATTATCGGAGATAAGATTTATTAAGATAAAATCTAATTTTAAAATAAATTTTATCTTATTCCTATCTTCCTATCCCTTAGAAGCTACTGGACTTCTATAAATTGGGGTGGGGACTTGATAAATGGGGATGATCGTAAGAAGGTTTGGGAGGTAAAGTGGCGCAAGGAGAAAATTTATTCTCTTCAAAAGGCAAGTGGGATTTTATTTGGAAATTGATTTTAGTTCAATAATTATGTTATTTGCATGGGAACTATTCTTATACAATTGTTATGTATAAAGCATTATATTATATAATTTTTAGGCTATATTTGACATAATTAAATTTTATAATCCTAAGTTTTTAGGATATAAAATTTTGCAGGTAAATATGTCAAATTTTATGCTTAAAAATTATGTATTGAGATTTTTGAATTTTTTTTATGCATTTTATTATTATAAATGCATTGCTGTGTAATAAATATATGAATATTAAAATTATATATTAATGATGTTGGTTAACTATAATATATGTAATAATGCTCATGTATAATATGATATGCATAAAAAATCAAATTATATAAGCAAGTTTGATTTTTACGGACATCCGAAAAGAAAAGAATTTCGACCGGCGTCTTGGAACGGAAGAAGTTCCGTCAGAAAGGATGGAACGGAAGAAATTCCGTCAGAGAGAAAAATTGCTCGGATAATAAGAATCCTTCTTTTTGCAACGAAATTTTTTTGTTGCTTTTGATAGTTTTTTTTATATATTTAATCATTTTAATGCTTCTGATGTCCAGGGAATTTTGGAAAATTGATATGTGGGTCATTACAGAAATAAGGGCTAAGTAAAATAAGCCCTTATGAGCCCCACATGTAGTAAAGGCTACGATGATATGGCTTAATGTGGGCCGTTCATTCCATTTGATTGTGATTTATTCATTTGAACTCCGATTTGAATGATCAAATAGTCCATTTCTATGTTTTTGATACTTCTGGACTCAATGGAAGGGTTTGATTTTGCATTTGAGGCCTAATTTTTAAGATATTAAATCAAATAATTATTTTATCATTTAATTAAGTTATAAATGGGTCATTATCCATTTTCAAATAATTTTCTACTTGCTAGTCATGTTGAGACTAACCCATTATTTTTACAGGTGTACCAAATCAAGTGGAACACTAGCGTTTTGAGATTTACAAGAAGATTTTCAAGAATAATTATTTCTATTTATTTATTTTAAAGGCATGTATTGAGAATGATAGACTTGTAAATTTTTTTTTTATGCCTTGATGTAATAATGGGAACATGACTAGTGGAAGTGGAATTTTTGAAATTTTTATGAAATTATTATAATTAATTTTGCCATAAATGTGTGATTGATCTTGGGAAATTGCATTAAATACACGGCCCGGAATCACTTTTCTGGACCGGTATGTTACAGTAGAGAAGTAGAGATGCAACTCGGGTTCATAAAACTTGAGTTTGCCTCAACCCTAATGCTAACCTTATTTCTAAAACTTCAAACCTAACCCTAATCCTATCTCTATTTATAAACTTAAACTTTAATCCTATTTTTGAAATTCAAGCTCGGGTTGAGTTTCGAGCTAGAATTTGGGTTGAAATTATTCTATATATTTGTTATCTATCTTATACTTATTCAAATTTAAATCTATCATTAAAAAAATAAAAAATGATGATTTCCATTTTCAAGCAAAAATTCAAGAGTACTTAAGAATGTAAAAAAGAAAAATCTCATTTAAACATTCTCTTTATATTAAGTAGACTAGTAATTATTTCTCAAAAAAGATAGTAAATAAGTATCCTTTTTTGGAAAATGAAAAGGTATATTATTTTCCTATTATGTAATTTAATATTAATATCATAACCATATACGTGAACATTACTATCTAATTATAAGAAAAACCTTATAATGTCAATTATAATAAAAAATATTCAACAATCATAATTTAAGTTAAATAAGATTACAACAAATTTATTTCATTCTTTTTGTCTTGAAACTATCACCAAACCAAACTCTTTTTTCCTAAAAGAAAATATAAAAATATTATATTATATAATTGAACTTAAGAAAGAATAAAATTTATATATGGTATAAAATAAATATAATTATGAGGGAAATGGAACTAGATTTATATGAAATATAAAATAAATATAAAATATGTGTTATATATAATTTGGGCTCGGGTTCAGGTTAATGCAGGACCAAATTCTTTTCAATTTGGGTTCGGATTGAACCCAAAAAATTGGCCTTGGGTTCAACATTGGGCAGTTTGAATACTGCTCCAAATCGGGTTCAATGAGCCAAGTTTGGGTTGAGCCCGACCCAAGTTGCACACCTACAGAGAAGTAAGAATACTTATGCTCTCCCTACCAAATAAGTGTTGGTCTCGAGTGTATGGCAACAACTCAAGAGGGGAGGGGTGAATTGGGTATTTTAAAATTTTACTCAAGTAGAAACTTTCCTCCCGTTTAGTTTAATCCCCTTAACGAAACAAGCAGAGAATATGAAGAGAAATAAAGCAATAAAAGTAGATAAGCAAGCCACAGCAGTAGACACAAGTTTTATAGTGGTTCAGGCAACCTTCCCTACTCCACTCTTCCAAGCTCACACCCGTTGTGACTTGGGTTCCATTATTGGATTGTCAAATACAACTAGAGTAGCAGCTCTCTTCTAGATTTCAGCTCTAGGGGGCTTGCATAATCACGACACAAGTAAATGACGAGTCACACTCAAATTATAACACTACTTTGCTTTCACTTGGTTCCGATTTCCAATATCAAACCAAGTGTCAAATACGAGTAATGAATCAAACAAAGAAAACTACACTTTACAAGTTTGTGTAGGCAGATTTCAGCTCATGGAAGAACTTATTAAGAGAATGAAATGATCAGCAATGTCGCTTTCAGCAAGTTGGAGCAAAGTTCTTCACTTGAAGTTGGTGTAGATCACTTAATGCTTAGAAGGGGTGGAAGGTGAACACGATGAATACTTCTCTAACCTCTAGCATGTTCTCTTGACTGCTCTTTTATAATGGTGGAGTAAATTCGAACGTTTGGTGGTAGGTGACATGCATTTAATGAGCCAACGTTCAAATTTTGATAGCAACCTGTTGCGAACTAAGTCGCATGTGGAGTCGACTTCGAATGCAATTTCACCTAAGTCACAGACTGGAGTCGACTTCGGTTGTGACTTCGGTCCCCAGCATGACTTCAAGTTCCATTTTAGGTCAACTTGGTCTTGGACCTGACCTAAGTCGCAGCTGAAGTCGACTTTAGGTGCGACTTCATCATCTGTATGCATAAAATTAGAACTTGGATTCTTTTGAAAGTGAACCTTGATGCTTCTTACTCATTTCATATCTTGTTCTTCCAATGATACCCTTGATCTTTAGTGCTTGGTTTTGGAACTTGACATGTTCATCTTATTTTGAGAACTTTATCTTCGTGGCCTTTATGTAAAAATGATTTGCCTTCCTTGAGTTTGAAATCCAAAGATGTAGTTAATGATCTTTCCTTGAATAATATGCCATCTTGAATGATTCTGTCATGAATATTTGCTTGTGTGGACTGTCTTGGTCTTCAACTTAACTCAAGTCGGATGCTTGGGTCGACTTGAGGTTCAACTTCACTCAAGTCGCATTGTGGAGTCGACTTGGGAATGCGACTTCAACCAAGTCGCAGGTGGAGTCGGCTTCGACTGCGACTACACTTGTCTCCTAGATAAAATTCAACGCTTGAAGGAATTGATTTCCTGAAGTTGATAGTGGAGTCGACTTGGGTCTGTGACTTCACCTAAGTCGCAGGTGGAGTCAATTTCGATTGCGACTTCACCTGCCCTTGTACCCAAATTCAGCGCTGGAAGGTTTTTGTCATTTGAAGTCGGTCTTGAGGTCGACTTGGGTATCGACTTCGCTCAAGTCAATGGCTAAGTCGACTTGGCCTTGCGACTTGGTCTGCTATGTTCTGAAATCTAAGTTTTTATCCTTTAACTAAGTTTAACAAACCACATTAGTACCCAAAATATTTTCAAATTGAGTTGTTAATCATCAAAACATGGATTGTGCTTAATTTGCCTTTGATTCCAACAATAAGGATGACACTTCTTAACTGCTAAAACAACTATAATTACTTCCCGTCCATAGATAGATTTTTCATGGTAGCTTAGATACAAAGCCTTGCTGTAATACGCTATCGACTCTTCATCTCGCATTTAGATGGCCCCTACTCTAGAACTGGAAGCATCACACTCCACTACAAACTCCTTGTTGAATTCAGGTAGTTGTAAAACTGGGGGAGAAATAAGGGTGTTAAGAAAGCATTCACAAGAGAAAAAAGAGAAGATTTATGTGGTTCAGTTTGACCTACTCCACGGAGGTAAATCATATTCAATCATGCTATTAGAGTTACCGAGTTCGACTATTTATGATTGTTTACATAACTTTACATAATTGCATAATACATCAACTTGCTAAATTTGCAAGATGCGTCTATTTTGTCAACACTCTCCCTCAAGTTGGTGAGTAAATATCTACGAAATCTATTTTCTCCAGTATCTATTCAAAGTGTCTTCTTGGCAATGCTTTTGTGAAGATATTTGCAAGTTGATCAAAGCTTCTTATATATGGAGTTTCAATGATCCTTGGTTGAACTTTATTTTGAACATAATGACAATTGACTCCTATAAGTTTGGTTCTTTCATGAAAAATTGGATTTGATGATATGTGTATTGGTGCTTGATTATCACAAAATAATTTCATTAGTTTTTGCGTGTTGAAGCTCAGTTCCTATAAAACAGATTTCAGCCAAATTAGTTCACTGGTTGTAGAAGCCATCACCTTATACTTTGCCTCAATACTTGATTTTGCCACAACACTTTGCTTTTTGCTTTTTCATGTTATAAAATTTCCACCAATAAAGGTACAATATCCCATGGTTGATTTTTTATCTTCTAGATTTCCTGCCGAATTTGCATTTGTATATCTAATAATTTACATATGAAGGGAAACATTAGTATGACCATATGGTTTCATCCATATTTCTTTACCCTAATAGGATTTCAAATAACAAAGATTGCGATCCACCATTTTCGCATGTTCTGTAGTAGAAGAATGCATAAACTAATATAGTCTAATAACGTAATTTATATCAGTTTCTCCACAAGTCTCTGAAACCTCCTAAAATTTTCCGAATGCGCACTTGCATTGATAAATTTTGCAGTATAATCTATCGGAGTATTGACGGGTTTGTCCCTAGTTTTTCAATTTTCTTCGAAAGATCTAGAGTATATTTTCTTTGACACGTAAGAATATACTTTTCTTAAAGTAAGTAATTTCAATTCCCGAAAAATATTTAAGCTTACCCAAATCCTTCATGTCGAATTTTTTGCTGAAATATCTTTTGAGATACGAAATTCTAGCATTGTCATTCCCAGTAATAATTATGTCATTAACATAAATTATGACAACTACAATTTCAAGATTACTTTTTTTCACATATATTGAAGAATCTGAAGTACATTTGACATAACCAAACTCAATAAATGCAATTCTGAGTTTATTATACCATGCTCTGGGAGACTGCTTCAAACCATATATCGCTTTATTTAGTTTGCATACTAAATGATTTTTTTCTAGCTTGTGTCCAGGAGGAAGCTTCATATACTCCTCTTCTTCTAGATCTCCTTGCAAAAAAATATTTTCGAAGTCCATTTGAAATAAAAACCATCCATGGTTTATAGCTATAGATATTAGAATTCTGATTGTATTATCTTAGCCGCTGGTGCAAAAGTACCTTCATAGTCAATGCCATATATTTAAGTAAATCATTTAGCTACAGGTTTGGTTTTATGCCTTTCTATAAATCCATCCTCTTTATATTTAATACTATATACACATTTATTATCCTCTTTATATTTAATTCTATGTACCCATTTACTACCCATTGGCCGTTTTTCTTTTGGGAGTTCCACAATATTCCATGTATGATTTTTATCAAGGCTTTAAGTTCTTCTTCCATAGTAATTTTTCATTTTGACATATTAATAGCTTCTTGAAAAATGTGTCGCATCCTTATGAGAATCAATGCTAGATAAAAAGGCAGTGAGTGATCGAAATACTAGCATAACATATATAATCTTGAATAGAAATTACGGCAGCATGATAAGTATAAAAATCTTACAATCTTGAACATGGTCTTGAAATTTGTGAAGGCCTACGAGGAAGGGCCACAAGGTATTCAGGAGACTCTTCTTCTCTCACTCATTTTGATGACTCTTTTGCAAGACTTCTATTGACTATTAATGACATTGGCCTATGGACAAATTCCTTTTGAAGATTCTCCCCCTAAATTTAACCCCATGGTTGGAAAAAAGGTTGATTCTTAACAAATGAAACATTTTTAAAGATAAATAATTTTTGATATCTAGGAGATAACATTTGTGTCCTTTTTGAGTAGGAGAGTAACCAAGAAAGATACATCTTTTTGCATGAGAGTCAAGTTTGCCACTATTTTGAATGTGTACATAACAGAGACAACCAAAGACACGAAGGTCACAAACATCAGGTTTTCTTCCTCACAAAATTTCTAGAGGGTTTGGAATTTTAATATACGGCTCGGCAAGCGATTAATAAGGTAGCAACTAGTGAGAACAATATCATACCAATAAAGTTTGGGAACATACATTTGAAATAACAAGACTCTAGTTACTTCTGGTATATGTCTATTTTTTCTTTCAGTAATTCTATTTTGTTGGGGTGTACCGACACATGAGGTTTGATGAACAATTCCATGGTTGAAAGATCAGAAGAAAGGGAGTGATTGACATACTTAGTGCCATTATCAGTTCTCAGTACCTTTAGTGGAAGACCAAATTATATTAATGTTATAAAAGTCTTGAAAAACATGTAAAACATCAGTTTTAGATTTCAACAAATATCCACGTTGAGCGAGACTTGTTATCAATAAATGTAACAAATATTGTAACCCTCTCGAGAGTTAATTGGAGCAGGTCTCTAAACATCTAAATAAATTAATTCAAAAAAATTATTGAAAAAATTGAAATTTTTTGGGAATGACAGTCTATGCTATTTGGAAAAATGACAAGCTTTACATTTATTGACTGAAATAGACAAATCAAAAGTATATAATATTTGATTAGATGGATGTCCCAATCTCTGATGTCATAGTACTAAGAGATTAACATTTTTCTTTCCAATAAGCGCCTTTTGTGAATCATTCAAGATAAAAAGACCCTGATTAAGTTTTCTTTCACCAATCTTCATCCCCGTGGTCTTGTCTTGAAAAATCACGGAATTAGCAAAGAACAACATTACAATTCAAGTCATTAGTAATTTTGCTGACAGATAACAGGTTGGAAGTTAATGATGGAACGAATAGAACATCTGTAGTGCATCAGAGTAGTTGAGTTTTCCCAATTCCTTGAACAGGAACTTTTTGTCTATTGCAGTAGTGATTAGAGATAATGTAGGTTTTTTGTGAACTTTAGTTAGGTAATTAATATTGTCACTCATATGATCAGTAATACCAGAATCTACTAACCGACCATCTTTATGAGAAGAAAGTAATAAAGCCACACCAGAAGATTGAGCATGTGATGTGGGAGAATCCTGAGCAGATTTAGGAGCATCAGTCATAGTAATCTGTGACATAAGAAGCTGGAGCTCTTTTGTAAGACTTTCGATTGCAGTTTGAGAAGGAGGGGGTGTTAACTTGTGCCGCTATTTTATTATCAGCTTGAGAGGATCTTAAATGAGGATATAAGACCCAACAACGGTCTTTAGCATGCCTTAATTTGTTACGATGATCACAGCATGGACGATTTCCTCTGCCTCATCCTCTTCCTCTTAGAGAACTTGAACCTCTTCCTACATAGTGAGTAGCTCCTTTAAAGTCATATTTAATTGCCACGATATGACTTTCAGTTTCTGTCCTATTTTTTGATTTCATTACTCGTCTTCTCATTTCTTCTGTTTGGATAATTGCACAAACATTAGAGAATGAGAAAAGTGATGAGCTTATTAATATTTGTCTCTTAAAATTTTCGTATTCAGGTTTCAATCCAGCTAATAACTGAAAAGTTCTGCCTTGTTCTTCTTTATGCAAATAATTTTTTATCTTTTCAGCTGGGGGACGGTATTATCTTAGTTCATCCCATCGTTTCTTCATAAACCTCAAATATTTAACAAAAGGTTGTTTGATTGTTGTTCTGCACAGATAATTTGTTTTTGTAATTCAAAGATTCTAGAGATATTATTTTCTTGACGATACACTTCTTTGAGAGAATCCCAAAAGTTTTTTGCATTTTCCGAGTAAGCAAAAATCTCAAACATTTGTGATTCCATTGAATTAAATAATCAGGTCACAACTAGATTATCCATTGCCAACCATTCTTCAAAATTAGAATCTTCTGGTTTAGGAACTGTAATTTTACCAATAATATGCCCAAGCTTTGATTTTCCACTAAGAGCCATTGTAATAGCTTTTGCCTAGGAAAGATAATTTTTTTCATTTAGTAGTGTGGTGGTTAACTTCATACTAGTATCAATGTTGCCCAAGGAAGTAGCCATTTAACAAAGTTGAAAAAATAGTCCCAATATGAATCCGAAATTTGGATACTTATCTTTCAATAGACGATTAGCAGAACTAGATAGACAATTATGGCAATGCAGATTTCCGGCTAAAACAATATGTGCTGCGACGAACCAGGACTCCAATTGTCAGCAAACTAGGTGTGCAAAGCAGACAAACCAGGCTTGGCAGCAGCAGATTTAGCAAGCAGGACATGACAGTAGAAGTAGAGACCATAAAAAATGTTTAGGCCACACAAAACTTGAACCTCGACTTGGAGCTTTTTGGGCAGAATTTTCTGGCTGAATATTTTCAGCTTATGGATGGCTTTGAAATTTTAGACAGAAATTCCAATTAGTGGTGAATTTTGAACCTAAAAACTTATTAGGTGGCTGTTACGCTAAAAAATCCAAAACAACGGCGCACCCAAAACTGCAACTATGGACTAGTAGGCAGTGGTGGAGATCAAGATTTACGTGCTTCGATTTGACTTACTCCACGAAGATAAACCTTATTCAATCATGCTATTAGGGTTACTGAGCTCCACTATTTATAACTGTTTACACAATTTTACATAATTACACAATACACTAACTTGCTAAATTTTGCAAGATGTGCCCATTTTGGGTGTGTTTGGGAATGGATAAAATTTTTGATTAAAAGTTTTTTAGAGTAAAAGTTGTCAAATGATGTGATATAATAAGGGTAATGATGAGGAGTAAAGATGATAAAGTTAAAATAGATAGATTAATTGTATGGGTAGTTGTGTAGAAATGATTGAAAAGTAGGGTAGTTGTATGGGAAAATGTGAAAAAATAATTAAAAATATGATAATTATAGAGAATGAAAAGTTTTAGATTGAAAAGTTTTAAGTTAACATTTTTTTCTTATTGCCAAACACACCCTTTATCAACAAAGGCCCTATTGCAATTGATGAAGGGCACTCTTAGCTTGATTATTCCACTTAAAGTTTCCTTTCTTGAGCAACATAGTTAATGGTGTAGTCATAATTCCATAGTCTTTAATGAATTTTCCGTAGGATCCTCACACACCTAAGAAAGAATACAGTTGCTTCATTGAAGTTGGAATCTTCCACGCTTGGATAGTAGCAATCTTAGTATCATCTGCCTCTAACCCCTTAATTGACACTTATGACCAAGATAATGAATTTGAGCATGGGCAAAGTTGCAAAAAAGACTATTATTCTAAAATCAAGAATACAACTTCCAAGTGGTGTTTATGCTCATCCCAATTGCTGCTATATTCTAATATATCAAAGAAACCAAAACAAACCTTCTGAGATGCGGCGGAAGCACCTTGTTCATTAGTGATTGGAGCATTAGTTAAGCCGAAGGGCATGACCAGAAACTTAAACTGTCCATAATGAGTTCAAAATGCAGTCTCGAGGACATTTGCTTCATTCATGAGATCCTAATGGTATCCAGATTTTAAATCAAGCGTTGAGAATATAACTGCTCCCCTCAATTCATCGAATAACTCATCAATGATTGGTATGGAAATTTATCTTTCACAGTAATGACATTTAAGGCCCTATGATCCACACACGTTCACCATGTTTCATTCTTTTTTTCAATAAGCAAAACTGGTGTAGAGAAGGTGCTAGTACTCTCCCTGATCAGCTCTTTGTTTAAAAGTTCTTATACCTATCTCTTTATTTCATTTTTCTATACAAACGGGTACTTATAGGGCCTATCAGCTGCAGGAAGAGATCCTGACATCAATTGAAAAGAATGGTGTAACACACGGTTTGGAGGGAGGCCCGTAGCAAGAGAAAACACCTGGCCAAACTACTGTAGTAATGTTTGTAACTCTTGCTCTCCATGCTACCATATTTCCCATTTGAAGCCCATCACTGTCACCTTAAATCATACACAATTGTAATTTCTCTTGTTGCTCTTCAACAGTCTTGAATAAGAAATTTCAGCTAACTGCCCTTCTCTAATCCCATGGAGTATTACTTGTTTCCCGTTGTGTTCAAAGGTCATAGAGTGTTGTTTTTAGTTACTCATTATGTTTTCTAAACCTACCAACCATTGAATTTTTCGATACTACATCTGTTCCTTTAATTCCAAAAGATAAAATTCCACTCTTCCAATGAAATCTTGAAACTCAACCAACACTTGATTACAAACTCCTGCACTTGTGAGCTTATTCCCATTAGCTGTGAGCATTATAAACCGACTCCCCTTCATAACTGTCAGTCCATGTCTTTCCACCCAATCTCTATCGATGAAATTATTTGTGCTTCCACTATCAATTAACAACAACAATTGCCACCCATTTATTTCTCGAAGGACCTTCATTGATTGGAACTCTTGTAAGAGCGTGCATTGATATCTTCATCGGTTTTGCAGCCTCTGTTGTTTTTTCCATGCTTTGTCTTCCACATCCTCCTAAATAATCATGTTGATTTGTTTGTTGGGGCAAAATGGCTACATGTGCACTTGTCATCATAAGTGAAGCAAAACCCCTTATCCCTCATCTTGCAATTCTTCCCTTGAAACCTCCTGCCCCCTGTTTTGCTATTACCCAGCTTATTATTTTCACCAGTTGACACCCTTGAATTCTGTGAAACTCATTCCACTTAATTGCTCTCTATACCATATTTGAATCTTATCCCTCTTCTTGTCCCATTGCGAGCAATCCCTATTGCTGATCTCAAAAAGTTAGGATCATATAATTCCAATGCCCGCAAATCTCCGTTCGACCATTGCCAAAAAATTGTCTTTACAAAGTTTTCCCTAAATGACTTGGGGTGGGTTTCCCCACCAGGACTGGTGGTCCGACGAAGAGAGCAATGATCAGATCGGCAAGGGAATGAGCAACCTCATTTCCTTGCCGGAATACATGATGTATGGAGAAGAACACATTCTCATTGAGAATTGACCTGATATGCTCAATGATAAAGCCCACCGGCGCAGAGATATGTGTCTCATTAGCCAGATAGTTGCAAAGGGTGAGAGAATCAGTTTCAAAAAAACCCCGATTAACATGAATCTGGAGAGCCCATTTAATCCCAAGCAAAAAAGCCGTTGCTTCCATCAGTAGAGGATCCACCACACCCAACCTTCTCCACCCAGATGCAGCGATAAAAGAACCCATTGAATCTCTTATAACCGCGGCACATCCATGAACTCCCAGGTCCCTTTGGCTTCAAGCATCAACGTTGATCTTAACAAAACCTGGTGGCGGTTTGGACCAACGAGGAATCAAGGATCTTTCTAATGCCCCCGACAGAATGAGTAATTTTGCATTTTTATGTTGAGCAAGAAACTCCACACACCAATTCAATGTGTCCGAGAAATACGGCTTGGTTCCCTCTTCCCTGAGTTTATTTCGCATAAACCAAGTCCTCCAACAGCACAAGATGAAAAGGGAAAGATCCTCAAACCTATTACCTTTCACTAACATTTCGAATATCTCCTGAACCGTCGCCACCTGATAGTCAACCTTTGCAGCCCTCCTGCATATCCCCCGTGTAGTAGTGCATCTTAAGAACAAGTGATTCATATCTTCTATTCCATTCTTACAGAAGAGACATTTCGGGTCCACCTCAATGCCCCTACGAGTAAGATTTTGCAGCATGGGAAGGGCATTAATGAGGAGTCTCCATCCAAAGACAATTACTTTTGATGGGAGTTTCAGCCGCCACAGTGCTTTGAAGGTATCAAAAAGGGCCGGGACCACGTCCCCCGAAGACATAAGTCTATATGCCGATTTGACAGTATAACAACCCGTCGGTTCATGCCTCCAAAACACACAATCCTCAACTCCCCAACCCCTTTCACATCGAGAGGGATTAGGGATAGAGGATATCCTTTCATCAAAAAAAAAAAACTCCATTCGACCCTCTTATAAAACAATTTCTCAATTGGCCCCCTTGGCCAATCTATAGTTTTGAAAAACAACTATATTGGATCCAATACAGGCATATCGAATTGGTATCGGGCCCCTTCAACACCCTATACGCACTTAACTCAGGCTAAGGGGTTTTGTGCTGTACTGGGCTTATCAGGTCTTTCGTATCAAACAACATATCTACGCTGTGATTCTCATTTTCTCCACATAAACTATTCTATTTTGCATTTCCCACTCTCAGAAGCTAGGTATATAATTTTCGACCATAACTATGCAAAAATCAAATAGAAAACTAGATCTCGGCCGAAAATAATCAGATTTGTGGAAAAGGGCTTTTCTATGGGTTGCAAAAATAGGAATTAAAATACCTCAAAACAACAATTCTTTGCAAAATCATCACTTTAGAAGGAAGAGGAAGCAATTTTGACCATAATGGAGGTGTTAATTTGAACCTAAAATAGGTTATTTTGAGTGTAGTTGCAGATCTAGCAATTGTAAAAGGTAAGATTTTTCATTTAAATACTTTAAAAATGTCATTCTATTATTGTGCTAGACCTACACCTTGCTATATTTTTAAAATTTCTAAAATAAATAATTTCAAAATTTCAGAAATATTAAAGTTTTTTGGTTGCTTCATTTTTTCATCATGGTATAAAAATAACATCTCCGTTTTACTGTTATTTTCACATAATATTTTGATGATAAATATAATTTTTAAAATTTTCAGATTTAAAGTTAAAATATAAACATTTAATGTGTTTTTGATTGCAAGTAATACTCTATTAACTATCCATGCATGTTTTTTGTGCTAGATTTGCAATTTCTACATTTTTAAATTTTTTAAAAAATAAATAATTCTGAAAATTCCAAAATATTAAGTTTTTTACTCTTCATTTTGTATGTTCTATATTTCTATGTTTATGTTATTGATAAATAATGAGTCATGACTTAGCTACCTAAAGTTTGGAACTATGTATTTATATAAATGTTGTTTTTATACATTTTTTTATTCTCTTCATGTTTATTATTTGATTTTAGCATGATATTCCAATTTCTAGTTGTAATATTGGATATAAAAATTATATCAACTGTATTCTTCTGTAAACAACTACTTATAAGAGAAAAGGGACCGATGCACCATCCTATGCATGGGTAAAATGTGAACTAACTGCATATTTTTTCATTTCTTAATTTTCTAAATTTATTACATATTTTTTAGATTTTTTTGTGTTAAAAAAATTTCGTCCGATACTGATACGATACATCTGTATCATGTTGTTTTTGGAGGGGTCCGAACCATGTACCAACCCACAAATCTTGTTATATAGGTCTAGCACTCTATAAACCTGATGATGATGAAGCTTTATCAGCCTGATTCTCTAAGAGAGTGCATTGATCTTTCTAGAAAATCATGCTGGGCATGCCGATTGAATCAGTGCATTAGCGATGATCTGTCCGACTCTACCTTCTTCTCATGCACTTGAAGTTAGATGAAGGTCACCAACCGAGCATTGCTCAAATGGTGACAGTGCCTGATATAAGGCTTTCGGAGGGCGCTGTGGTGGGTTCAGAGCATTGCTCAAATGATCGGAGCGGTGTTGTCTCCTCTAAGATTGATAGGGGCTTGTTGTCTTGTACAAATACCAATAAGAATAATAATAATAATAATAATAATAATTAGGAGAAGATCTCCTCCTCACGTTGTTCAAAGCGCTGCAGATTCTTCTCTATTTGATGGAGGTTCGCCATATCTATATGGTGCATGAATTTAGGTCCAAGACAACTGATCCTATGATACCAAATGAAAGGAATTGGATGAAAATTCCTATTCTTTATTGATTGTAATGAAGATGGATTCAGGATATACAAATCTGAAAGCAAAACTAGCTTCTATTGGTTTGTACATCCCTGTATATGTAACAAAGGGAAAACGAAAAACAAAAGGGGAAACAGGAGAAACTCAAATCAAAATTCTGGCAGTTTGTGTGTAAGAACTAGTGCCATGTAAGCATGCAAGCTCCACCTAAGTGCTAGCTTGTTATTGTTGTCCTATTTATCGCTACCTGAACTCTGCATCGGCCACTTGATTCTACCCGTCCCAGATGATACTTAACCATTGATGGATCCTGTGGGAGTTGCTTAGCAGTTGGTTCCTGTGGGCCTTCCTCAGTAGATGGATCCTGTGAGACATCCTCAAGAGCCCATCATAAGCCTCTTCCCATTTGAAGCCATGCATCACCTCTGAAGGTTGTCCCAAGCATCTCTCTCTCTCTCTCTCTCTCTCCCTCTCTCTCTCTCTCTCTCTCTCTCTCTATATATATATATATATAGACACACACTCTCTCTCTCTCCCCCACTCTATATATGTTCTCATGAAATGCTGCATCTGCATCAACGGCGCTGGCCTCCTTCGCACACTTGTTTGTGCTCTCTGTCCATGGCTATTGTTGGATGGACCAATGGATGAACCCAGGGTCGTAGAGGCAGAGGCAGAGGCAGAGGCACTGGAAGAACCTACCATCGCCAATCGGCGTTTCAAATGAGCGTGGCCTAGTCGCATGCGATGAGGATCCAATTGGCTCCTCACTCAGCGCAGTATCCATATTATCATCATGATCATCTTCTTCTTCGACGCCTTTGTTTTCGGCCTTTGCACCAAACTCGAACTCAAAACTCGCTCGCTCATGTATTCACCTGTTACACATTTACCTCAGAATATCTTATATGGGTCATCATAACTTAGGTGCTCTCGCTTTAGAAATTTCTTAAACTTCTTATTCGTTTACAACTATAGAATAAAATATAATTCAATTAAAAATTATAATAAATAAAAATTAAATATAAATACAAAACTTTGATTCGTTTGTCACTATAAAACGAAATATAATATGAGTAAAAATTATAATCAATAACGAAAAATATAAATATATAGTAACATGTGAAGGTTTATAATGCAACAAGAGAATCTCAAAGATAGGAAGGCCCTGCGAATTTATTTTTTTGAATATTCCAATCTATGCTAATCTTCTTCAGAATCTTATAGTACATATTCGTAATTCACAAATTACTAAAATACCATTGAATTTAAAAAATCTTAAAATGTTTACAAAATTTTTAAAATGTTAAAACTTGATACACGTGTTAAATATATTTTGATTAACAGTTTTATAAAAAAATGTAAAAAAAAATAAAAAATAAAAATTTTTGCACCTGAGTGCAGAGTATCAAGCTTCATTTATAGTTTACTTTACTTTAGCCTACCATAATCAGTGGTATGCAATCACTCCTCTTTTCTCCACTTTGCCATTGCTTTTTTTTTTTTTTTTTTTTCGATTTTGTCAAATCGAAAAAGACCCAAAAAAATGAAAAATGAAACAAACCTCAAAAACTTTTGGCCATGACACAAACCCAATATAATGATAGGGGAAAAATTATGCAAACTAGTAATAGATTGTCGCCGAAAATAGGAGATGAGAAAGATTACATGAACTACCATTAACCTATTTGGACACTTTTCCATTGCAGAAATTCGGTAAAATAATGGAGCTCATTGACAAGGGTATGGAAAGAGAAGGAGGCGAAGACGCGCAGAAGCTAGGATACTTTACTTTTAGCACACAAATAATAGAACAACGGACTGGTTTATGTGGGGAGCTTATGTTGGGCTCGGATCGATCCCTATTGCATCGTTTTGATGGTGGTGCTCATTTCCATCGTCATCAAGCTCCTCACGCTACAACCCTAGCAAGAAGAAATCTTTTCTAGCACTTCTTATTGATGGTTCGACGAGCATGGACTGCAAATTGCAACCCACGATGTCGAGAGAGTGTGATGTTACCTTTGTGCAACAGGAGGAAGCCCTAACAAATCCTTCTCCATTTTTTTTCAGCCTTGGCGCTTCTCTTGACATTCATGCATCTGTCATCCACAGCAGATGGACAATTTTACAAGCTAGAGTGGAGGTCTAAATCCTAATCTTAATCCTTAAAAATACCCTAAAGCATCCAATACAAAAGCGAACCAATATACAATGGTTAAACAACTTATTTGCAATCCCAATTTATGATTTATTTGAAAAGAAAAGAACTCACTTACTTAGGGTGTATGCGGTAATCAAGTAATAAAAAAATATTTTGGCATAAGAGTTTTTGCTATGAAAAAAATGATGTGGTCTGATAAGGGTAACGATGAGGAGTAAAAAGAATAATGTTAAAATAAATAGGTTTATTGTATAAGTAATTATGAAAAATAATAGAAAAGTAGTATAGTTATAAGAAAAAATGTGAAAAATAATTAAAATATATGTTAGTTTTGGAAGATGAAAAGTTTTTTAGTTTGAAAAATTATTGCGTAAACAAACACACTCTTAGAATAAATTTTTCTTCCAAATCTCTTTCAACTCTAGCTTGAAACTTGGAAATCCTTATTACTTGATGTTGGATGAAGATTTTGGAAGTGCTTTGGAAGGGTTTTAAGATGGTTTATAGGGTAAGTGTTGGATGAGAAAGAGAGAGAAAAATCAAAAATTGGAAAGGAAAACGCAGTTGCCCATTAAATGCTCATGAACATTTACACTATCAGTTGTGCAAATTTATGTCCCCAGCGACTGTGTTACAATTTTTATAAAAATCGTAATTTAGCCCATTTATTTCATGTATTCATTAATATTTTCAAATGCGTTCATCTTGTAATCATATAATTCACTTCAAATGACCCGTCTAACCTTTTCACGTGTACATCATATCCTAATCATTCCAACTCATGCACTAACTAATGTAAAATACAAGTTATCACTATTCCAAATGTGTTCATCTTTTTTTTTTGTTTTTGCTACTCTTTCAAAACGCAGGAGCTTACCTGCAAGATTTCTTAAACTTTAATCCGATCGTGCACAGCTATCCCGCGTAATTCGAAGGGCGCGATTCAAACGGGCTGGGAATGGACGAAGTGTCCAGACACATATGATCACTCTCCATTGTGTTTTATTAGGCCGGCTGATCATTTGCAGCCGGACGCACCGCTGCCTCTGCACGTCTGGCCCAAAGACGTAAGTTTTTTTTATTTTTTTCATGGGAAGTAAATCTAAGTCTATTAAATCTATAAACTAAGTTTTACTATTTTTGGATCTTTTTAAGTTTTTTTTTTTTTGAATTTTTAAACACAGTGGTATTTCCGTTATTTTTGAGACCCAAAAATTACAGAAATGCCAACGTGTTTAAAAATAAAAAATAAATAAATAAACTTAAAAAATCCAAAAATGGTAAAACTTAGTTTATAGATTTAATACACCTAAATTTATTCGCTCATGAAAAAATAAAAAAATAAAAAATATATTTTTGAAAGGGGCTTTCTTCCATGCGTGCAACAGAGAGAAGGAACGACTGATTATTGCCATTTGCTGGAGAGGACGAGGAGCAGCCGAAAAATGATACTTGTTGCTGAAGAAGAGGGTAGAGAGGCTAGAGACGGCCGTTCACGCGAACAACTATAGTAAATCGAAAATTTTGAAATTGTGAAGGGGATTCTCATTTTAGAGATGCATATCAAGATCTATGCAAGATTCATGAGATTTAGTGTTATTTAAGTATGCTTTGAAATAGGTTTCAAGAAAATTTAAATCCAAGTCATGAATCCAAGTCCGACAGTTAAGGGATCTCGTGCATGTTAGAGATTGTGTGAGTTTGTGACTCTAGCATTTTAATGGGATGAGCCTAAGTTGTTTGGGGGAAGATCTAAGTCGGATTCAAGTTCCGACACACAAAACCATGGTTGAGAGCCCTTATGGAGAAAAATTAATTTGGATTATGCATAATTAGGATTCTTTTATGACTTTCAACTTTTACATGCTATTAGAATAGATGTACTGTAAGGACCACGAATCTAAAGTTGGGTTTGAGTTCCATCCCATTGATTTATGGTTGACCGCCGTGCATGGAGTTTGTAAATTCGGATTTTCACTATTTCGAAGTTTGCAAGTCAAAACTAAAGAAAAAATCCAAACGATTTGATTAGGATAATCACATGATAACTGATGTAATCAAAACCATTCATGCAAAAATGTGGAAATCAACCTTAATATAATTGAAATAGGTTAGGATTTTTATGAAATTCCATGAGGTTCGATCATGCATGCTATGATTCTAGGGTTGGAAATTGGGGCAGGTCGTACCAGGTTAACCTTACTTTTTAAAAATTTCGTTTGACCTTATTTTTATACTAGGTCAAGACAAGATCAGCTTGAGCTTTACATTTTTTTAATAGGTCGCGGGACAAATTGGTCTCAGGTTGGTATTGGGATGGCGAGTCGGATAACAAATGCAAGTCAAGTAGAATAATTTTAAAAATTTATACACATATCACATATAAGATACATCCATGCAAAATTTAAATATTATATGCTTTGTTGTTTTACTAGTTAAAAAAATAAAGATTATTATTGAACAAAACATGAGTAAATATAATGTATCTTTGTTAAAATATGTTTATAAAATATACTTCATTCGGAGCAGATTTTGGCATTCATAAAAATATTTTCCTAAAATAGTAGTATTTTTGTGAGTTTTCAAAATGATGAAAAAACTATAATTATGAATAAGAGTTATATGTATATATGAAAATGTCAAAATGAGAATAAGTAAAAAATATGCTTAGAATTTATAATAAATAAATATATGTGAGGCAAGTAGAGATTCTTTAGGTCAGGACTTGGTTAATCTATGACTATATTTTTGAATTTGGATCAATATTTTTAGCTCATCCCCACGCCGGGTCAATATAACGTCAGTTCTACCTAGTTAAAAAATAAGTCAGGTCAGGAGTGGATCATGGGTCGATCCACATCAATTTCCAACCCTATATGATTCTCAAGGGGGTTTTGCATTTTATGATTTTTCTCCATGCCCTACAAATTGGTTCAATCTCAAAGTATAGGAGATTTTGAATTAACCGCGCCCCAAGTCATGAACTCATGATCCATAGTTATGGGTAGGCTAAAATTTGAGCTATATGTAAGGTTTAAGAATGATGAATTGTACAATTCTAAGTTGAAAAGAAACTTGATCCACATTTAAAATAATGGAAATAACATGACATGGTTGACCCATCCTAACTATATTTTTGAATTCGGATTAAAATTTCTGACCAAGCTCTATACCAGGTGAAACTAACCCACTTCAATTTCCACCCTTGTATAATTCTCAAGGGGGTTTTGCTTTTTATGACTTTTTTCCATGCCTACAAATTAGTTCAAGCCTAAAATATAGGAACTTTTGTATTAACCAAGCCCCATGTGATGAACTCATGATCCATAGCTATGTGTAGGCTCAAGTTTGAGCTATATGCTAAGAATGATGAATTGTATAATTTCAAGTTGAAATCAGACTTGAACCGCATTTAAATGATGGAAATAATAACAAACAAGGGCTTGGGCATGGACCTTTCTGAAATTTCATGAATATAAGCATTGCATGTGACAAATTCCTTTGGAATTTAGATGATGTCATTAATGTTCTTATGATTAAGTAGATGATAAGTTTTATTTAGGATGGGTAAAGTCTATAAATTAAACTAGATAATAAATTGTGTGACTTCTTTTTCTATAGTACTATAATAAAAAAATAAGAATTTCTATTCTTGTACAAATGCTTTTGTGGGGGATGATTAAATTACATTTTGGTAATTTTTGATGAAACGTTTTTGTTATTTCTATGATGACTTGAAATTGAAAATTTCTAGAATTCAAGTTGCATGCTATGAAACTCCAAGGGTTTTGGGTTCTATGTATTTTCTATAAAATTCAAGTGAATTTATGTCGAGATAATAAGAATTTTGAAACTCTAAGGCCTTGAGTTGTGGTTTCAAGAGTAACAACTTATTATAGGATTGAATTTCAATTATGTAGAGAAAATGTAAAATGCATAAGGAAAAATGTGGAATGGATCAAGGTGCAATCCATGAAAACATGGCTGCCAACCATAAAGAATAAGTTTCATGTAACATGTCTTCAATTAAAATGAAAGTTTAATGTAGGGTAAAAGATTAAAATATACAACACCAAATCCGACTTACAAAAACATGGAGGTGAGGGTAATTGTAAATATTATGTTATAAAAAATGAATCTTTAAAAGTAAGTTAATTGAATGTTGATCTCCGTGACACAATATAATTAGGTGCACGCAAATCTTATTAATAATTTGTAGGGTCTAAATTATCAAGTCTTTTTCATGGGTAATCAGAAAAAAGAGGACCTTGGTTGAAGTTTATATGTGTATGCGTACTAATGCCTAAAAATGTAGGTGAATAAATGAGAATTTATAACTACACTAAAATTTCTCTCAAGCAATGTAGAGCGAACAACTTTTAAAAATTGATTTTACAAGTTGAAAGTTGGAAATGGGCCCTATCTGATACACATTAAGCTAATAGTAAGTTGGCTTGTGTTACAAATATTTTATGATGTAAAATAAGAACCTTTGACCCATGGAATGAGTTTCAAGTTGAAAATTGTATGTACGTGGTCATGCTAACTCTACGTTGCGATTTTAACTTAGTTTGATACAACCATGTGTGGTTAGTGTTTGGGCACGGTGCTCACATAATCTTAACTTGAATGCCCTATAGAATGAAATAAAGAGATAATTTTCTTGTAAGCTTGCTAAAGAATTTACAATTCTAGGAATTTAACAGAAGTTAAATGACAAAACGAAAGTAGACACATAAAAAGGTGGTCATGTAAACTTTCAATACCCGATTGTTATGTTAACCTAGTAAGGGTAATTGGGGTGTTGATCGTCAATATGTAGAAGTTGTTAATTATTTACAAAAATGCCTAGCTTGGGATAAAATGACTCTGATGCGTGATGCTAAAATGCAAGATATCAGGTTCTATTATCTCGAATGCTTTTAATAAGAGTTGATGGAAAAAATGAACGACGTTTGAAATAGATGATTAATTCATTATTCAAAGCTCTTTGAAGAAAATATATGTGATAAAAAGCTATGAGAATTAGCTCTAAGATATAATCTTATTAGAAGATTTTCAAAAAATGATGATTATACCAGAAAACAATGACCAATTGAGTCTTACATGTGTGTACATAAGTATCTCCAAATGATGAAGAACTTTCTTGAGTCTAAGTGAATTGGGAGGAACTTTTAAATGTACGATGTAAGACTAACAAGATTGAGTACCATACCCATATCAAGTAATAAAAAAAAACATTTAGTTCAAGCATGATAGAAATAATAAAAGAGTATACAAAAATGTATTGGTTTATATTTAGAAGCATTCTTTTCCCATAGTAGAAAAATGAAAAGATAAAGTTGAGATGGTAACCCATTTGCTTGTTCCTCCTCCTTTATATGTAAGGTGGGCATGTGCTAGCCTCTTTTTTGTTTTTTTTTGTTTTGTTTTGTTTTTTTTTTTTTTTTTTGGTTTTTTGGAAACACGTTTCTCCCCCAAACAAGAGGTTTTGCCCTGAAACCAATTAAACATTTATTTGGGGGGGGGGGGGGTGTGGGGAAAGGTACTTGCATTCTACTTCCTCTCGCAATTCCCAAGTGGCTTCCTTATCCAGATATATATTCCACTGTATTTTCACATATTTGATCACTCAATTCCTCAACTTTTGTTGCTTAAATTCCTATATCCTTGGAAATCTTTCCTCATAATTTAAATGGTTTTGAATCGGTAGTGATTCTATCACTAGTACATGAGAAGGGTCTGATACATATTTGTGTAGCTTAAACACATAAAACACATTATGAATCACTACTGAGGCAGGCGGTAATACAATTATGTATGCCAAGTTTTAAATTTTCTCTAGCACTTCAAACGGACCAATATACCATGAGTTTAGTTTTCCTTACTTGCTAAATTTGGTAACTCCCTTCATCAATGTTCCTTTAACAAAAACATGATCCCCCACTTGGATAATTAAGCCCTTCTTCTTACAATCAATATAACTTTTCCACCTACTCTATGTAGTTTTCACACATTAGCAGACAACTTGTATCTTTCTGCCATTTTCTAGGATAAGTGTGGTGCTAGGCTTTTGACACCAATTTCATCCTAGCGTAATGGTGTTTGGCATCTTCTTCAATACGATACCTTGAATGGAGCAATATGAATGCTTGCCAGCTACCTAGTATTATATATAAAATTTGTTATCGATAAGTACTCATCATACGCTCCTCCAAATTCTAAAATGCACATTCTTAGTATATCCTCTATAATTTGATCGACTCTTTTTGTTTGATTGTTCGCTTGTGGATGGAATATCATGTTCGACTTTAATTGTGTGCTGATTGTTTGATATAGGCTCTTCCAAAATTTGGATGTGAACACGGAATCTCGATCTGATACAATCATTTTAGGCACTTCATGCAAATGAATTGTTTCCTTGTAATTCATGTGAGCTAATCTCTTTGCGGTGAAACTTGTTTTAACTGGTAAAAAGTGAGTTATTTTCGATAATCAATCAAAATTACCCATATAGAATCATACCCGCAGTTCTCAACAATCCTACAATCAACTCCATGGTAATATCATCTCATTTTTATTTTGGTATATTAAGCGGTTGCAATTTCTAGACTATTTTTTGGTGATCCACCTTAACTTTTTGACAAATTAAGCACTTTGATACATATTATGTGATTTCTTTCTTCATATTATTCTACCAATGTTTTTGTTTTAGGTTTTTGTACACCTTTGTACTCCCTAAATGCATAGGGATGGTGAAAAATGAGCTTCTTTCAACAGCAAATCCTTAACCCCTATGGAATTTAGTACACATAAACATCCTTTATACCGGTTAATTCCTTGCTCATCCTTGAAAAAATTAGTTCTTCCCTTTCTTTCCACGTGACTCATTACTTCTTGCAATTTTGGGTCCTTCTGTTACTCATTTTGGATTTGCTCAAATAAGGTAGATTGTAATTGTTACTAAGTCAACTGGGTTGATAATCTTGGTGTATTGACTATCAACTCTAACTGTCCCATTTCTCGCAGCGACTCTTCTTTAGTTGTCAATAAATGCGCTAGATTCACATTAGGACTTAGTGTGTCTACCACAACATTTACTTTTCTTAGATGATAGTGAATACTTATATCATAATTGACATCACATGAATTTTACTACAACTAGACTTCTATGTATTCTTCTTTTTTAAATTATATCTCAAGTAGCATTTATAAAAATTTTACATTTAAGAAAAAGTAAACACATTGAACATACATTTCATACAACCCGTTTGTCAGCCATAGTTGTATATTTTAGGGTTGAGCTTCCCCTTTGTTTGTATTATTATTATTGTTATTAATTAAAAAATGATGGAATCATTATATTTTTTGTAGACTATATGGTTTCAATAACAAGCTACATACATAAGTATACTATTTGCTGAAAGTTTATACCTTTGCCTCCACTAATGATCGATTTCAATATTTAGCATTTGCTAAAATTAAATTAGCTTCTATGTAACACAGAAATCCATAAAAATGACCATTAGGCCTAAAGCACAAAATGCAGAGACCTAGAAAAATGACAATTGGGCTTGTGGGCTATGGGCGCATTGTATGATATTTTCTGCTCTAACCTGGCAACTCAGTCGCATGGTCTTAAAATGCGTCACACCATGTTTAACTTGAGACTCACTTACAAACTACCAGGAACTTTATCCTCTTTTCATTATGGGATTCAATTATGGGTTATTACAAGTCCACCAGCTTTCACTTAATTCGTCCTTGAACCATGACTCAACTTTGGGCTTCTGCTTGCAACCCTAACTTTCACTAGCTTAACTCTCCAACTCTTCTAACCACATCCACTGGAGGAGGATCCTCTCTGATACCACTTGTAATGCACAGGCCCAGAAAAGTGACCATTGAGTCTAATGCATAGAACACACAAATCAAAAAAACATGACAATTGGGCTTGTGGGCTATGAGTCTTATAGTATGATATTGTCTACTCTGGCCTGGCAACTTGGTTGTATGATTTTAAAATGCATCTTACTATGTTTATCTTGAGACCTAGTTACAACCCACTGGGAGCTTTCTCCTATTCTCGATGTGGGATTCGGTTTTGGACTATTACAAGTCCACCAACTTTTGTCTGGTTCATCATCAAACCCTAACTCAACTCTGAGCTTCTGCCTGCAACCTTAGCTTTCATTGGCTTAACTCTCCAACTCTTTGAACCACATCAACTGGAGGAGGATTCTCTCTGATACCAATTGTAATGCACAGGCCCAGAAAAGTGACCATTAAGCCTAATGCGCAAAATACACAGGCCTAGAAAAATAACCTTTGGACTCGTGGGCTATGGGTCTCATAATGTGATATTGTTCGCTCTGGCCTAACAGTTTAACTACACGATTTTAAAATACGTCACACTATGTTTAACCTGATACCCATTTACAAACCACCATGAACTTTCTCCCCCTTTCGATGTGTGATTTGATTATAAGCTGTTACAAGCTCACTAGCTTCCGTCTGCTTCATCCTTAGACCACAACTCAGCTCTGGGCTTTTTCCTATAGTCTTGACTTTCATTAGCTCAATTCTTCGATCCACATCTACTGAAGGAGATCTGGCTTGGTACTATTTGTAACACACATACCCAGAAAAGTAACCATTGGGGTTGACGCACATAATGCACAGGCTTAGAAAGATAACCATTGGGCCTGTAGGCTATAGACCTCATAATGTGATATTCTTCGCTCCGGCTGGGCTGCTCAGTCATACGGTTTTAAAATGCGTCACACTATATTTGACTTAAGACTCATTTATAAACCACTAGGAACTCTCTCCTTTTTTATGTAGGATTTAATTTTGGGCTATTACAAGCCCCCCAACTTTCGTCTGGTTCGTCCTTAAACTACAACTCAACTCCGAGCTTTTACCTGTAGCCCTGACTTTCGCTGGTTCAACTCTCTGACTCTCCAAATCGCATCAACATGAGGAGAATCCTCTCTGATATCACTTGTAACGCACAGGCTTAGAAAAGTGACAATTGGGCTTGCATACATAACAAAGACCCAAAAAAATGACCGGTAGGCCCATTGGCTACAAGTCTTATAGTGTCATATTGTCAGCTCTAGCTTGGCAGCTCAATCGTACAATTTTAAAGCTTGTCACACTAATGGTCATGTTTTTGGACCGGTGCATTACAAGTAGTATCAGAACGAGCCCCCTCCAGTCGATGTTGTTCGAAAAGTTGAGCCAACAAAAGTCAGGGCTACAAGCAAAAGCCCAGAGTTAAGTTTTGGTTCGTAGACGAACCATGCATAAGCTAATGGACTTGTATTATTTCTCATATATATAAATGGGGCACGTGCGAATTGATTCTACATTGAATTTGAGGAGGAAAATGGATGCCCACATGCACTCACCATATTCTACGAATAACCCACCTCTCCATTCAATAAATTGCCAATTAAGCTTCCCCACGAAAACAAAGACAACCCACTAATTCCCTTTCCCTCTCTCTCCCGTGTATTGAAATATATGCACGTATTAATCACCATCTCCATCCATCGTCTGACACCCATTTGAGTTATATCCGTAAAAGAGCAAACAAAGAGAGGAAACATCATCCATCAGTGCCTACAAAAATGGTTTTGGAATTACCATTTTATCAATATTCATGGCGGCTTCAGTGGGATATATGTATATTCATGGGAAGGGTCTACATTTTGTTGATTTGATTTGTCCCACCCATATATCACTGCTCCGAAAGTGATCCTCCACAAATTTATGTGGGGCCCAAAAAAAATATCAGTGGTAGCTAGCTGCCTAGATTGGTACATCCATATCGATCGATCATGCATTATTAATTTGGACATATATGTAGATTATTATTATTAATTATTTCATTTGCTTGCCACCGGCCTCTACGCATATATTTTTCATACCCTTCTAAACCTTAGTTAAACTAATTAGAATCAGTACTTTGCATCAAACTCCCCTTGAAATTGCATGGGCCTGGGTTCAAATTAAGTGGATATATCATACATAAAGATGTAAGCTAGATAAGAATAAGATGGAGTTAAGGTTCAGCTGCGGAAGAGTAGTGATGGGGACCATCGATCTTGATTGGATTGCTGACTAAGTGCTTGGTTTGGCTGAAGTTCCGCAATGGATTCCTCCGGTCTTCCATGCAATGATGAGTTCATGAAAAATTGCATTTGAAATGATTTAGACCGGAATTTAATTTCTAAGACAAATACAATGCATTATATATATATATATATATATATATACAAGTAATATTCAGTTGCAGTGCACTTGCACCATAATTATGGTGCAATTGTCTTAAATGGGCTCCACATAATTATAAAATTATAATACACTTTGTCAATTGTATTTAGAATGATATATTCTATTACCATTCCAATTTTCATCCCAATCGGATATGTGTACGAACACTATCTGAAAATAGTAAAAATTCAACAA
The DNA here is from genome assembly GCA_030490835.1 of Annona cherimola. NCBI lineage: Eukaryota > Viridiplantae > Streptophyta > Magnoliopsida > Magnoliales > Annonaceae > Annona > Annona cherimola. Next base: position 71,500,660 of record CM059977.1, read on the forward strand.
AATAAAATATTTTTATGTAAATAACAACTTTAAAGTGATTTTTTCAACATGTAAATCATTTGCTATAAAATTTATATATAGATAAATGACTGTATAAAGTATCAATACATTTAAGTACATGTGGGGCCTATTTTTGGCCAAATGTACCGTTGCAGGTTCGTTGCACCAGATAATTCCTCTCTTTCTATATGTGTGCATTTGCCTGAACCGTAATTAACAGTACATTTGGCCAAAAATGGGCCACAACATACTTAAATATATTGATATTTTATACAATTATTTATCCATATATAAATTTTATAGCAAATGGTTTACCTGCTGAAAAAACAACTTTAAAGTTGTTATTTACATCAAACTATTTTATTTCGTTAAATTTATAACATTTTCAAATAGGGTCCATACATATACCCAATTGGGATGAAAAATTAGTATGGTAATAGAATACATAATTCTAAATATAATGGGTGAAGTAGATTATAATTTTATGATCATGTGGGGCCCATTTTGAGACAACTGCACTGTAATTTTGGTGCAGTGAAGCTACACCTAAATATTTTTCTTATATATATAGATATATATCTCACACACAAAGGCAAAAAAAAGCTTCCACTTAAATTTTTTTCATTTTACCTTTTCTCATTGGGAGCTAGGGGTTTAAAAATTTAAATAAGCTATGGAGTTATGCAAGTGATAATAATATTTTTTTTTTGCTAACTATAATTGCTAAAAGTTAATTTTTTCTTTTAATGAAGATTACCTAGCAAGCGGGTCTTCATTAAAATATTTCCTTGTCTCTCTCTCTATAATTAAAAAATTAACAAGGGATTGACGTGTAATTATATAGGATGATTCAGGACGGCGGGGGTGGATGGTGAGTCAAAATTCATTAAAGGGGATGAATTATGTCCTTGTGATGAGTGCATAAAATTTTACGGCAATATAGTTGGGCGTACTTAAGAGATTCATGATTTTACGGGCGTGTTTGGAAAAAAAAAAAAAAACCTTTTAAAATCAAATTTTTTAATCTCCACGACTATTTTTTTTTTTTTACATCTTCCCATATAACTACCATATTTTTCAATCATTTCTATGCAACTACCCATACAACTAACATATCTATTTTAACATTATTATCTTTACTCCTCGTCATTATCCTTATCATATCGCATTATTTTCTATCAATTTAAAATTTTTACACAGAAAATTTTATAAAAAATTTTACCACTTCCCAAACACACCCTATGCAATTGGGTTAATAGATGCAATTTCATGTAACCTTTTTGTTTTCCACCTTAATAATTGACCTTTAAATGATAACGACCTGTATAAACATTTGATATACATGAAACTCGGATTCTTAGCTAAACACAGTATTCTAACTACAATGAACATCCGGTTGGGCCAAAAAAATCTTGAGGTTCTACATAATGAATTCAATGGAATCAGCTCCATTGAATTGGTTCCCTTTGAGATAACATACAAGTTTGATTAAATTGATATTATAGAAAGCTTATCAAATGGAAAGATTTAAAATAGGAATAATTTAACTGAATGTGTTATTTCTTAACATTATATCGTTGAGTATGCGACCACAAGGGACTCCAGTCCTACGCTCCCAGGCGCATACACTTTTTTTTTTTTTTTGAAATTTTTTTCATAAAATGGTTAGTCCAAGTATATTTAAATTACTAAAATGCCACTGATTTTCAAAAATCAAAAATAAATATCTAAAATACTCCAAAAATGGTAAAAATTGATACGTACGTTAAATACACTTGGCCTAACAAGTTTATGAAAAAAAAAATTTAAAAATAAAAAAATATGAGCATAGGATTGAAGTCCGACCAACAAGTATAAATTTGACTTTCTTTTATTAAAAATACTGTAAAAAACTATTATCAAAAGAAATTATTGTAACAAGATTTAACAGAATGTGATGTGTGTTTGGTAATCTGAAAAAAGGTGGAAAAGCCGTTGTGGGAAAAAGTTTTAAAAAGGTGATTAGTTTTATGGAATAATCGGTAGAAATGATTTAAAATTAAGATAGTTGTATGAAAAGACAGAAATAAATGAAAAGTAAAAACAAATGTGTAGAAAAGTGAAAAATTTTTGTGGAAAGAATTTTGTGTGTTTACATTATAGTTAGGTATGTGATAACAACTATAAATTAATGTTGGCTTCGATTCAAATATTATAATTAGCTTTCATAGAAAATCGCAATAAAGCACACATTGTCCGAACATAAGCATGCATGATCAAATATTAATTGTAAGAATACAATGATGGATTATGTTTACCTTAATACATAATTAGGTGCCTTATATATGTAGAAGTGTATAGCATTAGCAAATTATATGGCCCCATATTGGTATTACTCCATGAATTATTAAGGAAAGAGGCTTTTGTGAGCATGACTTATGGCAGTGGTTTTACATCTAGGCAAACTTGTCTGTGATCCAGGATTCGATCCCTGTTGTGGGAGTTTTATCTTCCTTGGTGATGTAATCAAAAAGTAAATAGACTTTTCATGATAATAGCGCAACAAAATCCGTTCAACTGACTTATGTTGGAAATGATTTATGATGACAATGATGATGATGATGATGATGATGATAATAATAATAATAAAGATGAGGTCTTTCCTAATAATAGAAATTAATGAGATTAGAGAGAGGATATGCTTGAAAGTATCAACCCATTTTATATTAAAAAATCAATTGGAAAAACACATATGTAGGACACAACTCTTAACCTCTAACATTACTAGCTAAGTTCACCAATATACAGTAAAAAAGCTTTTCATTAGCAAGGAAGCAAGTTCTTTCCTAAAAGTTAGCTTTTAGTAAAGCATTTTATATTTTATTGCTAAAAATATAATTTTTACCTCATTTTGTTAAAAAATTAGTAAATCTTTTTCAGTAAGTTATATCAACAAACTCTATTTTATAAGTTTGTTGTTAAAATTCTATTACTGAATCTTTTAAGAAAGGAAATAAAAAATTGTACTTGCTAAAAGAAAATTTATTCTGCATTAAAAAAATAAGGATTTTTCTACTAATAGTTAGCTACAGCATCACGTTGACTAAACATTCATAATTAATCAACTAATAGGTGCTACATAACGTAACAAAAATTTGACAATATCCCTCCATATTCTATAGAGGATGATATGGAGTATAAGACTTGTTAACACTGTTTAATACATATATGCCTACTTAAGCAATATGAATCTCGCACCATGATGCACCACTTCTATACATGTAAATTGTATCTTCCATATAAAAAATCTCTAAATTATACCAACAACTACAATAAATGATACAGTAAATTATCATGTCCATTTGATAGTCATATACATATTTACACATCTAAAAATATAAAGGAAGCATGCCCATCTCAGAAATAACACATTTTATCTAATTAAGTATTTACATCTAGAGTTTTTGAAAATAATCATGGTTAGTGGATTTTTAAAAGAAAATCAAAATTATAAAGTCTACTAAAATGCAATTATAGGGTCAAAGTTCTCTTCAGCTCAATTTTGAACTCTATCACCTGGCCTGTCATCTAAAAATATAAGAGCAAACTGCACAAGTTTGGACAAGTTCAATACTTAGATAACGGTCAAGGGAAAAATAGAAATTAAGTCAAATCATAAATTTCCATGCTATGACCATGAATGACAATACAACTCAAATAATCACGCACACTTGTAAAGAACTAAGACCTAACTTGTATTACTATATCCCAAATTGCTAGTCATTCAAGTATCATACACAACCCTATCATCATGTTAATCAAGGATTATGAATAACTCTATTTATATGTCAACCAATGGTCATACATAACCTTATTCTCTCATATTGATCAAAGATCATGAATAATTTATCCGCATGTCAATTGAGGGTCGTGCACAACCTTATCTTGATGTCAATCAATGATCGTGAATAATCCTATGCAAATTAACCACTACACACTTCCTCCACATATCCATGTATTGCTAATGCATCAATAATCATACGGTGCATTAAGGAACATGCTTATGCAATAATAATCATTCTAATAGCTTGCTATGCTAAAGCCTTCAGTAGCAAGAGAAGATAGTTGTCATGTATCTAATTCAATGAAAAAATCATGATAAGCAAGTCAAGGAGATATCAAATACACAATTAATCAAGAATAATGGACAACCAACTCAAAATCGTCCAATTCCTTTCTAAATTACGTGAAAACTACCCCATAGCCCCAAATAAAATTATGATGTCTATCTTACATGTCCTACAATCTATTTAGAATAAGATTCAACTATTTATTCTAAAAAAAGAATCTATTTACCTAGATTGAAGTTCTTCTCAAAATATCTCAATCTTCCTCTTGAATCTTGAAGCTTTCAACTCCTTGAAGAAAAATGAAATGGATGGCCCACATTCTACTTAATAATTCTGCAACAAAAACATGACCCATGCTTTTAAAAATACAAGGTTATGTTTCTCGTTGCCCGAATACTCCATCACACAGAATGCAGGCCATGTTTTTTGAATTCATATTGTGGTGTTCTAAATATGGTTTCCTACATTTTTTATGATTTGAACATGATTGCGGGTCAATTTAGGAAAGCTTTACTTCAATGGTGTGGACCTATGAGGTCTGTAAATCAAAGTTCATGTGATGATTAGAAATTTTTTCTATTTATAAGTCTGGGTGATTTGAGACATTGTGATTCATGTGAATAGTGAAGATCAAAAAGATACTGCATCATTAGGCATGATCAAGTTAGATCGTGGAGACTGAAATCGATTGAGACGAATCAAATTTGATCTAATTTGAAGCAGAGTTCATAAAGATATCTAGTATGATCACATGGCTAATGTCGTATAGAGATTTTAAATTAAGGAGGAGCAGTGGACTTCACAAAAGAGTTACAAATGTTTTACATTTTTTTGGCGGTCTATAGTTGTAAAAATTGTTGACAATGCATAGAGGACTAATTTTTTGAATTTTTCATTAGACGATGGTAGTGTGGATTATGAAATGCATTGATATTGGATTGTGTGAAGAGCTTGAGTCCTATGAATTGAAAAATGTATTTTGTAGCTGATGCATAGAAGGTGTATGATTGAAGTGCATGGTTGATGCATTGACATAGGTTAGAGTATTCATATGATGTATGTGGTTTTGGTATACATGTAGAAATAACGGGTGCAAGGATAAGTAGAGCTTTTATACATATGTGAGGTTTGAGCAAGGGAGATTGTTGTAGTGCACATGGAAGCAATATAAAAGCATTTTGAACCTAACCTATCTAAGAATGCGGGTGGTGATAGCTTAATTGGCATGCAGATGATTGTCGGTTGGTTGGTTGGAAAGTTGCAGAGTGGTAATAATGTTCACTAAAATCTGCTAGTAGAGAGACAATGAAGACAACAATTGCGCATTGAATAGTGGTCTTCTTGATCTCTGATGGTAGATTTGTGATCTCTTCAAGTGCAAGCAGATGGATGAGATGATGTTACGGGTGGACATAGTGGTTGATTGTCTAGGCATCTTATGTAGAGATGCTGATTCATGTTGGTTTAAGCATGATGGTGGACTGATCTCTCAAATAGAGAGACGTAGAGTCATTCTGAGTTAGAGCATGATGACTGATAAACTAAGTGATGAGTTGCAAAATAGTCAAAGACGTGATTTCTCTACAAGTTGGTTTTGTTTGTGCAAAAGCTAATGTAAGATGGAGATTGTGAAAATTATGTCTTTTATTATTTATATGGGTTATCTGCATAGTTTTGCAAGTAAGAGTTCATGGTAAATATGCAAGAGTGTGCATATTAATTTTACACAAATACCCATGAGAATCTTATTTATAAGTGTAGCAGTTATAAATTTAGTAGAGCTTGTGAGATATCCCAAATAGGTATGAGAGATAGAGTGTCTTCTTTGAATATGTGTACAAGGCATGTAGGGAATGAGTATATGTCATTCATGTGTGTACCTCTATGGCATGTTTATTATAGTGAATTTTTATCTCTCTTTATTTGGTTTTTCCCTTGTGTGTTGAAGGATTTTCATTTAAATCTTGATGTTGTGTTTCTTTAATTGATCTTGTTTTATTGTGTATGTTTATATAATAATCTTTATCAACTCGAATCACATTTCCTAACAATTACCAAGTAGTTATTAATTTAGAAGTTCACCCTACAATTAAGAAAAAAAATTACCACAAAATTCCGAAGCTTTGAAAAAAGTTTTCCAAATCCCAATTTTCCTATAGCGATACATCATAGCTGATGGCAGCCACAAATCATCATCAATGTTGGGGTGGTTAAATATTCTACAAAGGCTGCAGTAGTTGGGACCACTGATAGTATATATGGGTCAATCCCAGCTCAGGTACTTTATAAATATATAAGCACTTGTACTTTTTTACTGTGGTCATAACAAACATTGAATCTGGATTGATTTGATTACATGCATCAAAGAAATGAGATAGACAGAACGGCATGCTTGCCCCGCTACAATGATAGCTAGGGTAGATGGCTGATCTTCTTCTAGCTAGCTATGCCCATATATACATGAGATATGATTCAAAACAACATGTTGATTTTAGTCTTAATATTAAGATTTACTATAGTACTACAAACCATCTATTATAGTTAATACCAACTTGACCATCATTTAATTAGTTAGAATACATGAAAAACATTTACATCAAAGATTATTTTGAACACACAGTTGGAAAAATTATAAAACCATGTATAAAATATATGTAAAATCATGTAGAGGCATTGTTCACATGGAACCGTTTACTGGTTCAACTTGGGTCTTCAACCCCCTAAATTGTATACACAAGCACACATAAAGAGATACTTTAATACTAGGAGTCGTATTTTACAACTATTTAATTTTCGTATTTTTTTTACATTCAATCCGTATATTATGTTTAAAACTATTTATTTAGCCTATATACAAGACATGGAGTAAATTAAAAATTTTCTATAATGAATAAACTTAAAAATATAATCGTAAACAACATCATGCACTTAAGCTTGTTATAGATTATATAAAAATATAAATAACACAATTTTTCATCACGTGTAAATACTATGGAGTAAAACATAATAGAAGGCTTGGATTTTAGAAAAATTTTAAAAATTTTAAAAAATAAAATAATTCACCTGGTTTAATTGAAGATTTTCCGGTGCGTCTAGAAAATCTTAAAGTGCATGGAGACTGCACCATAGTTGTGGTGCATTTTATTTCAAATGGAAATTAATATTTATTCCACTTATTATATTTAGAATTATTTACTTTAATGGAATACTAATTTTAATTCAGATCAAACATATGTACGGGTCCATCTAAAATGGTATAACATCATTTTAATAAAATAATTTAGCAAAAATATCAATTTTAAAATTGCATTTTCAACCGTAATTATGGTGCTTTCCACCTCAAATGGGGCCTGCTTAATTATGAAATTAACATCTATCACAACTATAATTGTGGTGAATTCCATAGATAAGTTAGTTTTATAAATATCTATATAAAAATAATTTAAAAATATGATAATTGTATATAAAAATATGAAAAAATAATTTTTTAAAAAAAATAGTTATGAAAATCAAAAAGCGTTAGTGTGAAAAGTTTCTAATCCTACCAAACATACAAATAAAAAATATATATAAAGCTCAACTAAATAGATAAATACAATTGCTAAATAATTAAAATAATAGACAGCTAGAATAACAATTTTATTATCCATATAGTTACCTATTTGGGTCTATTCTGAACATCTATAATATAAAAGCTATGTACTCTTTTTACCGTGTCCTGTCCAGTCCTATCCTATCCTATCCTATCCTATCCTATGATTAATTTTTACTATCCAACATGACTGAAAATCAGTACAAATTTGGCTGCCTAACTTGCACCCGCATAGCATGTAAAGTTATAACGTGGTTTTTGCCTTCTCGCTCGTGGACTGCAGTAGACCACGATGCCAAGATTACAAAACTATTGCATTTTCTAGCTTGAAATGATAAAAGAAGCCTACACTTTTATATGGTGTCATTCCATTCTTGCCTGGCCGAAACTAGGAAAAAAAAGGTGTCTGAATTTCAAAGTAGACAAGCTAGGGTTGGATGGCTACTCCCAACCCTCTGCCCATCGTTTTGTCGTACGCCGCCCCACTAATCTAGTTAATACCTGCCCCATTGAAATCTTTGAATAGGTTGAACCATAATTTCTATATTTTTCTAAAAAATCCTACCCTATTTTTAATTACACTTCAATGCACTAAATTAAATTTAATCAAAATCTAATCCAAAATTTTCATTTAAAATATTTCTAATTTTCATTTCCATTTCCTCCCTTTAGTGGAGGTATTTGCAATTTTTCCTCTTATATGGGATGTTATTGAAAATTTTCATCAATTATGTAAGGGTTATGAATGTGCTTAAATATAATATGAGTTGTCATGAAACATATAAAGGGACATTTTTCAATTATACAACCATTAATCTAAGTGTATTCATCCTTTCTATCAATTTTTATTAACTTTTACCAATTTTGGAGATTTGTAGTTATTTTTTTGGATTTTTCAAAATCAGTGGTTTACTGCCACTAGTTTTAAAAAATCCAAAAAAATATCTACAACTATTCAAAAATTATAAAAATTGATATACATGCTAAGGGTGTGTTTGGGAATGGATAAAACTTTTGATGAAAAATTTTAGAGAGTAAAAGTTGTCAAATGATGTGATATGATAGGGGTAATGATGAGGAATAAAGAAGATAAAGTTAAAATAGATAGGTTAATTGTATGGGTAGTTGTGTAGAAATGATTGAAAAGTAGGGTAATTGTATGAGAAGATGTGAAAAAATGATTAAAAAATATGATAATTATAGAGAGTGAAAAGTTTTAGATTGAAAAGTTTTAAGTTGACAATTTTTCCTCTTTGCCAAACACACCCTAAATAAATTTAAATTAACATTTGCATAAAAAAATTTAAAAAATATAAAAAATAAATTTTTACACATAGGTACACCCAAACTAAGTGTATCACTCTTCATATGTACATACCCATAAAAAAAAATGATCCTATTAGCCCGGGCTAAGTAAATGTCTCACTTAGCCCACCTCGAAAATTCTATTTAAAACAACTTTTTTTCATTTTTTCTTAGTATATTTGTTTATCTAAGTGTATTTAATATATATATTAAGTTTTACAATTTTTGAATATGTGTATATATTTTTTTAGATTTTTAAAAATAAGGGTATTTTAAATATATATATATATATATATATACAAATAGATGTTTAAAAATCTCAAAAAAATAGATAAACATATTCAAAAATGGTAAAACTTAGTCTATATATTAAATACACTTAGATAAACAGGTGCACGAAGAAAAAAAATTTGTTTTAAATAAGTTTTTTAATGTGGGCTAAGTGGGGCATTTACTTAGCCTGGACTAACAGGATAACTCCTCAAAAAAAAAAACTATGCCTACTATAGCTTATGTTCCGGTACTTATTTTATTTTAAATAAATCACCTCATATATAGATATATATATATATATATATATTGATGGGTAATCGCCTAATATATTAACTATGCCACAAGCACACCCTTAGGATGCTTTTTGGCTTATTAAAATTCTAATTTCATACAATATTAAAATTAGTTTTATAAGCACACCCCTTGGGGTGCTTTTTGGCTTATTAAAATTCTATTTTCATACAATAATCTTAGTAAAAGTATGTAATTCATTCATTATCAAGTATAATATTTTTATAAGTAAATAATTATGATAGTTTGCAATTTATTAGTTTTATATTTTAAAAAAATTGTTAAATTCAACCATTAATAATATTGTTTAACATATATTTCAAATATAAAAATCAATCATAATGAAAATTTTTATATTTTATATTTACATTCAAATTGTAGTTGTTCCATATTCATTTTCAAATGATTTTAAAATTCTCAATATCTTTCAATAAAAATAAATTTCAAATAAATAATATTGAGGTTCGATTATATACAATATATTGTATATGTGATTAATTTACAATATTCATTTTTAATTTTTCTGTTTATTTTTTTACTTTTCTTTATAAATATATTTTGCTAAGGTATTTAGTACATATAATAGCGTTGCTATTTTACAATACTTTTACATATGTATTTTTATTTTTGAAAATATCAAGTTCAGGGGCATATATGTCATTTTTACCTCTTAAAAATGAAAATAAAAATAAATATGTAAAAGTATTGTAAAATGACACAACTTGATATATAAATTGAATACATTTAAAAAATGTTTATGAAGAAAACTAATAAATAAATAAAATTAAAAATAAAAATAAATATTGGAAGTTAACCATATATTCAACATAATGTTTATAATCAGGCCTCATAAATATTACTGACAATTATTGAGCCAAAAATCAGTTTGGAGATGCGCTAGCCAGAATGATTTACTAAATAATTATTTTAAATCTAGAACTAACAAGTTCTATGGGCTAATCTAGTCCATGCGACTAGTTGCAAAAATAACTCCATAAATAAATAGATTACAAAAGTACCATAAAAATATATTATGGGATTTATTAAATATTCTTAACCCATTCTTATTTAAGCCATTTATTTAGCTAAATCTAATGTTCTGTGCTTATTTAGTTTCGGTCAGTTTAGTTATCAGCAATCTGCAAGTAAACTCCAATTGAATCAGACAAGGTATCAATTGTAGGGTTCTCATCAAGGAGATCCATGAAGCATATAAAAAGCTAGGACGAATTCATTTCTACGTGTTCTTTACCGTAGCAACCAATTGGCCCATTATTTAGCTTGATTATGCTTCTTTAAATCGTGAGAATGATTAGATATGGTGAAAGAGGTTCTTGGAATATATTGCACATTTTATGTAAGGAGCAGATTCATTAAATGAACGAAATAGAGGGGCCTGATTTGTTGCCCCCGAGAGCAGGCAGCACTCCCTGCTCCCGGGTGCATATACTTATTTTTTTTATTTTTTTTAAATTTTTTTTTATAAAACTATTAATCTAGGTGTATTTAATATGTGTATAAATTTTTACCATTTTTTGGGTATTTTAGATATTTATTTTTTATTTTTGAAAATCAGTGGCATTTTAGGTAATTTTAAATTACTAAAATGCCATTGATTTTCAAAAATTAAAAATAAATATCTAAAATATCCCAAAATTGGTAAAATTTTATACACATGTTAAATACACCTAGATTAATAATGTTATAAAAAAATAAAAAAATAAGTATATGCACCTGGGAGCAGGGAGCGCTGCCTGCTCCCGGGTGCAACAAACCAGGACCCCGAAATAGATGCCCACTTTTTCCTTTTCTTTGCATGTGACCGCGTAGACATGTATACAAACTATATGAGTATATTTGTAAATTATTTTATATTATATTTACAAATATACTCATATAATTTGTAAAGTCAAAATGCACTAAAGTTGTAACAACGCTGTAATAGAGACATTATGAAGTTGCGACCACGATACAATGTTGATATATTTGCAATTATAGTCAAATTATGTAAGACTTTTTTTAATTTTTAAAACTATATGAGTGTATTTGCAATTATTGTCAAACTATAAGAGTATATTTGCAAATTATGCTTGAATTTATTCAAAATCTAATCCAAAATTTTCATTTAAAATATTTCTAATTAGGGTGCAATTTGAAAAGACGGAAAAATAGGAAAAAAATTTAGCTAAGTTTTTTAAATAGACAAAATAATGATGTCGTATGATGGGAAAATAATTAATTAGCAGTAAAAGTAATAAGTTTGAAATAGATCAAGTCGTTTTATGGGAAGATGTGAAAAAGTATGAGAAAATTTGGAACCTTCTTAATTTTTATAAATTGGGGAACTTTTTTGTAAATTTCTTTTTTCCTTTAGCAAACACCCTACTATTCCAAATTTCTTATAGGGCATGAATGTTTCCAACCAAAACTTTTCCAACTAGACTTCTTCAATAAAAAAACTTTTCATTCTTTGTAACTATCAAAATTTTTAATTATTGATTTACATTTTCTTATACAACTATCATACTTTTTAATTATTTCTATACAACTACTCATACAACTAACCTATTTATTTTAACTTTATTCTATTTATTCATCATCATTATCCCTATTATATCACATCATTTTCTACTAATTCAAAAACTAATATACCAAAAACTTTTGATCTAAAAATTTTATCGCTTTCCAATCACATAAATAAATTAAAAGTTTTTACATATCATTATTATTTAAAGATGAAGATAAATATATTAAAAAAAATTTATTCCTATACATGTTTTTAAGATTTTAATTATATTTACCTCTAAAACTATTCTTTTTGTATGAATCAATGATTCAATAAAAGGGCCCAATTTATGGGAAGCACTTCCACGGTTTTTCTCATGAGAAGCTGAATCTCCGCCGTCAAATTTCAATAATGGATGGGTAGGATGAGATGAGGCGTTTCAGTAAGCTCAAAAGATGGAAGGGAAGTGTGGAAACGAAAGTCGCTCTACTGGCCTACTCGATTCTATGGATTGCTAGCGCTAGCTTTAATGGAGGCATGTCAAAGTTGAAGAAATGCATGAGAGTTTACTAGTTGATTATTGGGACGGGGGAGATGGGTTTCAATTTTGTCAGTCTCACATTTGAAGATATTGTATTTGACGAGGGGAAGCTATTCGTAGGGAGGTCTTCATTGATGAGGAAGGTTCAATGCGTTTTTATCTTCTTCGTCCTTGTCGGTGGGCATTGATTTTATGGCGAATTTATAAATAGGCATCATAGAGGATGGATCTATTACGGCTTCCCAATCAGACATCAGATTGATGGATTGGATCTTTAGATGATAGCGAACGGAGATCGGATGTGGGTTGGATCGATGCAGCCATAGCTGCCTCATTGAGGTGCGGAAGATGGGTGATGCACAATATCAATGCAGTCATGACTACCTCATTTTTACAAACCCAACGGTTATAAACTTGTTTGCAACCATGATGAAGAAAATGGAGCACCAAAACTAATGCTTTGACGATGTCATCACGATTTGAGAAGGATGGAGAAGATGGAGCACCAAAATTGATGCTCGAATGGCGTATCCAAAATGGTGCATATGCAACTTGATTTTTCAATGATCTAAACCACGAAAACAAATATAATCTTTTAAAACAAGATAAAAAAATATTCTCTAGATTAATCCTAGTCTATTCGCTTCCCTTACAACCAGAAAGCATATATTCATTTAATTTTAAGATAAAAAATTATGAAATTATTCTAAATATTTAAACTAAATAGATAATAAATTTTCAAACACATTTAAAAATATAAATCAACAAAATAAACAAAGGCTTTTAATGACTAATAATCTACATAAATTTTAAAAAGCAAATATATCAATATAATAAATTGATTCTTTTTATACGAAAAGAAAAAAATATATCTAGGGTCAATTACAAGTATGATCAAATTATACATATACATTTATAAAAATGGCATGGGTTTTTGAGATTTAATTTACAAAGTTTACAAAATAGCTCAGCGTAATATACTCTTTGTATTTATAATCGATTGATTTTATTTTTATTTTTACTTCTATTAATATTTATTTTTATTTGTGCATAATTATAGAAGAAAATTATAGACTTAATTTTAAAAACTTAATCATTTTTTTATGTTAATCTTCATTTCAAATTAAATTATATTCTTCATATTGAATAATAAAATAGGTTAGTTTATATTGATTGAATTTAATTAATATTTATTTTAATATTTAATATTATTAATTTGATATTGACATGAGCAATCGGAGAGATGACTGAGCCCTGTAGGTTATTGCAGATTTAACTTACTAAGTTTACATAGCAATAAAAATATAATATTAATAGTGTTTAATCTATTGAACGTGATATTGATTTAATGTGAGGAATTTTTAAAAATATATATTTTTTGTATTTTAAATTTTCTTATAAAATTTCTCTTCACTAAAACTATTTACTAAATTGATTTTTATCTTTATTTAAATTGATGTTTATTTTTATTTAAAATAACCTATATTTTATTAGATGTATTTACACTCAACCCTGTAGATTACTGCAGATTTAACTTACTAGGTTTGTAAAGCACATTAAAATATAATATTAATAGTGTTTAATCTATTAAATTGATTCGATGATATTGATTTTCTAATATGAGGAATTTTTTAAAAAATATATTTGTATTTTAAAATTTTTCTTATAAAATTTCTCTTCACTAAAAATATTTACTAAATTGATTTTTATCTTTATTTAAATTGATGTTTATTTTTATTTAAAATAACCTATATTTTATTAGATGTATTTAGACTTATTTAGACTTTGATTAGAGTTGGTTAAAGTTGGTTAGAATTTAGTACCCAATTGGACAGGATAAAACTCTGCACCAAGGAATAATGTGAATCTATAAATGTATACACAGTTAATAATTTTGATTTAAAAACATATAAACCATTAATTGAGCTATCATGTCCTTCATAGATTTGTTAACAAATATTTGCCCGTGAAGGCCAGAAGAATTTGTTAGAAAGGTTCCATTTAATACAATATTTATTGAGCACCTGCCACAGGGCAGCTGGTAGCTCATGCGGGCATGACTGCCCAGCGTCGGGGTTTCGAATCCCCCTCTCTGCAAAGTGCAAAACCAACATCAGTTGTGACCAGTGGCTCCAACTCATCAAAAAAAAATATACAATATTTATTAAATTGGTATTTTTAAATTGATTTAATTTAATTTAATATTTAGTTTTTAAATTGCATTATTTTAGCTTGAATTATGATTAAAGGATAAAATATTAACCTTGACATAAAATTAATTATAAAAATCAAAGAATTTTTATTTCTAAAATTTTTAGTTTAAAATAGATATAAACTAAGTGAATCAAAATAATTATTTTCGACAACTTCAAAAAAAATTTTGAATCAAACATAATGTTAGATGTTCTTAGACTCCATTATATTCCAAAATTTAAAAATAATAAACCTTCAAAAATTTTAAAATAAATTTATAAATTTATATGAACTTTAAATAATATAATATATATTTTATATATGAAATATTTTTCTCAATTTTACCAATTATAATGAAATCTTATGAAAAATTATATTTTTTCGTATAAATATTTTTATAAAAATCAAACAATGAAAAATTATATGTGCATATACTTGAGTGGTTGATCCATCAATTGAACGGAAAAGATTGAGATTTATATACGATATAATAAAAAACTAAACATACTCATATTTTAATGCAAATGTACTCATGAATGACTACGATGCTCATACTTTCTTCTTCTTCTTTTTTTTTTTTTTGGCTCATAGGAAGGACTTCATTAGGCCCCTTCAATAAATTATTACACGCGATAACACTTTATAACGATAAAGATGAGGTAACAGGAATGCTGCTTGGTATAAAGTGGTCAGGGTGATCCCTCCTTCCAAAAAAAAAAAAAAAAGTGGAGGTGAAAAGCCACTTTATGTTGCTTGTAGATTTACTCGCAAAAGAAGAAAGAGTACTGTAAGAGCCCGTTAATCCCGCTGATTTTTGGGGCTAATGGCTTATTTTTCTTATTTTAAATTATAATTTAAAATAAGCTATGTTCTTTATTTTAAGTACATTTTTCAATCTGTCAAATAAGTCATAAGCAAACCCCTTGGGGTGCCTTTTGGCTTATTAAAATTTATTTTCATACAATAATCTTATTAACATTATGTAATTCATTCATTAACAAGGATAACATTGTTATAATTAAATGGCTATGATGGTTTGCAAATTTTGAGCTTTATATCTTTTGAGAAAAATTCTTATATCCAACCATTAGTAACATTCTTTCACATATATTTCAAATATAAAAATCAATCGTATCGAAAAATTTTTAGTATTATATATTTACTTTCAAAGTTTAATTGTTCCATATTCATTTTCAAATGGATTTAAAATTTTCTAATATATTTCAATAAAAATAAGTTTTAAATGAATAAATATTACTAACTATTATTAATGAATTAATTTAATAAATAATATTTTTAAATCTAAAACCAACAAGTTCGATTGGCTAATCTAATCTTTGCAACTACAATAACAACCCCATAAATAAAAATATTATGGAAGTGCCATAAAGATATATGATAGAAGTTTATATAAATTCTTTGTTAAATATCCTAAACCCATTCTTATACTTTTAAATTTTTAATTAAAATGCATGCAAGTAAAACTTTTCCCTTTGACCTCTAAGAAGGTTGACATAAGAGATTATTTGCCCAATGCTATCATCTATATGAATATTCGACAATAACTTTGATTTCAATATTCATGGTTGTCCAAAAATTTTTTATCTTTGTTAAAGATTTTTATCTTTGTTGGTCAAGGATGGGCCCTGGTGAGTTGGGCATCATTACTTTGAATCTTGGCCACTACATTTTGTGAAGAATATTTTGTGGCGTTTATTTCTCCAAATTTTCTGCAGGAGTGTCCACGAGTGTGTATTTTAGGAATTATTGTTAAAAAAAAATAGATTCTTAGTCAGATACTTGTAAGAATGCCTCAAAGCTTAATTGTATTACCAATCGAGATAGTGTAATACAAAAAAGTATATTTTTATCTTAAAAAGAAGTTATAGATTCAATACCCGGGCTTGTTCCTATGCACCTGGACTCATTTAGCTTCGGAGCACTGAGTGTAAAAAATCATTTTAAAAAAAATTCACACAACTATTAGTCTAAGTGTATTTAACATGTGTATCAAGTTTTATAATTTTTAAATATTTGTACATATTTTTTGAAATTTTTAAAATCAATGACATTTTAGTAATTTTAAATAATGAAAAATGTCACTAATTTTAAAAAAATAAAAAATATCTATGCATCTTCAAAAAGGGTAAAACTTAATACATATTAAATACACTAAGATTACCGATTGTATAAAAAATTTTAAAAATAATAAAAAATAAGTTAAATATGCTTGGGTGCACTGAACCAAAGTGCACCTGGTATAATCAATCTCTTCTCTAATACCCATTATTGAGAAAAAAAATCATAAAAGAACCATGAGGTCGAGAAAAGAATTTTGAACTTAAAGAACTGATAGTCAAAATAAAGCCGGTCAAGTTGAAGATTTTGGAAGATGCAAGTTGAGAACATGTTGCGTCCACTTCAATAGGTGTGAAAATTAAAGCACTTGAAATGACTCAAAGTATAAATCATGTTTCATAAATCAAAAGTTGCAAATGCCGATAAATTTTCAAGGTCCTTGGTCAAATGAAAGCTTCGATTGTCCCATTTAAGGGGATGTGTTAGAAAATATAAATTGGATGTCCCAGTTAAGAAGAGCCTAATTGTAAAAGTTCTTCAAGTTTGCTCTATTATCTTTTTCTTTTCTAGTTTTTCTATTTTATTCTTATATGAGCCAATAGTGGTAGTGAAAGCACGCTTTCCAACATATTTAGATTCTTAGTAAAAAAATTATTACAAATAAAATGCTCGAAATGAAGAAAGCGGGTCCAAATCAAGAATTTCCACGAATTCACTTTATTAGAATTAGTTCCATTGAATTTATTGGATTGGATTTAATTTGATTGTTGTTCAAATGCTATTCTAAAGTAGATTGGTATATAATTTATTTTTTCCTTTTACATGATTTGAAACGTATAGTGATAATGGTAACGATGATGGAAAACAAGCAAACAAACCCAAATAGTGGTAATGGTGATTAAAAATGACAAGAAAGAAGAATAAAAGATATTTTGGGGTGTTCCAAATGATTTAGAATCTTGAATGGGACGTGATTTTCCATATAACTTTTTTATATTTCCAAAATATATTATTATATTACATTTCAAATATATATATAGGATTATATTCCTGTGTAGCATCGCTGTAATGGGCCCCACATGATCATGAAATCATGATCTACTCCACCCATTGTATTTAGAATAATGTATTCTATTACCATACCAATTTTCATCCCAATCAGATATGTATATGGGCCCCATCTGAAAATGGTACAAATCCAACGTAATAAAATAGTTTGATGAAAATAACAACTTTAAAGTATCTGATTGGGATGAAAATTGGTATGGTAATAGAATACATTATTCTAAATACAATGGGTGGAGTAGATCATAATTTCATGATCATGTGGGGCCCATTTTTAGGCCACTGTACCGCTGTTCCGGTGCAGTGACGCTGCACCGGAACAGCTCTCATATATATATATATAGGGATGTATTCAGGTGCAGCAACGCTGCACCCGAATTCCCGTGCAGGCGCGCTGCCCATTTAATCCAGCCCGTTGGAGTTGGCACATCAAATCGTGGCCGTTCTCATTCTCCCGCGAGTAGGCCGCAGGTATGCAGCGTGCTGAGTCTGCGAGTATGGTAGGGAGTTACTGTAGCTACGGTTTTCGAGACCAGAACGGTTTTCAATGCAGGAGAAAGACGTGCTGGAGACCTGCGCCGTTTCTGGAATCGGGTGGATTCGAGAGAGAGTGAACGCTGCAGCAGTCGGGAGACGAAGGAGGGAGAGAACGGAGGGAGAGAACGGCGAGAAAAGAGAGGAAGGGAGATTGGCGGCAGGAATCGCACGAACACTGCCGGATCCTTCCAACGCTGCCGGAGTCACCATTGCTAGGAACGACGAGTGAAATGGGAGGGAAGGGGAGAGGGAACGGTGAGGGTTTGGCAAAGGCATTTGGAAAACTTCGACGGACAGGTTGAGAGAATTGCTATCGGAAAGGAGAGGAAGGAAGAACGGTGCCTCCTTGCAAGGACCAACGCTGCCCCCGTAGCGTTGCGGGTCGGCACAAATGCTGCCAGCCAGTCGCCGGAGAAGAGGAACAAAGGAAGAAAAGTCGCCGGAGCAAAGAAATGAGAAGGCTATTAGTGGTAAGGACCTCATTGTTTACTATTCGAAATCCCGATTTGACATACTGTAAATCATTAAATCATGCAAATATGCAACCGTTATTTCAAATTCAGCTATTTTCCAAAAACAGCTCACTAATTCCAGCTTAATCTCATTTATCCTCTTGAATCTTTTGATAAGAATTCCATTTACAAAGACAGCTCACTAATATCTATTATAATCTCCTCAATAGCATGTTACCCGCCTAAACAAATTCATAGTCAGTGCCACAATTTTCAATTTTAGTGCTAAATAATGATATCATTAAGTTTTTGTATCTTTGGAAAACCTATCAATATTTTTAGAATTTAGGAAATGGTAGTCGCTGAGCATGCTATGTGCTACTACGAGCATGTTGAATTTCTGTCATAACCTCATCAATAGCATGTTAATGCCTAAACAATTTTGTTTGCTGTCAATTTTAGTGCTAAATAATGATATCATTAAGTTTTTGTATCTTTGGAAAATCTATCAATATTTTTCGAATTTAGGAAATGGTAGTCGCTGAGCATGCTATGTGCTACTATGAGCATGCTGAATTTCTGTCATAACCTCATCAATAGCATGTTAATGCCTAAACAATTTTTTTTGCTGTTAATTTTAGTTCTAAATAATAATATCATTAAGTTTTTGTATCTTTGGAAAACCTATCAATATTTTTAGAATTTAGGAAATGGTAGTCGCTGAGCATGCTATGTGCTACTACAAGCATGCTGAATTTCTGTCATAACCTCATCAATAGCATGTTAATGCCTAAAAAATTTTGTTTGCTGACAATTTTAGTGCTAAATAATGATATCATTAAGTTTTTTTATCTTTGGAAAACCTATCAATATTTTTAGAATTTAGGAAATGGTAGTCGCTGAGCATGCTATGTGCTACTACGAGCATGCTGAATTTCTGTCATAACCTCATCAATAGCATGTTAATGCCTAAACAATTTTGTTTGCTGACAATTTTAGTGCTAAATAATGATATCATTAAGTTTTTGTATCTTTGGAAAACCTATCAATATTTTTAGAATTTAGGAAATGGTAGTCGCTGAGCATGCTATGTGCTACTATGAACATGCTGAATTTCTGTCATAACCTCATCAATAGCATGTTAATGCCTAAAAAATTTTGTTTGCTGACAATTTTAGTGCTAAATAATGATATCATTAAGTTTTTGTATCTTTGGAAAACCTATCAATATTTTTAAAATTTAGGAAATGGTAGTCGCTGAGCATGCTATGTGCTACTATGAGCATGCTGAATTTCTGTCATAACCTCATCAATAGTATGTTAATACCTAAACAATTTTGTTTGCTGACAATTTTAGTGCTAAATAATGATATCATTAAGTTTTTGTATCTTTGGAAAACCTATCAATATTTTTAGAATTTAGGAAATGGTAGTCGCTGAGCATGCTATGTGCTACTATGAGCATGCTGAATTTCTGTCATAACCTCATCAATAGCATGTTACTGCCTAAACAATTTTGTTTGCTGACAATTTTAGTGCTAAATAATGATATCATTAAGTTTTTGTATCTTTGGAAAACTTATCAATATTTTTAGAATTTAGGAAATGGTAATTGCTTAAGTCAATGTATATTTTGAAAGTACGGCCGCTTAAGTGTTAAATAAGCATGTTATATGTATAGTATAATGGATGAAGTAAAAATAAAGGATATTGGCCCTTTATGAATGTTAAATGCTAAGTGTTCAACATAGAAACCCCAAATTTTAGTGCCATAATAGATTTATAGAAACTCATCAACTATTGAGCAATGTAGTATGTAAACATAGCATACTGAGGCCTTGTAACTCCCTTTGGACATGTTGTTTTTTCCTTCACCTCTTCCGATTTTCCATCCTCTAATTTTTCATTTTCCATTTTCAATTTATTTCTTAACTGTTTTTTACAATTAGTTTCTTCTTAGTTTTTATATCAGCGTGTCTATCACCTAATTAGCATGCTATATTATGAATCTGCATGTTATATTATGAAACGTACGTTATCGTTTTAGTAATAACAGCTTACTTACTGTCCAATGAGCATGTTATATTGTCTGTCCGTACTTATATCAACATGCTTATTATCCAATGAGGATGCTATGCTGATCGTTAAATGCATAATGGGATTTGCATGTTGAACTTACTAATTAGGATTGTATGTGGATTTGTATTTGCAGGTCACGTTGCTTGCTATCAATCTATTTGATATACAGTTCAAATAGCTTGAAACAAGGACAATATGGTGAATACACGAAGCAAGGGTCCAACAAAGAATGCAGTTCCAAAACGACGAGATTTGCCAGCAGCTGGAACTAGCAAACCCCAAAAGAAAAAGAAAACTACAACTACTGGAGAGGAAAAATCTGATGAAAAGAGGTACTTCGAGGACTTACGATCATCATTGATATACGAAGAGAAGTTCCTGACAAGACCAGTTATGAGGGGTTGTCCACTACAAATTGAAGACTTCATTGAATTCCCGTTCTCAAAGTGGTTAGTGGACTGTGGTTTATTTGATTTCATGATGGTTGAAGAGAACATTTACCCAGAACTTGTTCGAATGTTTTACTGCAATATCACCAAGGATGCCAATACATTTGTGAAGGGAGTGAAGATACCAATGCATGATGAGATGTTGAAGGAAGTATTTGACATTCCTATTTGGTCTGGTGAGGACCGACCCAAAGTTTCTAAACAAGAGTCATTTACTTTGATTAGCGGAGATGCAGAAAAGGGGAAGGAAGCAGCAAGGTTAACTTCTCGGGAGTTACTAACTTTAAATATGAAGTTGCTACATTATGTTATTGCCAACAACGTTTTCCCTCGAGCTGGCTCTATGTCAAAGGTCTCTGTCAATGATGCTTACCGCATATATTGTCATGAAAAAGAAATTGTGCTCGATGCTGCTTTGGATATTCTGGAGCATATGATGAAGTGTCGAAAGCGGAAGAATGGGGCATTGCCATATGGGATGGCCATCACTAGAATTTTAAAGCATTATGGAGTGGATTTATCTGGAGAAGAGATGACAAAGTTTAAAAAATCTGATAAAATTGAAGGCAATCTGATAGGCAGGTTAGGCTGTGTTTAATAAGGAGATGAATGAGTGGCATCCTAGAAGTGTGAAGGAAGGGACTAATGCAGGGGAAGGGAGTGCCCGTCCGCCAGCGGCACAAGAGGCTGGTGAGAACGTAGCACCAGAAGAGCATGAAATTGGTGAGCAGGTAGCACCACAAAAGCACGAAATTGGTGATGAGCAAGTAGAGCAAATGAGGGCTGCCACTATTCCCACAAATGCAAAGGAATCAACTTCAAAGGAACATATGTCAACGGCTTCTGAATATAGATTTGAGGAGGTTTTGAGTGCAAAGTTTGAGGAGATGAAGAGAGAAATCAAGTCTCACATCTCCCAGCTTATTTCAACATGTATGAAACCACCCACTGTCAATCCAACACAGTTTACCCCTTTTGTTGATGTAGGTTGTACTCCTACATCGGTCATTGACACTCATACATCGGTCGTTGACACTCCGACGTCAGTCATTGTCACTCCCTGCACAATTCCTGAAATTTCCAAAGCTATGCTCACCCCCACAGAAGTATTGGTATCGACGTCCGTATCTCCTCCTACAGTAGCCATGTCGCATGCTCATTCAAATTCACCACAATCATCACCCTCCTTCGCTGATCTACCGAAATCAAATCAGGTTTACGTTGACGCCTCATATTCTAAAAATATTGCACGGCTTGCTAGAGCAGTGGAGCAAGTACTCGAGCATGTGAATAGGATCGACAAGAGGCTTGAAGCTGTTGAGAATAAGCATGAAGGAGATGGCCATGGGCAAAAGTGAAGACCTTAGAACTTTTGAATATTTGTGTTTCAATTGCTATGTTCTTATGTTTGACAATCTAATATTGGAAGAGAATTGTTTGTAATGAACTTTTTTTTTCAAATATGAATGTTATTGCCTTTAAATGTAATTTGAGGTTGCGAATAATGTTGCCCTATTGTGTGTGTATGCTTTTGAAACTGCAGGTGGGAATGAGGTTGCTCTATTGTGTGTATATGCTTTTGAAACTGCAAGTTATGAATGATGTTGCTCTTCTGTGATTGTATGTTACTGCAATATAGTAAGGTGAATATCAGCACGCTAAAAGTTGAGTTAGCAGGCTATATGTTCGAGTAGTTAGTGAAAAAGAGGTTGTGAGATGATCCACTTGTGACTACCTCTGCGTTAATGGTGGATCAGGTCTATGTTAATGGTGGATCAAGAGGATATATTGGCATTTCTGTATTTATTATGGAAGTGACGTGAATATGAAATGTAGCATTAGATTGACAACTACTTCAAAACAACTTATGAGGTGAATATGAAGACATAATACCAAAATTGTTCATGTATTGATGGAGCTCCAACAACAGCGTAGTCATGCACTAGTCTGTAGGCAAAAGAAGAATTAGCTAAAGAGGATCAAATGGGGTGGAATAGATAAAGTGGATAAATATGCAATTGAGTGGTATGAAATGTGATGACATAATACCAGGTTGTTGACAATCCTTCTTAGACAATTTTAGACAGTTTCGTCTATCGTGACCAATCACGACCTTCTTGCATCCTCGACATAATCATCCCCTGTGTTCCATAGCTTTTTCGATACTTGATTTTAAGCGCTTACTTGATCGTCCTTTTCTTTGAACTACATTTGGAAATTCAATGCTAACAGTAGGTGCATTAGGTACCTGAATTTTTCCTCTAATATTATCACCTATCTCAACACTGAGTGCTATAGAGGAATTATGACCTTCTTCGATATGTTCATTTGCATTGTTGCGATAATCAAAATGGTTTTCTTTGTCTCCACAAGTCATGTTTTGTTCTTCTTCATTCGAACATCCATCTTCCTTTTGTGATTGTATACGCTCTTGCAAATGTGTTATTAAAGTGTCTAAGGATGCAGTTCCAATTTGAAAACTATCCCAACTTGATGTCCTTTCCTCTAGAATGAAATGTAATTTTGAGAGCGTCAAATGTCGCCGTACCATAGTTGAATTTGTAACATCACAATTCCGCGTAAATAGAGGAACTCCAACATTCTCTTTTGGACGTTGAGACCAACGACGAAGTAAGTGATCATCAGGCATAGTTATGATATCACGCCACTGAAATATGGATAATATATGCCGACAAATAATGCCACGCCACTCGAATAGACGACATGAGCATGTTGCAAATTGTTTAGGTTCATGCCAAGTTACTGTTCTTCTATAGGTGGGATCTTTATACTTGTGTATTTCATATATAACATAACTCTCATTCATAACCTCAGATTTAGGCTTGTAATAATGTGACTCCTCTATTTCTGCCTGAAAATCAAAAAATATCTCTCTAGTGTATAGCTTGGCAATTTGTTCCTCAATCACAAATTTAGTTTTCAAAATCGGAGTACCATATGTACTTTTGCAATCAGCTTCTTTTTCGTCTTCTCTCCTTTTTCTAACAGCACGCTCATATGCTTCTACAAACTCAAGCAATTGAGTGGTTGGCCCAACGAAGTTGTCAAAAAAAGCATTCATGCTTTCAGATCGTTGTGTTGTTGTCATACCTGCTAAGAAAACACTTCTTGTATAGGCTGGAATCCACTTATCTCTCACATTGTACATCTGTTGTAGCCATGCATGGTCCGTCAAACTATAATCATTCATTAATTTTGCCCACCCAGATTCAAACTCATATGTATCTTCTGTATTGTGAATTAACTTGTACAACTTATCTTTGAATTCAGAATATTTATGATTGGTAGATTGCAACTTTTCAGGAAATTTCCTATGTATGTGCCATGAACAGAAAATATGTTTTGTATTTGGGAAAACTATGGAAATAACCTTTGTAATAGCTGGATCTTGATCTGTGACAATAGCTTTAGGTGGTACACCACTCATAGCATAAAGCCATGTCTTAAACAACCATATGAAGTCTTCCTCACTTTCCCCAAATAATAAACCTGCACCAAGCAAAACTGATTGCTTGTGGTGATTCACTCCAACAAATAGCCCAAAAGGCATATCATATTGATTTGTTCGATAAGTTGTATCGAAACAAATAACATCATTGAAAACTTGGTAATCTCTTTTAGATTCCCCATCTACCTAAAAACATGACATCAACCGATTGTGCTCATCGACTTGAATTTCATAAAAGTAATCGGCATTCGTAGCAAATTGCTTCTGAAAGTACTGAAGTAATGCTGTTGCACTTCCCCCATATTTTGACATCCGTCTGGATCTTAAGGCATTACGAAGATCAACTTCCATGAATCCTAATTGATCATGACCCCCAACCTCCTCTGTCATGAATTGCAATGATCTGGATACTCCTATACCAACCTTGCACAACTCTTCAACTAAATTTTACTGTGAGTCCGACACGTTGCGATGGGACCGAAGACATCGAGATTTGATGGGAGACTCCAACCGATGAGAGTGCTCTTCTTTGAAATTAATAACTGTCCATTTAGAAGTGTTGCCCATGAGCTTGATAGTGAGTGATGCAAGACATCCACATCTAGTAATGTCCATCTGTTTTCTTTTTTTTTCCAACATTTTCTACGTTCCTTCTATGTCCTTCTCTTGAGCATTTAAGAATGCGAAAGCATATCTGCTTATCTTTTTTAGATCTTCTAACGTCGCTTTTTCTTATACTGAAGCCACAACATCTTCCATATAAATTGTAGAAGGAATATGCCTCTTCCTCACTATGAAACTCTTGCCCAATAACAGGAGTTAACTCAGCAGGCGCAACAGGAGTGAAAGTAGTCACACTTGCTAGACTCTGTTCACTTACTTCAACTAAAGTAGCATCTTCAGTCAATTCCACTGTATGCAATGGAGACATACTTTTATCCGTGTTCAAGGTGATGTCATTTAATAAATACCTACTAAATTACATTTGAATAACAATATAAATTATTCAACTTATAAGAAATAAAATATGTTAATTTTATAAGTACTTACAATGCAATAATATCTACCTTGCAAAATAAATGGGTATTGTGGAGATTTTCTGTTGGGTATTGAGGAGATTTTCTCCTACGGGATTCTAATTACATATAAAATTAGTTATAAAACTTTTTTCATAAGATTCTTGTTATCAGCAGGCTAAGTGTTGAATAAATGTACAATGAACATGCTTTATGCACAAGTTAGTGCATAATTTGAGATTGCAGACAATCTATTACTTGTTATCAGTATGCTAAATGTGGAATGATCATGCTTTATGCACAAGTTAGTGCATAATTTGAAATTGCAGACAATCTATTACTTGTTATCAGTATGCTAAATGTGGAATGATCATGCTTTATGCACAAGTTAGTGCATAATTTGAGATTGCAGACAATCTATTACTTGTTATCAGTATGCTAAATGTGGAATGATCATGCTTTATGCACAAGTCAGTGCAACTTGTTATCGCTATGATTGCAAGTCATCTGTGTTGTTATTAACATGCTAAGTGGCGTGGCATGTAAGTTGAGAATGCAAGTCTATTTTTTCTGATTTTCAGCATGTTAAGTGGTCGTTAAGCATGCTATATGCAGAAGTCAATGTCTATTTTCAATTTACAAGTCATCTGTTTCTGGTTAATGCCATGTGCTAAGTGATGGATGAGCATGACATATGTACAATGCATTCTGTAAATTGTTTGTCATCTGTTTCATCGGTTTCTAATTAACTACCTGCTAACTACTGGATCAGCAGCCTTGTCTAACAAGTTGGTGTGTATTTAGGAATTGCTGGATGTCAGTTTTGTCTGGTTCACCATGCTAAATGTTGGATCAATATGCTATATGCATTAGTCAGTGTGCATATTGGAACCACAGGTCTAGCATTTGAAAGTATTAGCATGTTAATTGTTCAATAAGCCTGATATACGTGTATTGTGTACGGTGAAATTGCAGAACAGCTATTTCATCTGCTTTTTGGTTTTCAGCATGCTAAATGTTAGATCAAAAATGCTATATGAACAAGTCAGTGTGTATTTTAGAATTGCAGTTTATCTGTTTATAAATATCAGCGTGCTAGTTGTTGTATGAGCATGCTTTACATAAGACTAAAAAAATAAATAATAGTTTAATGAAATAAGAAAATATATAGTAGAAATAAGAAAATATATAGTAGAAATATAAAATTTTTTAGATAATTTCTGCAAGTCCTTTTGATCGTTTTATAACTTTTGAAGCTTTAACGGTTTTTGAATTTGTAGTGAAAGCGAAGACTACCTTACGTAGATTATACATCTCGTAAATTTGTGGTTGTCACTCAGCCTTCGTACTTTTTAACATTCTGCAAATCATCTCTTGTCTGTTTCACTATTTTCATTCAAACATATTCTGGGATAGAGAATCGAGCACGAGCATGGGCAGTTTTCGAGACCGAGCGGTTTTCAGGAAAGCAGATTTTTACAGGAGATGAGCTTCACATATCTTCGCAGCTTTCATTTTCTTTTCCTCATTTTTTCCGCCAACTTTTCTTCAGCAAGCATCATTGCTGGGCATCAGCCTTTGTTCTATTTTCCAGCACGATTTTTTCCTTCATTCAACTGGCTCTGAGATGCAATGTGGGCGTCATTTTTTCCGCCAACTTTTCTTCTGCAAGCATCATTGCTGGGCATCGACCTCTCTTCTATTTTCCAGCACGATTTTTTTCTTCATTCAACTGGCTCTGAGATGCAATGTGGGCGTCGTTTTTCTGAAGGGGATAATTGGGATGGTAGATTTCAGAACAGCCGAGATTTGGGCGGGATACGGCTGCCTTTTTCCATGCAATATGCATACCCGCACCCAGAACAAAATGACACGCATCAAATTCACTGATTCACGGGCGTGCTACACGCACACAGAAACAACGGCCAGGATTTTTCCCGCTGCCACGGACGGGCGGATGGCGCACCTGCACGGGAATTCGGGTGCAGCGTTGCTGCACCTGAATATATCTCACATATATATATATACACACACATTATTATATTTTGATCTCATTAAAGTCCATTGTATCCTTTGAACAGACAACAGGAGGGAATGGGAGAACTGATGGAAAGGCATAAGGAAAATAGAAAATAGTAATGGGTGGGGGCATGGGTCCCACGTGGTTGCAGATTTAGACGTGCTTTGCGTCGACGGCGTGGAATCACTTCAAGAGTAACCGCTGAAAAAAGGAGATCGGTTTTATCTTATTTTTTTTATTAAATAGCCAAACTAATCATGTTACGCATCAATAAGTGTTTACACACGATTCCAGCAGAAATTAAATATATTTTACTGGTCATATATTTGTTTTTACAATTTAATGTCAACATTTTTCACAAAATTTCTAATCAAATGAAGAATGAATTGACTTTAATGAAAAATACCATCCAAAAGAACCATTATGCATGTACTTTTTGGGTAGCAGTCAAGATCAATACTAGAAAATGAAATTAAAAACAATGCCGACTAAACCTAATGACAAGTGAATAAAGAAAACTTAACAATATTTTCATAGTATAATTAAACGTGACGAACATATAGATAATTAATTAAGGGTCCATATATATCCCATATGGTTGTCGCCATTTGTGGCAGCCCAAAAGAATTTTTTTTTATTTTTTAAGTGTGTGCCCCATCTAAATCGTGGTTCATGTGAAATTAAGCAACTTTGAATTTATTTTATATTTTTATTTTTGAAATTGTCAATTCCAAATATACCTGCTTCTTTAATACCTAATTCCAACTATATCCACTAAGCATGGAAACTTATATTCATACCTACTAAGTATGTTAATTATCCCAAACATACCTAATCAATATTGGGCTATGATACAGTGCACCTGAGTGCACTTAGCCTCGGTGCATCTGGGTGCAAAAATCTATTTTTTAATATTTTTTTAAAAAAATTTATACAATTGTTAGTCTAGGTGTATTTAACATGTGTATTAATTTATATCATTTTTGGATATTGTTAGATATTTGTTTTGCATTTTTTAAAATTAGTGGCATTTTGATAATTCACATATCCAATAATGTTAAAAATTGATACACATGTTAAATATGTCTAGATCAATAGTTGTATAAAAAAATTTCAAAAAATATTAAAAAGTGGGTTAAATACACTCAGATCCATTGAAGTTAAGTGTATCTAGGTGCATTTAAAAATTTTCCATCAATATTTGGCTTTTTTACTTATGATGGGTTAAAATTTTGCAAATACCAAAACTAACCCTGATGCTACACCTCTTCTGAAGCTGATTTGCTTTATTTTGTCGTCCCCGAACGGGTGGATAAGACAACATCTATAGTTGATCACTTTGAAGGATGATGACTTTGTCCACAATAGGAAGAGATGAAATCTAGATTAAGTGGTATTTTAGTCATTTCAAGTCATGGTTAACAGTTTATGTGACAAATTTGCATGCTTGAAATTAATAGCATACTTTTTTTGAAGATTTTTCACCCATACCTCCTCCCATCCATCTCTAGATTGAAGACGGATAGGCCGGGGTATGGAGAGAAGAGAAATCATTTCAAATGAGAAGAGCCCTTATAAAGAGAACCCACAATACATGTCAGAGGAACCTCTTCCCAACAACTACCATCAGATTCGGTGGTTTGGGCAAATTTAGCCAAATTACGGGCCGTTTAGTTAGCAATTCGACGAATGTGGGAGAAAGATAGTCACCCAAACCAACCTTTACATTCATTAATCTAAGTCACTGAATTGCGAAGGTTGGAGATAGTGTAGTTGCTGCTCGTCAACCAATTGATAAACACGACTAAGTTGCTTTCAACTTTAGCTATTCTTATCCTTATGTCCTTGACCCACTTTAGCCCCAATAGAATAACAAAAGCTTTTATCCACAAGGGTGTACACATATCTAGGATCATCTAGATTTTAGCAGTAAGGAAGGTGCATTTTGTATCTCTAATGACTCCACTAAAGCCCATACAAGAGAGATTGAGATTGCAAGCAGCATCAATGTTAAGTTTGACCCTTCCCTCTGCTAGGCATGTCCACCTAAAAGGCTATTATTAAGGTTTAAAGCATCGCATCTAATCAAATTTGCTTAGTAGGATTGGTTGGAGAAAGTTCCAGCACCTGGTAGTGATGTTCTTAAGAGCAGGATGAGTTCCCTCTGCTACTAGTTTATTCTTAGAATACCAAATTCTCTAGCAGAAGATTATAAAAAAGTAAGAGAGAAGGGGTCTTTTTTAGATGAAAGGCGAGACAACAGTTCCTGCATATGGCTCATGGGGTATGATGAGATTGTGTGGAAATATGGCATGTGGAAGATGTCTCGAACATAGCAGCACACCCAAAATATATAGAAGACTTCTTCCATATTTTTTGCCAAAAAGGACATTTAGGGTTGACTTGGATCCCTCTATGAATGAGATTTGCTCTTGTTGGAAGAGAATCATATAGTAAGTGTCATCTAAATAGTTGAACTTTCTTAGTCACTTTGGCTTTCCAAATGGCCAAAGTTTTTGATAGGTCAGTCATAGTTTCTTCCATGGAATGGGCTAGTCTATAATCAAATTTTACACCAAAGCACCCATTGGGCTAAAGATCCCAAAAGATGTGATCGTCTTCACCTTGCTGACATAAGGTCCATGTCTTTTTAGCTCCTATACTGAAGGACCTACTACATTGAGAATGTTTTCTACCTGCCATTCCCTAGATTGCTTATTAAAAAAATGATTCACTTTGACCTCGTCATCCACATCAATGGGCAGTAGACTAGCTTTAACAATGGAGCCTTTAGCCTATCAATCCTGGAAGAAGCGAACTCGAATTCCTCAGTGTACACTCCATTTGGAGCCTTTGAGGATCAAATGTCAAGTCAAGGCAATGCTCTGCTAAAGATAAGAGCTCCTAGAGGGGATTTTGCACTTCCACAAGTTTCCATCCATTGAGTATTTGCTTAACATATCCAACGCATCCATTTTTCATGAAAAAACTGTGAGGATTAGGTATTTTTTTTATTTATTTATAACCTTTCCCTATCAATGATGTAATTTAAAAGTATGCTACAAGGAATTAATGATGTTAATGTCATGCACAACATATATAGATATGACATCTAAGAGACATAGTGCATACATGCACGTTTTATGATCTTTGCTTATTAAGTTTTATGGGACACCATTCATGAGCATGTTAGACATGAGTAGGATTTGTACACTGGCATGTTTTTGTAGATGTGCCACTTGGTTATGGTATGATTTTTTTGGGTATTGATTAAAAGATGTATGATTAACGCACTGTATCGAGTACTATGACTATCTTCTACCTTGCAAAGTAGGTACAAGGTTCAACATGCCTGGTTAGGTCACTGGAGTCAAGGAGGTAGCGCCCCTAGAAAAAAAATTTTATTTACTAAGTCGTATGGGTGGAAAACTAAGTTGCAAATCATGATTGAACTTGGCCCATGCTTGGGCTCGACCCACCTCAATGAGGGTTTGGTTAAAAGAAGTGCCCGTGCTAGGGCTTCATTCGCACTCATCTCTTTCCCTCTTCTTCTGCTCATTTCTTTCTTCCCTTCTTCTCGACTTCGATAGCCCTAGATCTTTCCAAAACGTCTTCCAAACTGCTTTGAAGATCGTCGACTCATATCAAGGAAGCTCGAAATTTCGAAGATCCAAGTCTAAGGCTACTGTTTTTTAGGAAAATCACGATCGAAGTAAGTAGATGTCGCCTCTTCTCAAATTATTGATGGAATCTTGTCTTAAACATGAAATAGAGCTGGTGGGAAGGGGTAGTGTCCAACAATTTCATAGTTTGGTATATTAGGATTCGTGACAGTTTATGGTTAACAGGGTTTGTGGAAAAAATTAGATGTTACTATACGATTTTTGTAAAATAGATGGCCTATTAGTAGTCTTTACATTATTAGAACATGACATTGGTCGAGTGGGTTGAACTAAGAGTAGGAACTAGAGGTTTTCCCTTTGGCACCTATCATGTGTTTAATGAAATACTTATGCGACAGTTGGCATGTTAGATTTAAAGTAAACTTTGTTAATTTTGCTGATACTGTATGAATGGTTTGTGACATTCGTTCTTGTATGTTATGAATGATGCACTATCCGAGATGAGTGGTTGTAAAAGGTTATTCATGGCCCTTGGTTGACATTACGAGAGGACTATTGATAGTCTTTGGTTTATTATATGATTATATGTATATGATCTTGGGTGTGGGTGTTAGACCCATATGTCTTATATGGTTATTTAAGAATAATCTTTTTGCTATATTGTCATGATATGTGCATCTGGAGTCTTATTTCTTTTCACCTTGCGCTTACTGCTATCTAGTTATTGAATCTATTTAGACTCACATGATTTATTATTTTATTTTTAGATCACAAGCCAAGTAAAGAACCTTGAGATGGGACCAAAGGAGGACATAATCCTAGAGAAATTTAGATTAGCATTTGTGTTCTTAGTTATTTTGAACTTTATATTTTTTATGCTAATGCATGCAAACATTTACTTAATTAGATCCAACTATGACAAACATATTGTATGTGGATATTTTAAATTTGGTTATAATCTATGTTGATAAATATGTATGTGATCTTTTCGGTTGCTTGTAGTGTAATGATGAGTTATAATGACTTTCTTTCTATATAGAAATCTTTATAGTATGGGCATATAACTATGTGAATGTAAAGCTAAATATTTATATTTTGAAATGAAATTGTGATGTTTATGTATAATAGGTATTTATACCACACCACCCCCTTGTAGTTATGAGTAGATGCTGCTGAATTTTCCTTAGATCATGTGACACCCATTTACTAGCCATTGAAGATGTCTAAGTAACAAGGCGTTACAAATGCATTGCTCTCAATACCCTTCGAAGATAGTCTCGTTCTACTTTGTTGTATACTTTAGACATGTCTAATTTAACTGACATTTTTTTGTATCTTTTCCTTCATTTTCCTATGAAGACTGTGAATAGCTTCATATACTAGGACCATATTATCGATAATCAGATGGTTTGACACAAAAGTACTTTTTTGTTGGAATATGTGCCAAGGAAGACATCCTTTCAAACAATCTGCCAAAACCATTGTCAGTACCATGTAAATGACATTACGCAAGCTAATAAGATGATACTCAAATAGCGTCATTGCTCCTTTTCTTTTTGGGATAAGAACATTGGTGATGTGGTTGATTTCTTTAAGCATTGTGAATTGGTTGTCAATTGACGGAGAATTAAGAAACTATTTGCATG
Source organism: Annona cherimola (assembly GCA_030490835.1). Classification (NCBI taxonomy): domain Eukaryota; kingdom Viridiplantae; phylum Streptophyta; class Magnoliopsida; order Magnoliales; family Annonaceae; genus Annona; species Annona cherimola. The sequence continues at coordinate 71,533,905 of CM059977.1, forward strand.
CTAAAATAGATGTTTCCTCGAACAACCTCCCAATTTTTTTGAAAAAAGCATGTAGACATACTAGCTAGTCCGGGTGCTTTAATAGGATCCACGTCCTTTATAGTTGTTTTGACTTCTTGCAGTAATCTCCCTTATCACCCTCTCAAACATTAGGGCAAGGAAGAGTTGAATAATGTTGTGAAGTAATCTATGATCATCTTGGATGTTTGGTTTCTATCAGTTTCCAAGCCGCCTATTCATTTTTCAGTATATCAATTCAGTTTCTACACATTCTATCTGAAGCTGCATGATGAAAATAGGTGGTGTTCTTGTCCCACAATCAAAGCCAACTCACTTAAGATCATTGTTTCCTAACCACTTCCTCCTCTTCTAGAAGCATGTTTACATGTCTTTCTCTTTTTCTTATTTGATCATCTTTAGAGCCAAATGGGACCATCATTTTGAGCTTTCTTAGGGACTCTTGATGAGATTGAATTTGCTTTGGATGATTACCTTTCATTTGGTTGTGCCATTTCATAAGCTTTACTCCACACCGAACTAATTTTCATTTGATATTGCCACACTTAGACAAGTTTGCTTGAAAAGGAGATGCCCCCGTTTCTGTAATTATGTCTGAAGCTTCTTGATAGTTCTCCTAAACCAATTCATATCCGAAAGTTCAATGATGCTTGGCCCTCTTGTGACAAATGGGTATGGTTAGAAGTTTTCAAACTTAGTAGATATAATTAAAATTAAGAGTAAAAGTAGTAGACATGTTTGTAGTTGATCCTTTTGAAAATAAAAAACTAAATAAATTTTAAAATGGTCAAATCTCACATGAGATAAGATATAAACAACTTTTTATTTTCTAATTAAATTTCTTAAATTTCTAATACCACTTTTACTACTCTTATCTCATCCCAATCTTGAATAAGATGTGAATAAGATGAAGAGATTAAATAAGAATCTTCATCAAGTTGGCCAAATCAAAAGATTCTTCCCTCTCATCCTCATCATGAATTTGTGTTGGGGTATATGACAATACTATTATAATCTCACTCTTAAGTGTGATTGAGCAATGCATACACTCCTGTCATGAATTTGGAGGAGCAAACCTGTTATCAAGCGATGGATTCCCTTTACCATTTAAGCCTACCTGGAGGCCTAGGAATGGAAGAGTGAAATTGAGCATAGATGTCAATTACACAATGACTACAAATAGGTTAGGTGCGGGTTGTCACAAGCTAGGACTTCACAACCCAAAACTTGTGTGACATATAATTTATTCATATACTTATGAGGACTAAGTCAACCTAACCCCAACCAAAACACTTAAGTAAAGTGGTGGTAATAAGATAGTAGATAAAAGGAGGAAACATCACATGAGAAGGAAAAAATGGACTTATATTACTTAAAGGCTTACAAGAGAGCTTCATCTTGAGAATTAGATAGAGCAAATGAGTCATTCCCTATTTTGAGATCGCCTTTCTAAAATTTTTCCATCTCCTCTTTGAATTACTCTCAAGTTCTCTCAAAATATCTCGATAATCTTTAGAACTCAAAAAGAAGCCTAAAATATTTTATAGTTTTAGAGACTACTTTTTAAAAGAAATCTAAAATTCTCTAGTATGTACAAAGTTTTTCTATATTTGTCTAGAGGTTTTCTATGTTAGTCTGTGGCCAAATGATTTAAGTGTAACAATGCTGCAATTTGTGAAGGCAACATTATTTTTCATCGCAGCTAAATGTTGGAGGTGGGATGGAATGTCTAAGCCATTGATAATGCAAGCAAGGGTTATGTTGCTATGCATAAAAGTCATAAGAACTTTAATGGGTGTGATAATATCATTGCAAGCTATACTTAAAATGTTTCAAATTAAGCTTGTATACGGTGGCTTAGGCCACCCGATCTATTAAAGGATCTTTTATGTAAAGACGATTTCATTAAGAGAAACATGTTAGTTGTGACAAAAGATGTGAAAAATAATTGTATAGAACAATATGACAAAATCATTTAAAATATGGTAAAAATGGAGGGAACAAGTTTTGAATGGAAAATTATTTTTCTCATTATTCCCAAACATAGTACGAAAAATAAAAAATAAATATATAATATTATTAACAAAGTTGCATTAGAAGTTAGAAAAAAAAAAAAGGGTTGAAAATGAGAAATCACATAGCATTTACATTCTATTCCATCCTCGGCATACACACGAACTGAAAAACTTCATCAGGGTTGGTCGGTTGAAGTAGCAGGCCAAATGGCCCAGTCCACGTCCCATTCGAGGCAATTGTTGGAGAGGGAGGACGGCCGAAAAGACAACGCGGAGTGCGGGCAGGTCCCACATTGTCATTACTCATCCAATGCAAAAATGTAGTATGCAGTGCAGAGAGAGCGGTGGAGGGGGGTTGCCAAGTTGCCAACCTCGCACTTCCCGAATAGACACGCGCACCCGCCCGCATTCCCTCTCGCTGTTCTCACAGAACAGACAGTGAACGGTTATCGCCGCACCGCTCGCTCGCTCGCTCGATCGCAATCGTTCTGTTGACATAGGAAAGAGAGAATGTGATGTCAGCATAGTAGAGAGCAGAGCAGCGCAGAGCAGAGAGGAGGACGCAGGAATAGAGGATGGGCAGCGGCCGCCGTATACGACGTGGGTGGACGCCATAGGATAGGAGTGGGCTAGGAAGCATAGGCGACAGAGAAGAACAGAAAAATAGAGGGAGAGAGATGTAACAGCTTACACGTGGATGAATGGCAAAGGAAGAAAGGCAGGCACGCACGCACGCACGCACGGTGCACGCCACACGGCGGTTGCGGTGTGCTGTCCTTTCCATTCCAGCGTAAAAAGGGCTGGCGCTGGGGCCCCCTACTTTAGGCCGTAGATGGACGACGACGTCATCTCTTCTATTCTTTTTCTATTCTACTCTCTCATTCTCTCTCACTTTCTCATGTTCATCGTCGATGGATCGGATCTGATCATCATCATGCTCCCGTTATTGACTAGTTCCCACGCATTCATCCCATTCCCATTCCCATTCCCTTTCTTGGGCTACAGGTGCTACTGGGGGGGGCCGCCCACGTACGCTCGCTGAGAGATGAGGAGGAAAAAAAAGGAGAGAAAACGGGTGGGCCACAGGAAGCCGTGCATGGCAGGCAGGAGGAAGATGATGGGATGCGATGGGATTGCGATGGAATGGATGGAAGAGGAAAAGTTGGGTTTCGTTTCTCTCTTTCGCTTTCTCGCACGCCCAATGCAATGCCAGCGCTTCTTAGCTCCCGTTTCCATTTCACTCCATCTATTTGTACCTACGCCTCCGCAACCCAGCTCCACCCGCCTGCTCCCATCCCCGTCGTTCTCCTGTTCCTACTTATCCCGACTAGCGGTGTTACCGGATTAGGTTGCATGACTTGAGCATCTTAATCCATTTAAAATATTTCAACCTTAATTCATTTATTAACTCATTTTAAAAACTTCAATCCTAACTCATTTACAACCCATTTAATAAATGAGTTAGCGGGTTGTTAATGAATTGTCCAGCAGATGACCTAAAAGTTTAGACTCTAGTAAATATGATCCCGCAGGGAGAGACGATAATATTTTCGGCGTAGGGGAAATAAAAATAGGACAGCAATAGGAAATGAAATTGGGGCTATAGCCGAAAAATGAAAATTAGGTGACGGAAGGAAGACATTGAGAGGAAAAATAACTAAGAAGTTTACATTTATATATAAAACTTTAATGAATTAAATGAGTTTAATGAGTCGAATAGGTTGAACAGGTTATATGGATTAAACAGGTTACTAAATGGGTTAACGGGTTATACAATCTCAATCCTAATCCGTTTATTTAATTAAATAGTTAAACGGATTGACGGATTATAACTCATTTATTAAAAAATCTCAACTCAAACTCATTTATAAATGGGTTGGACAAGCAGGTTGATGGGTTAACCATGACCATTAACATCCCTAATTCTGACCGTTTAAGCCTTTCTCAAGACTTGTTACAAACACGGTGTTAATGTTCATCATCAACCTATTAACTCGTCAATTCAACCTATTTTTAAATAAATTTAGATTAAGATTTTTTAATATATGAGTTATGATCTGTTAACCTATTCAGCCGTTTAGTTAGATAAACGGACTGGGGTTGAAATTTCACAATCCGTCGACCTTTTCAATAACTCATACTCGTCCAACTTGTTTAACTCATTAAAGATTTATATGTATAAATATAAACCTCTTCGTTATTTTCCATGCTAAGTTTTTCTCCCGTTGCTTAATTTTCATTTTTCTGTTGCTATCTTAATCCCATTTTTCTGTAACTGTGTTATTTTCATTTATCCTGGACCGAAAACACGTTCTTATCTCTCCCTGCAAGATCATCGTCTGTTAAAGTTTAGGCTTTTAGGTCATTTGCTATACAATCCATTAACAACTCGCTAATTCGTTTATTAAATTGATTGTAATTAGGTTAGAGTTCAAGTTTTTTAAATGGGTTAGTAAACAGACTAGGGTTTAGATATTTTTAATGAGTTAGGATTTAGATTAGGCTATAACCTGTCTAACCCAATTCGTTAATACCTCCGGTTACAAAACATTAAAAATCCTTAAATGATAACTATTTTCATATAATTTTCTCAATTTTTAATACAATTATTTTTTTTAGTATATTTCATTCTTCGTGCATATCATTATCATTTCTCCATCCTATTTATTTAATCTATTTCTCCATCCTATTCAAACATATTTTATTTCATGAAAAAATTCTTAGATGCTTTAGGACAAGCTCTCATGGCTCACTCCCAATTTGGATGGGGATGAAAAATCTTTTATTTGTCTAAAAATATTTTTCTTAATCTTAAAAAAATAACGTATTTTTCTCATTTTTTGAACATAATAATACTTATTCTGTCAACCTCAAACCATCGAAATAAGGGGCACAACTTGGGTAGGATATTGTAGGTTGATCTCACACCATAAAATAGGTAAAGTAGATTTCTATTTTTATACCTATAGGTTAAGATTGTTCTAAATAAAAAAAATACTCAATTCAATTATAATAAGATAGGTTTCAAGGTCTGGCATCTAGAATCGATCAGAATTATCTATATATTTTATAAAATATTTTTATAATAAAAGACACAACTATATAAACATATTTAATTTAATAACTATTTAATAAATTTAATAGATGTGTTCTAAATAAAAAATACTCAATTCAATTATAATAGGATAAGTTTCAAGGTCTGGTATCTAGAACTGATCCGAATTATCAATATATATTATAAAATATTTTTTATAGTAAAAGATATAAGTATACAAACATATTTAATTTATCTACTATTTAATAAATTTAATTGATGTATTTTAAAAATTATATTCTTATTATCATCTTGATGTGAGGTTTTAAAGCAAATAAAAAGTAAGACTTGTAATAAAATTATAGTTTATAAATCGGGCTGACTTTTATGTAATCAATTACAGAGAAGCCACTTTATATAACCTCCTCAAATTTTAAGATTTTAATGCTTATAGAAAATCTAATCTATTCAGGGTGTGTTTGGCACACTGTAAAAAATGTTGCGCTAAAACTTTTCACTGTCCATAACTATTCTATTTCTAATCATTTTTTCACATTTTTTTAAACAATAACCCTATTTTTTAATCATTTCTACACAACTACATGCATAAACTAACCTGCTTATTTTAACTTTATCATCTTCTCATCATTACCCTTACAATATCTTATCATTTCCTTTCAATTCAAAAATTTTATATTAATTGCTTTTCATTCAAAAGTTTTATCACTTTTGAAACACACCCTCATTGTATTTTACATTATTTATCTGGTTAGGAGACTAAATTTCATTCACATCAAATATGTGCATAGGCTATATTTGCTCAAAAATAAGTACAGTCATGTGTAAATTATAGAAAATGTTTAAATCTATTTACATGTATTGAAATGTAATAGTACTTTATAAAATTATTTATCTATATAGTATTAATATTGTAGATAGTTTAGATGTTGAAAATATTACTTAAAACTTGATATTTAGTATTAAATTATTTTATTATGTTAATTGTATATATTTTTGGATGAGGCCTATATATATTAATATTAGACAAATGAAAGAGTTTAGGTGATAATAAAAATGAAGCAAAACATAATGAATGAAGTGGATTTTTCATCAACTATCTAGACGTTAAATTGGTGAGGATTTCATAAAAATACTTTTGTAAATATAACAAAGTAAAAGTTTTTCAAATAGAAAGAAGATACGATCAGCTCAGACCAGGCCAAATAGGCTAATAGGATGCTTCACAGGTAGCTTCAACGCAAATGCCAAGCCCACGGGCTCAGCCCAAAGGAAAGCGGAGACTGACATGGCAGGTTGCAATGCAACCGCTTGGACGTGAGCGTGTTTTAGAATTTGTGGGGGTACTTGACTATTTGTAGGTACGTGGTTTGATATTATGTGTCAGGTTTTATATTTGCAGCAGTTGGTTTTATGTTTGAAAAACATGCGGCTTTGGTCTTTTTAGTTACATGGTTAACTTCGGGTGCGGATAAGGTGCACCCGCCCGTCTATAATTTTTTTTTTAATTTTTTTTTAATAAATTAGTTAATCTAAGTGTATTTAATATATGTATCCATTTTTATTATTTTTGGAGATTTTTAGATATTTATTTTGGATTTTTAAATAAATATCTAAAAATTTCTAAAAATGGTAAAAATTGATATACATGTTAAATACAATTAGATTAATATTTGTGTAATTTTTTTTTTTTTTAAAAAAAAGGTGTATGCACCCGAGAGCATTGAGACTCAATGCCCTCGGATGCACCTAATCAGCACCTGTTAACTTCTACCATATCGACTAACTAAACTGACTTTTCTAATATTAAATATATTAAACTACCTAATCAAATTTAAAATATTCTTTTTGAGAAATAAATTTCATTAAGAAAAAGCCAACAAAAAATTTCAACCAAATAATGCAATACGTTTAACATTATCTTCATTGTTATGAAACTCTAAAAATTACCAAAGCTGCAAGTTTAGGAACCGAGGAGAAAACTAAAGGTGAAAGATGAAATTTCTCAAACTCAAGGGAAGAAAATGCAAATCCCCAAAGAAAAGAGGAAAAGAAACTAACAGAGAAAAGCCCTCCTCCGGCTTTCAAATATCTATCTATCAATCTATCTGCTCCAAGCTCCGCTCCGCTCCACTCCACTCCACTCTTGCCATCTCAAAACCCTCACTCTCTCTTTCCCAGCAGCAGCAGCGGCGGCGGCAGCCAGCCATTGCCGTCGGCAAGAAGAAAGCAGTGAGAAAGATCTTCCATGGCGTTCATGTGCGCAGACAGCGGCAATCTCATGGCGATCGCCCAACAAGTCATTCAACAGAAGCAGCAGCAGCAGCAGCAGCAGCAACAGCATCAGCACCACGACGAACATCAGCACCAGCACCACCAAACCCCACACCTCTCCGCTGGAGGCGTCAATGCCTTCTCCCTGACTAGCCACTGGGCCGCCCCCCATCCCCATCCCCATCCCCATCCCCACCCCCACCCCCACCCCCACACTTCCTCCTCCTCCGTCTTCCATCACGACCGCTTCCCCTTTCCCGGATTCCCTGACTCGGATTCCGCGCTCTTCTCCCACCTCGACCACTCCTCCGCTTTCCGACTCTCTGATTTGGACTCTGACGAATGGATGGATAGCTTGATGGGGGAGTCGACGGAGAGCTCCGAGCTGCCCAGCGGATGTGACTCCTGGCCCAATAACGACTTCTCTTCCATGCTAGCCGATCCCTTCGTCGCCGGAACCAGCCGCCTCACTCTCTCTTCCGCCTCCGCCTCCGCCTCCGCCAACCCTTCCTCCGATCTTAATCGCGTCCTCGTCTTCGCCGACACTTCCCAGAAGAACCCAATCCCCCAATCGCCCGTCCAAATCCACTCCTGGCCGTCTCCTGCTCTCCCTTCTCCCCCTCCGCCTCCGCCTCCGCCTCCGCCTCCCCACCCTGAGAATTCCCCGCCGGTGCTCCGCCAAAAGGACGCCGCCGTCTCTCCTGACATGCCCTCATCGTCCTCCTCCTCCGATTACCTCTCGTCGCCCCTACTCCAGTCCCTCCTCGAGTGCGCCCAGATCGCCGATTCCGAACCGGACCGCGCCGCCGATATTCTTCTCAGCCTCCGCGATTCCGTCTCCGACTGCGGGGATCCGAGGGAGCGACTGGCCTTCTACTTCCGGGAAGCCCTCTGCGGCCGCTTGTCGTCGAAGATGGCTCCCTCCGCCGCCGCCGTTACTGCGAAATCGCCTTTGCAATTTCATTCCTCGCCGGAGGACTTCACGCTCTCTTACAAAGCTCTCAATGACGCCTGCCCCTACTCCAAATTCGCCCACCTCACTGCCAACCAAGCCATCCTCGAAGCCACCGAGTCCTCCGATCGGATTCACATCGTCGATTTCGGAGTCGTTCAGGGGGTTCAGTGGGCTGCTCTGCTTCAGGCCCTCGCCACCCGATCCAGCGGAAAGCCTACAAAGATCCGTATTTCGGGCATTCCGGCGCCTGCACTCGGCGCTTTCCCCTCCGCTTCCCTCCTCGCCACCGGAAATCGATTGAGGGACTTCGCCAAGCTTCTCGATCTCGACTTCGAGTTCCAGCCGGTGCTAACCCCAATTCACGAACTCAGCGAATCAAGCTTCCGGGTGAGTTCGGACGAGGCGCTGGCCATGAATTTCATGCTCCAGCTGTACAACGTCCTTGGAGAGACGCCGGCGGCCGTGGAGCGGATGCTACTGCTGGCGAAATCGCTGAAGCCAAAGGTGGTGACGCTGGGGGAGTACGAAGCGAGCTTGAACCGAGTGGGGTTCTTGGATCGGTTTCAGAACGCTCTCCGGTACTACGCGGCGGTGTTCGAGTCGCTGGAGCCGAGCATGGAGAGGAAATCGAACGAGCGGGTGATGGTGGAGAGGCTGCTGCTGGGGCGGCGGATAGCGGGTATTGTGGGGCCAGAAGGGGCGGAGAGGCGGGAACGAACGGAGGAGAAAGGGCAGTGGAAGGTTTTGATGGAAGGGTGCGGATTCGAGGCGGTGTCTCTGAGCCATTACGCGGTTAGCCAGGCGAAGATACTGCTTTGGAATTACAATTACAGTTCGAGATATTCTCTGGTAGAATCCCCACCTGGGTTTCTTTCGTTGGCTTGGAACGACCATCCTCTTCTCACGGTCTCCTCGTGGCGGTAAGTGGTAATGGAATTTTTGTTCGGCCGGTGGGTGGGTGGGTTTTCTTGTAGTTTTTTGGAAAAATCCCACCTCCATTGACGGATTCTGTTTGTCTGTTTGGTTTTTTGGTTTGTGGGGGTGTGAGGGTGGAGAGAAGCCAGGTGATCGCGCACTTCCATCTATCTTGCCATGGATGCCGCCGCTGATGTGGGCAGATTGTTTGATTTGGAGGAGTGGCCTTTTTCTTTTGTAGTTGAACTGGAAATCTTCTCACTCACTCACTCACTCACTCACTCACTCTTGTTTAATTGCAGATTTACATTAGAACTGTAAAAAAGAAAAAAAAAAAAATGAAAGAAAGAAGGAAAGAAGGTTAAGGCGTCTCGTTTGTTATCTTTTTCGAGTTTCTCTGTATATAATTCTGATGATATAATTGACAGCTTAGATGGATGGATAGACATTATTAATTATATTAGTGTTTTATGAGGAGAAGAAAATATTCATACTTCTCTCCGTTTCTATTGTTGAAGAAGAAGAAGAAGAAGAAGAAGAATCAGCAGCTGCCACCTCTGTTTTTAACTAATAGATAGTGTTTTGTGTGGGTAGCGTAATGTTTACGCGTTGGTGTAAAAATTGTATTTGGATGGCTGACATCAGTTGCTTTCTTTTCTCACATCATTTTCGATCCGTACTTGTGCTCTGCTCCGCGACTCAGCTGTGACTCTCTCTTCGCTTCTTATCTTTCATCTGATTGATGAGCTGTGCTTTGTGTCTGCCATTTTCAATGGGTAATTTTTAGAATGAGCAGTTCCTTCCTATCCATTCCACGCAACACAAATGGCTTTCCCACTTTTCTCTGTACACGGTTAGAAAATGGAAGTGAGTCTTTCTCTTGCGTCAGCAGCTGCCATTTTTATTTTATTTTTATTTTTTCAGAATCCCTTTTCTTCTTCTTCTTCTTCTGTTTTTTTAACCCCAAAAAGGAGTTCCATTCATTAATAGAATAGGGGATGGTTGGCGCTGTCGCTGTTGGGGAACTCTACCGTTGGTTTTCTGCGTTTCCAGAAAAGCCCACCACCACCTCCTTCCGCTCTCTGTTGGCTAACATGATGGATGGCAGTTGGCCTGCCCTGCCTTTTTCCTCCCGCAAATTTCGGCCGATGATTTGGCATTTACTGTGGGGCAGTCCGGTAAATCGACTGCAGTTAAAAAGGTAAAAACGGGCAAGTCAAAGGAGTAGGGTGGAGTGGAGTGGACTGTGCTTTTGCTCTCGCTGGAATGCTGTTGGGAGAAGTTGCGTTGACGCCGCCCATTTCCCTTCCTTCCCCCATTTCTTTGATTCGTCTTACCAACGGCCGAATGGCATAGATGGGATTAAAGGCGAAACAGATTTTCCTTTTTTTTTTAAAAAAAAAAAAAAAAGAAAATTCATTCTCAGGAAAATAATTATAATCATCACTTACCACTCAGAAAAATGCAAGTGGTAGAAAACATATTTTCTTAGACAAGCGACTTGAGTTTGAAATAGAGCATGAGAGTTTTATTTTCTCCTTGATATTTAGGCGTATGTGGTCTCCTTTTTAATTTTATGGAGCATGTAGTCTCCTCTTTTGATATTTTAGAGCTTGTGGTTTTTTATTGGCACTTGTAAGAATTTTTCAAGGTTGGATTATTTAAGTGAATTTAATCTATAATTTTAATTTTACCGAGTTTTGGAATGTTTTGATTTTTATTCTACAATCCTTTTGTGTTTAAAAATTAAAAAAAATTTAAACATATTTAAAATTGGTAAATTTTAGATTATAGATTAAATACACTTAGTGAACATTGTTTAGAAAATAAAAAGAATGTTTAATAGCTAGATGCAGTTGGATGCATCACCTCTCATACATAGTAATAATATTTTTTGACATAATTCTTTTTATACCTCTAATATTTGCATATAATTTCTATTATACTCATTATATTTTATAAATTCATCTTATGTCTATAATATTTTACTATAAATTCCTAATATGCTCATGCTATTGACACAACCGTCATCTACTCCATTAAAGTGACGAATTTGCCCATCTAAAATTTTTCTAATTAAAATCAATCAACCTTAATATGACCCTTAAATCATTTAATGCCACGTATTAATGATTTAGAGTCATATTTACAGTTGAATTGTCTAATCGATCGGCAAAATTGTCTTTTAGATAGAGTAGATAACGCCAGTATTGATGATATGGGCATGAAATGAATTCAAGGTGAAATATTATGAGTATAAAAATAATTTAGAAAATATTATGAATATAAAAGAAATTATATTATGAATATAAAAGAAAATAATTTAGATAAGTTACTTGAGTTTGAAAAAGAGCGTGGGAGTTTTGTTTCCTCTTTAATATTTGGGCATATGTGGTCCTTTTTTTAATATCCTCTTTTGATATTTCAGAGCTTGTGGTTTTGATATTTTTCTCCTTTTTAATATCCTCTTTTGATATTTTAGAGCTTGTGGTCTTGATATTTTAGAGCTTGCGGTTTTTCTATTGACACTTGTAAGAATTTTTCAAAGTTGGATTATAAAATAAATCTGTATAAATACCCAATAAAAAATGATTATAATTTATCTTTTTAATTTGCAACGTATATGTCTTTGTTCATTTTCAATACACAACGAAGAGTGATCCCTTCGGGCCGGCTAAGTGGTTGCCGCAAAACCTATTTCTAGATTTTTTTTGTTTTTTTAAATAAATATGCTTATTTAAGTGAATTTAATCTATAATTTTAATTTTACCGAATTTTGGAATGTTTTGATTTTTATTCTACAATACTTTTGTGTTTAAAAATTTTAAAAAACTTAAACATATTTTAAATTGGTAAATTTTAGATTATAGATTAAATACACTTAAGTGAACATTGTCTAGAAAATAAAAAGAATGTTTAATAGCTAGATGCAGTTGGATGCATCACCTCTCATACATAGTAATAATATTTTTTGACATAATTCTTTTTATACCTCTAATATTTGCATATAATTCCAATTATACTCATTATATTTTATAAATTCATCTTATGTCTATAATATTTTACTATAAATTCCTAATATGCTCATGCTATTGACGCAACCGTCATCTACTCCATTAAAGTGACGAATTTGCCCATCTAAAATTTTTCTAATTAAAATCAAGTAACCTTAATATGACCCTTAAATCATTTAATGTCACGTATTAATAATTTACTATCATCGATTGCATCATATTACAGTTGAATTGTTTACTCAGCAAATTTTGAATGAGCAAAATTGTCTTTTAGATAGAGTAGATAACGCTTGTATTGATGATATGAGCATGAAATGAATTCAAGGTGAAATATTATGAGTATAAAAATAATTTAGAAAATATTATGAATATAAAAGAAATTATATTATGAATATAAAAGAAAATAATTTAGACAAGTTACTTGAGTTTGAAAAAGAGCGTGGGAGTTTTGTTTCCTCTTTAATATTTGGGCATATGTGGTCCTTTTTTTAATATCCTCTTTTGATATTTCAGAGCGTGTGGTTTTGATATTTTTCTCCTTTTTAATATCCTCTTTTGATATTTTAGAGTTTGTGGTCTTGATATTTTAGAGCTTGTGGTTTTTCTATTGACACTTGTAAGAATTTTTCAAAGTTGGATTATAAAATAAATCTGTATAAATACCCAATAAAAAATGATTATAATTTATCTTTTAAATTTGCAACGTATATGTCTTTGTTCATTTTCAATACACAACGAAGAGTGATCCCTTCGGGCCGGCTAAGTGGTTGCCGCAAAACCTATTTCTAAAATTTTTTTGTTTTTTTTAATAAATATGCTTATTTAAGTGAATTTAATCTATAATTTTAATTTTACCGAATTTTGGAATGTTTTGATTTTTATTCTACAATATACTTTTGTGTTTACAAATTTTAAAAAACTTAAACATATTTTAAATTGGTAAATTTTAGATTATAGATTAAATACACTTAAGTGAACATTGTCTAGAAAATAAAAAGAATGTTTAATAGCTAGATGCAGTTGGATGCATCACCTCTCATACATAGTAATAATATTTTTTGACATAATTCTTTTCATACCTCTAATATTTGCATATAATTCCTATTATACTCATTATATTTTATAAATTCATCTTATGTCTATAATATTTTACTATAAATTCCTAATATGCTCATGCTATTGACACAACCGTCATCTACTCCATTAAAGTGACGAATTTGCCCATCTAAAATTTTTCTAATTAAAATCAATTAACCTTAATATGACCCTTAAATCATTTAATGTCACGTATTAATAATTTACTATCATCGATTGCATCATATTACAGTCGAATTGTCTACTCAGCAAATTTTGAATGAGCAAAATTGTCTTTTAGATAGAGTAGATAACGCTTGTATTGATGATATGAGCATGAAATGAATTCAAGGTGAAATATTATGAGTATAAAAATAATTTAGAAAATATTATAAATATAAAAGAAATTATGAACAAACATTATAGGCACAAAAGAAATTTTTACTACTTTTTCGTTCTTTGTCCCATCTTATATAAACTATGAAGCATGACAAGCATATAAATTTTTTTTTTAAAAAAGTAACAGGGTAAGTAACGACAAATGCAGAGGGAGAGGGTAGGGTATAAACAAAAAAAAAGAAAAGAAGAAGCGCTATATGCCGTAAAACACACGCGCGCGAGGTGTAATGCACGTGGAAGTAACAAAACGGCATGTTGAGGGTTCTTTGGTTAACATCATTAGAAGCGTTGTCGCTTTTACATCCAAAGTAGAAATCATTGGTTTGACTTAGTCAAGAAATCTGAATAACACACATCCTATGTGTGTTTGGGAATTAGTTTTTTCTACAACTATTCATATAATTATTTTATTTATTTTAACTCCGTTTTACTTAATCTTCATCATTTTCCATCATATCACATCACGTCTCTTATTTCAAAAAATTTTATACCAAACCCACCCTAATCATCAATTAAAGGCCTTATTTATGTTAGATGCACACAATTAATTTTTGGATATGCTAGCAAAGTAACTAGGGTGGTTTTAAGTAATCCCTTCAAAATTTAAGTTTTTGATGTTTTGATGGAAAATTTAGTACATTCCTTATATTTAACATTACTTGTTTAGATAGAAAACGAAGTTTTATCCAAAGTAAAATATGTACATAGGTCACGTTTGATAAAAAAAAAGGTATATTTACGTGTAAATTGGGAAAAATGCTTAGATCCATTTACATATATATTATAATATAATAATACTTCATAAAATCACTTATCTACGTAGAAATGATATTTTAGACAGTTTATATGTCAAAAATACAATTTTAAAATTGATATTTAATATTAAATTATTTTATTACATTAATTTTACATATTTATGGATGTGGTCCATAAAAAGCGATACTAAATAAATTTATAAGATATTATAAATGATGTTAAATATGATAAATGGATTTGGTTTTTATTAACTATCAAAATATTCGAAACGAAATGAGTTAGGTGAAAGAAGAGTTTCATAGAAGCACTTCCTGCTAATTTAGTCTTATATTTTGAATATATTTATTTGTTTAAATCTAGGATGAGATGATCTTGGAATATTCAGTCTTATATTTTGAATATATTTATTTGTTTAAATCTAGGATGAGATGATCTTGGAATATTCAGTCTTATATTTTGAATATATTTATTTGTTTAAATCTAGGATGAGATGATCTTGGAATATTCAGTCTTATATTTTGAATATATTTATTTGTTTAAATCTAGGATGAGATGATCTTGGAATAGAATATTCCGTATTTCTCAAAGAAAAACACTTTTTTCATTAAAATAACAACTTATTTTTTAAATCTTAATACATATTTTTTTATTCCCAACACACAGGACAATATGTTTTCATTTTATAGCTTTAGACAACCAAAGTTTTCAAAATTTCATACATACCTACAAAGTTGATAACAAATTACAGCCGTATCCAATCCATCCCACATCAGGAACCCATCACGCATGTCGTGTGCACCCGTCCGTCGACGTCGATACTACGCCCTGACGCGGAGACACGTCTCCATCCTATTCTGCTACACTCCTCATCTTCAGTTTATAATTCATTGCAGGGGCACTTTTAGAATTTAAAATTAATTAACCTGAAAAAGAAATATAAATGTTGTAGTAGTTACGCGTAATTAGGATTGTGTGCTTGGTCAAGGAGGGATCTGTTCTGGGAAGTGGCCAACTTACTTGGCCGATGCTGACAGATTGGGTATGACAACAAAGGATTTATTATCAATTCAGTTTGCTTGAAAATTGTAGTAGGTATGTTTGGATATATCCTGAATTAAAATTAACAATAATTTATTTATATACGTATATATTCATATATTAAAATATTTTTTTAAACTACACCGTTGAAATAAAAAATGATCCTGTTAGTCTGAGCTAAGTAAATACTTCGCTTAGCCTATATTAAAAAACTTATTTACGGCATTAATTTTTTACTTTTTTTTATACACTTATTTCTCTAAGTTTATTTAACGTATAAATTAAGTTTTACCATTTTTAGATATGTGCAATATTTTTTTAGGAGTTTTAAACATCTATGTGTATATATGTATTTAAAATATTTTTATCTTTAAAAATCTAAAAAAATATATACGTATATCGAAAAATAGTAAAATTTAGTTTTGTATTTTGAATACTTTTGGATAAACAAGTGTACGGAGAAAAAAATAAAAAAGAAGTATTGTAAATAGATTTTATAAGATTAACTAAACCAGACATTTACTTAGTGAGCTAACGGGATCGTTCCTTTGTTGAAATGATCAAATAAGATGTTTTAAAGGATACAATATTGTTGAATGAGATGAGCATCTCCGTTCCCAAAATAGTTTTCCTTGTTACCAATACCAAATTTTTCATTCCCGATGCAACTGTTTACATTTTCAATACGACTTTTTATCTTTCTCATACAAATTTACGTTTTCTTTCCATTTCTCCCTCTCATCAGGCTTCTTGAATCTTTCTAAATAATTGAGAACTCTGAAAATCTGCTTGATGGGCGCAGACATTTCTAACGAATCATTGCTATATACATTCATATAAATATATGGATAGTGATCTTGCTAAGAAACAATTTCATTTATTATATATATATTTTATTTTTATATGGGCCCAAGTGTATTTAGTTCACACATCGAAATTTACGATTTTTGAATTTGTTTATTTTTTGATAAAATTTTAAAAATAAAAATTTTATTTGTATGCAGGAGAACATATAAGATGGATGGAATTTTTTATTTTTGAAATTTTATAAACAATATATATATATAATTAAAAATAGTAAATTTTGATATATGAATAAATGCACAAGAGCCCAACGAAAAAAATAAAAATACATACGGCACGTAGGTTTGTTATTTAACTACGGATCAACCTGGGTACAATCATTGCCCCACAAATATTGCATAACAAATTTGGGTAAAAAATCAAAGCTTTTGAACAATTGTACCGGGTATACTTAGCTTCGGTGTACTCAGATAGGGGTGCAACTTGGTCCGGGTATCCGCAGGTCGACCCGTTGGGTACCTTAAATAGGGTAGGTTCGGATCCATAGAACCTACCAATAGAGTTGGTTTGGTTCCGCGGGTGAAATACCCGTTCAAATTCGGATAGGGGTACCCAGAACCGACCCAAATTTCATATATTATATATATATATAATACTTATAATATTATTTACATCCCCTAGCCCTAATTCCTATTCGGCTATTCTCATCCCGAGATTCCCGACGCCCTAATTTCGTTTCCTTAATTCCCCTCTGCGGCAGTGCCGTCGCCTGTCGGCAATGTTGTCAGAACCGAACCGGTGATTGAACCGGTAAAAGAACTGGTCTGGTTTGAACCAGTTCGACCGGTTAAGTGAACTGGTTCGGACCGGTGACGTTAGCATGACATATTTATTATGTCATAAGTATTAAATTATTTTTAAATTTTAAGTAAATATATTGATAAGTTAATCCTAATTCAACACCTATAATATGATTATGAGCCCTTTATAAGGTCATTTATATCTTAATTACAGAATTTGAAACCTAAAAAATAGAATTGAATAAAATCTACCTTATCCAACAGCGTCTAACAGCATCTAACGACATCTAACGACATCTAACGACATCTAATAGCATCTAACTTTTAATATTAATAAGTTAATCATAATTTAACACATGTAATATGATCCTCAGCTCCTTATAAGGTCATTTATACCTTAATTATAAAACTTAAAACCCAGATAATATGATTTAATGAAATTCATCTTAATCTAATAGCACCTAACAGCATCTAACGACTTCGAACAGCATCTAACGACATTTAAGGGGCACTCAAATTTTATGAAATAAATAAAATATTAAAAATAAATTTTCAGATTACACATAAATTGTCCTAGGTACTAAGAAATTCACCTAAAATCTAATTTTCTTATTTATTACGTCGTCGGTATAAAGATGCATGTGATTATAATAATTCATATCTTATGGAAGATAATGTCAATTTTAAAATAGAATATTATTAATTAAATTAATATTTTTATTAAATAAAAACTTTATTAAAAATTACATCATTTTGTAGTTATTCTATATCATTTTCACTTTCTTTTAAGAGAAATTATATTGAAATTGAGGTTTTGATGCAATACTTAGTGATATTTAAACTTTTTACACAAAAATTATATTTACATAATTTGGGAGATTCTATTAGATTATTGAGGAATTTTTATAAAATTATTTTGAATGCTCTATATTGCAAATAACAATCTGCGTATACATGAATTCAATGGTCCGCTGGACCACCAGAAAATTTTTTTCCCCTTCTCCTCGCAAGGTCGCTAATGGTTTCCGCGTCGAAATGGAAAAAGAAAAAACAAGAAAGGTGGGTGATCGGCGAGCAGGCTAGCGCAATAGTGGGTTTTCCGTTTTTGGCGTCACTCCCTGAGAGCTTGCTCCTACCAATTTTGCGGTTGCTGAGAGAAAATGGAGGAGGGCGGCTCTGCTACTGTGCTACAATCTATTTGGGGGCACAATGAAAAGGAGAATGGGTTGCCTGCTGGTCGCCGAAAATGGAGGTCGCTGCTGTTTCGCCTACTAGTCGCCAAAAATGGACGTCGCTGCTGTTTCGCCTGCTAGTCGCCGAAAATGGACGTCACTGCTGTTTTGGCTACTGCTGTTTCGGCTGCTGGTCTCGGACGACGACTGACGGGATGAGGACGACGAACCGGTCGCATCTAGTCCAACTGCGACATCCGGTTCAACCGCTGGTTCAACGGTTCGAATGGTTTATTACAATCAAACCGAATCGCATGCATTCAAACCGGATTTTGGACCGATTCCCGGTCGGACGAGCCTGTTCGGTCCGGTTTTAACAACACTGTCTGTCAGTGGCTTGGTGCGAATGCAGTTTGCGGCGGCCGGCGGGTATTTTTCTCACCGAAAAGTAGAAGCGGCAGCAGCTCGTGGTTACTGTGAAGACGACGAGTCCTCGATCTTCGCTACTGCTGAGTGCGCCTGTGCGGCCTCCACCCTCGACGACGACGAGTCGATGCGCAGAAGCGCCGGCACAGCTTCTCCCCTCAATGACACAGGCTCAGTGCTCTCTTTCTCTCTCTCTCTCTCTCTTCCCCGACCCTCTGCCCTTGGCGAGCAGGTCCTCCCCTTCCCCTCGACGGCCGACGGCCCGACGCGCAGCGGGCAGCTCCTCCCGTCGGTCTCTCTCTCTCTCTCTCTCCCCCGACCCTCTGCCCTCGACGCGCAGCTCGCCGGTGTTGCCTGTCACTCCCAGCGGACCAGCCCCCATTCCGGCCGCATCTCCTCTATTTCAGTTGCAGCGTCGGAGTCGAGTCCATTTCAGGCTGCTTGCTGGAGAAGACAGTTAAGTAGGCTTGAACTTTTGATTTGCATGTTGTCTAAATGATTCGTTTGCATTTTTTTATAGATCGTGTTCTAGGAACCGATTTGGAATCGAACCGGAGCCGACCTGCTCTTGAGAAAATTGGGTAGGGTAGGCTCTAGACCGACCCGGTCTAAAATAGGATAGTGTAGAGATTTTTACAAAATGGGTAAGGGTAGGTTCCAACCGTACCCGGACCTACCCAACCAATGTTGCACCCCTACACTCAGATATATTTAACCTACTTCTTAAACTTTTTTCAAATTTTTTTTATACAAATATTAATCTAAGAATGTGTGTGTGGGGACATACACAACATTTCAAATTAACACTTTTAATTTAAAACTTTTCACTCTCCACAATTATCCTATTTTTTAATCATTTTTACATTTTTCTATACAACTAACTTATTTTTCAATCATTTCACTCAACTACCTGTATAACTAATATATCTATTTTAACTTTATTTTTTTTACTTCTCATCATTAACCATATCATATTACATCATTTACTCATTTTTCGAAAATTTTTACACAAAAAAATTTATTAATTCCCAAGCAGAGCCTAAGTCCATTTAACATGTGTATCAAGTTTTACTATTTTTGGAGATTTGTAGATTTTTCAAAATCAATGAAATTTTTGTAATTTACAAATTAACCCAAAAAATCTAAAAATCTCCAAAAATGATAAAACTTGATACACATATTAAATATATTTAGATTAATAGTTGTGTAAAAAAATTTAAAAATAAATTTTTGCATATGAATACAATGAGGCTAAGTGAACCTGCATTGTATCAGGACCCAAAGATCAATACACCTAAGTGTATTATGGGTCGATGCATTGACAAGTTTGGAGCCCTTTTTATTTTATATTTTTTGTGGGCTAAAGATGTTAGGCTTGCATCATTTAATTAATGGTCTAAAATTTATCATTTTCGGACTTACGCATATTTTAATTAAAAAATTAACAGTTTTCACCTCCAAAAAATTGAGGTGAAAACTATTGACCTTTAAAATTTAAAAATATATAAAAATAAAAATGGTAAGTTTCAGAGTAGATTTATACATATAAGGACTACATTTGATGCGTAAAAATGAAAAAATAAAAAAATACCTAGGCTTACAAGGCTTTATATACCTAGGTTTATTAAATTATTAACCGATAAGTAATTTTATATATTTGGGGGTGGTAAATGAGGTACACATCCACGATAAAATCAAAATCTCGCTAGTCATATGGTTTAAAATAATTTGTTTTATCATGATACTAAAAAACATTTCAATCTTCTTTCAAAAAAAAGAAAAAGCATTTCGATCCAAGTCTTGTGTGCCATTCCTACTTTAAATATAAATTTTTATGTGTAAATTATGTAAAATAGTAGAATTTTGTAATATATTATAGAATCATTATCTATATAAAATTAATATTTCAGATGATTTAAATGTTGAATTAACAACTTTGATACTAAACAACTTTATTTGGTTGATTTTGTTTTTGTACTGTTTAAGATTAGGTCATGCAAAATGGTTCTAAAATGCAATGAATGGATTAGATTTTAATTTTATCATCAAATGGGCTCCATTTTCAGCCAATTGTTGCAGTTGTGTGCACCGAGGCATATCTCATAAATAATAATCAATGTGTTATAAAAAGAAAAAAGGAAATTGCAAAAAATATATCTAATAATTTGACCGACATTGCAACTATGTTTATTAATTTGCAAAAATTAAAAAAATTCTAGATAGCTTATGAATTTCCTTTTGATGATGACCGATACATAATTAAATCGCTCTTAACTTAGCAAAGTCTAGTTGGGGCTTAATATTTGCTTGAGATGATTGTGCTGTTATTGCATTACGAGATTGATTGCATCTTTAATTATTGTGTAATTGATTGAATTTATCTTTTAAGTGTAATTTGGATATGATTGTATTTATCATTAATTGAGATTAATTACAATTGTTTATATTTGAAATATTTTGATATATATATATATATAAAGAAGTATGAGTTTTCATGAAGAGCATTAACATCAATACGCAGGAAAATTCATTTTCTGAGAAATAGGACAAAGATCTACTATTTCATCAGGAAAGGTCAACTAGTAATTTAGGGAAATCCCACTGATATCTGTAACTACAAAAAATATTGACTGTTTTAAATAGAAAAGTCAACTATTTTCTTCTAACAGGTGAAAAGGTCGATTAAATATACAGAAAGGTTGATTGTTTTTTGGATGTGAGAAAATCCTACAAATAAGCTTCTACCTATACAAATATCCAAGCTACCTTTTATAAAAAAGAATGGTTATAAATAAGAGCTCTTCACGAAGATTCAAATAAAGTTCTAGTGTATGAAAAGCCTTGAAATATTGAGAAGCAAAACTTGAGAGAATCCAAGCGTTGCTTTTGCATATGCAATGAATTAATTTTTTATTAGTTAATGATTTTCTTATACTACCTTGGTGTTGATTAGGGGTGTTAACAGATCGGGTTGGACGGGTTGGAGCCTAATCCTAATCCTAAAATATTTAAAATGTCTCAACCCTAATCTGTTTGTTAACCCATTTAAAAAACTTCAACCCTAATCTACTTATAACCTATTTAATAAATGGATTGGTGGGTTGTTAACAGGTTGTATAGCAAATAACATAAAAGCCTAAACTCTAGTAGATGACGATCTCGTAGGGAGAGAGGAGAGAGTGTTTTCGGTGTAGCAGAAATGGAAATAAGGCAGTAACAGGAAAATGGAATTAGGGCAATAGTGGAAAAATGAAATTTAGGTGACTTGAGGAAGACTTAGAGAGAAAAAATAACCAAGGGGTTTACATATATATATATATATATAACTTTAATGAGTTAAGCGAGTTAAATGAATTAAACAGGTTGAACAAGTTATATGGGTTAAATGAGTTACTAAACAGGTTGACGAGTTATAAAATCTCAATCCTAATCCATTTATTTAATTAACTGGTTAAACGGGTTGGCGGATCATAACCCATTTATTCAAGAATCCCAACCCAAACCTATTTATAAACGGGTTGGACGAGCGGGTTGACGGGTTGATAATAACTATTAACACCCCTAGTGTTGATGGTTATCAAACAAAGAGGAAGCTAATCAAAGGGTTGATTGCTTTACTAGTCGCCTAGAGATAGGTCTTAAATCCATAAAACAGTTGCTTAAATTGTACCACTGTTACTTGGTGAGTTAAGTTGACTAGTGAAATCCAAACACTATTTGTTTGGAGAGTGGAATAGGTCAAGGGAAGCAAACCACTATAATCACATTGTCCCTTGGTTTAATCTTTTGTGGGCATGGTTAATTTTGTTTGTGCAAAGTTTCTCTAGTTAGCCATTACTCGAGATCAAAAATTCCCATATATGTAATTTGTGTCAAACTACAAATATGTATTTGTTGGTAAGGCCTTATCTAACTTTCTTTGAGAAAATTAAAATAACTCTTCTTCCGTGTGTAAATCAAATCTTAGCCACCATATATCTCCTTGCAATTGCTGCTCATATGCACCACTACTGCTACAAGCCAATCATCACTCCCATGATTCTACAAAGAGGCACATATTTGCAATTTGTCTTAAACTATATGAAGGACTTCAACTCTATAGAAATAATTTCATGTAACGTTATTAATTTTTAAGATGTCAATGATTGATACAAAATTCAATCCATTTATTATATTTAACACATTTATTTCACTAAGGGATCAAGTTTCATCCAAATAAATATATATAGGCCACATTTGAATATATATTCATGTGTAAATTAGGAAAAATGCTTAGATCCACTCACAGATGTATTAGAATATAATAATATTTTATAGAATCATTTATTCACATGACATTGATATTTTAGATGATTTAAATTATTTTGTTATTTTGATTTTACATATTTATAAATGAGACTCATATGTAGTGATACTAACAAATAAAATTTTTTCGTAATAATATAAATAATGCTAAATATAATAGTTTGAGGGTATGTTTGGGAAGTGATAAAACTTTTAGATGAAAAGTTTTTGAATTAGAAGAAAATTATTAGATATGATGGGGTAATGACGAGGAGTGAAAAAAATAAAGTTAAAATAGATAGGTTAATTGTAGTGATAATTGTGTAAAAATGATTGAAAGGTAATGTAGTTGTATAGAAAGATTAAAACATAATTAAAAAATGAGAAAGTTGTGGAGTGAAAAGTTTTAGATTAAAAAACTTTGACTTAAAAAGTTTTTTGCTAAACAAACATGGCTCGAGTACCTTTTTAATCCATCAACTATCAAGATATTAAAAATGAAAAAGGTTATATAGAAGCAGAGTCCCTATATGAATATATTTAAATTTTTTTTAACATTAATATATATAATTGCAATATTAGCCAAACTCTATGGCACATAGTACAGAATAACATTATTCAAAAATTTAAGTTACAATGATCATTTGAGGGAATAGAGTAAAAATGGAACACTATGTACCTTAACATGAATGGATATGCATGCATAGGGTATGATGGATGGGTTACTAATGAGTAGGAGTGTTAATAAATCAGGTTGGATGAGTTAGAATTTAATTACAATCCTAATCTATTTAAAAATTTTCAATCACAATGAGTTATCAACTATTTAAAACCTTAATCCTAACCCATTACAACCTATTTATTAAATGGGTCGGCGAATTGTTATATATGTGTTGTAAACAAATTAAAACCAAGCTAATCCCAAATTATGTGTCTTATTTGTAGTTGTTGTGACAGATTGATCTACACCGACAAAATATATGAATGATTAGATCTTCATCGGGAAAGAGGTGTATATTTGACATATTAGCACAAAAAGGACCACGACTTGGTAACACAAAGAGAGTAGATAGAGATGAGGAAATAATAATAAAGATAAAGAGAGGAACGATTAAAGATGAAAAGAGATGGAGAGAAGGATAGAGAGGAGAAAAAAGGCAAAAATAGCCAGACAGATGGTGTGAAACCCCAATCTTAGACACGTATAAAACCCTAGGGTTGTAAACCCTAGGTAATGTATTAATGAAATATATATATTCATGAAATATGAAATTATGAGGGAGTAGATGTTAAAATAATTAATTATGAAATTCGGATGAATAGTGCACGTGAATAGTGAAATGTGAATAGTAAATGTGGGATTAAGGAATATGTTAAGTTAATCACTTTGGATTAAGTTAATCATAAAAGACGAAAAAGGAAGCTTCACACAAAAGGACAAAATAGCAACTTTTTGATTTATTTAATATTTTCGGATTTTTGATGGATTTTTGAAGTAACATGAAGAAAAATTCATATCTTACAATCCGGACATCGGATTGAGATGAAATTTTTTATGGATGGCCAAAATATGATGATGAACATGATGAGTGGGCCAAGATTGATCAAAAATCATGAATCAAGGGTCAAGATTAAATGTCATTTGGAGATCAAAAAGTAGCTTAATTTTCCATTAATGCTACTTTTGACTTTTTATTAAATTAAATAAATAAAAAAATAAAAAGCAATAAATGAACAGCAGCAATTGCAGGGGGAGTGGTTGGATTTTTGACCAAAATTAATGGTCCATGATCATCCTCATCAAGAACTAACGGCTAGGATTTAATTTGCTTAAAATAAATAAATTTTAATAAATAAAAAAGCTAGAAAAATAGGGCTGCAATAGGGGGGCTGGAGCAGACCTAGGGTGGGCTGCACAAGGCTCCATGCACCTTTTGGAAATTAGAAAAAAATACATTTATAATTTAATACCTTGAGCAAGAGGGGGTAAATTCCAAATTCATGAAAAATCAAGCCTTATAAATAGAGGACAAGGGGTGAACGTCCAAGGCACTCCCAATCTTGAGCAAGAGCTCATTTTCCACCCCCAAATTCGTTTTAAGAGAGAAAGAGGAAGTTAGAGAGAGAAAGTGCGAGAAAAAGTGGGATATCTCCACTTCGGGTAAGCAATTTCTTTTCAAATTTCTTTTGGATATTAAGTAAGGTAAAAACATGCTTAGATAATTTCTAAGCATGAGAAAATAAGGATAGATATATTGCTTAATTGAAATCATGCCGAAACATCAAAGATTTGGAGCGAAAATAGAGCATTCGGGAAGATAACATATGATATGTAGAAATAATGCTCCAAATTTGATAAATGATGATTTGGGATATATGATTATGATAAATATGATGTTGGAATGATGATATATTAATTTCATGATTTTTGGAATTAAGGATTATGCTTAAGTGAATTTATGTTGATTTTTAGTATATGGAGAAAATGATTTATTTAGCCAAGTTAATGATGATAAATTCATAATTCATGAATTTTCCATGATATACTAAGCATAAGCTATGTCATGGTATTTTTTATTTTTGGGAAAAATGTTAATTTTTGGAACCCATGAACAGTAACCACGTTGCTGTGAACAGTAATTATGAACAGTGAACAGCGTATTTTGGGAAAAAATTGAGATTTATTTTTGTATATTTATGAGGATATATGGATGAAATTTTTAAAGGATTTATGGATAAAAATTCATATAAACGAGTAATGACCAAGTATCTTTATACGATTAACCTCTATGGGAATGAGGTAATGAATGGTTATAAAGCAAGCATGGAAAGTAAGCTAAGACATGTAATAGATGAATAAAATATCAAATTTCCTTGTATAGGAAAATGAAAGGAAAGGATAAAGGAGTCAGGTTGAAGCAAAGCAAAGGTAAGCAAGCACAACTTTGAAAATGTGATTTTATTGCTTCATTGAAAATGATGATTTGTAAGCAAGCAATCCTTTTGAAAATGATGATTTGTAAGCAAGCAAACCCTTTTGAAAATATGATTTTATTCCCAAGTATTTATGAAATGTGTTTAAGGATGGTCATTCCTATAATGTTTTGAAATGATGAATGTTTATAAGTTTTTATGAAAAGTCATGCCGGCATATTGATATCATGTGATGTTCATGGACATGTGCACATGTATGATGTATAAGGAAGAGGCTTTGGTGGAGGTAGAAAGCGGATCAGAGGGTCCCCCTTCACTATTGCCGAGTCGTATGGGCTGTGTGCCGACGGCGTCCTCCCCAGAGGTGGAGGCAAAGGAATGTTATGTTTGAATGAATGCATTGCATTTTCATACATGGATTGAAAAGGAAAACATGGATTTGAAATTATGTTTTTAAGGGATGGTGCAAATAATTCTCTACATGAGAATGACGAGTTACCTAGTGTAAGAGGTATATAATGCCGGGAAATCAAAAGTCATGCATGTAGGAACCATGTAGGCGTCAAGAGGAAGAGAGGTTCCCTTGATGAGGCCAAGTCGGAGACAGCCGGCGCATTGGACCATGCTATGTGAGATGTTCCCTGGGCTAGCGTACCCGCACACAAAGGTTTATGTCAGGAGTGGAAAGAAATCATTTGCACATCCAATGGTTTATGAAAAGCTTTCTGTGCATTTGATAGTTGATCACTTGGTAAGTGTCTTCTATCGAATGTAGAGGAATGCATTTAAAATGAAAATTGCTTGCTTATTGAGTTTCGACTCATGTTTTTCCCCCTTAGACAGGTGCAGGAAAAATTCAAGTGATGAAAGACGTGTTGCTAAAGGAAAAGAGAAATCTACAAAGGTTAGTAGATTTATGTATGAATGAATGCCCTAATGGCATATGATGAAAAAGGATATAGGTTGTATGAAATTATAAAGTTATGAATAATATGAAAAATTGATGATTCATGATAATATATGAATGATGATGAGTATATGTTTATGTGACAAAAGAAAAGAAAAAATAAATTTGGACGAGATCCAATTAAGAACCCGCCGCGTGATCAGGGCAACAATCCTGAGTCACATTTACCAATCGACAAGATCCCGGAGTAAGGTCAAATGTGATGCCTCGGTTCGGGGCGCCACAGATGGAAAGAGAATAATCAGAGGTATAGAAAGAAGCAAATATTGGTCCCAAATTTGTGGCAAAACTCAAGAGGAGAGGGTGAATTAGGGTCTTTTAAAATTTTAAAACTTAACAGTAGAGAGTAGGGGTGCAACTTGGGCCGGGTTCGGCCCGAATCCGGCCCGCCGAACCCGGCCGGGAGCAGTGCTGAAACTCAGCATTTCTGAGCCCGAACCCGGACCGAATTCAAATAACTTTCGATTTCGGGTTCAGGTAAACCCGAACCCGAGGTTATATTTGAAAATATTAATATTTTATTATAATATATCAACATCAACAGCTGTCGTCCCTGACTCCTTGTGACCCTGTCCTTGCCTGGCGCCAACCTTTCAAGTTTTCGCCCATTTCGCCTTTCGTCGGTTTCACGCGTTTCCCGCGTTTCTGCCATTCTGCAGGGATTTCAAGTTCTGCCGATCTCGACTTCTCGCCATTTCTAGCTTTTCTGCCGTTCCGCAAGGATTTCTGCCATTATCGACTTCTCGCAGTTTTTAGCTTTTCTTGGCCTTCTCAGTTTTGTTGTTGTTCTGCTCATCTGCTTTCTTTGTTTGCTCAAGCTTCTCTTGTTCTTCTGCCCATCTGCTGTGGTGCTACTGTTTCGAGCTTTTCTCATTCACGGACATGAAGGGGACATGCCACTTCCCCACCACAATGCTGGCTGCATGCTTGTTGGAGATTGGGAAATCAAACGGCGGCAGACACGAACGGAGATCGTGACCCACCCCATGCGCCTCGCTGAGTTGGAAGTCTTTGGGAGTAGATGCATCTAGACTCCAGCCTTTCCTTCTTAAGAAGTCGTGAGGAAATCCATCCGGAGCAACCGATTTTGCAGCAAAAGTGCCCCATTTGCGAGGAACAATCTCCACTTGCTGATACACGTCTCTGTGATCTAGAGGTCTTGACTTCACATCTTTGACATAGGTACAAAAACAGCGGGTCTCCATATCCTCCTCTCTTGAGCAAGTGCATGCATTCCTAAAAAGAAATCAATTGAAATCGAAAGGATTCCTAAAAATTTGGGAATTGGGCAAGTACAAAATCATCTTGTCTCGCATCGGCCCTGTCCCTGCCCCCGTCCCTGCACCGGTAGCAGCCCTACGTCCTGGTAACAGCGGAATCACACATCAGTAACAGTTTTGTTCTTGATTTTTCTTAGGAAAAATCCTTGCTTATTATTTAATATACAAATTAATAGTATATGATTAATTATTGAAAGCTGGTGCAAAGAAATCCTATTTGAAAATAAAAGCAGAAGAAAGGGGGAAAGATTTATGTACTGTGATTATGTATTGGTAGAATCAATTTTTAGAAATAAACAAATGAAAACAACATTAATTATCTAAGAATTAATTGTTAGAAATAAAATAAATAGAAACGGTGTAAATGGTAATTTAGAAATATATTTTTTTACTCAGCTGCGGAATCATTCAAATTTCAAACTTTGTAAATGGTAATTTAGAAACATGTGCTTTAGTGTTGAAAAAATGCGCTTGTCTTGCATTTATTGAACAAATATTCCTGTAGCTTGAATGCTTGCATTTCAAATATTTTTGCAATTTCAAAAAATTATTTTATTTATTTGTGTTTATGTTAGTTGTTGATAACTTAATGCACATTGGTTAATATTTTGATTTTTAAATTAGTTTGTTATTGCTCTGAAATGAGTAGAAAATTTGTTGTAATTTGGTTATCCAAACTTAAGACTCGTGTTGTAGACTTGGAGGTAACTTGGATGTTGTGATTTGGAGGTTGATGCTTGAATTAATATAATCTCATTGGACTAGTATTTTGTGCTTTTTGGATGATTTTATTTTATTGCAATTGATATGATAAAGTTTATCTTACAATTGGATGGTAATATTGATGTATATTATTGTGATATTTATGTTAAATTGCATAATGGAAAGCGATTGTGCTTCTACATTCTCCAAAATACAGCTATTATTCTGTTTGATACAAAGAGAAGGCTCAAAACAGATTTCTTTCTTTCTATTCTTAAGTGGTATTTGAATTTTTCTTGCTTTCGTATAATAAATTATTTTTTAAACTTTTTTATACAATAGGTTTGTGATAAAAACTATATATATACGATGAGTAACAAAAACATATTAATAGGAGAATGTCAACCCGAAACTCAACCCGAGCCCGAATTTCAAAAATAGGGTTAGGGTTGAGGTTTACAAATAGGGTTAGGGTTAGGGTTGAGGTGAACCCGAGTTTCATGAGCCCGAGTTGCACCCCTAGTAGAGAGTAATAGAGTGAGTAAAACAACAATCAGCAAACATAAGAAATTATAGTGTTTCAGAAAAACCTTCCCTACTTCACTTTTTTAAGAACACACCCTTATATCTTGGGTTCTATTATATCGATCAAAAATACACTTAGAGCTTTATGTCACAAATTGAGATTTTACAACCCGAAACTTATGCGGCACTTAGCTTACTCACTCCCTAGTGAGGACTAAGTGCGCTTATCCCAAACTTAACACACACTTAAGTGATGGTAAAGAGGTAGTGGGTAGTAGGAGAAGACACTAAATGAAAGCAGAATAAGAAACTTATACTGCTTAAAGGCTTTTACAAGAGAGCTTCGAAGGCTACAAGGTAAACTCACTCTTGGAGGTTGGATGGAGAAACTGAGCCTTCTTTTCTATTTATAGGCTCCACCCTCCCTCTTAGGCTCAGCGGGTCGCTACGTGTGTCCTTGAATGGACGGCTAGGATAGCTTTCTAGAATTTTTCCACATCCTCTTTGGAATTCTCTAGAGGTCTCTTAAACTATCTTAGTCTTATTGGAGATCCTAGAGGATTCAAAAAAGTCCGGAAGACTCTAGAGTTCTATATACTCTTCCATTTAGGAATTTTCTAAAATACTCTAGTACTTACATGACTTTTTTATAAATGTGTAAAGATTTCCTATGTAATATCAATTGAGATAATTAGGGTGTGACATCATTCCCCACATATTTCCGTGACATCCTTGGTGCGGTATCATAGAATTCCCGTATCTTATATTTAAATTGCCACGACGAGTCTTCAGTTTCTCAACTCGCCTCGGCGGTAGATAAGCGTGCCACTTGACCAAATTTCATACTAGGGAGGGACTACTTGTCTTCTGATTGCACGTTCTGCAAGGATGTACTCTGCCTCTTTGTTGAAAGAGGTGACCAATGCCGTCGGCGCCCGATTCGACTCTTGTCGAGTTGGTTCTTCCACGTCTTCATGATATAACTTTAACATTCTCACGTAGAAGATAGGGTGAATCTTGAGTTTAGGTAGTAACTCTAGCTTGTAGGAAGTTTTTTCCACATTCTTCACTACTTTGAAAGGGCCTTCATAGCATCACACTAACCCCTTGTGTACCTTTCTTAGTGTCTTGAATTGTTGAGGTAGAAACTTCACCATGATTTGATCCCCTTCTTGATATTCCACTAGTCTCCTTTTTGATCCGCCCATTTCTTCATTTTTATCAAGGCTTTCTCGATGTGGGCATGAGCTACATCGTGTTGCTCATTCCATTCCTTGGTAAACTTGAAGGCTCTCGGGCTTCTTCATGTATAATTTGTTGCCAAGGTGGAAGGAGCGAGTGGTTGTTGCCCAATTGCCAATTCGAAAATGCACCATCCTATAGATTCATTCCTTTGTAATTTATAAGAGAATTAAGCTACATTCAGTAACTTTGTCCAATCTCATTGATTAGAACTCACGTAGTGCCTTAAGTAGGGCTCCAATAAAGTATTTACCTTTCGGTTTGTCCATCAGTCTGCAGATGGAAGCTTGTTAAGAAGTTCAAGTCTGATCCAAAGAGCTTGAACAACTTCGTCTAGAACTTCCTTGTGAATCTGAGGTCTCGATCACTGATAATCATCTTAGGCATACCTCAATATTTTACAATATGCTTTAATAATAGTCGGGATGCCTCCTCTGCTATGTAGTCCGCTGTAGCTGGGATGAAGGTCCCATATTTAGTGAATCGATCTATGATTACCAAGATGACTCCACATCCTTCTGATTTTGGAAGACTAGAGATAAAATCTATTGAGATATTCTCCTATGGTCTCTCCGGAATAGGTAGGGGTTTTAGTAAGCCTCCAAGTTGTTGCTGCTCCACCTTATCCTGTTAACAGACCAAGCAGGTTCGAACGTACGACTCTATGTCGTCACGTTGCTGGGGCCAGTAATAAGCTTGGCCAACTACGGCCAAGGTACGTGCCATGCCAGTATGACCTCCACATCTTGAGTCATGGCATTCTCGAATGATCTCCTTTCTTAGGCTCTCCTACTTTGGTACATATACTCTATAGCCTCTAGTGAATAATAGCTCACCCTTTAGCCAGAATCACGTTGTTTTTCCTTCTTTCGTCATCTCTATGATCCTTGAGGCGAGAAGATCATGAGCTAACCCTTCTTTGATACGATCCAATATGGGACATGCTGGCTAGCTGATGGCAGTGAGCTTTGCTTTGCGGCTCAAGGCGTCGGCTACATGATTCACTCTCTCGGGCTTATACTCCATCATATAATCGAACTTAGCCAAGAAATCTTGCCACCTTGCTTGCTTTGGGCTAAGCTTCTTCTGAGTTTGAAAGTAGCCGGTGGCCATATTATTTGTCTTGATAATAAAGTGGGAGCGAAAAGATAATGTCTCAATGTATAAAGGTAATGAACCGCCACAGTCATTTCCTTCTCTTGTACTGTATATTGTCTTTTAGTGTTGTTGAGCTTACAACTTTCGTAGGCAATAAGATGTCCTTTTTGCATCAATACCCCGCCAATGACAAAGTCTGAGACATTCATGTGGACTTCGAATAGCTTGCCATAGTCTAGCAATTTCAAGATGGGTTCTTTAGTGATTACCCTCTTAAGCTCGTCAGATGCCTTTTGACATTCTTCTGACTATATCTATGTCCTTCCCTTCCTAAGTACAACACTAAGTGGGGCGGCTATCTAGGAGTATCCCTTAATAAATCGCCGATAGTAGTTGACAAGTCTAAGAAAGGATCAGAGCTGGGGTACTGTAGTAAGTGAATTCTAATCTAGGATAGCCTTCGCTTTTTTCCATCTATGCTTAACTCTCCATCCTTTATCTTATGGCCCAAGAAGGAGACCTCCCTATGAGAAAAGGAGCATTTCTCCTTTTTGATATAAAGCTTATTATCTAGGAGGACTTGGAAGACTTTCTTTAAGTGTTGAATATGTTCCTCTAGGTTGGTGCTATAAACCACAATGTCATCTAAGTATACCACCACAAACTTATCCAAGTACAGATAGAAGATATTGTTCATGAGGGTGAAAAAAGTCGCTGGTGCATTGGTGAATCCAAAAGACATAACAAAGAACTCGTAAGATCTGTACCTTATTGTCTTTGGTTCGTCGCCTTTAGCAATGCGAACTTGATAGTACCCCGATTGTAAATCTAGCTTGGTGAAATATCTTGCCCCACCAAATCGATCAAAGAGATCGATGATCAATGGGATAGGATAATTGTTCTTCACGGCGATCTTGTTCAATGCTTGATAGTCAATACATAGCCGCAATGACCCATCATGCTTCTTCTAGAAGAGCACCTATGACCAGATGGTGCTTTGGATGACTGAATGAAGCCAGTATCTAGTAGGTCCCTTAGCTACTTTCTTAGTTCATCTAGCTCTTCTGGGGACATTCGTTATGGTGCCATGGTTGGGGGCCTTGCTCTAGGCTCTAGCTAGATCTTGCGATCCACCTCCCATTGAGGCTGTAGTTTTTTGGGTAACTCGGGTGGCATCACGTCCTCATATTCTTCAAAGACTGCACATATCTCTTTAGGAATCTCGAGGGAAAGAGTAGGATAATCATCCATTTTCAGAGTCGCAAAGTATGTAGGTTTCTTCCTCTTGAGACCCTTAGAAAGTTGCATAATCGATGAGGTCTTGCCCTTTGATTCAATTTTCCCCTTTAAAAGTATCATACATGCCTCCTTGCCATCCATGATGTATAAAGAGTTGACATAAGGGAGAGGAAGAGCTCGAATTTTATCTAGGAACTTCAGTCTAAGAACCATAGAGAAGTCATCCATGTGCACGATTGAAAGATCGACTTTGCCCTTCCATTCTCCAACCAACACCTCAACATCTCAAGCCATACCACCCACCTTCCTTCGTGATCTCGAGGCCTAACCTCTTGGTCTCATCCTCTGTCATAAAATTATGTGTTGTCCCCGTGTCGATTAAGGCCTAACTTTCCATGTTGTTGATCTTTATGGGCACATACATTATCCCCTTGGTTAATGACATTAGTGGCTTCATACTAGCGACTGCGTTCAAGAATGTAGAAATCTCATCTTGATCTCCTTATTTGGGTCTTCACGGGGCTTTTCATTAAATTGTGTCATAGGGGCACTAAGAAATTTTTTCTTTGGGCACTCAGCTGTATTATAGAGACCATCAAATATGAAACAATTAATTGTTTTGGTGGATCCTTTCGCCTTACCCTTGTTTTGGGATCATTTTATTTTCCTTGAGTTGGGGCTCTTGGCTTATTAGTCCTCTCCCCACCATTCTTCTTATAACCTTTCTTGTTTTTGGACTTGGAGGAGTCTCCCTTCTTGAATTAAACCAAGCTTTTGGTTGCGACTATGGCCGAAGCAAGTTGTCGTACATTTTGGTGCACTAGTTCCAGCTTTGCCCATGGTTGTAACCCATCTATGAAGAAGAACCTCTTAAGCTCTTCGGGTAGATCAGGGATTTCAAAAGATATCTTAGTGAACTCATCAACATAAACCCTGATCGTACATGTGTACTTAAGCCTTTGAAGCTTGGCTTTTGCCTCATCCTCCGCATCCTTAGGATAGAATTGAGCCTTAAAATCACGTTTGTATTATTCCCAAGTGAAGATATGAACCGTACCTTTTTGGTTGTGTTTCCTTCGACGTCTCCACCAAGTCTGGGCCGAGTCAGTAAGGTAGAGAGCTACTATGCAGATCTTCCTTCCATCATCCTCTATTCCCAAATACTCAAAGTATTGCTCTCGTCTCAATAAGAAATTGTTTAGCTCCATAGCATCCCTCTTCCCACCATAAGATTTTAGTTCAGGAGCATCCACCCTTATCGAGTTTAGGGTCCTCGTGGCCAGTGAGGCCACTGCCTCCTTGCACGACGCCACATCCTCCTGTTGAGCCTTCAAGTAAGCCTCCAAGTTGGATATCCGGGAATTCGAGTCTTCTAATGCTTCAACCCATTCAAGTAGTTGCTCAAGTTTGCCTTCCATCTCTTGATGCAGCATGCCGACAGTGATTCTTGAATTTATCCATCCAATAAAAGTGATAAGGCGGTGATCTAAAGAGCATGAATGTAATTCATGTAATCTCATAATGCTAAGTAGATAATAAACATGTTGAGTAGACAATACACATGAAATAATGGTGCAAATTCTTACCAAATATATATAAATGAAACAAATCCTCGCTTGATTATAAAATAAGTTGGATCCTAACTTTGAAGGCAATCACTAGCATAAAAGTGGCAAAGTCACTGGAAACCTTTGTCACTCAACACGATATACTGATTCAACATATAACATGCTGATACTAACATGAAAGAATAGTTTAGAGTTCCTAGATAAATTTATAAATAAACTAAACATGGTACTGACTATATAGCAATCACTAGCATAAAAGTGGTAAAGTCATCGAAAACCTTTGTCACTCAACACGATATGCTGGTTCAACATATAGCATGCTGATACTAACACGAAGAAATGGTTTAGAGTTCCTAGATAA
This sequence comes from Annona cherimola, assembly GCA_030490835.1. NCBI lineage: Eukaryota > Viridiplantae > Streptophyta > Magnoliopsida > Magnoliales > Annonaceae > Annona > Annona cherimola. Next base: position 71,568,817 of record CM059977.1, read on the forward strand.
ATTTGTGAATAAACTAAACATGGTACTGACTATATAGCGATCACTAGCATAAAAGTGGTAAAGTTATTAAAAACCTTTGTCACTCAACACGATATGTTGATTCAACATATAACATGCTGATACTCACATGAAGGGATGTTTAGAGTTCCTAGATAAATTTGTGAATAAACTAAACATAGTATTGACTATATAGCAATCACTAGCATAAAAGCGGTAAAGTCATTGAAAACCTTTGTCACTCAACACGATATGCTGATTCAACATATAACATGCTGATACTCACATGAAGGAACGTTTAGAGTTCCAAGATAAATTTGTGAATAAACTAAACATTGTACTGACTATATAGAAATCACTAGCATAAAAGCGGTAAAGTCATTGAAAACCTTTATCACTCAACATGATATGCTGATTCAACATATAGCATGCTGATACTAACATGGATGAATGGTTTATAGTTCCTAGATAAATTTATGAATAAACTAAATATGATACTGATTATATAGCAATCACTAGTATAAAGGTGATAAATTCATTGAAAACCTAGAAATTTTAAAATTTTCATTTATGAGATTATGATAGAAATTCAGCATGCTCAATAACTATCATTTTCTTGATTGTAAAAATATTGATAGGTTTTTCAAAAATTCAAAAATTTAATGATATCATTATTTAACACTAAAATTGTTATCAAATAAAATCGTGACACTGATTATGCATTATTTTTGGCATTGACATGCTTAACATGGTAATTAGAAAAGAATAAATGAGGTTAAGCTAGAATTAGTGAGCTCTTTTCGTAAATTTATTTAAATTTCCAATCTCTCCATGTTTATTTATGTTTCCAATCCAACCCTCTTTATGTTATTGTGCAATATATTACAGATTCGCATCTAAACTAATTTTCACTCTAATATAGTGTAGTTTCATATTAATTTGTACTATAAATTACTATAGTATGTTGAATTCAAAGTTAGCATTCTAAACTACAAAATCACAAGATAATAAAGATACAGCAAATGACAGTTGGTCATAAAAAATGTAATAATAAAAAATTACTAAATAATCACTTAATTAGGGAGTCATAAAATTTTAGTACTTCCAAAACATTAATCACTTGCAGTAACATTAATCCCTAATATAGAAGAATTAGAAATAACAGTTTCATATTCGCATGATTTGATGATTTACGGTTGAAAAAATCAGAATTTCGAATAGTAAATAATGAGGTCCTTACCACTGATAGCTTTCTCGTTCCTTTTCTCAGGTGACACTAGCTTCCCGGTTGGTGGTGACACCTCCTCCCTCCTTCTCTTCCCATCTTCCTCTTCTTCTGTGATTACACTGGCAGCGTTAGTGCCGGTAGCAAAACTTTTGGCAGCATTGGTACTCAAAGCAATGGAGGCACTATTTTCCCTTCCTCTCTTTTCCGTCGCCGTTCTCTCTCCTTCTCTGTCGAAGCTTTCGAAATGCCCTTGCCAACCCCTTACCGATCCCTCTCCCTTCCTCCCGTTTCACTCGCCGTTCCTAGCAAATGGCGGCTCTGGCAGCATTGGGGCAAGCAATGGTGGCTCCGGAAGCTTTCAGTAGCGATTCCAGCGTGCCTCTCCCTTCCTCTCTTTTATCGCCATTCTCTCCCCCTCTTCCTCTCCTGGAATTCTCCGTTCCCTCTTCCTCAACTGTCCCACATCTTCCCCTGCACTCAGCACGACCCATGGCGCACTCAACACGTCTTCCCTTGCCTTGGAAACCGAAAGTCATCAAAAACCAAAAATCCAGTTGCGACGTCGATTCCTACACGCATTCCATGCGCACCCTCCCAAGTCCATGCTGCGGCCTACTTGATGAATGGACGACCAGGATGTTGCGCGCCGGAATGGATGGCCTGATGGCGCGCCTGCACGGGAATTCATGCTGCACCTAAATATATCCCTATATATATATAGGGAGTTGTTCCGGTGCAGCTGTGCTGCACCGGAACGGCGGTACATTTGATAAAAAATGGGCCCCACACATATTAGAATGCAATAAAGCTTTATATAATCATTTATCCATATGTAAATTTTATAGCAAATGATTTACATGTTGAAAAAATCACTTTAAAGTTGTTATTTACATCAAACTATTTTATTACGTTAAATTTATACCATTTTCAAACGGGGTCATATACATATCTGATTGGGATGAAAATTAGTATGGTAATAGAATCATTATTTTAAATATAATGAGTGGAGTAGATTACGATTTTATGATCATGTGGGGCCCATTTCAGCGTCGCTGCACCGAAAATTCCGGTACACCTGAATATTATGTATATATATATAACCGGGTTATATAGAAGCGAACCCATGTAACCCTTCAAAATCTAAGATTTTGATTCTTAATAAAAAATCTAATCCATTCATTGTATTTAATATCATTTGTTTATTTAGGAGATCAAGTTTTATTCTAATCGAGTATGTTTATGGGCCATATTTGTTCAAAAATATATATGTTCATGTGTAGATTATGAAAAATACTTAGATATATTTACACATACATTAGAATATGATAATACTTTATAGAATCATTTATTCACATAGAAATGATATTTTGGACAGTTTAGATGTCAAAAACACTATAAAATTGATATTTTAGCATTTTTTTATAATTTATACATGAATATATACATTTTCTAACAAATGTGGTCCATAAACATACTTGATTGAGATGAAATTTGAAATTCTAGATAAAAAAATAATATTAAATACATTGAATGTATTAAATTTTTCATCAAAGATCAAAATCCTAGATTTTGAAGGAGTTACATGGGTCCGCTTCTATGAAACCGAGTTACATAGAAGCGGAGCCTATATATATGATAACCGTTCACATGCAGACAGACTGTACAGTGATTATGGTGCAGTCCGCTGTAAAATGACTCTCACATATATTAGAATGTAATGAAACTTTATAAAATCATTTATTTATTTAAAAATCATACTTTAAGTGGTTTTGATGTTGAAAATACCATTTTAAACTTAATATTTACATTAAACTATTTTATTATATTGATTTTGCACTATTTTAAGATGGAGACCACACACATGTTTGATTTGAATGAAAATTAATATGCTAATAAATTGAATAATTCTAAATATAATGGGAGAAATAGATTTCCCATGCATGATCATGTGGGGCCCACGGTGCATGGACTGTATTGTGCAGTCACATGCACTATAATATTTTCCTATGTATATTAGTATATACCGCTAACATGTCGTAAAATGGTTGATGAGTTAAATGGTTACTAAATGAGTCTATGAGTTATAAAATCTCAACCTAATTCATTTATTAATTTAAATGGTTAGATAAATTGGTGGATTACAAGCCAGTTATTCAAAAATTTTTAACTCAAACTTATTCATAAATGAGTCGGATGGGCGGGTGGACGGGTGGACGGGTTGACCATGACTATTAACACTCATATATACCCCTTCTTCTGGGTTATAAATTGGTTGATAAGTTGTAAAATCTCAGCCTTAATCTATTTATTTATTTAAATAGTTACCTAAGTTGACAAATTATAAACCATTTATTTAAAGATTCTAACTCAAACTTATTTATAAACTGGTCGGATAGGCGGGTTGACAAGTTGACTATGTCCATTAATACCCCTACCAATGAGTAGGTGGTCTTAGCAATCAACTGTATCATTTTCTCTTGCCTCTCACATATATATATGAGGCCCATTTGGAGCCAATTGCATTGGAAAATTTCTCTTTCTCTCTCTCTCTCTCTATATATATATATGTGTGTGTGTGTGTGTGTGTGTGTAAACCTTTCCTGTACAGTGAAGTTGCACCATAATTAACAGTACATTTGACCCACTCTACATATACTTAAATGTATTTATACTTTATACAATTATTTATCTATATATAAATTTTATAGCAAATGATTTACACAGTGAAAAATATCTTTAAAGTTGTTATTTACATCAAACTATTTTATTACGTTAAATTTGTATAATTTTTAGATAGGGTCCATACACATATTCAAATTGAATGAAAATCGGTATGCTAATGTTCTCAACTCACCGCAAGTGCACGGGTCATAAATTATAGTATATAAATTATTGATCAACAGAAAATTTGGGACGTAAAACTTTATTTTAAACACTTCATATCAAATATCAAGAGAATAAAGTGAAATTGAAAAATAGAAAAGTGGAAAGAGCGAATAGAATTTAGAATTGAATATTAGAAAGTAGGGATGAGAGTACCTGAGATCTAGTGTCTCATATGCGTCTTTTGCAACAGGTAGTGGTATGATTTTCTAATTTGGATATTTTTGTTAAAGTAGAATAAATCATAATTTATCATTGTACCTTCTCTCAAAACCTACAAGGCGTATCCTTAATTTATTCTTAACCACCTATTCTCATGGGATTAAGTTAATTAGGATTCATTAAGTTCTATGGCTGTTCATGGATTCCTCAAAGTTATCATGTCTATTCTCATGGTCTTATATTTTGAGGTTTAATATTTTAATTATCGTATATTAGACTTTCACCTCTCGGTTCCATCACCTAATTTATATAAATCATTGTCAAAGTTGGAGCTCAAATACTAGGCAAACATTAAATCGCAAGATATTAAATTAACAACAATATCCATCATAAATAAATTAAAACCATACACCACACTACATTGTACACATGCTACATCTTAAACCGTAGATTTAGGGTTTAGCCAAGCATGTTTAAGTCTAAAATAAAATTAAAACTCAAATTCATTTTAAACACGACAATTAAAAATAAAAAAGGAAGAAGAAACAAAAGCTTATTGGTTGGAAGCCCCGACGGTGTGTCGGCTGCTCCACGCAACTTGCCGCTACGCCTTTTGCCTCGTGCTCTCCGCCTCTTCTCCACCCCTTGCCTTCTCTCTCTATTTTTTTTCTCTGGAAACCTCTGCTCTATATTTTTGTCAATTTTCTACTCTATTTTCTCTCTAAATTTCTGCGTGTAAAATTTGCCTTAAAGCTGCCCGCCTCTCCCCTTTTTATAATATTACGCAAAATCAAATGGGCCTCATATAGATAAATTGGTGGATTACAAACCATTCATTAAAAAATCTTAACTCAAACTTATTCATAAATGAGTCGGATGGGCAGGTTGGCAGGTTGACCATAACTATTAACACCCATATATACCCCTTCTTATGGGTTATAAATGGGTTGATAAGTTGAAAAATGTCAACCTTAATCTATTTATTTATTTAAATAGTTACCTAAGTTGACAAATTATAAACCATTTATTCAAAGGTTCTAACTCAAACTTATTTATAAACTGGTTGGATAAGCGGGTTGATAAGTTGACTATGTCCATTAATACCCCTACTAATGAGTAGGTGGTCATAGCAATCAACTATGTCATTTTCTCTTGCCTCTCACATATATATATATGAGGCCCATTTGGAGCCAATTGCATTGGAAAATTTCTCTGTCTCTCTCTGTCTCTCTCTCTCTCCTTTCCTGTGCAGTGAAGTTGCACCATAATTAACGGTGCATTTGGCCCAAAATGGGCTCTACATGTACTTAAATGTATTTATACTTTATACAATAATTTATCTATATATAAATTTTATAGAAAATGATTTACATGGTGAAAAAATATCTTTAAAATTGTTATTTACATCAAACTATTTTATTACGTTAAATTTATATAATTTTTAGATAGGGTCCATACACATATTCAAATTGAATGAAAATCGGTATGCTAATGTTCTTAATCTCACCGCGAGTGCACAGGTCATACATTATAGTATATAAATTATTAATCCATAGAGAATTTGGGACTTAAAACTTTATTTTAAATGCTTCATATCAAATATCAAGAGAATAAAGTGAAATAAAAAAAATAGAAAAGTGGAAAGAGCGAATAAAATTTAGAATTGAATATTAGAAAGCATGGATGAGAGTAACTGGGATCTAGTGCCTCACATGCGTCTTTTGCAATAGGCAGTGTTATGATTTTTTAATTTGGATATTTTTTTAAAAGTAGAACAAACCCTAATTTATCATTGTACCTTTTCTACAAACCTACAAGGCGTATCCTTAATTTATTCTTAACCACCTATTCTCATGAGATTAAGTCAATTAGGATTCATTAAGTTTTATGGTTGTTCATGAATTCTTCAAAGTTATCATGCCTATTCTCATGGTATTAGATTTCTAGGTTTAATATCTTAATTGTCATATATTAGACTTTCACTTCTCGGTTCCATCACCTAATATATATGAATCGTTGTTAAAGTTGGAGATCAAATACTAGGCAAAAATTAAATCATAAGATATTAAATTAACAACAATATCAACCATAAATAAATTAAAACCATACACCACGCTACATTGTATGCATGCTACATTTTAAACCCTAGATTTAGGGCTTAGCCAAGCATGTTCAAGTCCAAAATAAAATTAATACTCAAATCCATTTTAAACACGACAATTAAAAATAAAAAAGGAAGAAGAAATAAAAGCTTATTGGTTGAAAGCCTCAATGGTGTGTCGGCCGCTCTGCGCAACTTACCGCTACGACTTTTGCCTTGTGCTCTCCGCCTCTTCTCCACCCCTTGCCTTCTTCCTCTATTTTTTTTTTTTTTTTTTCTGTAAACCTCTGCTGTATATTTCTGTCAATTTTCTGCTCTATTTTCTCTCTAAATTCCTGCGTGTAAAATCTGCCTCAAAGCTGCCCGCCTCTTCCTTTTTTATAATATTACGCAAAATCAAAATGGCGTTGATTGGCCATCACGCAATTCGCATCGCTGTGGGCTGTTGTTTTTGCTTTGATAGACGGGCGTGAATTTCTGAATAATGGGTGGATGGCTATTTGATTAAATTCTTGGCCCGGATGCACATAACATGCTGATTTTAATTGAACAGATGGACGGCTGAGATGGAAAATCTGAACGGTGCACATGAATGGACCGTTAGGATGCTTTCTGAAAAATGGACGGCGATTATCTCAATTTCTGGACGTGGACAGCTAGACGGCCAGTTGGATGGCTGGACGGTTGGATCAAGCTGGTGGACTTTTACGGTCGGTGCTGATATTTTCAACACGGCTTGATAATATGGACGGCTGAAATTGCATGCATGGACAGCTGGATTTCTTTTTGCCTTTTGATTTCCATGATCAATGGCGGTCATGCGGATGATTAGCATGGATGGACGTGATCTGGTCTGGCTTGATTACGGCCTGGATATTTTTGTGGGGCCCACAGCTGGGTTTAGCTTGGACGGTAAGAATTGCTGCTGCTGATCACGTTGAATGGCCCACTACTTGGGCAGCTTCACTTGGACGGCTGGGATTGTTGTGATGGAACGGACAGCTGATCTAATCTTGGGCAGTTGGACGTGATCTTGTGGGGCCCACTTGCTGAAATCTGTTTGCCTGTAATAAATATTTTAATTTATTAATTGATCGAATTAATAGACAAGTAGTTAATGTATTAAAATTATTTGAAGCCCAATTCTTACACCAATTTTAATAAACATATCAAACACAATTTATTTCATGGCAAAGAAATTAAAAAAATGCAATTTCGATGCAAAAGATCACCAAAATTATTTAAATCACTTGAAATTAATATTTAACACCAAATTGTTACAAAAACATACTTTAAATCAAATTTCACATTAAACTCAATTAATTACTCACCAAATTAGTATAAAATGCTCACAAAATATATTATTAATTTTCAGTTATCAGCTAATGAAATAAATAATTCTAAATATAATAGGTGAGATAGATTATATTTTTATGATCATATGAGGGTCATTTTGCAATGCAGTTACCTACATTGTAACTTACACTGCAATTAACTGCACTCGAATATTTTTTTTTTCTCTCTCTATATATATATAAATATATGAAATTTATTCAAGTACATTTGGATTGTACTATAATTACGGTGCAGTCCATGCGTTGTGGGGTCCACTTGATCATGAATAAGAATCTACTATACCTATTGTATTTACAATTATTCACTTTATTAGGTACTATTTTTCATTCAAATCCAACATGTATATTTGCCTCATTTTAAAATAGTACAAAATCAACGTAATAAATAGTTTAATGTAAATATCAAGTTTAAAGTAATATTTTCAAATCTAAACTGTCTAAAGTATGATTTTTGTAAGGATAAATGATTGTATAAAGTATTATTACAATTTAATAAGTGTGGAGTCCATTTTGCCATGGCGCATTCCATCTGCACATGATGGGTTATATATGGGAGTTATACAACCTTTATAGTTTTTGGGCCTAGTGGACACTGTATATTTTGATGTAGAATATTCATTTTAGGCAGTCGGTATTTTTAGTTGAAATTTTCAGGGTGTAGCCTGCCAGAGAGCCACCTTCGCCGAGAGTTGCTCATGTTGCTGCAATTGTTGAAACTATAGTTGTTTTCTAGGTGAAGAAAGGGCGATTCTAGATATTTATTTTTTCTTTTAATATTTTGTGTTTGATAGTATTTATTAATTGAAATCCTGTAATTGTTTGATCGGGGCTGACCTTGTGCACTCAGGTGCATTCAGCCTCGTGCACCCGGGTGCATTTTTTAATTTTTTTAATATAATTGTTAATCTAGGTGTATTTAATATGTGTATCAATTTGTACCATTTTTGGAGAATTTTAGTATTTGTTTTTTATTTTTTAAAATCAATGGCATTTTCATAATTCATAAATTACGAAATGTCACTGATTTTAAAAAATAAAATATCTAAAAATGGTGTAAAATTGTCGTATATGCTAAATAAACCTAGATTAACAGTTGTATAAAGAAAATTTGAAAAAAGATTTTTAAAAAATGAGTTTTTATACCCGGGTGCACTGTATCACGTTAGTTGTTTGATATGGTGATGCTATGGTGCGAAGGTGGCATTGATCCAGCAGGTCATTCCACAGATGACCTTTATGTTCTTGAGCTGACAAAATGATAAATTCAAATGGCACAGGTGAGAAAAAAAGAAAAATCTTCCCCTTTAGAATTTCTTGGTTGGTTATTATTCCCCTTCAATAATTTCCTTCTAGTTTCTTCTGGTTTTGCACTTAATATTGTTTCGAATTGTATCAAATGTGGCCAAGCCAGATAATGTTCGAATTTAGTAGTGACATCTATGCCAATGCTGAAGTTAAGAGCTGGCCTGCTTGCGTTGGAAATTTCTATGTGGATTTATCTCCATTGAATTGCAGGAGTACAACTGAGGACCTGTTAAATGATATGGACTTGATGTACTATTCTTCTCTTATCCGTAAAGTTCAAAATGCCTTATCTGTGCATTCTTGTTCATTTGTTTTACTGCTCCCCTTTCTCAGTTGGCAATTGAGATTCCATATATTTTGGTTCAGACTATTGTATCTAGTAAATGCGCCCCTTTCCATTTGCCTGTTGAAAAAGTAAATGTGCAGTTCTAGTGGTCAAAGAATAGTTGTACGGAGCTTTTTTTTTGGTACTTATTTATTTTCTTCTATCAATATTTCATTTTTGTTATAAACAACATTCAAATGAAATGCTTCTTATTTGAATCACCGGAGGGAACCATCTATAGCTTTTGGCCTGAGATAGTTGTAACATTGATATTAATGGCAGTGGATACCGGCTTAAGTTTGAATGTTGTTCTTGTCCCCACCCAACTTCCTCTTGCCTTAGCCCCCACCGCCACTGAGATTCTTGAGAGCCCAAGCTTCGTTAATTATTGTTCTTTAGTTTTATTGCTATTGTTCTTCGCTCAAGCGTCGAGGCAAACCCTGTTTCAGTCGACTCATTGTAATGACAACTCATTTAAATTCAGAATGTTTTCACTAATGTTGATGTCGTTTTAGATTGAGTTTCTGTAAACAATTCATGTTTATCCTAAAACAAACAATTTGAATAAATCGAATTTATCCTAGAAAGTTAATGGAGTCCAAGTTTTCGCAGTGCCGTAACATGATTGGAACCAAAATAAACATTTACACTCAAACCAAACTGATCGAATATATACTTTACCTAAAATCTAGTTGGGATTATAAGTTGTCCTTTTTGTATAGATGCTTTGTCTTATGAACGAATTGCAACAAAGAGGAGTTATTATGCTATAATAGCGAACTTAGAGCTTTTTTTAAAAATAAAAAAAATAAAAAAACCTCAGAAAGTCCCCATAAAAGGAATTCCGAAGAAAACTAGGAGAACTCCATCAAACGTAAAATCTAAACCCATTATATCATGTCTTTGAGCAGCATCTAGAAGTTATTGGATCATTAGATTTGTCATGTCATATTATTCATACATTGTGTTCTCATACCGGTATTTTTTCCACTATTCCCATATTGCTTCATTTTTCATTTGAAATTTTGTTGACTTAGGTGCCTACGGATGTGTAGTTATGTGTAAGTTGTTTTCTTTTATTTCATTAATTTTTGGGTATACTTTTTTACAATTTTTTGACGGGGCTATCAAGTTGCAGCTGTGATATTTATTGGTGCCAATCATTTTAGAATATAAGAAGATACTTTTCACTTTTGGAACTTATTTTTTGACATCACTGTATGCATACTTGGAAGACGTTTTGTTTATATAGATTTGAGTAATGTAAACTATGATTTATGTATGGATGTTGATTGTGATGTAATCTAAATATGTAAAATTTTTAATGTTAAATATTTGCATTTGATTATACTATTAGGCAATTGCGAAATGGCAACAAAATAATGTGCAAAAACGGTTAAAAATTTTTGGAACAGTTTTTTTTGTTGAAATTAATCTCAGCTGGGCTTTTTTACAACCATTTTCTCATCGCAATTAATCTCGATTTTGCAATAAAATATTTGGTTGCAAGTGAATTTTGCAACGAAACATTTGGTAGCCATGGCCGTCATAACGGCGGAATGGTTCTTTCTAGTCACAATTTGCAACCAAAGAACTTGGTTGCTGTTTTATAATATTAGCTACCATTCTCTGATTTAGTTGCTATTAACTTTTAGCAGTGCAACCAAATGTTTTTTGTTGCTAATGTACATGAGCAACTAAAAAGCTCCATTGCAAATGCTGCATGTTGTTGTAGTGGTAGCTCAACTCATCAAGCCTGAATTTAGGTGAAGTAGGATTTTTTTTAAACTGGTTTACTTGTTAATATGACCCATTTAACTCATCTAAATAAATAGGTTGATTAAGTGAAGTCTTATGAAGGACTCTAGTTATATAGAAGTGATTTTATGTAATCTTATTTATTTTTAAAATATCAATAATTGATACGAAATTCAATCTATTCATTATATTTAATATCATTTGTTTATTTAGGAGACCATGTTTCATCGAAAACAGATATGGAGAATGTTTCAATCCAACTGAATGCATTTCAATGCATCTAGCTAGAATTTTCGTTTTTTAATATTTAAAGTTTTTTATAAAAATTTTAATCTAGGTGTATTTAATCTATAAACTAAATTTTATCATTTTTGAAAATATATTTATATTTTAATCTTTAAAATAGGGGTTTTAGTACTTTGAAATGGCTAAAATACCTCTATTTTCAAAAATAAAAAATATATATGCAAATTTTCAAAAATGATAAAACTTAATACATAAGTTAAATATGCCTAAATTAAGAGTTTTATAAAAAAAATTCAAAAAAAATATTAGAAAAGTAAAATTTCTAGTAAGATGCATTGAACCGAAACCCAACAATAATATGTGTATGGGCATTATATTCATGTATAAATTAGAAAAAATATTTAGATTTATTCATGTATGTATTAGACTGTACTAATATTTTATAAAATTATTTATTTATATAGTAGTGATATTTTAAATAGTTCATATATTAAAATACTTAAAAATTATTATTTAATATTAAATCATTTTATTATGTTGATTTTTCATTGGAGAAGATGAAAAATGGGTTATTACAGATGCATCATGTACGTACGTACGTACTTGTGGTATGATTATGAAGGTAGAGCAATGAAATACCAGAAGTCCTATAGAATGCTAAAGGAGGTGCATGCATCATATATGAAGGAAATATGCATCATCTACAATCTAAAACCGTGAACAGAGGTGAACAAGGAGAAGGGAAAGATCATAGCAGTGGCTCCATACGATGTTTTTGGTGAGGGGAAATCGAGACATCCAGATGCCACTCACATCGTGATCAACATGAACAACCTCAAGCTATGCAACAAAGATGGAAATTTTAACAGAGGAAAATGAGAGCACAACAATGGGATTTCTTTGAGATCCCGCCCTCCCCAAGGAGAAACAATCGTCCCTATTTATAGTTTTTTTTTGGGTTTTAGAAATTGCATAATGATAGGCCTTTGGTAATAATTGGCATAAACCCACCTTGTCCATCTTGAAAAATTCTAACTCAAGGGGTCCTTGTTTGTAATTTTGTGGGTAGTTTTGAAAATCATCATGGAGCCCATGGTATTGGTTGCCAGGTAAGTCAACTTTATCTCATCCATCCATTTTGGTTCCTCTTTTGAATGAACCTTGAGCTTCAATTGTTTTTTCTTATTTTTTGATGGTTTGGATCTCCATTTGGTAGCTTGAATCTTGCGGTTTTTATTTTTCATGTATATTGATGCAAATCCACATTCTTTGCTTGGTCAAATATATATTGACCACTCAATAATTTATAAAATGTTGATTGTCAGTTTAATTCAAAATGTTCATCACGTCGTCTCTAATAGTTGCAAGTTTTTGCATATATTATATAGCTACTACAATATTTAAAAATGAAATTTACAAGTTAATTATCAACAATCAGATAGTTTTACAAAGTCCTATTATTTTTATATTTTGGGGGGATTTTATTAGATTGCTGGGACATTTTTGCTGTAAAACTAGGTTGGTTGGAAGGGTTATATTGTATATTAAGAAAAAGAAGAGGGAGAAAGAAAAAAAACAACATGGCATCATCTGCAGCAGCAAATGAGAGAGCTTAAAAATACTCAGGGGGCGGAAACTCTGGAGACATGCCGAGGCAACGGCCAGCAAAAATTCAGCCAATGTAAACTCAAATTAAAGGCACCGAATTAAAGCAAAGAGCATCTCACGGTCGCAACTGTCCCCTTAAATTCGCTACAATCTAAAACCAAAGCTGTCCATGCTTCTGCCATCAGAAAAAAAAAAAAAAAAAAAAACGCTGTCCATGCTTCATCGGCTAGCCAAGGAAGCACTACAACCCGCGCATCTCATCTCCTTTAATTGCAGCACTTGTCAGTATCAAGCCAAGCATGATCCGATGGTCAGGTCCTCAAATTACAAGCGCCGTTCAAATAAAAAATGTGGCCATCGTGTGTTATGCCATGAGTATAAAATGTCAAGTTAATTGAAAACTTTTCAGTCTCAGCAACTATCATATTTTTTAATCATTTTTTGATATTTTTTTATTCAACCACTATACTTTTCAATCATTTCTACACAATTATCAATACAATTAATCTATCTATTTTGACTTTATTCTCTTTATTATTCATCATTATCCCTATCATATTACATCATTTGATAACTTTTATTTTTTAAATTTATTCACTGGAAGTTTTATCCATTTCTAAACACACCTCCAAATGTAGCCGTTGCAGTCATCAAGTAGCGGCGATAACTTTACAAGTGCACAGGACGCATAGGCAGATAATGGATGTGGCAACGCAGCAATTGGCAGGCGTTTTCGTTTCTGCACTCTGCATCTCTGCCTTTCATTTAACACGCAAATCATCTGATCCATACAACTTGTGCAAGGCAATTTGCTCCCTTCCCACAGCTCTCTACCGTTTCCAACTCTTATAAAAGGGGGAAGGGGCCAGTTCTCAAGGCATCCAATTTTTTTTTTTCATCCAAATTTCTTTCTAGCTTTCAATTTCTAAATGGGTATTACAGAGGAGAGGAGATCTTCCTTGCACAAGCCATCTAAATTTTTTTTTTTTTTTGTTAATTTTAGATTTTTATTTTCTCCTCTTTTAGTTGGATTTTATTTATAATTTATTTTATTGCACTTTAATTCTTAGTTGTAATTTTGTTTTGCACATTTAATTTAATAAAATTTTCTTTTTCCAAATAATTCAAGCTTCCATTGCCTCTCTACAGATTCGACTCGTCTCACCATGATTATACGCTATAATTAGTCGATAGTTTTAATTTGATTTAATATTAATTGAGATTGGTGATCATGGGTTCCTAACGACACACATGCGATTTTACACTGACTCGTTTGGCTTAAAAAATGTTCTTCCCTTCATCTTGAATATAAATTACATTTGAATAATGGTATAAATTAGTGACTATTGCTTCCAAAGTGAGCTTAAAAGCATGGAGGACCCATTCTTTAAGTGCTTTCTACATAAAATTTAGACTTGCAAGCACATAGGTTAATATTCAAATGTATTTCTTTAAAAAAAAGGCCCATTTATTTCGTAAGTAGATTATTGAGTTTGGAAATAATAGGATGGTGGGCCTATTAGTAGGAAACACACTTAATTTTCACCTTTATGTGGCATGTCAATAGGGCCCAACCATGAGTGTCATGTATATAATTTTTGCATGTTTTCGATTATTTTTAATATTTTATTTTTATTTTTAATTTTAAAAATTAAAAATATAAAAATTATATATGAGATATTCATGCTTGGGCTCATAAGAATTTCAAAAAGTTCAAACAAAGTAAAAATAGAAGGGTACGCCCGGTTGGAGTATTATATATTATGTAGTTAATTGCACCATAATTTACCGTAAATTTGTTTCAAAATAGTCTCAACATATATTTAAATGTATTGATACTTTATATAATCATTTATCCATATATAAATTATATTTGAGATAGTTTAAATGTTGAAAAAATAACTTCAAAGTTATTATTTATATCAAATTATTTTATTATGTTAGTTTTGTACCATTTTCAGATGGAACCCATACACATATCCAATTTAGAAAAAAATTGGTATGCTAATAAAAGAAATAATTCTAAATATAATGGGTGAAGTGGATGTACATTTTATGATCATATGGGGCTAATTTTGAGCTAACTGCGTTGTAACTTATGGTTTAGTTAGCTACACTAGAATATTTCTCATATACCTGTATATATAAGAACACATCATGTATACATAGTTATGGTGCAATCTACTACAAAATAAGCCCCATACATATTAAAATGTAGTAATATTTTATACAATCATTATTCATGTCAAATTATACTTTAGATGGTTTAGATGTTGAAAATACAACTTTAACTTAATGTTTACATTAAACTATTTTATTATATTAATTTTGTACTATTTTAAGATAGAGCATATATACATATTGAATTTGGATGAAAATTAGTATGCTATCAAAATAAATAATTTTAAATTCAATGGGTGAGGTAGATATTAATTTTAATACATGTGGGGCCCATTTTTGGGCAAACTACACTGAATTAATTTTCTCTCTCTGTTTAACTAAGTTACATAGAAGCGGAGCCATATATCCTTCTTAATTTGTAACATTTTAATTTATGATGGAAAATTCAATCCATTCATTATATTCAACATCATTTGTTTATCTAGAGTTCAAGTTTTATCTTAATCAAGTATGTTTTAGACAACATTTATTGAAAAATTTATATTCATGTGTAAATTATAAAAAACGCTTAGATTCATTTACACATATATCAGAATGTAATAATATTTTACTGAATCATTTAACCATATAAAAATGATATTCTAAACGGTTTAGATATTGAAAATACAAATTTAAAATTGATATTTAGTTTTAAATTATTTTATTACTTTGATTTTCAATGGGGTCCACGCACAGTGATATTAGACAAATAAAAAGATTTTTAAGATACTATGAATGATGTTAAATACAATGGATGAAGTGAATTTTTCATTAACCATTAATATTTTAAATATAAAAAGGGTTATATAGAAAAGAGATTTCATAGAAACGGAACTGATATATATATGTATATAGATATGTTATAGTGCAGTTGGCTACACCATAACTTATGGTGCATTTGGCCCAAAATGGGCCTCACATATACTTAAATATATTGATACTTTATATAATCATTTATCCATATATAAATTATGTAGGAGATAGTTTACATATTGAAAAAACCACTTTAAAGTTGTTATTGATATTAAACTATTTTATTACATTAAATTTGTACCATTTTCAAATGGGATCCATACACATATCCAATTTAGATGAAAATTAGTATGAGAATAAAATATATAATTCTAAATATAATTGGTAGAGTAGATTATAATTTTATAATCACTTAGGTGTCAATTTAAGGCAACTGTACTGTAACTTATTGTGTAGGTACCTACACCAGAATATTTCTGATATATATATATGGCTTCGCTTACATAGATGCGGACCCATGTAACCCTTTCAAAAACTAAGATTTTGATCTTTGATGAAAAATTTAATCTATCCATTGCATTTAACATCATTTGTTTATCTAGAAGATCAAGTTTCATCCCAATCAAGTATGTTTATAGGCCACATTTGTTAGAATATATATATATTCATGTGTAAATTATAAAAATGCTAAAATATCAATTTTAAAGTATTATTTTCAACATCTAAACCGTCCAAAATATCATTTTTATGTGAAAAAATGATTCTATAAAGTATTATTATATTCTAATATTTTTAAATAGATCTAAGCATTTTTTATAATTTGCACACGAATATATATTTTTTGAACAAATATGGCCCATAAACATACTTGATTGTGATGAAACTTGGTCTCTTAGATAAACAAATAATGTTAAACACAATAAATGGATTAGATTTTCCATTAAGGATCAAGATCTTAAATTTTAAAAGGATTATGTGGGTCTGCTTCTAGAAGCGGCACTAATATATATGAGTTATATTCAAGTGCAGCATCAAAATGGGCTATAGATGATCATAAAATTATAATCTACTCCACCCATTATATTTAGAATGATGTATTCTATTACCATACCAATTTTATTTCCAATTGAATATATTTATGAACCCCATCTGAAAATGGTATAAATTCAACATAACAAAATAATTTGATTTAAATAACTATTTTAAAGTGATTTTTTCAACATTTAAACAATTTGTTATAAAATTTATATATAAATAAATGATTGTCTAAAGTTTTGTTGCATTTTAATATGTATGAAACTTATTTTTAGGCAAATGTACTGTTATTCCAGTGCAGTGGTATTAAATTTTAGAGGTATTTGTGCTAATACCTGAAGTTTTTTTTTAACATAAAATTATATTTATGCTTATAATTTAAAATTTATTACAAATGTACATATGGACATTTAAAATATTTATGTTATGCCTGTGAAAAATGTCAAGCTTTTGATTTTTATAAACATTATTAGCTTTTCGATAAATACAAACCATTTATCTTGTTTATTAATATAATTTTTTTCTATATACCAAAAATTATCTGGATTGGATGCCTTGTTGGGCTGTTAGTGCCAAGGGTGTCACTGAGTAGAGTACTGAGCTTGTAACCTAACTCATCAAACCCGAACTGAAGCAAAGTAGGAATTTTAACTAATTGACCGTTTCATATGACCCATTTATCTCATTTAAATAAATAAGCCATTAAGCAAGGTCTCAGTTCGTGAAAAGAGAGACAAACATAGGAAGAGCTTTCCCTTTTATGGACCGACCCGGCTTGACTATGAAAATGAGAGCTATGTAGATAATAATAATAATAATAAAAAAAAGGTTGATATGAGCTTGTTAACTCATCAATCTTTATGATAGTTTACAATCTGTAAGCCTACAGATACAACTTGATAAAGGGATGGTTCATACCCAAATTAAATTTAGATTTTATTTTTGAATTTTTTTAAAAAAGACCCATTTTCAACGTAGAATAAAATCAAACTAATATTGTGTTTACATCAACCCAATACCAAAATCCGACCCGGTTTGAACTCGATATCCCCTAATTTGTTAAAAAATTATATTAATTTATGCATTAAGTATTTTAACTAAAATTATAAGAAAATTTCTTCCATATAATCATAACCTAATTAAACTATAAATGTTTATTCTAAAACCTAAATGTGATCTACATTTGTCCATAAAAAGTTAAATTTATTGCATCTATGTCAACTCAATTGGTAAATAATTACAAATATACTCACTATTTGAAATTATTGCATACTTACTAATAAATTATGTGATATATAAGTCTCACTTTTATTAAACTTGTTTAGATAATGATTTTATGTTATCTCATTGATTTTTCTTACCGTGTTGACAGTAAATTCATTACATTCATTCTACTTAGCATTATTTTTTAATTAGAAGATCAATTTTTATCAAAATCAAAGTGTCATAAGTCATATAATATATTCATGAATAAATAAATTATCATAATAAAATATATATATTTAGAATTAGTTGGTGTAAATGTAATAATGTTCAAATAATTCATTATTTATATTAGTTTGAAAATAACTTTAATTTCAACCTGAAACCGAGACTAATACTAATGTCAACTTGATTCGAACTCGTATTCTAATATTTGGATTAGGATTTGAGTTCACTTAGATCCTATAAGCTTAGAGTTAAGGTTTACCAAAACTCGGTACAACTTGACCTGAGTTGCGCCCCTAAGTGTAAGGTAATAATTAATCTTTTTAGTGGTTTTGTTTTATAAGTGTTGAGAAAATGTCAAAGTGTCCGGCCTAGTCGAGGATGAGAATGTTTCTGGTCAAGAATATGTAAGTGCACAAAGGTTCACGAGGGAAAGAAAGTCTTAAAAGATTCGAGGTCTTTCAAAAAATCATAGAAGGGATAATCGTCATTGTCAAAAGAATATCAAATAGAGTGGCCTCAAGATAGGCAAATATCTAGTTCTTTGAGAAGGAAGAGATAACAGCATAAAAGGAAATACAAGTGAAGGGTTTGAAAACTCAAATTAGGGATGTTAATGAATCGGGTTAGGGCATAATTTTAATTCTAACCTATTTAAAATATCTCAATCATAATCTTTTATTAACTCTAACTCACTTACAACTCATTTAATAAATGGATTGACGAGTTGTATAGCAAATAACCTGAAAGTCTAAAATTTGGTAGACAATGATCTTGCAAAGAAATGCAAGAGAGTGTTTTTAGTGTAGGAAAAAATGAAAATAGGATAACAACTAGAAAATGAAATCAGGGAAGCAGTGAAAAACTAAAAATGAGGTGGTGAGATGAAAATTTAGCAGAGGAAAAATAACTAAGAGATTTGTATATATATATATCATATCAATTTTCATCCCAATCGAATATGTGTATAGATTCTGTCTGAAAATAGTACAAATTCAGCATAATAAAATAGTTTGACGTAAATAATAACTTTAAAGCGATTTTTTCAACATCTAAACTATCTAAAGTATGATTTATATATAGAAAAATGATTGTATAAAGTTTTATTGCATTTTAATATGTGTAGGGCTCTTTTCTGGGCAACTGCACCGGAACAGCTCTCTCTTTATATATATTAGACTTGAATGAGTTAAACGAGCTATAAAATTTTAATCTTAATCTATTTATTTAATTCAATAATTGAATAAGTTATCGGATCATAAGCTATTTATTCAAAAATTCACCCCGCCACCCTTTCATCTTCCTAGCTACTTTATACGGCTATTTCAGTAAACTCCTTGTAAACTCTTCAGCCAAGAAAAATATCGTTGCCTGTTGGAAGCTGATGTAATGCAGTCTCGTTGGCGGTGGGGTGGTTTTGCCAGTGATGAAGGGCGGTTCTGTCATAACGCGGAAATCAATCACTATTGTCCACGTAGACAAGTAACGTGGAAATCAGCAACACACACGTGTTCAGCCACATGCTTTTGCGATCAATGTGTTGATTATTTAATCATAAACCAAAAACCTAGCTACTGTAAGTCTAAAATTTGGTAGGCAATGATCTTGCAAATAAATGCAAGAGAGTATTTTTGGTAGAGGAAAAAACGAAAATAGGATAGTAACAAAAAAATGAAATTAGGGAAGAAAAAATAAAAATGAGGCGGTGAGAGGAAAATTTAGCAGAGGAAAAATAATCAAGGGATTTATATATATATAAGAAATATTCAAGTGCAGCACAACTATACCGTAATAGCAATGCAGTTGCGTCAAAATGGGCTCCACATGATCATAAAATTATAATCTACTTCACCCATTGTATTTAGAATAATATATTCTATTACCATACCAATTTTCATCTCAATCGGATATGTGTATAGATCTCATCTGAAAATAGTAGAAATTCAGCGTAATAAAATAGTTTGATGTAAATAATAACTTTAAAGTAATTTTTTCAACATCTAAACCGTCTAAAGTATGATTTATATATAGATAAATGATTATATAAAGTTTCATTGCATTTTAATATGTGTAGGGCCCTTTTTTGGGTAACTGCACCGGAACAGATATATATTATATATATATATATGGGGGAGTTGTTCCGGTGCAGTACAACCGTACCGGAATAGCGGTACATTCGATCAAAAGTGGACCCCACATATATTAGAATACAATAAAACTTTATACAATTATTTATCCATATATAAATTTTATAGCAACTGGTTTACATGTTGAAAAAATCACTTTAAAGTTGTTATTTACATCAAACTATTTTATTACGTTAAATTTATACCATTTTCAGATAGAGCTCATATACATATCTGATTGGGATGAAAATTAGTATGGTAATAAAATACATTATTCTAAATACAATGGGTAGAGTAGATTATGATTTTATAATTATATGGGGCTCATTTCAGCGTCGGATGTTGAACCTATATATATATATATATTAGACTTTAATGAGTTAAACGAGTTATAAAATGTTAATCTTAATCCGTTTATTTAATTTAATAATTGAATAAGTTATCAGATCATAAACTATTTATTCAAAAATTTCAATGCAAACTGTTAAGACGATCGGATTGACAGGTTGAAACCACTGCCCCAGAACCCCCTTTCATCTTCATAACTGCTTTATACAACCTTTTCAGTAAACTCCTTGTAAACTCTTCAGCCGGGAAAAATATAGTTGCCAATTGGGATTTGTTGGAAGCTGATCTAATGGAGTGTCGTTGGAGGCGGGGTGGTTTTGTCAGTGATGAAGGGCGGTTCTGTCATAACGCGGAAATCACTGTTGTCCACGTAGACATGTAACGTGGAAATCAGCAACACACACGTGTTCAGTCACATGCTTTCGCGAATCATGTGTTGATTATTTAATCATAAACAATGTGTAGATAGACCATATCAACAAGTTCTGCACAGTTATTAATAATGGAATTGATGTTTTAATTAGAAATAAATATAAAAATATCCTTCGAATTTAAATAAGCTATTGAAATCTTTGTTGATTATTTAATCATAAATAAGTTAACGAAATCTTCGCTGATTATTAAATTTAAATGTTATTGAAATCACTTTGAATAACATGGTTTAACCAATCTAGTTACGACCTTAAATTTAGTGCTCATCAAACTGTCCAACCAAGATGATTTTTTATACATTAAATAAATTTATGTTAATAATTATTAAAAAGTTAATAACATTAAAAAAACAAGAGGCTGACACTTTACATAGGCATAATGCAAAATATCCATAGACTTGTTTACAATAAATTTTAAATCATAAGTGTAAATGTAATTTTATGGTTCTATTTTCGAAGTAATGTATTTATAATTGAAGACCAAACACTACGTGAAGGAAACCACGCTCTTTTTTTTTTTTTTTGATAAAGGGATACGCCCTACCCCGGACCCCATTCGATATGAAAGGGGTTATGGGTAGAGTAATCCAAACATTTCATTGTATAAAAATTGTCAGTACAAATTTTACCAAGAATCACATGTGGGGGATTGCCCCACCAGACCTGGTGATCCATTAATAGTGGCTCCATCACACCCCTCTTTTTCCAACCACTAGTAGCAATGAAGGAACCCCGTGAGTCTCTAATCACCGCTGCACAGGCAAAAGCCCTCTATTCGTGTCGGCAACGAGCATCCACATTGATCTTTACAAAGCCCATTGGCGGTTTGAGCCATCGTGATACCAAGTTTCGTCCCAAAGCCCCCGTCTGAACATTCATTTTAGCCTGCCAATGATGAAACCACGCTCTTGAAATGGGATGCAAAATTCCCCCACAAGGATTCGAAACCTAGATCTACTATGCCCCGGACAAAATTCTACAACTGTTAATTTTTCCATTTCCAAAATTACCATTAATGACAAAATTATGAAGCATTTTCTTACATCCTCTAATTGTAACCATCTCTTAAAATAAAAAATCATCTTACATGGAATCGGAGCCCGCAGCATTCATGTTGCATGGAACATACATGAACTCTATTTTGTCCATCTGTCCGAGCTATAAATATATTTCCGTTGGAATCTGTATATATGTTGTACTGAAACGGCTGGCTTGATTAACATTAAACTATTTCTCATCAGCAGCAGATTTTCAATAAATATAAGCATGCACATTAAATTTGAAACGTCCCCCGATTTACACACGTACGCACGTGCATATCAGCATCTCCATATTTATTTAATAATAATTAATAATTAAGAGGAAAAATAGGATAGATAGTACATTAGATTCCCTTAATTAAAATTCAGTAGTCTCATCAGTCATCCCACGGCATATACAGGTGGAGACCGAGCTGATTAATTAATTTCCTCCTCGAGTATGATTCTCGCCTTGGGAATGCTGCATTAATTATTATCTAATGCGACTGGTTTTTTATTTTTAATTTTTTTATTGAATCAAGACCATTTACAATGTACATAAATATGTATGTCCAAAATCACTTTGACTAAAGATTCTTGCATGCATTTGCAAAATTTATTAGTTACATGTTCATTCTCAAATGAAGTTAACACTCTTACAACATGTAAATTAAATACCTATTAAGGAACATTACAAATGGTTTTGATTAGTGGGCCACACACTAAAATCAAAAAGATTTATCACCATTTAATGGCTGTCCCACCATACCTCACTGCAAAGATGGGAGGCCTGCAATGTGCCATATGGCAGTAATTCATGGGCTATTGAACTGGCCCAGTTCATGGGCGTTTCTTTGGGCCAGCTTTAAACATACGCTTGGGCTACCTCTGTGGTTTCTCTTTTAAGCTTTTAAATGGGCTCCCTTTGCTCTGAGAAGCTCTGCATCCACCCTAACCCATTAGAGAGAGAGGGTGGATCTAGTGTTCTTCAAACCCATTTCATGGCCATACATCCAAAGGCACTCTTCTAATGGATACTTTCTCTCCATGTAAATAAGACAATGAAACCAGCCATCATGCCAAAGTAGAAAATTTTAAACAAAATAAAGTACAAAAAATGTATTTGAAGCCTTATTCACTTTATTTTGCAACAACACATTATGAACAGACTTTTAACCTTCAATTTTCAAATACAGAAAGTAAATAATGTGAAACAAAGTTTCATTAGTTAACCATTTATTTACTACAAGTTATCAAATTTATAGGAAACTTCGACTAGACCAAATCTTCATCCATTAGTGATGGTTGAGTAAGATTAGGACTAAATTCTTAACATCCCTTGCCAAACTGAGCAAGGGTAGAGAAATCCACAACCCAAGTTTGATATGGAAAGTCGCAAAGTGTAGAGAGATCCACAACCTAAGTTTGTATCGAAAGTCACAATGTATTCATGTGATCGAGGTTTTATAATAAAATCGGAAATATCAGATGAAGAGTGAATAAGGTAAGTAATATTGTGACTAAGGAAAACCTTCTCATAAATCAAATGATAATTAATTTCAATGTGTTTCCCATGAGCATAAATTAGCAGTAAGATATAATGTAGATAAATTATAAGAGAAGAGAGAAATTGGTTGATGTTGTGGAATGCCCATATCTTGTGAAATATAGGACACTCAAGTGACCTCAATTGCAATGGAAGCCAAAGCATGATACTCAGCTTTAATGGAAGAGTGAGCAACAATAGATTGCTTCTTTACACCCTGAAAAATGCAATTGACACTGAGAAACACATAGTAGCTGGATGTAAAATAACAAGCATTGACATCTAGCCCAACTATCATCAACAAAGGCAAATAGATTAAGACCATTTTAAGCGAAAAAACATAACCTGATATGAAGAGTGTCATGGCCATAATGTATTATGTGCTTGAAATGTCCAAAGTCTGCAACGATCAAAGCATATATCAAGATATTGATATACAAGATTAATCGCAAGAGACAAGTCAGGACTAGTGAGAGTCAAACTCTAAAGACCAATTATACTACTTCGAAAAAAGTTGAATTGAAAAAACCGTGATCATGGCCAAGACTACAAAGAGGTTTACATTGATACATGAAATCCTTAGTAAGTAAATTGTTATGAAACATGATTCAGATTGATAGGATTACAACAGAAGCACACATAATAAAATAAGATAAAAAAAACAACAGTAAGATCAAACACAAGAGACATCAAGATTTACATGGAAAACATCCAAACTAAGATGGAAAAAAAACCATGCGAGAGAGATAATGATCCACTATGATAAACAGTTTATAGATATATATATATATATAATGCACATTCTCTAAATGTCTCACACACATTCTAAACAAGAACACTCTGATAATTTCCTTTCTCACGCCATAACGGGAAACTTCTCAATGTCTCATTAAACTCCTAACTGATAAGCCTATAAATAGAACTTCTATAAGTTCTTATACAAAACCAATACACAATCCAAAACTCATATAATTAAAATCGCAAAATGCATGACACACCTAATACGAATCAATGACATATTTGCATTGGAAGAAAAACAAACGAGTAGAAGAACACTTCACCTTAATTCCTAGAAAGTAATGTAGAGGACTTGGGTCCTTCTTGCAAAATACACACTCAAGTCCTAAACAAGTCAACCTAGAAGAGATAAAAAATACTCATTAGTACCACATTGTCTGTTGGTCCTGAGTTAATGGCAATTACCCAAGAGGGGATGGGTGAATTGGGTATTTAAAAATTTTAAACTTTAATTAGAGATTTTACCCCGGTTTAGTTTAAACCCCTTTAATGAAATAAATAGAAAGCAATAAGATAATGAAAGCGGAAATGAAAAACAGTAGACAAGATTTATAGTGGTTCGGGTAACCTTTTCCTACTCCACTCTTCTAAGCTCACACTCCATTGTGACTTGGGTTCCACTATGTATTCCGCGAATACAACTAGAGTCTCCGCTCTCTTCTAGATTCTAGCTCTAGGGGCATATATATATATATATATATATATATATATATATATATATCCAGAGCCTCCGCTCTCTTCTAGATTCTAGCTCTAGGGGGCGTGTACAACAAGCAACACAAGTAGGTGATGGGTTACACTCTAATCACAACCCTACTTGCTATATCTTGATTTGAAACACCGAACTCAAACCAATTACCAAAATCAAATAACAAGATGAAATCTACACTTTACAGATTTGTGTAGCAAGTTTCAGCTCAAGAAAGAATTTGTAGAAGCAACGAATCGTATTGCGTTGAAGCAAACAGCAACTTTGAAGCTTGTCCTTCCTTTGAAAGTGTATAGATTACTCAATTGTAGAGAAAAGTGGAATAAAACTCTTAGTAGCACTTCTTTCCTCTTTTTCAACTTTATCTTGTATCTTTCCACGTTTGGTTGAGTGTCTATATATAGAGAAGGGAGAATTTTGAACGTTATAGAGTTGGTTGGCGCGTAATAAATGTTCCAACGTTCAAAAATTCGAACGTTACGCCTCCAAGTCGCATGTAGAGTCGACTTCGTGTGCGACTTCACCCAAGTCGCATGCTGGAGTCGACTTCGTGTGCGACTTCAGCTATTCTTCAGTTTCCAAGTCTGTCCTCTGGGTCGACTTCATCTGAGACTTGTCTTCAAGTCGATCTTGGAGTCGACTTCGGGTGCGACTTGACTTCTTTCTTTTGCCAAGTCAGTTTGATTTTTGTTGAAGTGTCTCTTGCTTGCTTAACTTCTTCTTCTTCTTTTTGTCTTTCAATACTTGGAACTTATTTGTACAAAATTTCTTTAGCTTTAAGTCTAGAGAACTTGAAAAACTCGAATCTTATATGAACAAATCCAACTTTGATTTAGAATGGTTGAATCCATATGTCTTGCTTGCTTTAAACTTGGATTAGTCTTCATATATTCAAGTTGAAAAATTTAGGTTGACTTCATCCTTAATTTGACTCAAGTTTATCTTGAAGTTGGCTTGTCCTTCGATTTGATCTTGAAGATCTACCCTGCCAAGTTGAAGTTGATGCTGGAGTCGACTTTGCTTGCTACTTCACCCAAGTCACATGTGGAGTCGACTTCGGTTGCGACTTCAGAATCTTGGCAATCCAATTTCAACGCTGGAAGGAAATTGCATCTTGAAGTCGATACTGGAGTCGACTTCGTCTGCGACTTCACTCAAGTCGCAAGTGGAGTCAACTTCATCTGCGACTTTAGTATGTCCAAGTCCTCAATTTCAACGCTGTCCAAGAATTGTCATTTGAAGTCGCTGCTGGAGTCGACTTCGGGATCGACTTCGCCTGAGTCGACTTGGAGATCAACTTGACCTGTTCTGTTTTGTATTTTTCACTTTTATAACCTTAAACATTGCACAAAACATATTAGTAGCTAAGACTTTACTCAAATCATGTTGTTAATCATCAAAACACATGCTTTGGATATTTTGCATTTGATTTCAACAATTGTTTCCAACATTGTCAACATATTGAAGTAATTAGAATGTGTGACTATTATTATGATAGGCAAACAAGGAAGGATCAACTATACTGTAAAAGAATCCATAACTATGCAAAATGCACAAAATTTGTCAAAAAAGGCTCGAGGAGCTTGTTTAAGACCATAGAAAGACTACCTTAACAAAAAAACATAATCAAGATGATGAGTGTCGTTAAAATAGGCATATCTTGTACATTAAGCAAGTTGGTACATTATATAATTTATATAAAATTCTGTAAAAAGCTATAAATAGTGGAATTCAGTAATCCTAGAGTATGATTGAATAGGGTTTACCTCCATTGAGTAGGTTAAAGCGAATCACATAAATTTATGTCTCTTTTTCTTGTTAATGTTACTTTCTCATCATGGTATCAGAGCAAGGCTATTTAAGACATTCTCTATGAGAAATCACATTGTGTTGCATCTTCTTTCGTTGCCTGTGCTTGCAATCAAGGCATATGTGCCTTGCGGCTATATGCAAAACTTCATATGCTAGTAAGAAATCCAATGTTGCCTTGTTGAAAATCGAAGCCAAGCAATTCAGCACTATCGGATTTCTACGCTACTTGTTGCTGATAGATTTTTATTATATTGGCTTCTCTTCTATCAGTTTGTTGGATGATCCTGCAAGCATTAGTACTAGGGAGAGAGTCGATTTGGAAAAAAGGTGCCCATTGGAGGTTTAGCTAGAAAATTCCATTAGAAAATTCTAAGCGGTCTACAAGCTGAAAAATTCTACCTGAATATTTTAAGTGATCCACAAGCTAGTGTCAAGTACATTTAATTCTTGTTTTACATAAGGGTGCAACTTAATTTGGGTATCCATGGGTTGACCCACTAGGTACCTTAAATAGGGTAGGTTCGATTCTATTTATAAAATACCTGTCGAAATTCGGATAAGGTCTATTCCAAGGGTCAATCACCGGAATCAACCTAGATTCCATATATAAATATATGATATTATTAAATATAGATCTATAGCATTTGCTTAGCCCTAGAACTCATCGATTTCCCTCCCTCATTTATGATTTTTGCAGCCTCGAAAATGAAATACCTAGCTACTGTAAGTGCGCTGCACGTCTATGTCTCTTCTCCTCTCCACCTTTGACAGCCTTTAGTCCTCCTCGACTTAGCCTGTCTTTACCTTCCGCTCTCATCTCTCCATTTCCTCTTTGTTTTTTGAAAGTTTCCTTGTTATCCTTCTTCTCCCCAGCTTTCTTGTTTCCCTTTGCCTCCTTCTCCCTATCATCTTTCTCCTCCTCTTTCTTCGTCTCCGTCTCCTTCGAGATCTCCGCTTGCTTCCTTGTTGTGTTGTTATTTTCTCCCTAAAACCCTTGCTTGCCTTACTTTCCTTCCTTTTTATCATTCTTCTTCTCTGCTTTCTCATCTCCCTTTGCCTCCTTCTCCCCTGCCACATTGCCCCAACCGCACTATCTACTTCAAGGTGACACATTGCTAAGGTTCATATTTTCCCTTATTTTGTCTGTATGATAGAAATTAGATGTTAGTAAAATCGAATCTTCCTATTGTTGAAATAGTTGCATTGTTATGAGATTTGCATAATCGATATAGTCATATACTTTTATTGTACTTTTCTTATCACATTATTATGGTATTGTATTCTTATCAAGTTGTTGGAGTGGTTGGATATGATATTACTGTTATTTCTGCAGATTTTTTGATGCATTAAATAGTCACATGTTTATAAAAATTCTATGGTTGGAATTGGTTTTACAATATTTTTGTATTTACTTGTTTGTTTGTTAGTTACCTATTTTTGACAAACTTGAAAGAAATTTTTTTTGCAAATGAATGGATCATATAATTTTTTGGAACCGATTTGAAATCAGAACCAGAACCAACCTACCCCTAAAAAGATAAGGTAGGGTATGTCTAGAACTGACTCGATTTAGAATAAAGTAAGGTAGAAATTTTTAAAAATAGTTAAGAGTAGGGTCAACCCTTACCTAGACCTACCCGGACCAAGTTACACCCTTAGGTTTTCAATTGCTAAATTTTGCAAAGAAACTCACCAAGAAAGAAACCAGATTCCGTTCGTAGCTGCTCAACACTGCTTTCTCGTTGCCTACCTTCTTTTCTTCACATTAAATCATCAGAGATAATTTCTTGAACATATTATGGTATTTCAACCCTACATTAGTTCTATTTCTGTAATCCATTAGCTACTTGAGGTCATCAAACTGTTAATTTCAAGTATACCAATTTGAATTTAATCGCCACATTACTAAATGAAAAAATTATCTTCTATGGGCAAGAGCTGTTTTAGTTGCTCTTAGTGAAAAATCAAAATTTGAGCATATCAATGGATAGGTTTCAATTCCCAACCCTGAAGATTCTAAATTTGAAGAATGGTTAGCTATGGATAACTTAGTTATGACATGAATATTTAATTCCATGGAACCACAAGTATATAAGATTTTTGCTTACTTAGAAAATGTTAAGAACTTATGGGATTCTCTCAAAGAAGTGTATGGTTAAGAAAATAATGCCTCCAAGATCTTTGAATTGCAACAAGAAATTGCTCGTGTAAAACGACAATTAGATCAATCATTTGTTGAATATTTAGGATTCATGAAAAAGTGATGGCATGAACTAAGACAATATCGTCCCCCAACTGAAAAAGTAGAAAATTATTGAAATAGAGAAGAACAAGATAGAACATTTCAGCTATTGGCTAGCTTAAAACCAGAATATGAAGATCTTAAGAAACGAATATTAATGAGCTCATCACTTCTCTTATTCTATGATGTTTGTGCTATTATTCAAAGAGAAAAAAAATGAGAAGATGGGTAATGAAATTCAAAAATAGAACAAACATGGAAAGTCATGCTCTCACCATTAAATTTAACTTGAAAGGAGCTACTCAATATGGAGGAAGAGGATAAAGTTCTTTGCAAGGAAGAGGATGAGGTAATCATTGTAACAAAATAGGACATGTTAAAGATCGATAATGGATCTTATATCCTCACTTAAGAACCTCTAAAGAAAAATAGTCAAATAACAAGATAGCAGCTCAAGTCATTGTTCTTTCTTCTTCTTTTTTCAAATGTGTGATAGAAAGTCTTTCCAAATTGCTTCAGCTGCTTATTCAGCAAACTATTACAACTTATTCTACCCAAGATTCCTTCACATTATTTGCTCATTCTCTAATATAGCTCTATCTATTTCTTCTCACAATGATGGTTAGGTAATAAATTCTAGTGCTACTGATCATATGAGTGGTAACATTGATTGCCCGACTACTGTCCACTCTAAACTTGCAATATTTCTAATAACTATTGCCAAAGGCCAAAAGGTTCCAATTAAGGAGTTGGAAAAATTCAACTACTCCCATGCACTTCTGATGTTTTACTTGTTCCATCATTGACCTCCAACTTGTTATCCGGTAGCAAGATTACTAATGACTTAAATTACAATGTTATTTTCTCTCCTAATTTTGTAACTTTTCAGGATTAGGCCACAGGGATGAAGATTAGTGAAGGAAGAATTACCTAAGATTTCTATGCCTTGGGTGGTTCACAAAAGGTGTTTATTGGAAAGAAAAATGCAGACATCTTATTATCATGGCATCAGAGACTCGAACACCCTTCTAATTAGATATTGTACACTTTTAATTCTTTTATTTCAGTTAAAGAATTTGAAGCTTGTCATTTTTCTAGATAGTGTAGACTGCCATTTTTAAAATATTTTGATTTTTCAAATAAATATTTTTGAGTTATTTCATTCAGATGATTGGAGACTTGCTCTAATTGACTCTTAATATGGTTATAAATACCTAGATATATCTATTGAAATTCAAAATTGATATTTTGTAGGTTTTCAGGACTTCAATAAATAAATTTTAACATAATCTGATGTTCCACTTAAGATACTGAGAACTAACAATCACAATGAATATGTCAATCACTCCTCTTCTTATCTTATATCTCATGGAATTGTTCATCAAACTTCATGTATAGGTACACCCCAACAAAATGAAATTGTTGAAAGAAAAAATAGACATATAAAACAAGTAATTAGAGCTTCGTTATTCCAAATGGATGTTCCCAAACAATGTTGGTCTAATGCTATTCTCACTAGCTATTACTTTATTAATCATTCGCTAAGTCATATTTTAAAATTTTAAAATAGTGGTAAACTTGATTCCCAAGCAAAAAATGTATCTTTCTTTGTTACTCACCTACTCAAAAAGGATATAAATGTTATGCCCTAGATATAAAAAGGTGATTTATCTCTAGGGATGTTTCATTTATTGAAAATCAACCTTTTTCTCAACAACGAGATCGAATTCAAGATGAGAACATTCACAAGAAATTTGTCCCTAAACCATTACCATTAACAGCTAATGAAAGGAATGATACAACAATATCATAGTAGAAGGTAAGTGAAAGACCTTCTAAGGAGACGTCGAAATCAATTGCAATAGAAGAAGAGTCACAGGAT
This sequence comes from Annona cherimola, assembly GCA_030490835.1. Taxonomy (NCBI): domain Eukaryota; kingdom Viridiplantae; phylum Streptophyta; class Magnoliopsida; order Magnoliales; family Annonaceae; genus Annona; species Annona cherimola. The sequence goes on from CM059977.1 coordinate 71,600,074, forward strand.
TTTACAAAAGACCACTTTCAAGATTATAAGATTTTTATACTTATCATGCTATGACTTTTCCTATTCAAGATCATATATGTTATGATAATACCTCAGTTAGTCACTCTCCTTTCTTAGCTTGCATCGATTCTCAAAAGGATTCAATGAGTTTTTAAGAAGCTATTAATATGCAAAAATGAAAAATTACTATATAGAAGAACCTAAAGCCCTTGATAAAAATCATACATGAGATATTGTAAAACTGCTAGAGGGAAAAAGACCTATAGGTTGCAAATAGTTATACAAAATTAAATACAAAGAAATGAATATGTGGAAAGTTATAAAGCTAGATTTGTTGCCAAATGATTTACTCGAATATACAGTGTTCACTATAAAAACACCTTTGCATCAGTTGTTAAGATGAACTATTTATGGTCTACATTTCAAATGGATGTTAAGAATATTTTTTTACAAGGAGATCTAGAAGAAAAAGTGTATATGAGTCTTCTCCTGTAGAAGAAAGAAATTATTTCATATGCAAACTAAGCAGTGTCCAAAAGCATCTAGAGTAAATTAAACAATACACTTATTAAGTTTGATTTTGTCAAATGTATATCAAATTCTTCAATGTTTGTAAAAAGAAATAATATTGGAATACTAGTTGTTTTAATTTATGTTAATGACATAATTATTACTAGAAATGATAACATCGGAATTTCATATTTCAAAAGGTATTTTAGCAGAAAATTCAACATGAGGGATCTAAGTATACTTAAATGTTTTCTAGGAATCCAAATCACTTACTCTAAGAAAGGTTTATTTTTGTGTCAAAGAAAATATACTCTAGATCTTTTGAAGGAAACTAAAAAATTAGAGGCAAAACTAGTTGACACCCTAATAGATTATACTACGAAATTTATGAAAGCAAGCAAGCCTTTGGAAAATCATGAGAGGTTTCAGAGACCTGTGAGAAGACTAATATATCTTATTGCCACTAGATCAAATATTTCAAAGGCAGTTAGTTTTAGTAGTCAATTTATGTTTTCTCTTACTAAGAACGCATGAGGATAGTACATCGTGTTTTCTGTTATTAGAAATCCTGCCTAGGTAAAGGAATATGGATGAAACCACATGGCCATACTAATGTTTATTTTCATATGTGAATTCTTAGATATACAAATGCAGATTAGGCAAGAAATTCAGAGGATAGAAAATCAATTACAGGATATTGCACTTTTGTTGGCAAAAATCTTGTCATGTGGAAAATAAAAAATAAAGTGTTGTGACAAGATCAAGTGTGTGATACCCAGACCTAAGTAGGATTAATATAATTACATTTAAGGTTTAATTATGATTTATGTGTGAATTGATTGAATTTTGGATTATTTTCATGAATTTATGAATTTTTGCAATTAGGGTTTGCAATTAAGAATGATGATTAAGACTAATTGTCAAAGCTCAATATGAGTTAAGATGACTAAAAGGGACTTAATGAGGATTATAACATGCTAATGTGGCATGAATATTTACTTTAATTTTCATGATTTAATTAATGAAGATTAAAATGGAAATTATGAAATTTGTGTTAAAAATCATAGAAAATTCATAACTTTACGTCTACAAGGCGAAATGAGATGAAATTTTAAAGTCAAGCTCATGATTTTGGGCTCAACCTTATAAGTGGATTGTATTAAGGCAAAATTGATGAGATTAAGGTGATAATTATTTATTTTTAATCTCACACTCCAAAGAAAATTTCAAAAGTTCATAACTTGACGTAGAAATGTCAGTTTGAGATGAAATTTGAAACGATTGAATAAAATTATGAAATCTATGGAATTGGTGGATTTGAATAAGATAATCACCATGGAAAAGTATTTAATTAGAAAAAGATACCTAGCATTAATTTTGTGTACCCTAGACTACCATAGCATTTAATAAAATGCATTTGAGAAAATGACATATTTAAATGCTATGCAAGGTGTCAATTTTTGAATGGATTGAGCTGAATTTTTAAGTATTTTTTAATTTTCAAATCCATGAAAAAGCAAGGGTTTAAATACATGGGTTTAATGACCTAAACTTAGCTCAAATGGAGCTTAGGTGTGGTGTCACACCAAGGGACATCCAAGGGGGGATAAGGCTTAATATTTGGATTTTTTAAAATCCTAAAAAATATTTCTAAGCTGCCTAACACCTAGGTGAAGTAAATGAAAAATTAAAAATATCGAATTTCATGGCAAAAATAGTTGAAAAGGAAGTTTCACAGATGTTGCAAATAGTGGACAACAACATGGTGTATAAATGCATGGATTTTGTGGATTTTTGTAAAATAGAAAATGCATATTTTACTTGGTTATAAAAATGTCATGTCATCAAGGGATAATGTAGAAATAAATTACCCTTATGACATGTGGCAAATGGGTCCCACAAGCTGGTTAAAAAAATCAAAAGTTGAAGCTTATCATTGGAAACGTGCATAAGAGGAAAGGGGGAGGAAAATTCCCAAACTTGCTAAGTCTTGAGAAGCCCTTTGCACAACCCAAAACAGCAAGAAAAAGAGGAGAAAAAGAGAAGAAAAAAAAGGAAAGAAAGAAAGGGATTCAAGCTAGGAAAGTTTGGATTCAAGTTTGATTCGATTCAAGTAAGTATATTTCAAGTTTTGGATGCTTTAATCCTAAGTTTCTTCTCTCAAATCATGAGCCATGAATATGGTTCATAAAGAACTCTTAAAGGATGATTTAAGATGCTTTGATATGGGGATTGAATGATTTTTGAAAGATTTACATGAAATCAAGAGTTCAAGAGAGTGAAAATGAAAGTTTAGGTTGAATTTTGATATGAAAGCCAACTTGGAAAATCTCAAAACCCTAAACTAAGTTGATGTATGATTTGAGCATGTTGATTTGGATGTAATTCATGTTCTTTTGAATTACATATGATGATTTAAGCATTGGTTGATGATTTTAGCAAATATGAAACCCTAAGTTTCAAGAAAAGACCCGAATTTTCCATTTTTGGGTTAAAAATGATACAAGTAAGCACTAAAGTTGTTTATGGATGAATTTTAGGGTAAATTATCTTAAATTAAGGACCCTTTGGATGGCCTAAGTGGGATGGATGAGTTTTCCGTAAATCTAATTTTTTTAGGGTATGTATATATGGGACGTCCAAACGGGGGCCAAAACGGGTGCTTTCCATATGATTTTTGTTGCTGATTGTTATGAAATGATTTATGGATGTTATGGAGGGTAAAATACCCTATATTTAAGGTACTTTGAGTGTCCAAAAGAGTTTTAAAATATTAGCCCTAAATCTGATTTTATGGACATATTATTGGACACGTCAAAATGGGTTAAATGAATACCCAATATGCATGAATATGTTGCTGTTATGGAAGCCAACGAGTTTTGAATTTTAAATATGTGATAATACCCTATATTTGGGTTAAGAAAAGCATGATTAGTTGCTGGAAATTATGACTTAAAAATCTGTTATGATTTAAGTCATGAAAGAGGCATTGAAATGATGAAAAATGAGTCTTAACATGGCTGTTTTGAAAATCAGTGATAAATGGATTAAAAATCCGAAATTAAACCCTAAATTATATGTTAATTAAGGGTTTTAATTATGATTAAAATGGAGCAAAGTTGTTGTGTTAAGAAAATTTAAGAAACACATAATATATGTGTTGTATGTTGAACATATGTGAAGCATATGTGTAAATGATTGATATGTGACTTATGAGAATTTGTTAAAATGCAAAATATGTATGAAAATGTGATAACATGCATGAGGAAGTTTCTTTATGATTAAGGATTAATTATCTCAATTTTTAAAATTTATTTATGAAGCTTGAAATGTCACTTATATGTTTAGAATGAGCACTGACGCATGAAATGTGAAAAATAGATGATAAATGATAAATGAGTGATATAAATCCCCATATGATGAGTTATGAATGTATATTATGTGTTTACCCTAAATATAGGATTAAAACACATTATGGAAAGTATAGAATGAATGCTATGATGCACAAGTACTTGTCATGTATGTATTATCGACTTGAAAATACAAGTTGATTATGTATGTTAATGGATTATAGGTTGGAAAACTAAGCAAGCAAATAAAAATGTTATTAATGTAAAACCATTCTTATATGTATAGGCAAAGGCAAAGAGATAAGCGATATGAAAAGCTAAGGCGAAGCAAGTAAGCAAGTAAGCAAGCAATTTTCTAAATGCTTTTTGTTTTATCAAAATATGAAAAAATGATTGAAAATGATGTTCTAAATGTTTCGAACCATTTTGCAATTGATTGATGAATTATTTCCAAGTTATTTAAGGATGATCATTCCTTCATCTCAATGTGTATTAAAATGTTATTTCAAAAATGACAAGTGATTTGCTTACTGTTTCGCAAGTATTTATGAAAACTGATGAAGTATGGATTTAAACGATGTTTCATTGAAACGATGTTTAAAAGGAATGTTGTAAAGAATTTTCCACATGAGAATGACAAGTTGCCATGTATAAGAGGTATATAATGCCGGGGTGACTAAAAGTCATGCATAGAATGGAAATGAAGTAGGTTTGTCAAGGCGGAAAGCAGGACAAGGAGTCCGCCCTTGACGTTGCCAAGTCGGAATGTCCGGTGCCAAGGATGGAAAGGATCATGTTATGAAAGAATATTCTCTGAGCTAGCGTACCCTCACATGAAGGATTATGTCATGAATGGAAATTATACATTTGCACATCCAATGTTTATGAAATGCCTAAAATTATGATTAAACTGGTTTGCAAAACTGGTTTACACGGATGGTTTATGAATGATTTATGAAAAGGATTCTGCTCCGCAGGTAGTTGATCACTTGCTAAGTGTCTCCTACCGAATGGAGAGAAATGTTTTTAAACAATGTTGGCTTCAAAATGAATTGCTTGAAAATCCTATAGCTTGCTTATTGAGTTTCGACTCACGTTTTGTTTTCCAAACCTAAAGACAAGTGAAAGGAATGAGGCAAAGAGCACAGGTGGAGATTTAAGAATGAATGAATTCTTATGAACACCTGTATATGCCTTTATGTATGAATGATGACATTAAATTGTGAATTAATGTTGTATATGAATTATGTTATGGTTTTGTGACCATAGAAGGCAAAAAAATTACTATGGTCAATTGTTAAGGATGATTTATCATGATATGATTAAGTATGAAATTTATGAGATCATATATATATATCTCAAATGGTATAATGGCCGAAAAAGGCATTTGATGAAAATTGAAGGTATGAAATAATATAAACTCCTAAGGAGTTAAGTTTAAGTGGATAAATGTCCAATAAGCCTGCCGCGTGACAGGATAACAATCCTGATCACATTTACCAATCGTTAGATCTTAGAGTAAGGTTGTGATGCTCGGGCTGGGGTGCCACAAAGTGCTAAGGCAGAATATAGGATCATGGCTTCTACGGCAAATGAACTAATTTGGTTGAAATAAATTTTACAAGAACTAGATTTCAATGCACAAAAGCTAATGAAATTATTTTGTGATAATCAAACAACAACACATATAGCATAAAATCTAGTTTTTCATCAAGAATCAAATATATAGAAATTGATTGTCATTATGTTTAAGACAAAGCTCAAGCAAAGATCTTTGAAACTCCATATAAAAAAGCCTATGATTAACTTGCGGATATCTTCACAAAAGCATTGCCTATTTGAACAGATATTAGAGAAAATAGGTTTCATATAGTTACCAACTTGAGGGAGAGTGTTGACAAAATAAGCATATCTTGTAAATTGAGTAAGCTCATGCATTATGTAATTTGAGGAATGGTCTTATTAGCCCAGGCTAAACAAATGTCTCGCTTAGTCCATCTCAAAAACTCATTTATAACACTTTTTTGTTGTTTTTTCTTCATATACTTGTTTATCAAAGTGTATTTAACGTATAAACTAAGTTTTACCATTTTAAAATATGTGTATATATATTTTTAAAATTTTTAAAGATAGGAATATTTTAAATACATATATACGTGTAGATGTTTTAAAATCTCAAAAAAATATATACACATATTTAAAGATGAATGATCTTGTTAGTCCCGGCTAAGCAAATGCTCGCTTAGCCACTTCAAAAAACTCATGTACAACAACATTTTTATTTTTTCTTCATACACTTATTTATTTAAGTGTATTTAACATACAAAATCAAGTTTTATCATTTTTTGATATGTGTGTATATTTTTTGGATTTTTAAAAAATAAGGGTATTTTAAATACGTATATACACATAGATGTTTAAAAATCTCAACAAATATATAAACATATCCAAAATAGTAAAACTTATTTTATATATTAAATATACTTAGATAAACAAGTGTACGAAGAAAAAGTAAAAAAAAAATATTATAAATGAGTTTTTAAATATTAACTAAGTGAGACATTTGCTTAACCCGGGCTAACAGGATCACCCTTCATATTTAAAAATGGTAAAACTTAGTTTATAAGTTAAATGCACTTAAATAAACAAGTGTACAAAGAAAAAAGAAGGAAAAAAATATTTTAAATGAGTAAGTTCGTGCATTATGTAATTTGATAAACGATCTTGTTAACTCAGGCTAAGCAAATTTCTTTCTTAGCCCACTTCAAAAACTTATTTACAATATTTTTTTTCTTCATATACTTGTTTATCTAGATGTATTTAACATATAAATTCAGTTTTATTATTTTTAAATTAAAATGGTAAAACTTAGTTTATATGTTAAATACACTTAGATAAACAAGTGTGTGAAAAAAAAAGTGTTATAAATACATTTTTTTGGGTGAACTAAATAAGACTTCTACTTAGCTCAGGCTAACATGATTATGTAATTTACGTAAAGTTCTATAAACAGTCATAAATAGTAGAACCTAATAGCCTTAAAAGTATTGATTAATCATTTTCATGTATTAAATGCGATGAGCTATTACTAAAAAAAATAAAAATCTATGTATGAAGCTGCAATAAATTTTGTTCAAAGAAGATTATTCCACATATTTTAAATGCCTACCGGTGATTAAAGTCGCACGTTAGCTATGAACACAAGAAATTTATTTAAATTTATAAATTTTTATCAAGCTGATTCATTTAATTTTTATGTGGTTACGGGGGTTTTAATTTTTGTAGAATTTATTAGTCGTGTCCCCGTGAAGTATATATTCATGAATTGACAAAACTTTTTCCTCTTCCCAAGAGCTGGTTAATAAAAATATTAGTCAAACGAGGCCGGCTATTTTTTTAGTTGTAACAGATGTAATGTGCAGGTGAGGTGGCTAATCGGCAGCAGAGGCAGGTGGAAACATCATTTTCATATCAACACGACGTAGTACTACATTGAAAAGTTTGAAATTATTAACCAGTTTGTTCTAGCGATCGAGAGGCGGTCTTATCCAGAAGAGCATATAACGTACGTGTCAGCGGATCCCCCTTTTCTATTCTGTACATGCCTGCATGTCTCCCAACACGTGTGCTCCATACCAATGCTGCCTTCTCATCTCTTATACACATGGCTTTGGAGGCATTTGAAATACTATCAGCTGGAGTTATATGCAGCGAGATATACATAGATCGTCGAGGACCTATAGCTATTAAAAGAGAATGATTCATGCAACTCGGATTGCTCGTTTTCAATATCATTCCCACAACATGATGCAGCGGAGCCAGCAGCAGATTCATCATTCTTGCTCCAGCTGGGCCAGAGAAACAGCAACCGCAGCTCGAATCGCAATCTCATCCACCAAATCTTCCTCCTCCACCACTGCCGTTACCACGCAACCACCTGAAAACAAAGACCAGCAGCAGCAGAACGATCCTCTTCACACGACACCAAGTGGGTATGTTCCATGTATCGATCGCTGATCATTTACTATTTTTTTATTTGTTTATATATATACAGAATTTGGGGCGGGGGTGCTAATTTGATGCATATATATATGTAAAGGGGTGTGATGGAAGAATCATTTGGAGTAGCGTATTCGACTCGAAGTGCAGAGGAAGGCTTCGGAGGTATATATGGGGGAAACGAGGATGGACCCAGTACTGATCTCGACAACAACCAGCAAGCTGCTGTCCATCCCGACTCCCCTGTCAAGAAAGATGGTTGGTATATATACGTATCTGCAATTTCGCCCTTTTCCCTTAATTTCTCATGCTTATAACTAATTACCCGATTTTTTTTTTTTTAATTTCAAAACCAAGAATATTATAAGAAGCAGGAAAGCGAAGTGAAAGTGCAAGAGAAAGCGATGCAGGAGCCAGACAAGATGGGTACCTCTTAATTTATTTTTAGAAGCCCGTGATGCAAGACAGATATGCAACCCTCGTGAACGTGTGTTCTGCTCTATCTATATATGTATATATTTTCCTGATCGATGCCTAAGCAGTAGCTAGAACCTGTAGCTTGTAATTTTTCCTTTTAAATTGTATTGCCTATAATTAAACACTGCACTTACGGTTGTGGAGATATGCATATACGATGTAATTGATGCAGAGCATGCTTGTGTCATATGATGGGTACTGCAACGATGAAAATGCATAGCTTGTCCAAGCAGTAATTGATTAAATTGATGTGGTGGGTTGGGGCCAGGTACGAGGTTATTGTGCCATAAAGGAGGGGATGACAAGGAAGGAAAGCTAAATATTTCTCTGTCCGCAATCTGTCTTGAATCTTGAATCTTGAATCCCGAATTTTTGGAAGATATTAATCAGGGACTTACAATGATCATGACCTCTTCCTTCAATTTCATCAGATATTTTATATTAAAAGCTAAGTTGCTTCGAGCGCGAGTTGAATGGAAGTTGGCAAGTCCTTTTAACGTTGCTAATTAGTATTAGTGGCTTCACATGGAAGATGGACATGACTATTGAGGGTGAGGTAGCACTATTGGTAAGACAACATTTTGAAAGGCAATAGCGACAAGCCCTTTCACCCCCTTAACCGTGGTAAAAAAAAAAACTTAAAGAGCAGCAATCCGCTCCTGCTCTCTCACTGGTGGAAATGGAGAGTTTGAATCGAACGAATTTTCCATCCATCTACAATTATCTCTCTTTTTAATCATTTTATTATATTTTTATACAATTTATTTTATATTTCAATTATCTCTTTTTTTAATCATTTTATTATATTTTTATACAATTTATTTTATATTTCAATCATTTCTTCATAATTTTTAATGTAGCTATCTTACTTTTCAATTATTTCTCTTATCATATTACAGTATTTTCTCTCCCTTCATAAATTTTCACACCAAAAGCTTTTACTTTCCAATCACACCCATCATAAGCTCATATCATAACTTAATGTTAAATTTAAATATTAACAAAGCAACTGACCTAACATATCATTATTTTCTATCAGTTTACCATCTTCAGTGTGTGGAGACCAAAGTAGGCCCTTTTACCGAAGCGAATTGAGAAGATGGGTGCTAAATTTATTTTCTATGATCATTTTTTCAAATTCAAACTATAACCATTCATTATATTTAGTATTACTTTTTGTACTTAAATATCAAAAATCATATTAATTCATTGACTTCTATGATTCTGAAAATTAAGAATTACTCAAGAAAAATTTTAAATCTACTAAAAGTAATTTATTTATTGTAAAGACTTATAAGATTCAAGTTTAATATCTAAACTATCTAAATATTTAGATTAGTGATTTTATATAATTTCATAATAATTTTAAAATTTTGGTGCATATATTTAAGTGATTTTTCGAACTTATATATGTTTATATATTTTCAGAAGATATATATAACTTCTAGGAATATAATTTTTGGTATTTAAATAAAATAAGCAGTGCTAAATATAATGAATGAATTCGATTGGAGAAAATGATCAAGATGGAACCGTCCAACCAAAGTGAATTCGGAGGAAGGAATGTACTCAAGTTATTCTCGTATATATATGTCATGCATATGAGTTCACTTCTACGTAGCCCGCTGGTTACATATATGTAGTTTCATTTAATCCGTTTAAATTTTAAGATTTTGGTGCTTTATAAAAAATTCAATTCATTTATTATATTTAATATCATATCTTTAGTTAAGAGGTTAAATTCTATCTGAATCTAGATTACATCCATTGAAAAATGTATATGCATAGGTGAATTATGAAAGAATTATGAAAAATATTTAGATCCATTGTCATATGTATTAGAATGTAATTATATATTATAAGTTTATGTAGAATAATTATATATTATAAGCTTATTTATTATCTACATAGAAATGATATTTAAGATGGTTTGGATGTTGAAAATATAATTTTCAAATGTGTATGATTAAATTATTTCATTATGCTGGTTTTACATGCTTTTAGATGGGGATCATCCACAACAGCATTACATGAACAAAAGGGTTTGTATGATAATATAAATTATGCTAAATATAATAAATGAACTAATTCTTAATTAAGTATTAATATATTAAAAAATGGAAGGAGTTGCATAAAAAAAATATCAAAAAAGTACTTTGGATTATGCTTTTAGAAAATCTTTCTTCTACGTAATCCCTTTTATTTATAATATTTTTAATGCTTAATGAAAAATTCACTTCATCTATATTTAGTATCATTTATATTATCATGTAAGCTCTTTTATTTGTCTAATATTATTGCAGATGGATTGCATTTAAAAATGTGTAAAATCAATGTGATAAAATAGTTTAATACTAAATATTAATTTTAAAGTTGTCTTAAATATGTAAAATATCTAAAATATCATTATTATAAGATAAATGATTCTAGAAGTTGTTATTACATTCTAACATGTATGTAAATGGATTTAAGCATTTTTCGTAATTTATATATATATTTAAACAAATATAGCCGTTGAACATATTTGATTTCAATGAAGCCTAGTCTTTTAACTAAAAAATAATATTAAATATAAGAGTTATTTTCAAATATACCCACTATATTTGCTCTTAATTATAAATATACTCACTGAATTTGAAAACTTTCACATATACCCACTAAGTATAGGTGAAATTTCATTCATATTCATTCCGTTAGGCATAATTAAAATTCGTCGTTATCCATCAAATGAAATGTCCAAAATGCCCCTTATTATTAAATAATTATATTCATTCAATTATGATAGAAGTTGAACAATATAATGTAAACACATCTAATGCGAGAGAAAAGTTCAACAGAATGAGTTTTAACGATCTCGATATTGCACAAATCACAATAAATGTTAGATTAATCAGGAGTATTTTGGGATTTTAAAATTATTAAATGTTTATAACTGTCATAATGGGTATATTTGAAATTTCACTCATCCTTAATGGGTATATGTGAAAGTTTTCAAACTTAGTGGGTATATTTGTAATTAAGAGCAAATGTAGTGGATATATTTAAAATTAACCCTAAATGTAGTGAATAGATTAAATTTTTCATCAATATTCAAAATCTTAAAATTGAAGTGGGTTACATGTAATGACTTCTAGATAACCCTTACATATATGAGGAATACTTCAATGTTTAAAATTATTTTTCATTTTATTCAATGTTTAAAATTATTTTATTTAGCTAACTTCACCTTAACTTGCATACGTCAGATCATATCCCTCTCCCTCTCTATGAAAGAGTCATGATTTCATAAAGTGAAACACATGAGAGAAACAATGCATCTTACCAAAAATATATTTCTTTTTAATTTCTATGGATTTTTTATAAAATTATTATTCTGTGTATTTTTATATACGAAATTTCACTACTTTTAAATATGTGTGTATATATATATTTTTAGTTTCAAATATAGAAGTATTTTAGAAATTTCAAATGAATAAAATGCTCCTATGTTAAAATTCAAAAAAATATATATAGATCTTCAAAAATGATACAATTTGGAGTATGTATCTAATAAATACACAGCAACAGTCTTATGGGAAAAACAAAAGAAAAGTTTTCTAAAAGAATATGAGTAAAATTCTTATGTACAATCGGTTGCTTTTTTTAGATTTGAGCCATACATCACATTTCTCTCTATTGATATTTATACGACATGAAAAACCATGTTAACCAGATTTATTTACAATCCAAAACAAATATAATTTATGAGATTGTTTAAAATTATATTTTTAAATATTATTAATTCTAAAACTCTTCTCTCTCAAAAAAAAAATTCTAAAAATCTTCAATTTATTTGACTTGTAATACATAAGCTAAATTGATAATTTTAAACATAATGAAAGGTTAGGATTTTTGAAAAGCTTTAAATGGGGGTTGTAAAATACAACCGATTACATGGAAGACAATCGATTGCATTTTTTTTCGATGCTTTATTTTTCGATTAATATTTGCATGATATGAAAAATTATATTCGTTGAAACTATATTCCCCAACAAGTGTAAATGCTTGATGTTGTTTATAATTAAACTTTTCAAAATAATTGATTATAAAAACTTTCAATTCACTTGGATGTTGGAAACTTGTACTGTGGGCTAAATAAATCATTTTAAACACAATGGATGAATTGAATGTTAAGCGTTGCAAAATATAACTGATTGTATTGGAGAATTTTCCATACATATATGTATATTAATGATCCCATTAGCCCAACCTCAGTAACTCACTGCGTAGCCCAAGCAAAAAATTTATTTTTAAAGTTTTTTATAAAAATATTAATCTAAATTTATTTAATTTATAAATAAAAAATTACGATTTTTAAAAATATGTACATACTTCTGTGGATTTTTAAACACAGTGGTGCTTTTGTCATTCTCGAAAAATGACTAAAACACCCGTGTTTAAAAATTCAAAAATTATATATTTTTAGAAATAGTAAAAACTTAGTTTAGATGTTAAATACACTTAAATTAATAAGTTTATAAAAATTCAAAAAATATTGAATATATATATTTTTTTGCTTGGGTTAAGTAGTAATTTAGTTAGCCTGGCTAACATAATCACCGCTTATGCTTAAAACTACTTTGAAATTCAAATTCCATCATGTTATTTGCATGACATAAAAGATCATGTTATTTGGATTTATGTATAATCCACAACAAGCGTAATTGCATAAGATTATAAAGAACTATATTTTTAGAGATTATTGTATATAAGAGTTTTCAATTCACTTGATTTTTGGTATATGCTAGTTTTTAACACAAAACATGAATTGGATGTCGAAAAAAATCAAAATTTCAATCAATAGTATATTAAACCGATTGCATTTGAGCATCTTTCTGTACATGAGTGATTCTTCAATACAACCCATTGTAATGCACGATCAATTATATTTTTATTTTTTAACACTTAATTTTAATTTTAAATTCTCCATTATATTTCACTCCATTTATATTTGCATGATAAATGTATCATAAATAATATATATATGTCAGTAGTAGAAGAGGAAACCAACTACTTGAGTATAGAATTCTGATCTCCCGGACAAAGTCTGAAACAAAAAAGATTTTCTATATATTATATTCAGTATCACTTATAGTACCTTGAAAATCCTTTTACTCTTCTAATCACTATATATGGTCCCATATACAAATCTATAAAATTAACATAATAAAATAATTTAATATTAAATATCCATTTTAAAATTGTATTTTCAATACCATTTCTATATGAACAAATAATTTTATAAGGTATTATTACATTCTAATAACATCTCTAAAGAATTATTACATGCAAACTCCAACCAGTTGCAGTGAATCTAGAGAGAAATTCTTCTATGCAATCTTCTGTATTTTACAAGCACTTCGATTTTTAATTTTTAATTTTTTTTTTTTACCTCCAATCTATCTATTGTGTTTAAAACTATTTATTTATCCTCTATACAAAAAATCAAGTGATTTAAACATTTTTATAATCAATAATCTTAAAGAATATAATTATGAATAACCTCATTCATTTACATTTGTTGTGGATAATGTGTAAATTTAAATATCAGTAGTTTTCATGTTATGCAAATGTCAGTGGGGCAAAATATGATAGAGCGCTTAGATTTAACATAATTATTCGGTTGCACAAAAAGATTCTCTCTCGATCTCCTTAGATCAATTTCAACATCAAGAACAACTTTGGTACGCAACATATCCATCCATGTATGGATCTTTTCATGCACAACAGTAATCAAATAAATCCGACAGTCTTAGCGCAAGCAATGTCAACATGCTTACCCCACGTCTATACTGACTAGGGGTGTTAATAGTTATGGTCAATTCAATCTTAACTAGGATTGTTAATAGTTATGGTCAATCCATCAACTCGCTCGTTCATCCCGGTTATAAATGAGTTAAGTTAAAATTTTTGAATAAGTGAGTTATGATCCGCCGACCCGTTTAATAATTTAATTAAATAAATAAATTAAAGTTGAGATTTTATAACTCGTTAATTTGTTTAGTAACCCATTTAACCTGTTCGACCCGTTTAATTCGTTCAACCCATTTAACTCGCTTAACTCATTAAAGTTTTATATATATATATACATATAAACCCTTTGATTATTTTCCCTCTCTAAGTCTTCCTTAAGTCACCTAAGTTCCATTTTTCCACTGTTGTCTTAATTCCATTTTCCCATTACTGCCATATTTCCATTTCCCCTACGCCGAAAACACCCTCTCATCTCTCCCTACAAGATCATCATCTACTAGAATTTAGGCTTTCAGGTTATTAGCTATACAATCCGTTATCAACCCACCAACCCGTTTATTAAAGGAATTGTAAATGGGTTAAGATTGAGATTTTTTAAATATGTTAATAAACGAATTAGGATTGAGATATTTTAAACAGAATAGGATTAGGATTACGCTCCAACCCCTCCAACCCGATCCGTTAACACCCATAATCCTAATCCTGACAAGAGGGGAATGATACTCTGAAATTATATGTGCGCGCGCTCAAAGGCAATGAAAGAAGCTGAATCATATAAACGATCCTTCATATATACAAAAACTCCTGAATGCAAAGCACAAAGCTGTAAAAAGAGGGGAAGCGTCCTACTTCTCTCTCACTGTAAATAAAGCCAAAAATAAAATAAAATAATTGCAATTTTACAAAAATGAAAGACCTTATTTAATTGCTGTTTATGAGATATATATGATGATGACTACCTCGCCCCACTCATCTCCAATTTGATCTCTCCTGAGCATCTCCTCCTGCATTTGGTGTTGGGAATGGAATTCTAGCAACTGCACTCATCTGACCTCCCTGAGAAGGACGTGGGGCTGCTTGTGCATTTCGAAGCTCCTGCAAACACCCATCCCAATCAGTGCCATTATTGCAAAATCAGCATGAGTTGTGAAAGAATTTATAAGCTAATTTTGGAATGCAGCCATGACAAAGGTTTTACAGACAGATGGCAAAACAAATTAACAACAGCTGCAGAAGTATTAATCATGCAGAAAATCCAAAATGACCAGAAAAGAATGAAAGGCTAAGCTGAATTTGAGGTATATATTTGTTTCAAATAGGATTTCATTAGGTATTGTTACAAAATGAAATTTAACAGGATTCTTGATTTGAAGATTTCTGCTCATTAAAGTTGATTGCAATGAATTATGCACAAGAACACCTACACCAACTAGATATATTTTACTGGAAAAAACTCTTATCCAATGGAACTAGTAAAATGCTTTTCATGCCAGAAATGCCACTACCGGTTCCCTCCAGAACATAAAAAGGTGAAATTTAGCAGGATTCCTAACTTGAAGATTTCTACCTCATCTATAATTGCAATGAATCTTATGCATAAGGAGGTTATCACCAATTACATATTTTACTTGGGAAAGTCTTATCTGATGGGACTAGTAAACTGAAAATTTGTGTTGAAAGTTCATTGATCACTGGAAAATGGCACAACTACACTACAACTAAACTTCTCCAGTACATTATATTTTGATGCAACGCTTCAATGTTTGAACAATAGGTCTATCCAAAACTCAATTACAATGGTAACAGAACAGAATAACGCAAGTAATTTGGATACCAAAAGAAATGAGGGCGTGATCAGTAAGGTCAGAGTACTGAATCAAAACAAAAACCCCCCATTATCTAAAAAACAGAGAGATAAAAGAGCAGCCATTTGATCAATAAAATATGGATTAAAATATGTTTAACCATAAGTATAGTAGTTATTTTTAAAAAGAACTATGCGGGCTCTTGAGTTTTTGAGTCACTTTTACAGTGTATAAAACCCACGAAATTTGTTACTTTCCAACACAGGAGCCTAATCATATACATCCGCATATATTTTAGGCCATCATTCATTTACTTTTACAATTAGCTATAGTTTTTAAAATTTTTCTTCATAAACATGTTTCCCTAAGTGTGTTTAATTCATATACTCAAGTTTTGCTATTTTATACTTCAGTACTTTTATATATTTATTTTTTATTTTTTAAAATCAAGTTCTTTATAAAACATGTTTATGAAGAAAAATCAAAAAAATATAATTAATCGTAAAAATAAATTAATAATGTATTTTAGCCTAAAATACATCATGATGTATATAATTGGGCTCGTACATTTTTGATTGAAATAGTTTTAAACAATATCATTAATGAGAAATTTTAAGAATGGGAATACTTCTATGAAACTGGGTTTCATAAAAGTGATTTCGTGAAAACCCTTTCATTTTTGAAATCTTGATCCTCTTTATGGAAAATTCAATCCATTCATTATATTTTACACTATTTGTTTAGCTAGGAGACCAAATTTCATCCCAATCTAATATGTGGATAGATCGCATTTGCTCAAAAATAGATGCATTCATGTGTAAATTATGAAAAATGAAATCTTAATCCTCTTTATGGAAAATTCAATCCATTCATTGTATTTTACACTATTTGTTTAGCTAGGAGACCAAATTTCATCCCAATCCAATATGTGGATAGGTTGCATTTGCTCAAAAATAGATGCATTCATGTGTAAATTATGAAAATTGCTTAAATCCATTCACACGTATATTAGAGTGTAACAATACTTTATAGAATCATTTACCTATATATTATTGATATTTTAGATGGTTTAGATGTAGAAAAAACTACTTTAAAGTTGATATTTTAATATTGAGCTATTTTATTATGTTGATTTTACACATTTATAGATGAGACCCATATATAGTGAAATTAAAAAAATAAAAGGGTTTCCAAGATACTATAAATGATGCTAAATACAATTGATAGAGTGGATTTTCTATCAACTATCCAGATTTTAAAAATAGAAGGGGTTTCATAGAAGAAGGGTTTCATAAAAGCGTCTCTGTTTTAGAAATCATTTTAATTGGTCCATATATGAAACTTAAAAAGCTAGGCTACCAAGTACCAATGAAATTGCCAGTAAGTTGCTTGAAACTATGCGACAAGAGTACTCTTTATTGCCATCTTAGGACAGCAATTTCATTTCTCTAAATATTGAATCATTCTAGAAAAAATAAAATCTAACAGGTAAGTGACTCAAGCCATACCGAACGAAAAGGAAATTCATCTGCCTCAAGCATGTGAACAACTTGCCCCATCTTTGGTCTTTTTTGAGCATCCAAATCTATACAACGGAGGCACACTAGCAAAACCCGCTTCAAAGCCCTTGGTGGAGGTTGGACATCTATCAATGAGTCCAATACCTCTTCTCCTCGGCGACTGCCTACCATTCCTTTGAACCATTCAACCAAATTTACCTGCAGAACAAAGGATGACAACAAGATTAATAATGTGTAATGCTCATGCAGGTTGGACAGCACAAGAAACAAACAACAGGAAGCAGAAGAAAAAGCAGTGGCAACTAGTTACAGCACTAGAATAAGGAGAAAAAGCAGCAGCAGCAAAAAATAAATAAAAATATAAATACATTCTACGACCTCTCCAGAAGGTCTGCCATAATCAACAGGACTCCTTCCTGAAATTATTTCCATAAGCAATACTCCAAAGCTGTACACATCACTTCCCTCATTAAGCATACCAGTGCTTGCATATTCGGGTGCTACGTATCTGTCCATAAACATGACAAGTGATTAATGTAGCATACTTTTAAAATTTTATCAGTAGAGACATTCTTCAGAACACTGGGATCTCAACCATGGAAACATATCTGTTTCCCAAGTATTCAAATGTAAGTGCTAAGACTCCAAATATTAACAATTAGAGTGATGCAAATGGTCTCACAAAATCCACCATCCAATTCAATTCACAAAATATCAATTAAATGAGCAAAGAAGTCTTAGAAAGTACCAAAACGAAATAGGTGAGAGAGAGAGAGAGAGAGCAAACCCAAATGTTCCCATCACACGTGTCGTAACATAGCTTGATTCTGATCCAAGGAGCTTGGCAAGTCCAAAATCTGAGACCTTAGGATTCCAATGTCTATCCAATAGTATGTTGCTGGATTTGATATCTCTGTGAACAACTTTGGGCTCTAAGCCTTCGTGTAGATAAGCTAACCTGCAGATGAGATATAACTCTTACAGCCAGCTGATATCATGTACCAAAGAACTATAGCAAATTAATTGCATGATGACACAATAGCATGAAGAATGACAAAAGCAATACTATCATTTTCGATTCAACTTCACTTGCATGACAAGGAAAATTACAGGAAGTTAACATAAACTGCATAAGCATTTGGAGAGAGGGAGAGGGAGAGGGAGGGAGAGGTGTTTAGGGGGGGTGGCGTGGGCGGGCAGTTGTAAAATCGAGTTCGAGTTCCCTGTAACAAAGGGTGAATAACGCACCCTTTAGCTGTGCCGATGGCAATTTTCATTCTAATATCCCATGAAAGAGGGCTGACTGGGCCAACATCACCATGCAACCATTGCTCCAAGTTGCCATTGTCCACGTATTCATATACAAGCATCCTAAACAATAAACAAAACTGCCTTCAGAAAATATTTGTAAAGAGAGTTATAAATCACATTGCAAGAAAACCGAATAGTTTAAACATGACCATAAAATCCAAAAAGGAAGAAAGTTTCACAAACCTCTGAGCACCATCTGCACAGTAGCCAAGAAGCCCCACTAGATTCTTATGCCTGACTTTGCCAATCGCTTCTACTTCCACTTTGAACTCCCTCTCAGCCTGACCCCTGCATATATTCGGACAGCCATGTCTATATAATAAATCATAGCATCTCTGATGCTTGAACAAAACCAGAGCATGGTCTTTTACAATTTCATGCATTACCACAGACTGAACTGATAATCAAATTTAGCAAAAACAAAAAAGCCACCAAAGATCACAATTCCATTAAACTGAACAAAGGAAGGGTCAAAAAGGAACCGAATTTCATATCTTGAGAATCCTGCATGTACCAAGATATACTTGCTTTTTGAAACTATCATCCATTTTTAACAACGATCTTTTTAAAAAGAAGAAGGCAAAAAAAAAAGCTTCACAACAAGAACAGCGGAGGACATGCAACAAAATAAGAAATATCTGACCAACCAAAAATTCGTTGCCATGTTCCCTGAAAAAAATCTGACGCATTTACCTAATTGTTGAAAATTTGACAACCCATCTACCAGCTCTCGATTTTATAATCATCACCCATGTGCATGCCCTGATCATCTAATTTGCACTGATCACAAGCCATTTCCTGTCGTTTCCATTTCCAGATCTATTTTTGAGTACAGATGTTTTTACTTCCCCCAAGAAAATAGATTGAAAGAAATCGAAAAAGTTGAATTTTTCCTCCAATCGGAGGCATCAAAATTAAAAGAAAGACCAAATGTGGATATGTGTGATTGAAAATGCATGCATCCATGAGTACTTATTGAAAAGACATTCACTTGTTGTTGAGAAGATTTTTGACAGCTACGACGGAGTTGTCAGGCAAAACTCCCCTGTAAACCACTCCATATCCTCCTTCTCCAATCACATTCTCGCTATTAAAACCTTCCGTAGCTGCCTCCAGCTCTGTCAGAGCATACCACCTCCCCCACCCCAGATTCGAAGCATCCGATCCTGAAACCGCCGACGACGACGTTCCACTTCCACCGGATACTTTGCTCTCCGCGCTCCTCTTACCAGACTCCAAATCCACCACGCCCACCCGTTCCGCACCAAAACCCCCCACCACCACCACCTCATCCTTCTTCCCATTCTCCGACGGATCCTCCACCGCCGACGGCACCCTCCTCTTCACTTCGGTGATGTCCTTGGAAATCATGGGAATGAGGCCGGAAGCGTGCTTCACCTTGATCATCCGACGGTTCCTGGACTTGCGATACACGCAGATGAAAATGGAGAGGAAGGCCAGCAGCGCAAGCCCCACGCAGATGCCGACAATGGTGTAGACCTTCAGGCCGAGAAAAGAGGTCTTGGACGACAGGTGGTGGGTGAGAAGGTCGCCGGATTGGGTGGAGTCGGTACGATTTTGGGCAGCCATTTCCGGCGAAATGGGCGATCTTCCTCTTTTGGGGGGTTCCTTCTTCCTCTGCTTTCTCTTGACAAGGAAGGAAGAAATGGGTTTCTTTCTTTCTTTCTTTTCTTTTTCGTTGTTTAGGAGAAAAGAAAAGAAAAGGGAAAGGAAAGCCTTTTTTTTTCCTTCTCTCTTTTTCTTTTGTGTCTTTTCGAAGACGAAGTAGCCGTTGGAGAGATCCGATTGGGACAATGCAACGGCTACAAGGAAGTAGGAGTGTAGTTTTTGACTTGTTCGACTCGACTGGAGCTGAAGAAAGAAGAAGAAGAGGAAGACGACGGGTAGAAGAGGAAGACTTTCTCTTTCTCGGGAAATGCGAGAGAAAGAAAGAGAAAAGCTACAGATTGGAGGGTTGCTATCGCTTTTGCTTTTTTTCTTCGCTCTGTCTCTTCCCAACAACAACGGCTCCGAAGACAAAAAAACGGAGAGAGAGAGAGAGAGAGAGTGCTCCACGAGAGCTAATGCTGCGCTGCTGCTGCCGCTTTGTGCTTCTTATGTTGCTCTCCTCTCTCCGCCCACTCTGTTTCCAGGATTCACCATTTCTGCCACCACCGCTCAATCTCAGCCGTCCGATCCGTGGAACCCATCAGGATGGCATGCTTTCGAATGATTCTCTGAAGTAATTACTGTATTCATCAGGAAAGCAAAAAATGATGTGTTCTTATTATGTATTTGCTTAGGATATATTTGCTTAAAAATATATATTCATATATAAATTATAAAGAAGATTTAAATATATTCACCTTGCACTTGAGAATATAATGGTACTTTATATAATTATTTAATCAACTAATAAATAAAAATTTAAAATTAATATCTAGTATAAGTTATTTTGTCATGTTCATTTTACACAAGGTAGGTTGAGGATAGGCACAACGACGATGGAGAAATGATAGAGTCTTCCTCATCAAACAAATCATGATACATTTAATAGATGGATAAGAGTTGAGTTCTTATTAGGTGTGTTAACCAAAAGAGGTTTCCCAAAAGCCGGACTCATTTATCCTAAACAGAAGAAAAGAAAGAAAGGAAGAGATGAGATGAGATGAGATGGTATTACAATGATGGTTGCATTCGCATATGGTATGGGCCATCTGCAGGAGAAGAGCAGACTGCTCTGACATCCCTGCCACTCACCTAATCCAACCATCGAATTGCATTTGTGATGGTAAAACTGACCTATCTGAACTGTTTGTTCTCATGGTTATCTTTAGGAGAGATTTTGAAATCTTTTTCAAAAAGTTCAAAAAAAAAAAAAAAAAAAAAATTCCCTTTCCGCATTTTGGGGATAGAAAAGAATTTCTGTTCCCATCCAACCAACCATCCATCCATCCACGCAATTAGTCAAGCCAAAGCTGTGATCGATCATTGCATATCTGTTCTTCCATTAGAGTCATATGCCATATCCGTGATGGACTTTAAATACTAGAAGCGAATCCCAGAAGGGTATAAAAAATTGGATGCGGATGCCCCAATACTTGATAATACTACCAATAATAATAATAATAATAATATTTATTATAATAATAGTGCATATTGAAGGCCATTTAGTCAAATGTCTTGCTTGTGAATTACGATGAAGGTGGAAAACTAGTATTTTGAAGAGCTGCTGCTGCTTTTGATTTCAAATGCGCCATCCTATTCCTACTGCGCTGCTACAGGAGTTCTATACCACTGTTAATACCGGAAAGTTGTTGGAAAAATACGAGAAAATAATTAGAAATATAAAGGTAAAAATAAAAAATAAATAAATACTTGAATATTTATTTATTTTTTATTTTTCATTCTTCTATAAGCAAACACGCCTCTACTGCTTTCAAGTTCACCTCCTAAGTGTTCCTAAGTTGGATTTTTATTTATTTTTACTTGGTGGGACAGGAGATCAGTGGGGCATTTATTTATTTATTTGAATTTTTTTTTCTGGTTATCATAGGGAAAAACAAATAAAAATAAATAAAATAAATAAAAAGCGAGAGCGAGAGCGAGCTGAGTGCTGTCGTCATTTCATTGGCGAAATCGAAATGGTATCCCACCTACCCCACGTAGGTCAGATCAGGTTGGGCCATTTATTTCAGCGACGATCAGATTGTTGAAGCATTTCAAAAAATATTTTTTATTGATATTAGTTTCATAAATATTACATTATCGTAATTCTTTTTTCTATAAGTATATTTTATTATATTTAATATAATGCATATATTTGATTTGAAAATAAGTAATTAATATTATAAAATTAATTCATATGCATTTATGAGGTTTTATGGACTTGGCATGTAATATGAGATGAAAAAAGTGTAAAATTATGAGTAAAATTTCAATTAAAACAATATTGAAAAAGAGTAGAAGATAGATGATTCCAAATATAAATAAAAAGTCATTAAGGATGGTAACTCATGTTGGCCTATTGTTAGTTACTCATAAGTTTGATTTTATGTGGTGTGGGAATTTTTCTATTTTTTCTATTTTGTGGAAATTTTTACAATTTTTATTCTCGCTTGGAGTGTTATTGAAAAATTTTCTTTTATTGGGTAAGAATTATAAATATACTTGAATGTAATAATGTATTTTGTAATGATTATATGTTGTGTCATTATTTAAATATTGCTACTCATATGAGTATATATTATAGCAGTGAGGTCTAGGATTTAAAGTTGTGTATAAAAAATAACTTTGTTATCCTTTCTTTAAAGTGGACCTAAGTTGAGTACGTAATCATCTAAGGCAGATATTAGGACATTAAATTTGGAAGGAAGTGAGACATTTAACCGTTTTAATATAAAAAAGATCATGCATCATATTTAAATATGCTTAATCTCCAAATCTTTTCTAATTAAGTGCTCCATGGAAATATTGGGCCAAAAGTGCCTTACACTAATAATGATCACTCGACAACAAATTTTGTGGGATGTAGTTATCTTTTGGTTGCAGATGATACGAGTTCATTAAATGTATTTTAGCTTAATTAATTATTTAGCTATATATATATATGTATCTTTTTATTACATGGTTTCATCAAGCCCCCTTCGAAGCCCGGATCACTTGTACTCGTTAGGATACATCCTAGTCCACAACTATAAATATACTTAGTTGTTTTAAAATAGTGACATGTAGTTAAATTACATATAGTCATTTTTATATCACATAAATACAAAAGCAATATACATATATATTTTTTTTTGATAGAGTACAGAAGCAACATTTAATATAGCTGAAAATAATAATATAGCTCAAAATCAACAATAGGATTGACTATCTATATCTAAGACTAATTAAGCTGACAAATGCAGCTTTGCAGTTTTCCATTGAAATGCATCTCATAGTCAAGAAAGAGATGTACACTGCATTTGCAACATTGGCACGGCAGAGAGAGAGAGAGAGGGAGAGTTAGTTGCTGATGTCTGAGGATACCAATAAAAGTGCAAGGTGTTTGTAAATAAAAAAAAAAAAAAAGGCAGTGTGGCGTGTAGAATAGCATCTGATGGTTGACTTGAAAATGAAAAGAGTTAATAACAACATGGAGCAAGCACAGATGAAGCGAATTAAGGGCCTCTCTCTCCATGTCTCATACTTATGAAACAACCAACCCTTAATTCTACAATCAATCCTTCACAAGCCTTTCTCCTTTTCTTTTCTTTTTTTTTTGGGGGGGGGGGCACCACATATAGATAGATACCTTTGCAATCCTTTGATCCCTCATTGATTATAAATCCTTTACAAGTCTCCTTGTGCATATTCTAACCATCATGCATAGATTCTTAATAACGTACATACCCACCTCCAAAACCGAAGCTAGCTTAATTTCTGAGACTTGCAGAGAGAGGGAGAGAGAGGTGTGCTGGTGTGGGTAGATGCTGACATGCTCTGAATCATCGCCCACAACCACCCTCCAGTAAAGAAAGAGCAGAGACTCAACATGTCTTTTGACCTCCCACAACAAAGAGCTACTTTTAACCAAACAATTTGGATGTGGGACCTAATCCTTCCAAATATTCATTCCTCATCTCCTCTCAAGCCTGCAGCCTTCTCATTACACGCTTCTACCCCATTAATTAATATATATACACAGTTCAGTTGAAAGGATAATCAATTATTATTATTCCAGTGGTAGTTATCACCTCATTAATTAATACACACATTCTCTTTTGATGTATTAATTGCTCTTAGTTACATAATAAATCATGCTATACGCATGTATCATTTTTCTTTCTGTATTCATAGTCTATCACCCAACTACTTGCATGCACCATTGGACAGAACATGTGATTTTTTTTTTTTTTTTTGTAAAATCCATTGAGGAACAAGTCAGACACTTTTTCTGCTGAATTTGGACCACCATGTTGCCATTCTCCTTCTCCATCACTACACCTTTAAGTACGGTGGTCCATTTCATATGATTTCGTATTTCCGGGGATCGAGTGCTTAATTTTGTGCTGATTTTTTTTTTTTATATTTGGGTGTTATTAATTAAATATTTCTGTGCATATTCTATATTCTTTTAAATCAGTACCTATTAATTATGTATGGCTAATGACATCTCTCCTAATGCTCAATCCAGCACCCATTTTCTACGAAAGCTCGCCTCTCACACTCAACCAAACAGAGATATTTTAATTTGGAGCAGGAGGCGCGCACACATATATAGCTTTCACTCATTAGCCATGGAAAGAGCGAAACACAAATTTACAACCTTTGCTATATATGCAGCACTCATTGCTTGGCCAGTATTTATTGAGTATCAATTCATAGTAAAAACACCATAAAGATAATAAAGTATTGTACTTCCTTTTGAATTAATTGATAATAATTAAGGCAGTTGAAAATTGTTAAGAGCCTTAATTTCAAGAGCTGATGAACATTTTCTTCCTTTTCTCCTGTCTATACAAAAACAACAATTCTTTAACCCATCCTGATTCCCACTCCTATTAAGAACGGGTCATCTTGGTTTTGGAAATTTTAACTTACATGTACATACACACATAGAGCAATATTCCAAAATATGCATCAGTTGTGGCTAAGTAGGCAAATCTCGTAGATTTAATTAGATGGTGAGTATGCAAAATCGGACATGTAATTAATTAATTAATTAAAGAGCTTGGATGTTTTTCTGTTTTTGAGTGCTATAATTTGCTAAGGTGGCCATGTTCATGATCCGCTCCATTTGAAAGACATCTGATGCATGCTTACTGCACTGGTGGTCCTGACGCAACCATTTTTTTCCAAAAAAAAAAAAACGGAAAGGAAAAAAAAAAAAGAAATAGCTGGACTTCTTTCCCAATTTTGCTATATATATTAACAGCTCGGTGGGTATTTTATTTGATGACATGATGTTGCTATCTAGGAATAGGATGGTTGCTTTATATTTTATTCAAGGATTGAAATAGAATGCATGTGAATTGAAAACTAACAATAATTAGTTATCTAATTACTATACTGTATTTTCATTTTTTTCTCCATATTTCAACCATTTTTTATATTTTTCTATATAATTATTTTATTCATTCGCACTTTATTTCTACTTTACTTATATAGTATCCATCTCATTCCCTCCCCACCATTCTCCAACTAATGCCTAACAGTAAAGAGAAGAAATGTGGATTGTGTGTGTTGCTGGATGGCAGTGTATGGAGAGAGCCAATCCAGCAGAGTAGAGTAGAGGCATTAAAAAAAGACATACCAAAAACATTAAATACTAGAGTTGCAATGCGCGTGAGGAGATGAATGATTGAAATGCATGTGAATGTGGCCTGTGCAAACAGTAATGGGGGAGCCCTGCACTACTCCCTCAGTTCTTTCCATGATGCATGGGCGGGACAGTAGCTAGTCTCAACAAAATATTCAAACTCAAATAAGCTTTCTAGGGAGAAATAAACAGGCCCATGGATTGGATGCAGTGTGGATATATGATATTCTTCCACGTCAATTATTATTATTATTATTATTAATTTTCCTTTAGCCCATTCCTGAGGGTGTCCTTGAGTATAAGAAGGGATTGATTGGATGAAAAAATACATAAAAAAGATTACTGTATATCAATGAGAACGGGAAAGATAATATCGAAAATTGAGAAAAGTTTTTTTTTTTTTTGTGTTTGAGAGGTGATAAAAATTTTGTTGTAAAGTTTTTTGTGCAAAAGTTTTTGAAATTAGAGAAAATAATGTGATATAAAATGAGTAATGATGAGAAGTAAAGAAAATAAAATTAAAATAGATAGATTAGATATATTTGTAGTTGTGTAAAAATGATTTAAAAGTAGGATAATTGTAAAAAAGAAATGAAGAAATAATTAAAAAATAAGATAATTATAAAGAATAAAAAGTTTTTGGTGTTAACAAATACTTTCACTTGATAAGCTTTCAAGCATATGCTAACGGTTCAACACAACTGATTATTGAATAGAGCTGTCCATGAAACCTTTTTGTTTTTCTATTTTAAGAAATTTACCGTTATAATCCAAGTCAATTTTTTAATTTTTATTCTAAGCTAAACCTGACAAAATTATTAAGGGGTCGTTTAGAGTTGTGTTGGGGTTTTTAAAAATAAAATTGGGGACAGGCTGAAGTTTTAAAAACAAGATCAGAGTTGAAAATGGCGAAGCTTTACAAATATCATCAGGATTGAAAAGACGTTTAATTTTAAGTGTCTTACAGCTGATCACTTAATTTATCCTTAATTTTGATGATATTAACGATTTTCTATTTCTTCGGTGGTTGAAGATAGCGTATATGAAGGGAGGATTGGTTAAGCAGTTTCTTGTTGAAGATATGAAAGGTTAAATCTATCAAAAAAGAAAAAAAAAAATCTTCTGAAAGTCATGCGACGGATATCTATTAATATATATACATATGTGATATGTCTGATATTAAAATCAATATTAGTGCTAAGTGGGCATGCTTAGCTTTACTAGTATATGATTATTAATATGCAGGTGATCGATACAAATGTCGTTGGGTGTCACATTCCTTGCAACTTGCAAGGGATTATTTTATTTTATATGGCGATGATTGTAGTTTACAGATGATGGATGGAATATTGACTCTGATAACGATGGCGATGGCGATGGCGATGGCATGTATATATGTCGCGTACGTATGCAATGGAATACAAATGTCCATGACTCTGATGTACTACGTCTAAAGGCATTTATTTCCATATATACTACGTATGTTTGTACTGTACACCTTTCTTATTTATGTATTTATTTTTTTGCATTTTTTTTTTGGATAAAAGGATACGCCCTATCCCTGTCCCCATTCTATGTGAAAGGGATTGGGGATAGAGTAATCCAAGCAGTTCATTGCCAAAAAATTGTCAGTACAAATTTTCCCAAGAATGGCTTGGGGGGGTTGCCTTACCAGACCTGGTGGTCCAAGGTAGAGACCGAGACTAAATCAGCTAAGGTATGTGCAACATCATTTCCTTGCCTTAATACATGATGTATTGAATAACAATATTCACTTTAAGAATCGACCTAATTTCCTCAATAATAAAGCCCACCGGGGAGGAAATGGGGGTCGCATTCGCCAGAAAGTGGCAGAGGGTGAGGAAGTCAGTCTCTAGCAAAGCATGTCTGATATCAGTCTGGAGCGCCCATCTGATCCCCAGTAACAAAGCCGTAGCTTCCATTAGTAGCGGTTCAAGCACCCCACTCTTTCTCCACCCAAAAGCAGCAATAAAGGAACCCTGGGAGTCTCTTATCACCGTTGCGCATGCAAATACACCAAGATCCTTTCGACAGCGAGCGTCGACGTTGATCTTAACAAACCCCATTGGCGGTTTCAGCCATCGTGGCACCAAATATCTTCCCAAAGCCCCCGTCGGCACAATCGTTTTAGCCATCCAATGTTGGTAAAGAAATTCCGCACACCAGAGTCCTCAAAGTATGCATATTTTCTTTTTGAACCATAAAGTTTGCATATTTTCATTTAATTTTGAACCTTGAAAGTTTACTTCCTTTGCAACTTTAAATTAAAACCTTACCTTTTTGCAGTGTCCAAAAACCCAATTAACGTACGATATCTGCAACTGAAAAACACTAAAATGCCCTCTTCATATGAGATGAATATCTTTATGCATCCATAGAAAGAGAGTTGTCTTCCTTCAAAACTGAGTTGACTCTTCTTTTGAGTCCACTTAGCTGTGGAAAATATTTGTCGCTAATCAAATTTTTATATTATTTTTCACTAAATAAATTTGTTGGTATCTTTCACATTTTACAAATTCCTATAGTAAATAATATTCAAATTTAGTATCTTATCACGAAAGAGAAAATATAAGAAAATTCATTTAAAATAGATAACATTTTTATTTTTAAACAAGCTTTCACGAAATATTTTTCAAAAATTATTCTTGAACATATTCCTCAAAATAAATTAATGAATTAATTTCAGAAAATAAATATTTAAAAATTAATTTCCTAGTTGAAAATATTCCTCAAAATAAATTAATGAATTAATTTCAGACAATAAATATTTAAAAATTAATTTCCTAGTTGAAAATATTCCTCAAAATAAATTAATTAGTTTCATACAATAAATGTTTTAAAACTCAATTATATAATAATTTATTAAATCATTTAAAGTAATTTTGTATACAAATACAAAATTGTTTAAACTCATTTAGTAAATTATTATATAATTATACAGGCTTTTATTAAAATTAAAAAACCCAGTTTTTGCCTTTAATTACAAATTTCTTTTACTTACAGGACAATTTTTTTATCGTTTATTATAAAATAGGTATATAAATTCTTTGCAGTAATTTATTATATGATTTAAAATAATTTATATATACTTTTTTAATTGATAATGAGAGTTCTAAATAAAATAAAAATTTTACATAATATGCACAGTACATTATCAAGTAATTCAACTTAACTAGGGTTTATCAACATCCTCGGAAGACATGATCTAAGTGCATCGTCGTCATTATAATATTTGTACCGCAGCAGGGTTCAAAATATAAAGGTACCAAACTTAAGAGATTCCAAATGCAACTAGGAAAATTTGAAGTTTAAAAGGCAAAAACACATACTTCCATTAAAATGCAAAAAAATTCTTTCTTAATTGAGGAATGATCCTGTTAGCCCGGGCTAAGTAAATGCACTGCTTAGCCCATCTTAGAAAATCTAGTTGTAACAACTTTTTTGTACTTTTTTCTTCGTGCACTTATTTATCCCAATGTATTTAACATATAAAACAAGTTTTACCATTTTTGAATATGTTTATTTATTTTTTTGAGCTTTTTAAACATCTCTGTGTATATATGTGTTTAAAATACCCTTATTTTTAAAAATCTAAAAAATATATACACATATCTAAAAATGGTAAAACTTGATTTATATATTAAATATATTTAGATAAACAAGTGTATGAAGAAAAAATAAAAAAAAAATTATTTTAAATAGGATTTTTAAGGTAGACTAACAGGATCACTCCTCTTCTTAATTATATTATTATTTTGTATTAATTAATGCCAAATGAAAGCCATGCATGAGCTGCGCTCCAACTGTTATTTCCAATATTATGTAGTCTGACCAGGACAGGAGACCATAGATGACTACTCGATTGCCAGCTGCTGGCAGCAGGCATGCATCCATGGTTATATATGCACGCTAACAAGACTACGATGATTATTATTCAAAACGAAATCAGATATTACAGATCAATCCTGTTCATAGAGTAGACAGTAAGCTCTTATTGATCCATAAGAGAGACCTAAAGCTCTCGATAATCCTTAAGAGAGGCATCATTCTCTCAATTATTTTTCAGGGAGACCAACCACTCCCAATTTAAATTGGGGTCGAAAATTCCATGTGAGATTCAAACTCCACTCCACCTTCACAGCACATCTTGGGTACAGTGACCAACCGAGTGCTGTTCGATTGGTGCTAACAAGACTGCTTTGATTGAACCATTTATATGCATAGGCGTATTTCTTAAAAAAAAAAAATTCACAAAAACGCAGTTCAAACTGTATTTAATCCACATATTACATTTTACTAATTTATCTTTTAAAATTTAAAATTTTAAAGTTTCCAAAATATTTAAATAATTTTTACCTATTCCAACAAAAAAAAATAATTTTTACCTAAAAATGTTATTTTTGAAATGTAGAAAAATATTTTAAATATATCCAAAATTTTGTAAAATTAGGTATGTAAATTGAATGCACTTATGCCCACTTTTCATAAAAATAAAAGTATATAAATTAGGGTGCGCTAACCAAGCTAAAAAGATCATTATTCTCGATGGATTACTAGACCACATGAGGGCGCAAGAGGTTTGATCTTTAGCCCTTCAATTCATATACAAATTAACACTTTTGTGATTCATTAAAAGAATTGAAAAGCTACATCCCATTTTCTCATTCTATTATTTTGTATGCTCAATTGTTTGTCACTACATCTCATATTTATATTACAAAATAAATATCTTCAAAAATATACCAAAAATTCTAAGAAATCATAAAATCTCCATTAATTGCAAAAATTCCTTCTAAGGAAGATATCTTGAGAAAAATTATAATCTCTTCAAAAAGTATTAAAAATATATATTCTCATATTCTGTTGTAATTTAAGTCTTTTAGCATGTATTAAAAATCTATTCCTTTGTAAGTAAAAATAAAATAAAATAAATCTCTTCCTTCTAAGTCTGTCTTTAGTATTGAAATATGTTGAGATGATTTTAGAATAGACTTAAAGCATAAATTAGGTAAAATGTGTTGGAAACAAAAGTTAAAACAAAATAAATTGACCAAAGCATAAGTTTTGATGATTAACAAATACAAATTTGAGTATGATATGATTACTAATAAATTTAATGAATGTCTTAAGGAATGAAAAATCAGCCCAAGTCAATCCCCAAAGTATACTCCAACTTCGACTTAGGGCTAAGTCGATCCCGAAGTCGACTCCACAAGCGACTTCAACAGGTACCTCATGGATAGCACTGAAATTGGGAGTTGAACATCCGAAGTCGCAGTCGAAGTCGACTCCACTTGCGACTTGGAAGCCAAGTCGCAGATGAAGTCGACTCCAATATCGACTTGAAGTTGCACTTTCTCTCCAGCGTTGATTTTGGGGTACAAGACATCCGAAGTCCCAGTCGAAGTCGACTCCACTTGCGACTTGAGGTCAAGTCGCAGATGAAGTCGACCCCAGAATCGACTTGAAGTATTGGCTTCTTCTCAAAGCTTAAATTGTGCAAAAGTCGCAGGCAAAGTCATCAACCTCAACATTATAAGGCAGATTCTCAAGCTCAAGATAAAGTGCAAGTTCATTTCAAGATGAAGACAACTCAAGTTTTTCAAACCTGAGTTTATGAAGACTAAAGCAAGCAAAGCATATGAATTCATTCCAAATCATAGATGATTTGTCCATACAAGTTTCAAGTTCTCCAAGTTCACAAGATTTGAAGTCAATCCAAGACAAATAAAGTCTCTAGTATTGAAGGACAAGAAGAGGAAAGAAGTTAAGCAAGCAAGAATTATATCAACAAAAAATCAAACTGACTTGGCACAAGGAAATAGTCAAGTCGCACTCCAAGTCGACTCCAAGATCGACTTGAGGCCAAGTTTGAAACCAAGTCGACCCAGAAGACAGACTTAGAAGCTGAAGAACAGCCGAAGTCGCACACGAAGTCGACTCTAGCATGCGACTTGGGCGAAGTCGCAGACGAAGTCGACTCCACCTGCGACTTGGAGACATAACGTTAGAATTTTTTAACGTTGGACATTTATTACGCGCCAACCAACTCTATAACGTTCAAAATCTTCCCTCATCTATATATAGACACTCAAGCAAACGTGGATACAAACAACATAGAGCCTAAAGAGAGGAAAGAAGTGCAAGCAAGAGCTTTTATTCGCTTTTCTTTACAATTGAGTGATCTATACACTTTCAAAGGAAGAACAAGCTTCAAAGTTGCGGTTTGCTTCAACGAAATACAATTGGTTGCTTCTACAGATTCTTCCTCAAGCTGAAACTTGCTACACAACTCAGTAAAGTGTAGATCTCCTTTATTTTCATATTATTGTTTGTTTTTAGTGCTTGGTTTGAGTTTGGTGATTCAAACCAAGACATTGCAAGTAGAGTTGTGATTGGAGTGTAACTCATCACCTACTTGTGTTGATTGTATATGCCCCCTAGAACTTGAATCTAGAAGAGAGAAGAGGCTCTGGTTGTATATGCCCCCTAGAGCTAGAATCTAGAAGAGAGCGGAGACTCTAGTTGTATTCGCGGAATACATAGTGGAACCCAAGTCACAATGGTGTGTGAGCTTGGAAGAGTGGAGTAGGGAAAGGTTGTCCGAACCACTATAAATCTTGTCTACTGTTTTTCTTTATTGCTTTCATTATCTTATTGCTTTCTATTTGTTACAATCTAAGGGATTAAAACTCTAAAGGGTTTAAGTTTTGATTTACCAAAGAATTTTTCAAGAACCCAATTCACCCCTCCTCTCTTGGTTTTTCCATAAACTCGAGACCAACAAAATGAAGTGAAAAAGCCTAATTGTAAAGATTATACCTAAAAATAACTACAATAGCAAAATATGGCTATAAAAATATGAAAGTAATACTATTGAAGTATTTTACAAAAATATTAAGTTGAGCTTGGAGTGTTAATTGTTTAAAAAGTATTTAGGTTGAATTATAAAGATTCAATAGGCAATGGACTCAAATGGAGATATTTTGAAGACATTATTGGATTAGATGATTTTTTGGCACAACTGAAATGCTAAGTGTATATGATGTGTGAAAAGTAATTTCAGGAGTGTTGAAAGTTTAGATTGATGTAGTCTAATAAAAATAGTTTTAAAGTTAATTTGGTTAAAGCAATGGGTTGATGAGTTAAATTTTCTTTAAGCCATGCTCTAATTAGATAAATAATTTGAATGCAAAATGAGAAAGAAAAGAAAGGTAAAAGGGAAGCCAGTTAGGTGTTGAGTGGCCATAAGAAGTCATACCTTAGTTTCAATTGGGTCTTTTCCATCTCTTTTCTTTTTTCTTTTGTCACTAAGAAAAGTATTAGACTAGGAACTTGTTTCCTGACAAGGCTAAGAAGAATACAAACTACTCTTAGGTTTCTAAGCCTGTAGCAGTTTTTGTTGGAAAAACCTTATCGATTAAAACCATAATCACTACAGGATCCTTCATATCAAATCACAAAGAAATATAAACAATAAGCAAAAGCATACCTGAACCTATAGGAGCAGTTATTCTTAAATATGATGGTTTCTGAGTCTTTTAAGTTAATACCCTAGATTTTTCTGGAGAAGAAGGTTCCTCTTTTT
This sequence comes from Annona cherimola, assembly GCA_030490835.1. Lineage (NCBI taxonomy): Eukaryota > Viridiplantae > Streptophyta > Magnoliopsida > Magnoliales > Annonaceae > Annona > Annona cherimola. Next base: position 71,633,751 of record CM059977.1, read on the forward strand.
TAATGATGGGATGTTAAAAAATAAACCCTAAAAAGTGCATAACTTGGAGACCACAACCGTTGATATAGTGTACCTATATTTTATATTTCTAATTCAACCCATCATAAAAATAGAAATTAGAAAATAGGCAATAGGATTTCTACGTATAGAAGACCTATATTTAATTAAATGATTTAGGCCCATAAACCTTATAAGATACTTTAATAATTTTGGGCCGATATTTATGATACTAATTTAGTCCATCATAAAAATAAAAATTAGAAAATAGGCAATAGGATTTCTACATATAGAAGACCTATATGTAATTAAATGATTTAGGCCCATAAACCTTATAAGTTCACTTTAATAATTTTGGGCCGATATTTATGATAGTGTATATATAATTATACATATATTTTTGTTCAAAATTTCAGCAATCTCCCACTTGGACTACATATGATTTTATAATTATGTATATAATCTTATGAGCTCAAAATTTTCTTCTATAATGACCAAAATTATCTCCGAACTATCTTTTCCATTAGTTATGCCAACATAAGATCAAGGTAACGTTTGTCACATTTATCGTAATTAGACCCATCTATGACTACATATATCAAACATAACCAAACAATATAGATCAAGTATTGACGTGTAGCATGAAAATTACATATAATGTGATCTAACATATCTATTTTCAACTGGTCCAACTTATTTAGTGAGATCAAACGAAAATCAAAATACCGAAAGCTTTATTTTTGCATAAAATATCCATAATTGTAACAAACAAAATATATGTCAACCAAAAAAGCTTAAAATACAAACTCCCACTAAACCAACATATCATCAGATGATACAACACCCATGTGAGTAGTATACTTATGAAAGACCTTGGATGGTAATCCTTTGGTAAGCGTGTCAACAATCATAGAGTTTGTTCCTATGTGTTTTATAGACACCTAACCTTCATGGATTCTTTCCTTAACAACTAGGAGCTCGATGTCAATAAACTTTAACTTCGTTGAACTCCTGTTATTGTTGGAATACAAGACTGCTGAGTTATTGTTACAAAATAACTTAAGTGGTCTTTCAATTTCACCCATAATTTGTAGGCTCGTGACAAAATTTTAGAGTCATATAGCTTGATTAGATGTCTCGAAACATGTTATAAATTTAATTGTCATGGTAGAAGGAGCCACGAGTGTCTGCTTAGCACTCTTCCAAAAGACGATACTTCCAGCAAGCAGATAAATATAGCTTAAAATGGATCTAAGACTGTTTGGGCGGAATCTGAATATCCAATGATCTCTATGTTATCTGACATCCTGTATGTGAGCATGTAGTATTTTATTCTCTGAAGGTATCTTAAAACCCTTTTGGTTGCTTTCCAATGATTCATTCCTGGATTACTCAAGTATCTGTCCAACATCCCAACAATGAATGCTATATTTAGACGTATACAAACTTGGGTATACATTAAATTTTCCACAACTGAAATATAAGAGATCTTTGCATTTCTTTAGATTTAAAATCATTATTAGGGCACTGATTGAGACTGAACTTATCTTCCTTGGAAATAGGGGTATCTCCTGAGGTGTGTTTGGCAATTGATAGAAAATGTCAAGCTAAAATTTTTTAGTCTAAAACTTTTCACTCTCCACGACTATCATATTTTTAATCGTTTTTTCACATTTTCCTATACAACTATCCTACTTTTCAATCATTTCTACACAACTATTCACACAACTAACTTATCTATTTTAACTTTATCCTCTTTGCTACTCATCATTACCTCTATCATATCACATCATTTGACAACTTTTACTCTCTAAAACTTTTTATCAAAAGTTTTATTCATTACCAAACACATCCCTGATTTACAATCCCACATGCCAAATCTTCAAATACTCCTTTAATGTCGGACTTTTGTAATAATTCAAGAATACCTCGAAAATGATCTCGATATATTTGAATTCCTAATACAAAAGATGCATCATCAAAATCTTTCATCTCAAACTTGTTTGATAGAAATCTCTTAGTTTTATGTAATAAACTTATATCATTGCTGACAATTAATATGTCATCAATATATAAAATTAAAAAAATGTGCTTACTCATACAAAACTTGTGGTATATGCAGTCATCAACTATATTCATCTCAAAATCGAAGGAAATGACGACTTGATAAAATTCGTACTACCATTGAAGGGAAACTTACTTGAGCCCATGGATTGATTTATTTAATTTATAAATCATTCGTATTGCATCTCTGGACACAATTTTTTGATTGCATCATATAAATAGTCTCGTCAATATTACTATTCAGAAATGCATTCTTTACATCTATCTGATGTAGCTCAAAGTCAAAATGTGCCGCTAAAGTCATTATTATCCTGAAAGATTCTTTTGATGAAACCAGAGAGAAAATCTCTTTGTAATTAATACCTTTCTTTTGAGTAAATCTTTTTACGATAAGACGGGCCTTATACCTTTTCACATTGCCCTTTAAATCTCTCTTAGTTTTAAATATTCATTTACAACTCATGGCCTTTACACCTTAAGGCAATGACATGAGTTCCCAAACATCACACTCTCATGGACTTAATTTCTTCATCCATGAGATTAATCCAATTTTGAGAATTTTTGATTTGCATTGCTTGATGAAAATTGATAGGATCATCTTCCATCATCGCAATGTCATTCTAATGTTCTTGGAGAAAGATGATATAATTATTAAAAAATACACTTCTCCTTTCTTGAGTGAATATTCTTAATGGTATTGGTTCTTGAGGTTATTGAACTTGATCATCAAGAATAACCTATTGACCTTGATTAGAAGGTTACCAACAATGTCTTGTAATTTTGGTATTGTTTCTTGAACAATATCAGGATACACAATCAAAGGAAAAGTGACTAATTCCTCCTCAAAAATATTGTCTCTAACCTTATCCTTCCTTCAAGCTCAATATCCTCAAAGAGCTGAACATTTTTCATTTCAAAAAAGGATCCGAATGTGGAATCATAAAATTTATACCATAGGACCATTCATAATATCCAACAAAATAGCTGCTAATTGTAAATTCATTTGGCCTATAAGACCTTACCCCAGCTGGACAACCCCATATATGTAAATGCTTTATGATAGGCTTCTTGCCAGTCCATAATTTATAAGGGGTTTTAGCGGTTGCCTTAATTGGTACTCTATTAAGGATATAAGTTGCAGTTTTTAATGCATTTCCCTAGAGTGAGTCTAGTAAGGTAGTATGACCGATTATGTTCCTTATCATGTCCTTTAAAGTCTGTTTTGTCTTTCAATGATACCATTTATTGTAGGACTGCTCGGCATGGTGTACTATGGGATGATACTGCACTTTTTTAGGAAATTGGCAAAAAGCCCTAGACGTTGTTCACCTGATCCTTCATATCTACTGTAGTATTCACCACCATGATTAGATCTAATGCCTTAATTTTTTTGTCAAGTTGATTTTCAACTTCAGCCTTAAAAATTTTAAATACGTCCAATGATTGAGACTTCTTATAAATGAGATTTAGATAGTCATAATGAGAGAAATCGTCTATGAATGTAATAAAATATTATTGACTATCCCAAAAAGCAGTAAGGAATGACCCACAAATGCCCATATGTATTAGTTCTAAGATGTCTGAAGACCTATTAGTATCATATCTCCTTATGTTTGTTTATTTCTCCTTAACACAATCAACACAGACTTGAAAATCTGACAAGTCAAGAGGATCATGAATTCCATCTGACATAAGTCTCTCAATTTTTTATTTAGATACATGCCCTAAACATTGTGCCAGAGTGAAGCAGAATTCTCATCAGTTAATTTATGTTTTTTACCACATGAATTCATATGCAAGGATTCAACAAAAGAGGCAACCGTATCAAGCAAATAATGTTATCATAACAAGAAAAAGAGTTGGTACCTACAATATTTGAATTTAAAGAAAGATTAAATTGACTATTTTTAAATGAATAAGAATAACTAAATTTGTCCAATATAAAAATAGAAATCAAATTCTGTCTAAATGACAGTACAATATGTATCTTTTAAATCCAAATAAAAATCAATCTTCATTAATAACCGAAATATGCTTATAGCCTTGACTTCAACTGAATTTTCGTAGCTCACATAGACGAATCTTTCAGCATCATTTGGCTTCTGACAACTTAGGCAGCCTTGCATAGATACACTAATGTGAGTAGTAGCATCAAAATCTATCCACCAAGTATGTTTAGGTACAATCCTTCTTTCGGTGTTTAGGAGTGTGACGAAAATAATAGCCTGATTCCTGAGTTGATTTCTCTTGTTGTTTCTTATTTGTCACCCCGTCTGCAACTTTCTTATTTTTTTTATCTTTTCCTTGGAAGTACTGGCAAAGTGATCACTTTCAAGCCTATCTCGCTTCATTATATTGTCTTCCTCCACACAGTGTGAAATGACCAAATTAAGAGACCATTTCTCCTTCTGATAGTTATAATTGATCTTAAACTAACTGAATTGTGCAGAAGAGAGATCAAAACTAAATGCACAAGCAAATCATCAGATAGCTATAATCTAAGCGCCTTTAATTTTGAAGCAAAATAAAACATCTCTATGATATACATTTTTATGTTTCCTTTACCCGTATACTTCATTGAAACCAAGCTTGACAAAGTCAAACTCGTTTCAGCCTTATTGCTTTTTTTAAAGCGCTTTTTGATTTCATCTAGAAAATCTTTGGCAGCAGTGTCTTGTTTAAACACACCATCCTTGAAAGCTTTTGGAATTATTTTCTGTATGATTAGGAGACTCATGCGATTTGAATGATCTTACCTCTCAAAGTTTCATTTTTTCTTAATAGAATTTGTAGCCATAAGAGAGGTGAGTTGTTTAACCCTTAAGGTAAGTTCTAGATCCATACAATCAAGAATGATCATAACATTCTCTTTCCATTGATTAAAATTGGTTCCGTTCGGCATAAGAATAGAATTGATGTCAGCAAATATAGTAGAAGCAAATGTATTAGCTGAAACTAGAACAAAAAAACATATTCACATAAGTTCCATATAAAACCTTAGAAAAAATTCAAATAATGGCAGGGCCATCACAAGATACCTAGCACAATATTATTATCTAGTCTTTAGACAAAAATATTAACTTGTAAATAGTATTGTTGTTGTAGTAATCAAATATTGATAATAAAGTCCTGTAAAATAACGAGTCTTTCTTTGGACCGATTTATTATTCACATGAAAAGCCGAATAATTATCACAAGTGTTCTCGTAACTCGGCCAAATATTAACCTTTCTTTGGGCCAATAATATCCGCATGAATTACACTCACATAATTATCGTAATATTTTAAAAATAAATTCCTACACAAGAGAGACTACTTTGGCAGCATGTTATTTCAATTAAATTTATTTCAGAACATCAGACATTCATAATGAATATTTGTACCATTATTTGAATTTAAAATTCCAATAAATCTAAAATTAAATTTCGCATGAGAATAGGTTAATATGAATTTTAATAAAAAGTAATAAATCATAAATGCATGAAGAATATTCACAAATTGCTTTCTAAACTTTCATAAAATAACCATATGAATTAATTGCACATATAATTCAAAAATTGCATGCATTTACATAAAAAATTCATAAAATTATATTTTGAGACCTATTTAGCTTAATCAGATCCTTCTATTTGATTCAGAATATTCAAAACATTGAAAACCACTATTGAATCATTCAAATCAGATAATGAAATCATAAAATATGTTCAATATGTTTGGACAGCTTAAAAAAACCATGTGTCACTGGGTTGGAATTTGGGTGGGCTGGGTTAGGTGTCTCGCTTGGGCCTGTAAAGCTAGGCCGCCCAGGCACGATGGAGGCAGGCCATGAGTCTTTTAAATTTGGGCCTGGACTTGAATTTGGATTTGGGCTACAGATATAGGCCTAAGCCCACGAATGTAATCTAAAGCCCACATGAAAAGAAGCCCGGCTGAGGTTATTATGCAAATATCATTAGTGATCTATGCGCAAAATATTTCTGAGTGGGGATTCTTTATGCAAATTTCGTGGTTAGGAGGTCTAATACAAATATAATATCATCTTCCTTAAAATAGGGACAGAACCCAAAACCTAACCCTAGCCATCGCCAGAACAACACCACCACCGTGCCACCCAATCGCTCAGCCCCTGTCGCTACCCATCACCAGAAGCAATGCCGGAAGTAACTGCCCGTTGCCAGAAACTCAAACAGCATTGTGCAAACATATGGGTTAATAGTTTTGTTTTTATTTTATTTTATTTTTATTAATGTTAGTCCGAACATGTTGGGGCAGCAAGATGAATACCAAAAGGGACTGAATCCATGACTATCAGGGTGGGGATGCCATTCGTTATAACAGCAGAGTTTTATTATTAAAACCGGCTTGAATCCTAGATAGAGATGAATAATGGGAGATTTCCGAAAAAGGAAGAAAACTGCAAGTATGCATGTGAGTTTTTAATCTATTAACCAGAAGCAAATAGGAGATCAGTGAATCCATGTATGATGTGATTTCATGATAACAAAGAGAAAAATCCCATGAATCCATATATTATCATTATTTTGAGCCAATAATTTACAATTTTTAGGATCTTCCAAGTTAATGCCCTACGATTTTCTGAAGAAGGAGACTCCTCTTTCGAATGATAGGATGTTAGAAAAGAAACCTTAAAAAGTGCATAATTTGGGGACCACAACCGTTTATATTGCGTACCTATCTTTCATATTTCTAATTTTTCCCATCATAAAAATAGAAATTAGAAAATAGACAATAGGATTCTACGCATAGAAGACCCATACTTAATTTAGATGATTTAGGCCCATAAACTTTATAAGATCATTTTAATAATTTTAGGCTGGTATTTATGATAGCGTATATATAATTATACGATGAATGATCCTGTTAGCCCGAGCTAAGTAAATGTCTCACTTAGCCCACCTCAAAAATCTTATTTAAAATAACTTTTTTAGCCCGAGCTAAGTAAATGTCTCACTTAGCCCACCTCAAAAATCTTATTTAAAATAACTTTTTTTGCTTTTTTCTACATACGCTTGTTTATCTAAGTATATTTAATATATAAATCAAGTTTTACCATTTTTGGATATTTGTATATATTTTTTTATATTTTTAAAAATAAGGATATTTTAAATACATATATATACATAGATCTTTAAAAATCTCAAAAATATAGATCAACATATTCAAAAATAATAAAACTTGTTCTATATGTTAAATAAGTGCACGAAGAAAAAGTAAAATTTTTTTTTGTAAATAGGTCTTTTAAGGTGGGCTAAGTGAGACATTTACTTTGCCCGGGCTAACAGGATCATTCCTCTAATTATACGTATATGTCTATTCAGAATTTCAATAGTTTCAAGCAATGATTGTCATTTTTTCTTGGCAAAAATGAAAACACTCTTAGCATCCACCATTTGTGTATAACTTGAAATTTTGTGTTTCTTTATTGCTACCCTAATATTCATGGCTAATTAATTGAATTAATGTGAAATTTGCTTTAAAACATGTTTTGGCAACATTTGGGCATTAAAAATTAATTTCAAGTTATTTGAGTAATTGTCACAATAATTGGGCTTGAAATATTTTTTATATATTGACCAACCATTTATCAATTTGATGAATTTATAATCTTAATAGATATATTTTTGCAAGTTTGCAACGGAATGCAATTTTTAGCATATTCATACAAGAAATTGAAGCTATGATTTTCAAAATGAATGGTTCACACTCAGCAAGTCAATTCAGTGAAATTCAAGATAGCTTTAAACAATTTATGTCCAATATTCAGGCAACAAATTTCAACCATATGATAAGATGGGTAGTGATAATCGCCACCCAAATCAAAATTAATGCATGCAAATTTCATGGTCAACTAGAAATCTGGCCCCCTAATAAAATGGATAGCCCACCTGTAGTTTGATAATCCAAGAAAGTACATGTGATTGATCATAACCGTCCAATCTAGTTGGTGTCCTCACCTCATCAAGACATCTAAGTAGTGGGTCCCATGAGAAAAAATAATTATTGTTGAAAATATGCAGCACATCAATTGAAGCAGAAGAGGCACTACCTTCCATGAATTGCAATTCCTAATTTCGGCAAATGAGAGTAGAAACTCAAGATGGAAAAAATCCGCTTATTATTAGGATACCTGTACAAAAGCGGATGCACAATTCCACACAATTCAGAGATGAAGAGAAAGTGGAATGTTCAACCAAGAGAAGACTTCTAGCATGGAACCGAAGATCAGGCTAAAGAAGTAAATTTTTCTTTTTCTCTTTTATTTTTAAATTTCTATTTATTTGAGATGCATATTAATTTTTATTTTAGCCTTTTGTCTAATGTAATTATATGTGGTTGAAAACCTCATTTTTGGGTTGCAATGGATCTTGTTTTTGAACCATGATTAAATTATAGTTTTTCTTCGATCTTATATTATTAGTACTGGATTATTTACCTAACCTATTCTTAATACTTCTATGAGATTGACTAACTTGTAGATTGATTTGTGAATTTTATGTGATTAACTAACCTATTCTTAATACTTCTATGAGATTGGCTACCTTGTAGATTGATTCGTGAATTTTATGTGATGCTCGAAAGATATAACATGGAATTGGACTAAAGGTTAAGTAGCAGATGATCTATACAAAATTCTTAGGTTATTTTAACTCGTGGAATGTGTTAAATTCGCTAATATGAATAGAAATATCTATTAGCCATGTATAGTCAATATTAGGAATATAATTAATGCTATTTGTTATTTTAATTTCTTATGATTTACATTGGAAGTTAAAATTATTATGTAAGATTTATATGACTATAAAAAAAGGAGTATAAATAATATTGCCCTAAACTAATTTAATAAAATAAATGAAGAAATTATAATAAAATCATGGGGATAAGCAAGTGAAGTTGTAACTGTAGATTCATCAATTGGTAAGAGTTTCTCATTTAGTTTACTTATGTTTACATCAACTTATCTTTTCTCACTTTTCTCTTTGACTTTAAACATCTTAATTTTTATTTAAGTTCATCTAATTAAAATCTAATTAGTACTTAGAAAATAGTGAATATTTAACACAAGTCTCTATGGGAACGATACTCTGCTCATTCATAAATATTACCTGTGCGACTTGTACACTTGCAGAAAATTAGGCAACAAGTTTTTAACAGATATACTAAGATATTTAGATTGGGGCTTGACTGGATGGGTTTGGCTAAGATTATCTAAAAGAGTGGAATTTTCAAATGAGAGACATAACGGAGGATTTGGCAAGAGAAGAAGAGAAAAGAATGGGTTTTTATGTAGAATAAAAGCAATGTGAACGGATTCATGGAAAGCATGATGCAAAGGCAAATCGTGGTAATCAAAGAAGCACAATAAGAAGATTCCTCACTGAAAGCATCGAAGGACCACAAAATTGCTAGAGCTTTGAACATAAGATTCTTAAGTTAGAGATGGAAGCTTCAAGATGAATCATTTAAGTCTTTGTCCATGTGAATTCATCAGCTGATTTTAGAAATTCATCAACCTTTTGCACTTCAAGTTTTAGCCAACTTCATTTCATGAAATACTTATACATAAATAATACTCCTAAACACATATTAAGCAAACAGATTAAGAATACCTAATTCTCTTCTTATTGTATAAATCACTCATTTGGAAGTGATTTTATGAAAATATCTATCCATGGTGGCTAAGTTGGAATAAATTCCATGCAAATATTATGGTGTTGCGTATTATTTTGAATAAAATGAAATCTTACCTTGATGTATTTAGTGTGAGTATGTTGTACAAAATTTCTTAACTAATTTATGACACTTGTATTCATAACAAATTAGCATGTCAGAAAAAATCAAATCCATAATCACATAATTGCCGATTCATTCACAAAATCTAGACACAACAATTGGTTATTGCAACATACTTTGATTCAACTATGGAAAATGCAACAATGGATTATTTTCTAAAATTTCAAGATACAAGCATACTCTCCAAAAATTAGCAAGTCTCACTTGTACTTTTTCTATTTGCATTGTATTCGGTATAATCAACATCAAAACACCTTATGTAACTTAAAAGTAGAATCTCTAAGATATTACAGACTTAGGTTTGGAGTGTCTAATAAATATCTAAAAGTTCCTTTAATAGAACTCATATGTGATTCTTTTGGATTTGATTGAAATCTCACACATTAACATACACTAAATAGAATGTCAGATTTACTAACAGTAAGATACAAAAGGGATCTAATCATAATCCGGTATAAATTTTCATTTACACTTTTACCTATCTTATCTTTATCTATTTTTGTACTTGTACTCATTGGTGTGAATATTGATTTTGTAGATTTTATTTTGGACTTTTTCAAGATCACTTTAATGTACTTAGTTTGTGACATGACTATGCTTCAAGAACGCATTTCACTTGTAGAATAAGAAAGAATGTCAATTCTGTCATCATACTCATTTCGAATTCACTCTACATTAATTTCATGTGACGAAATCTTCAATTTAATCTCGTTTTAATTTATAAACTTTCGCACACTTATAATTAAAATCATATAGTATTTTCCAAAAATTAATATATATTTACATCATCAGTCCTTGTAACTTGGTACTTGTATAATATTGTATCCTCGTAGTATATCCATTCACACAAAGTATATAAGAATATTATAACTTTAAGAGAGTCTCTAAGTTGTACAACTTGAAGAGTCTCTATGCTGAAACATCTTTTATTGAATTTTACTCTACCTGTCTAAGGTTGGGAAAATAAAACGTGAGTGCTAAACTTAACAAGCAAGCATTTTCATTCAAGTAAACATTTTTAGTCCAAAATTTGGCATGTCTTAATAATGCATATGCAAAAGCATATTCCACATTCATGCTTTATACTTTTATTGGATAGGACGTTAACCAGGCGACCATCAATATATCTACTCCTTATTTTAGAAAGTATGTCACTGGCCTTTGGGCCTATATTAGCAACTTGGTTACATTAGAGGGGGTCTTTGGTCCGCTTAAACCTCTAAAATGGACCTGTAACTTTGTACATCATCCATCATACATATGTTAGCATGATTTTTAAGAAATAGCCACATTCATCATTCTACATTATTTTCAAGTTGAGAAAATTTTGCACAATTATCTAAAAAAATAATGAACACATTTTCTAAATATATTATGAGGATGACCATCCGTAAATTAATTTTAAAATATCATAATGAAAGGAATTCCAAATCATTTTAATATTTAAAATAAATGATTTCAAGGTATTGCTTGCTTACCTTGGAATATTAGCTTGTTTTCTCAACTTTCTCTTTTCTTTCAACTAAACAAGGGAAAAAGACTATTTTATATTTTTGCATTATAGGTTTTGGGTACCTACATGCAAATTCCTTTATATTTTACATTCTTATATATACACGTATCCTATATTTTATATTTAGATGGCTAATCTAACGTATAAATCTCATCTCATTGATGGATTTGACATATTAAATTATACATGTTCATATCTACGCTACCCAGTTGGTTAAATGAATTTTAAATAGTTGTAGAATTTCTTTTTTTAAAAAAATTTAAAACACAATCGAAGCATTATTCTAAAATTGATTTATTAATATGAAGAAAATATTCAAACTAAACCCATTATAATCAGTTTCTAATAGCAACAGCCTTCAAATTAAAAATTTCTTTTAAGAATTTTACTATACTATAAATATATTATTCATACATAACAAGCAATTCAAAATTCATTTGAGCTCTCACAATGCAATTTTTTTTTTCAAAACTTAATTGAACATGCAACCGTTATGCATGTAGATAAGAGAGAAGAAAAAATATTTTTCAATATCTAAGTGGATGTCAAAGGCAGTTGTGCATACCTAGAAAATAACTAAGTAAATAAATGTTAAAATCGGTTGGGATTCCGGGTGCTATTCTGTTCAACTTTCTCCCTCTTGGATGCTTTCAGTATCATCTTTTTACTGATGCTTGCTATCATTTTTATAGGCTAAGCTTAGGTTGTTACTTAGCATGCGTTAATGTAAGGTTGACAGCTGATCTTACCATGCACCGTCTATTCCAAATCACTGCCAGCATTTCTCCTATTTTCATGAATTTCAAATTAACCTTTTTAAATTTCAATTAGGTACCTTTTTGTCTCTACTCTTTTCAAATTTACCATTCAATCCTTCTTTTCTAAATTTGCAATTTAATCCCACTTTTTAAAATTGCAATTTAATTTTTTTGTAAACATACAAATTTTTCTATAACTTTCAATTAATAACATATATTTTATATAAGATTTAAGGGTATAAATTACATTAACTTATAGACTAATTTTATACTAAGTCTCAAATAGTGTAGGTTTCATAGCGAAGATCCAATGACATCTCCTTGAGATTTGCTACAATTAGGGAGGTAAAGGACCATATGTACATCTCATCATCTATATATGGAAATAAGGTTATCGACCATTGTAGAAGTAAATTACTATAATTACAAATCAAAAATAAAAAGAATAAAGTATCTATAAATTACACATCAATAAACCATAATCCACTATACATATACAACCCACGACTCAAATGTTATACATACACAAGTATGTTTTCTATCTTCCAAATACAACAGTTTCAAAATATCACATGATCAGAGCTAACATAACTTGTACCTATCACAATCCACCTCGGCTTGAGATCAAATATGACTTAGCCCTTAGCTAGGTACCTACAATATCAATCTTATTAAAAACATCAAAAATAAATGCATGAAGTCAGTGAAAATAATGATAATCCATGTCGAATCAATTCTGTATGTCACGCCACCACATGTAATGTAATTTCTGGGCTCTTACTATCCCAACACAATCATATCATGCTACAAACACACATTCAAGCAAACGATTCTCATGTTTATTAGGGCCCATGAACAACCCTATCTTTATGTGAATTAAAGGTCGTAACTAATCCTATGCGAATCATGCAAATGCATTACAAGTCAATGTGTCATTCTCATGCTAAAACTAGGTCTCATGCTCATTTTACAAAATTATCCACTATGTGATTTACAAAATCATGTCAAAATAAATATCCAACCATTACCAAAGGGCTTAGCCCCAAATTATCAAATCTATACATGGTATGTAAAATTTATCACCAAATCAAATTCTGAAATTTAACTAAATATAGAACACATGTTACTTCATTGCCACCCATTAATCATTCACCCAAATTAAGCCTCTACTCCAATCTCAACGTAAAGATTGCACAATCCTAACATCCATCTAACTATATCCTCAAGTACCAAGTTCAAATTTTCATTTCAAATTGTATAATTTATATTCATCAAGCTATGATGAATTCATTCCACATAATACTCATTCCCACATGTCCCAAGCATGTGTATCAACTTATTCATTTAGGCATTTCATCAAACACATTATAGGTAATCTTAGGAAACTATATGAAACTAATGTAATTAGCATAAATCTCTACCTGACACATGTTAATCCCATGAGGAAATACTTCCAATCACTTCCATTTAGTCATTTGCATGTTTTTCTACCAAAACACACAATTTCCAACACCCGTACCATCTCTACACAAGCTAAAATTTACAGAATTCATCTAAATAATTCAAAAAAAGATGGTTTATACAAGCAATCATCAAAACACATGATTTACAATTCAAAATCATGCTTTATTTCAAAATAAATCAACCAACTTACCTTATATGAAGAAATCCCCAAATTTCTCTTCAAAACTTGGCTTGAATTCATTCGATCCATGCTCTTTAATCTTTGATTATTTATCTAAATATGTTGCAAGGAGGTTTTAGAAGGAATTTTATAAGTTAAAAAGATGGAAGAAGAAAAAAGAGAGAAAGAAGAAGAATTGGGACAAAAATGGCCAAATAGATGCACCCTCACATATATATCCTTAAAAAATAATTACATGGCCATGTGTGATTTGTCCAAGCCATTCCTTAGTAATGACATACCCCCTAGTGATTTAGAGAAAATCACATGCCCCCATCTGTGGTTTAACTGAACTCCACCATTTTACTCATAACTTTTCTATACAACTCTAATGAGATGATTATTATTTTGGAATTTTTAACTTTAAATACTATCTTTTCACAAAGTTTTAACTTTAGGGTGTGTTTGGCAATTTACAAAAGTTGTCAAGTTAAAATTTTTCAATCTAAAACTTTTCACTTTCCATCATTACTCTTTTTTTAATTATTTTTTACATATCTTTCTATACAACAACCCTACTTTTCAATCATTTCTACACAACTACCAATACAATTAACTTATTTATTTTAAATTTATTCTCTTTACTCATCATCATTACCCCTACAAATCACATCATTTGACAACTTTTATTCTTCAAAAGTTTTCATCAAAAGTTTTATTCATTACCAAACACACCCTAAAATTCCATCACTACAAACTTTGACAACTATTTTACTATAAAACTGTAATAGCCCAGAATCGAAATCCCGCATCGAAAAGTGGAGAAAGTTCCTAGTAGTTTATAAGTGGGTCTCAAGTTCAATATGGTGTGACGCATTTTAAAGCCGTGCGGCGAAGCTGTTAGGCCAGAGCGGACAATATCACACTGTAAGGCCCATAGCCCACAGGCCCAATGAACTTTTTTGGGTCTGTGTGCTCTGTGCGTCAGGCCCAATGGTCGCTTTTCTGGGTTTATGCGTGACAAGTGATATCAGAGCGGCTCCCCCTCTAGTAGATGTGGTTCTGAGAGTTGAACTAATGAAAGCCAGGGTTGCAAGCAGAAGCCCAGAGTCGGGTTGTGGTTAGAGGATGAACCAGGCGGAAGCTTATGGGCTTGTAATAGCCCAGAACCAAATCCCACATCGAAAAAGGGAGAAAGTTCCTGGTAGTTTATAAGTCAAGTTCAATATGGTGTGACACATTTTAAAGTCGTGCGGCTAAATTGCCAGGCCAGAGCAGACAATATCACACTGTGAGATCCATAGCCCACAGGCCCAATGGTTACTTTTCTATGTCTGTGCGTGACAAAAACTTTACTGATAATTTCTTTTGTACATAATATATGCAATCTTAACATGCTAAAATACTCCGAACAGTAAACTAATCATTCGCACATTTTTTATTATCATAGCATCATATTTATGTTATTTAATTAAAACATGTCTTACACAAAGTTTGACTCATCAGCACATCTCTTTAATCATTTTGCCTTTACATCTACCCATCTAGCTAGAAAGATGCTCTGGCAATCGAACATAGTTGGAAAAGATCCGAAGCTAGTTCTATTCAATGGAGATGTAGACAACAAGAGCTGCTGGATCTACTACTTGCTTGGGAGAAGAAGGTCATTGTCACTATTGATAAAGGGTATTTTAGTACTGGAAGGCCCACTAAAATCACATGATGATCAATCTTGAAGCATAAAATTTTATATGAATTTTATTAGGAGAAATCAAAAACTGTATAATACAAAGTGTATCAAGTCGAGATTATAAATTCATTAATGGATGAGATTAAAAAAATATAATAATAAGTGAGATCCCAAAAATTTAAGTTGAAGGTGCAGTTGAGTTTGGATTTCAAAGTCATCTCATTGCTTACAACCGTATAGGTGTTCGAAAGACGGAAATAAAAAATATGTTGGTAACGAAGTTGACAAGCAAAAAGAAAAAAAGTAGTTGCGGAAGATGTTGAAAACTTACACAGCCTTCCTCCTGGAAGAGTTTAGAGATGAGAAGGGCAGTTAAAGGTTTCACGGTTTATTGGAGCATTTTCTTCTAGTTATTAAAATACCATTGGAAAATAGCTAAAGTCAAAACATAAACCATGTGCAGATTTTTGTACAAGGATGAGAAAGAAAAATTCGAAGGCCACTTGAGAACATCAGTGTAATTAGATACATTTAGACTTACGACTGCAAAACTTGCTCGTTCACAACACGAGGCACTGCGAGCCGAAAAAATCCATGGGGCGAATGAAGTTATGGATAATTGGAGCCAACAACGGTCCTTCTTAGGACTGGTGAACATGTGGGGCCCTTGCATGTTGAGGGGTTGGCATTCTTGCTTCATGTCATTGGCCTCACCATTAGCAGTGAAGTCCATTTGCATGTCCAAGAGGGTTGCTAAATTTCGTAGAAAATGGCAGGGAATCAAAAATATCTAAGGCAGCAAATTGGCGCTTCTTTAAAGATGGCAGATTTGACGGTAGCAGCATTGATGGGTCACTAGTGATGGAGAAATGAGTTTATTTCCCATTGATCGTAGAAAATGGGCAGAACCGTTGAAACAAGTTAAGAGATATGGCCCGATACTTTGCATACAAGGCAATCCAAAATTGATATTGCAGGACTTTGTGCTCTTCCATTTGCTTTCTAATTTTAGAAAAGAGGAGTAGAGAAAATAGAGGTAGTGTTTGGATTGCTTGCCGAAGAGGAGAAGCCACTAGCACTACGTTTGAAGAAGAAGAAGAAGATGGTTGAAAATTTAAGTGGTTAACGAACTCGTCCAATAATGCTTCCGGCAATGGGAAAAATAAAGATAGCTTGAAAGAAAAGCATAGGTGATAGTAGAGAGCTAACATTAGAAAAACTTGAAAACTTTTCAAGCACAATACAAAGAGTTACAAGAAGAAAACAAATTGCCATAAAACCAATTTGGATGATATATGCTAAAAAAGACAGCTCAAGCAGCCCATTCAAAACATTAAAAAAGGGAGAAAAAGTAGCAAAAATGACGTAAAACATCAGTGTTGTTGAGGTGGGGCAAAAATCGCTGATAATGCTTGCGATTCCGGCTAAGGTTGATGGAAGTAGAGGACCGAGGATCCACTGCTTTTGGCAACACGAGCCACCATTAGAGCAACGAAGGCTAAAATTTTTGCCACCAGCTAAATGATGAGCATGGCTGGGCCAACCGTGGTTGTGATTGTAGTATATGATTTTTGGGAGGAAGAAAGTACTTGGAATAAGCAACTCATTGAAAAAAAATTATTTTGGCAGACCTTATGGTTATAAGAGATGTTAGTAAAGAAATGATAACATTAAGAATGAATGCAAGTCAAGGCCAAAATAATATGAATGGGTGATGTGGCATATGCCATAGCCATTCATTCTTCTTAACAAAATAGTTGTAAACATGTGTTAAACCACTAGGAGATATGAAAAAACCACCAAACTGCGACTCCTGCTGGCAAAAAAAAAAGTATGTCAAATAAGACGTGTTGCAGAATTGTATTTTGTGGAACTGAAGCTATTTGCAGATTTAGGGAACCAATTCTAAAACCCGTAGAACCACTTCTAAACTTGTGGAGATCCTTATATGTAGGTCCCTTAACACTTATCTAAACAACACTCCCATTTTCACATCTCTCACAATCTCACAACTCACAAAAATCCCAACTCTCTCCCCTAACTTTCTCATTTAGTCTATCGAGTTTCCTTCGTACCTAAATAAGCTCCAATAGTATAAAATTTTATTGCCCCATATGAAAAATCTCTTATTGGAAAATAATTTAAAATGTGGGTTAAGTATTTCTCCTTTAGTTTCTAAAAAATCCTTTTATCTCATATCCATTCACATATTATTTTCACCCAACCCATCCTCTTTTGTCCAAATAATGCTCTCTGCTTCCATATCGGAATCATCAAACCCACCTAGTTTTTATGATTTGAGCAATCGATTGTAATGAATCTACATGATAAACACTTTTCTTACTTTAGCAAGAGGTTTCTATAACGGACCTTATATCAACACTTCACCTCCATAGGAAAGTATCAATACCTCTATTCTTATCAATACCTATTTTTGAGTATATTAAATGCTAGACCACTAGTAACACATAAATTTTTGCATCGTATAAAATTATTTTAGCATTTTTATAATTTGTCTTAATTTCATGCATTATAAGTTATGTTTAATATCATATAACCTCATTTTAGTTACTTTAGTTAATTCATGTTTAGCAACATTTACTCATTTTTTGTTCTAATTTTTTAGGAGAAAGGGAGGGCTTATGTGGAGAATGCAAAGCAGTTTAGTTTGTAACAATGAGATTTGTAGTAACTTGTCAGTACAATTGAGGCTACAACACCAACTTTTCTTAGGCTACGACCTTGAAAAATACCACATGCATTGAGAGTCTTTTGGCCAACTCTATAAATTCATATTTTAGTATGTTGGGCTGGAAAGAGTGGAGGCACAAGTTAGAGCATACCTTTTTATAGAGGAGAGCTCAAGAGAATCAATTACTGCATTATGAATGGTAATTGAATGTTAATATGGATAGAAAATTACTTGTTAAAATTGTGTAGTTGTGATTTGGCTATCACAAAAATTAGTTTATTTTGTTACATGGAAACATAGCAAGCAGATGAAATATTGTTAAGTTTGTGCACGTTGAAAGACGTATATGAATATCTTTAGGACTCGGTCAATAAATCCATGCACTAATCACTAATGAGATTATCCTAACATAATCTTAAGTTAAGGGATTCATAAACCTCAAATTATCTCATCAAAGAAATCCAATCCTCCTACCCTCTTTAGTTGTTAATTAGTTTATAATCCTTTTATCATTCAACCCTCTTGTTAAAATCAAAATTCATTCAATTAATTGCAACTTATAATTGGTAAATGAAATCATAGATTGTATTGTGCTTAGTTTTACCTCCTTATATGATATAATAGTCTACTCATCATTTACCACTTGATTAGCAAATATACTTGCATTTAAGTGAGCAAATAATTAGACTAATATGTAGCTCATCATGTTTTTAGTACTGTTGCTGGGGAGGCAAGGCCAAACACTATACTATTAATATCTTCATTTGTTATTTATAAAAATTTTGTACGTACCTTGTATAGTGTTTTGTTTGTGCTTTATTCTTGTATAGTTGTGTTTATTAGCTTTCAGGGCTAGGTTGCCAATATATGTAATGGAGACATGGGGATATTTCCAATATATTTTCCTTTCATCCAGAGCATAAGAGAACCTTATTATGGAAGTGGCGAAGAGTAGGAAGACATAAAATTAGCAAATTCAAATAAATGAAGAGGTAAATTAAGGTGACAATAACAATGGGAACCATAGGATTGATCATCAACACGCACTACAAGATTAACTTGATTAGCCTATATGGGATCTTATTGCTGCAGATCAAAATGTGAATATAGTGCATTCCAACATTCAGCCTCCTCTAATTGCCACAAATATCTTCAATATTAAGCATGTGATACTTCCAATGCTTCAATCCATGGGGAATTCAGCGGACTACTTTCAAAAAATCCTTATCGCCATCTATGAACCTTCCTACAGACTATGAACATGTTTAATAAAAAGGAGACTCAAACTAAGCAATTCGGCTGCAGACTTTTTCATTTTCTCTGGGAGATAGAGCATTAGATGACGTCATTCATTGAACACATGGGGTCGTTTATTATAGAAATTTTAAAAATATTTTTATTGATAAAGCTTGCAAAACTTGCGAATGGACATCGTATAAGCACAAACAAGAATTACTATCGGAAGCACAAGATCAATTCAAGGACTTATTGAGAAAATACCCACACCATGGAATGTAGACTTGGGTGCAAATCCAAATTTTCTATAATGGTTTGCAAATGCTATATGCCACATGGTGGATTCATCCTCAAATGGTGCTTTATTAAGAAAGCGCTACAAAGAATCATATTTTTTTAGAGAACATGACGACTAATACATATCAACACCCATCGGAACAAAGAAAAAAAGTTGGAGTTCTTCATTTAGATGTTTTTCCCCCATCAATGCCTAGTTGGATGCTCTTTCCAAATAAGTTTAGAATTTGGCAATGACTGCCTATGTTAATACAATCGGTTCATCATCTTCATCTACATTGCATTATACATGGTGTGGGGAGTTTAGCCACCAAAGTAAGCTATTTTAATCCAGAATTAGTGAACTATATTGGGAACTTCTCTATGAACCAAAATAATCTTTTCTCCAATATATTCAATTTGGGATGGAGGAATAATCCCGACTTTGCTCAGAATAACTTAGCTACCCTACCACAAGGCTAAGCAATCCACTTGGCTCTTTTATAAGCATAGAGAGCTCATCCTCAAATGCAACAGCCAATGTCGATGTACCCATCACAACAATAAGTCATGTAGCAGCCTCACCCACCTCTACAACAAGCAAAGAAGAAGTTGAACTTGGAGGATATGTTTTTGCAATTTATGTAATCTTAGCTTACTAATCGAGAGAAGTTCGAGAATAAGAGAAGGCTTAGAGCACAAGAAGAGAAGTGGGGTGGTGCCTTGCTTGGAGTTTTCAAGACATCAACGAAGCTTTCATAACAATAAGCTTTATTTTTCTTCTTTTTTTGTTATATTGTCTTGCTTGTGAAGAGTTTAAGATATAATTTTATTTTATATTTGTATTTTCTCATAAACATGTTAGGCTAAATTATTAATTTAGAGTTTAGGATGTAGCATGCATACATTGTAGCTAATATTGTGGTTTTAATTTATTTATAAAGGATATATGTGTTAATTTAATATCTTATGATTTAATGCTTGTGTGGCGCCCCAGCCCCAGCATCACAACTTTAGCCTTACTCAGGACCGTTATTGATTGGTAAACGTGATCGGGATTGTTGCCCTATCACACGAAAGGTTCTATTGGATTTTTATCCACTTAATTCCTGACTCCTTAGAAGTTTAAATCATTTCATACCTTTAAATTACTATCAAATGCCTTTTTAGGTCATTAAACCATTTGAGAAATACACATGTGTTATCATAAAATTCATACTTAATCATAACATGATAATTCATACCTTAACATTTAACCATAAATTTTTTCCGTCATCCATAGTCATAAAACGTAACATAATTCTTACACAACAATAAACAACTATTTAATGTCATCATACAACCATTCAATCCATAAGTTCATATACAGGTAACTCATAAAAAATTTATTTATACTTGAATCTCCACCTGTGTTCCTTGCTTGGTGCTTCCTTTCACCTATCTTTAGGGTTTGAAAAATAAAATCGTGAGTCGAAACTCAATAAGCAAGCTATGAGGTTTTCAGGCAATTCATTTTCATTTAAAATAACTTGGAAAGCAATATTATACCCACTCAAGGGTATATCATAAAAACATGCTTCTTATACTCGTCAAGAGTATATTATAAACAATGGGGTGCATTATTTTAAAACTTGACATCATTGGATAGAAGCTAGCTAGGCAACCATCCACCTTCATTCTCTCTCCCAATCCAGGGAGGCACCGCTGGCCCGAAGCCTATTTGAGTGACTTGGCCGCACCAAAGGGGGACAATCGGTCCGCTTACACTTTGGAGGTGAACCTCATGCTTTGCGCACATGATTCCTTTCATAAACATGATCCTTGACATGCTAGCATGATTTTTCATTTATAAATCCAAGTTTTATCATTTGCCATAAGTAATTGAGAAACAGTGAGCAATTCATATATCATATTGAAAATATCATTGATATAAAGGAATGACCATCCTTAAACATCTTAGAAAGAATTTAAAACATACATTTGCTAAACCATTCAAATATTTAGAACATCATTGATAAACATTTGATCACATTTTGATAAAACAAAAGCATTTAGAAAATTTCTTGCTTACCTTGTTACCTTAACTTTTCGTGTCACTTTTCTTTTTGCCTTTGCCTATACATAAAAATGACATTGCATTCATCACAAATTCATTTGCTTGCATTCATTTAGTTTTCCAATGCCATAATCCATTTCACATATATAACCAACTTGAATTTCAAGTCGGTACACATACATACATAACATTCACTTGTGTATCATACCATCCATTCCGTATTTCATTTTAAACCCACATTTAGGCTAAACACATAATAATCATTCATTAATCAACATGCGGGGATTTATATCTCACATTTATCATTTTCATCCATTTTTCCATTTTTCGTATGTCGATGCTCATTCTAAGCATAGAATTGACATTTTAAGCTTCATAAATTCATCTCAAAATTTGAGATAATAAAAAATCATCCATATAGAAATATAATCATGCATTTCATGATATATTCATGCATTTTTTCATTTTAGAAATTCCATATAAGTCATATATCATCCATTCATACATATCTATCTACATACATTTAACTTACAACACGTATATTATGTGTTTCTTAAAATTTCTTAACACAGAAACTTACATCCAATTTCAACATGATTAAACCTCTCAATTAACATATAATTTAGGATCTAATTTCAGAATTTTAATTCATTTTTCATTGGGTTCCAAAACAGCCATATTAGGACCCGTTTTTCATCCTTTCAATGTCCCTTTCAATACTTAAATCTTAACAGATTTTTAAACCATAATTTTCAACAATTAATTATGATTTTATTAAACCAAATTTATGGTATTACTACATATTTAAAATTCATAATTTAGTTTCCTCCAAAACAGCAATATCTTGAGCATGTAGAGTACTCCTTTTACCCTGTTTTGACGTGTCCATACATATGTCCTTAAAAATTAGATTTAGGGAAAATATTTCCAAACCCTTTCGGAAATTCAAAGTGCCTTAATCCTAGGGTATTTTACCTTCTAAAACATTTATGAATTAATCATTTACAAACAACAATGAAATTCACATGTATGGTACCTGTTTTGGCCCCCGTTTGGACGTTCCTTATATGTACCATAAAAAATCAGATTTAGGGTTATCTCCTCCAACCCACATAGGAAGTCCAAAGGGTCCTTAATTTAGGTTAATTTACACTATAATTCATTCATAACCATTTAAGCTCCTTTTTACATCAAATTTAACATAAAAATGGAAAAATCAGGTAATACATGAAACCCTAAGTTCCATTTTTGCTAAAATCATTAACATATAACAAAATCAACATATGCAATCCATAAGAACATGAATCATGCCCTAATCATCATTCTTAAATCAAAAAGCAACTTGATTTAGGATTTTAAGAAATTTCAAGATAGATTTCATCTAAAAAATCAACCCTAATATCCCATTTAACCCTCTTGAACTCTTGATTTCATCTATACCATTCAAATATCATTCAATACCCTCATCAAGGCATCATAACTCATCCTTTAAGAATTCATTATAAATCATATTCATGATTCATAATTTGAGGGAAGAAAACTTGTTTAAATGATTCAAAACTTAAGTTTCACTTACTTGAATTGATTCAAATTTTAATTCAACCTTCTTAGCTTGGTTCCTCTTCTCTTTCTTCCTCTTTTTCCTTCTCTTTTTCTCCTCTTTTCCCCTTCTTTCCTTGCTGGGTTTGGACGTCCAAGGCTACTCCTCATTTAGAATTTTGTTGAGAATTTTTCTCCCCTTTTGCAAATGGATGTTCCATGTGGTATCCCCTTGCTTTTATAATTTTTTAGTAGCTCATGGGACCCACTTTGCCACATAGCTTGAGGGTAATTTATTTCTAACTTATCCCTTGTTGACATAGCCATTTTATATCCATGTAAAATACACATTTTCTATTTATAAAAAATCATCGAAATCCATTTAAATCAATGCAACCAAGCTGTCCACTAGGTGACGCCCCTTGTAGCAGCTACTTTTTGACATTTTGTGCCCATTTTTCCACACATTTAAATGTCCCATTAGTTACCCTAGGTTCTTAGCTACATCGATACACATTTTAAAATTTTAAAAATCCAAAAAGCATGCCTTATCTCCCTTTGACGTCCCCTTTGGATGACACCAAAGTGAAGCTCCATTTAGCTACACATTAGGCATTTAAATCCATGCATTTATACCCTCACTTTCCATGGATTTGAGCCTTAAACAATTCAAAAAAATCCAGCTCCATTCACCTCCATTTGACACCTCTCATGGGCATTAAACCAAGTCATTAATTCAATTACTTTTTAATAAATGCTATGGTGCTTTTAGGTGCACAAAGTCAATGTTACTCACCTTTTTCTGATTAAGCATATTCCCATGATAATTAGCTTAATCTAATCCTTTCATAATATAGATTTCATAATTTTATTCAATCTTTTCAGGTTTCGCCTCAAACCGACTTTTCTACGTCAAGTTATGATCATTTGAAAATAAACTTAGAGTGTGATATTAAAAATAAAATAATTATCATCTTAATCCTATCATATTTGCCTTAATCTAATTCACTCATAAGGTTGAGTCCAAAGTCATGATCTTACCTTTCAAATTTCATCTCAATCCGCCTTATAGGCGTCAAGTTATGAATTTTCTATATTTTCCAACATAATTCCATAATTTTCATTCTAATTTTCATTAATTAAATCATGAAAATTAAAATAAATATTCAGATCACATTAGCATTTTCTAATTCTCATTAAATCCTTTTAGTCATCTTGACTCACATTGGGCTATGACAATTAATCTTAATCATTATTTTTAATCACAACTCTAATTGCAAAATTCATCAATTTATAAAAATCATCCATAAATCAATCAATTCATACATAAATCATAATTACATCTTAAATACACTTATATGAGTCCTACTTGGGTCTGGGTATTACAGCTTGCTTGGTGTTAACATCTACACTTTGCAATGATTCTCATGTATTAAGTGAAGGAACTGAGAGATAGAAATCTAATATACGATAATCAAGATATCAAACTTGAAAATCTGATACCATGACAAAAAAACATGATAACCTTGAAGAATTTCATGAACTACTACAGAACTTAAATAATTCTAATTAATTTAATCCCATGAGAATATGAAGTTAAGTAAATTAGAATTATACCTTGCAGTTTTTAAGCGAAGGCGCAAGGATAATTCAAGATTAGTTCTCCTTTAACATACAATATATGAATTAAGTAAGCACTCCACTTATCCGTTGTGGAAGACATATATGAAACCCTAGACTCTAGATACTCTCATATTGTGATTTCTATTGCAATCTCTCTATAAGTATACATGTTATAGATTATAATATATAAAATATCAATTCCATATGGAATTCAAGACTTAAATTGTTGTTAGAACAAAACGGGCCGGTCCTGGTTCAACAAAAGTCGGTTCCGATTGTCTCAAATGAACCATCCGAACCATGGTCGAGCCGGTATTCACAGTCCAATCGAATTTAGTTGGTTCGACTAGAAAACAAAAGCATGAAAAAATCCACATCCGTTGATTCCATTCTTGCCCCAGATCTACATCCCGCCCAAACAAAACAGTGCATAAGATCTCTATCTCTCCGGCCATCACCACCCTAGCCTGCTAGCCATCAAGAGTCAATTGCTTTAGCTCTTTGAAAGTCCTTGTTCTTCTCCCACTCCAGCAGACCCCACTCTTCTCCCATCTCCCAACGATTTTTTTTATTTTTTTACTTTCTCCATTGTCATTTACAGTCATCTCCTCTGTCTCTGATCTTCCATTTTTTAGCTATTTACAGCTATTTACAGTCGCCTAACTGTCGTCTCCCAAAAATTTGTTTCCATTACAGCCATCTCCTCTATATCCCATCTACTCCACTCTGCCTGCAAGGCTGGTAACTAAGGTTCATATGTTTTTTATTTAATAATTTTTTTATTTTGAGTTTTTCTTCAAATTAATCCTATTAAGATTAGTTAATTTTTTTGTAGCCATCACCGACTTCCATTAACATTGCTATGACACTTAAAAGAAAATAAGAAGGTAGCTAATTATCCTTAATCTCTTAAGGTAAAATATTCTCTGTCATGTGGTGCAGATTTGCATGTCGAGTGAGTTAATTTTGTATGATATATTAGTGATTGTAAATAATTATATGTTTTAGTTAGTGTGTTATGATGTTGTTGTTTTACAAATTGATTATTTGGTTTAACAGGTTGATTGTTTGCTCAATAGATTGTTTGCATGTTGATCTTAGTTTAATTAGTTCAACAGGTTGTTTGCATATTAACTTCTTTTTAATCATCAAATGTTTCAATAAAAACAAATAATACAATATTTTTTATTTTTTGTAATGATGTGAATGGTGGATTTGTGGATTTTTAAAATTTTATGTTTTATTAGAATGATGCATTTGTAAACTTTTAAAATTTTATATTTAATCTTTGATGAGATCATGAGATTGATGTGCTTTAGACTTTTAAAATTTTATATTTGATAAGAATCAATAATGTGTTTATAGACTTTTAAATTTTCATTTTTTTAATACATGAGTTGTTCTTAATTTTTATATTATTACAAATTATTTAATTGTTCAATCCTTCAACGATTATTTATCTATTTTATTTCATATTATGTTAGATGTGTTGATAGAAGAGCAATTCATAAAGGACTGAGACAAATTGGGAGTCCAGAATTAATATTCAAGGCATGTTACATATTTCAGGTCAATTAATATAGCTAATTTTTTTTAATATTAATGCTTAAAGGTTTTTAAAAGTTTTCCTGCATGTTTTATTATGAAGCTTAAAATTTAATATTTGGATTTCGGATATAAATATATAATTTTAGTATTTTATCAATATATAATTAATTAAAAATTATGAAATATTTATGACATCATAATTGTGTTATGCTGACGTCACCAGTTCAAACTAGACCAGATCCTTCATCGATTCAATCACTGATTCGCTTCTTACAACATTGCTTAAAATATTAGATTTAAATACTTTATAATCAAAATTAAGATAATAAGATAAGAAGAAAAAAGAAAATAATGAAGAAAAGAATGGAGAATGGGGATTAGAAATCATAGGATAAGAGCACCTAGAGTCTACGATTTTACAAACTTCTTCTGCAACGAATAGTGCATATTTAATCCAGATATTATATGTTAAATGAGAACTAATCCTAAATTATCCTTGCACCTTCTCTTGAAACCTGCAAAGCGTAATCCTAATCTTCTAAACCACATATTCTCATGGAATTAAGTTGATTAAAATTCATTAAGCTTTGTGGTAGTTTGTGGAATTCTCCAAAGTTATCATGCTTAGTCTCATTATCTTAAATTTTTAGGTTTAATATCTTAATTATTGTATATTAGACTTTCACCTCTCAGTTACTTTGCATAATATTTGGAAATCATTGCCAAATGCGAGCTCAAATACTAAGCAATAATTGAAATCATAAGAAATCAAATTATGTTAATGTCCTTCATAAATAAGTCAAATCCATAATATCTACTACATTGTATGCATGATATGTCATAAACTCTAGATTAAAGGTTTAGCCTAACATATTTATAATAAAAATCAAATACAAAAAAAAATTGTATCTCAGATCCATCACAAACAAAACAAGATAATCAAAAAAGAAGAAGAAAAGAAAAGTTTGTTAGTTGAAAGCTTCAATAGTGTCTTATTAACTCTAAGCAATATACTATCTCGTTTCTCATATCATGCTCTTCAACTCATCTTGCTTCTAGACCTCAACCTTAGCTCCAAAGAATTTTTAGGATGCCTTAAGACATGTGTGAAAAGGTGTTTATGTAGACTTCTAGGAGAGATTTGAGCACGAAATTCATTTTGCGCATCAATATGTGCAATCAAGGGTCCTAAAGTGCTTGGTTTGCTTTGAAAATTTGAAGTTTTGTCACTCGTTTCATGCTAGTTCGTGTTGAAACTTCATGATATATTCTAGATTAATTTAATCCTTAATTTTCCTCCTTTTAATAATTTAAAATTATTAAATCACTTGGGTCTTGGTCCTCATGCTTCGAATATTCTTGAAATAGATGTGTATAATGATAAATAAGCAAACCAACCTTCACGAGCCTTATCTTTTGATTTATGAGGAGTTACAAGAGCCACAACATATCAACGGAAGGTAGTTTTTGAGCTCATCAATGTGGTACTTGGTTAAACTTGTTTTTTATGTTAAAATCTACTATTTTTGTATGATTCAAGGTTCCAAATTTACATATCTTCTTCTTTGCATAAATTGTATTAATTGTGATTGTTTACACGAAATTGAGTTTAATTAATCAAGATACAGTTTAAATCATTTTAAACACTCAAATTCTCATAGAATTACTATAAAAAAATAAATAGTATGAAAGTGACTTAATAATTTCTAATCCCCATCCTACGTTCTCAAGATTAACTTTTTTCTTGCTATTTTCTTCTTTCTTTTTATCCTGTTCTTTTGATTTTGGTTATTAAATGTTTGAAAATAAAGTCTTGAGTCCTAAATTTTTTGTGGATAGATATTTTTAAATACTATAATTTAGGGGTGTGCACTTGCGAATAGATTGTAATAAGTATTTTAGCACCGTTACCAGAGAATTCAATGTTATTTAAGACTTTATGTTTAGACACATTTGCTCCCTCTTCTTTTTATCTCTTTCTTGTCTCTCCACTCTTATATTCTTTCTATTTTAACTATCTGAATCTGCTTGCAGCGCTCTATCTCATCATTGATTTTTTACTATTGTATGCACTCGTATACTTGAAATTTTGCTAAACAAGTAATTGAGAAACTATTGACTATTGATCCTAAAATTGAATAGACTTTCGAGAGACAAGTTTGTCAATACCAAAAATGACAATCTTCTCAAGAAAAAAAACATCATAAGGTATAATGGCGAATCACAACAACTGTGGGGTGCAACTTGGGCCAGGCTAAACCCGAACCTGGCCCGCCGAACCGGAATTGAAACAGTGTTAAAACTGCCCACTGTAGAACCCGAGCCCGATTTTCCATGTTCAACCCGAACCTGAATTATATATAACACATATTTTATATTTATTTTATATTTCATATAAATCTAGTTCCATTCCCCTCATATATATTATATTTATTTTATACCATATATAAACATTATTCCTCCTTAAGTTCAATTATATAATATAATATTTTTATATTTTCTTTTAGGAAAAAAAGTTTGGTTTAGTGGTAGTTTCAAAAAAAATAAAAAATAAAAAATATTTTCAGAACTTGAGATGTTTTATTTGGTATTTTAACTTAACTACTTATGTAGGATGTTATTATTTAGTCGTTTCAATATGATATTAGTAGTTAGATGTTTATTCTACTTGAAATAATTTTTTTGTAATTTATTTGACTTAATACTATGATTATCGAATATTTTTTATTATGATTGACATTATAAGGTTTTTCTTATAATTAGATATTAATATTTATGTATATGTTTATGATATTAATATTAAATTACATAATAAGAAAATAATGTACCTTTTCATTTTCTAAAACAGGCTATTAGCCTATTCTTTTTTTTTTGAGAAATGACTATTAGTCTACTTAATATAAAGAGAATGTTTAAATAAGATTTTTCTTCTTTACATTCTTAAACACTCTTGAATTTTTGCTTGAAAATAAAAAATATCATTTTTGATTTTTTTAATGATAGATTTAAAGTTGAATAAGTATAAGATAGATAACAAATATATATAGAATAATTTCAACCCGAATTTTAGCCCGAAACTCAACTCGAGCTCGAATTTCAAAAATAGGGTTAGAATTTATGTTTATAAATAGGATTAGGGTTAGGGTTAGGGTTGAAGTTTTAAAAATAGAGTTAGGATTAGGGTTGAGAAGAACCCGAGTTTCATGAGCCCGAGTTGCACCCCTAGCAACAACCCTGGTCGACCACAACAACAGCAAGAAGAGTGGACGGAGAACAATAACTTGCCTAAAAGGATGAGCCTTAGCGACCACAACTATCTAAACCCTAGAGGTTTTCGATCCAGCATTATGGAACTTGAGATCGAAGTGAGGAACTTTGAACTAAAATTAGGACTCATTCAGATGGTTCAACAAGACCAGTTTGCAGGACTTCCTTCCGAGAACTCTAATGTACAAATCACCAAATTCCTACAGTTATGCAACACGATCAAGGTAAAAGGAATCCCACATATAGTCATCCATCTTTAGCTCTTCTCGTTCTCTCTATGTGATAAAGCGAGCGAATGGTTTTTCTTTATATCATCCAATTGTTTTACCACATGGGACGAGTTGTCTATTGCCTTTTTGGAGAAGTATTTCCCACCCACAATGACCAAGAAGCTTAAAGTCGAAATCAATAAGTTCATTTAGAAAGACAATGAAATCCTCTACGATGTGTGGGAGAGAATGAAAGACTTGTAGCAAAAGTGCTCGCACCATGGCATTCTACAAGGTGACGATTGAAAACTTTTTCAATAAACTCGATCGACCAACAAAAAGCACCATCAACTCAGCTACTGGAGGGCGATTCATGTGACTTAAAAACGAGGAGACTCTCGAACTCCTCGATGATTTGGCCATATATGACTTTCACTACGACAACTTCCGAGGCCCCCATCTACACGGGGGCATGTACAAGATTGAATCCCTCAATTCATTATACGCTAAGATGGACCTAATATTGCTGCAGGAAAAGAAATAGGAAACCACAGATCCAGGCGTGACCTCATCTCAACTTCCCTCTTGCGACATTTATGGAACAGCTCACTACACATCTGAGTATAGTTTTTTTTATCAATGTGGCTTCAAGCGAGAAAGCTAATGCAAGTCTCATACAACACTCATCCTTATGGTAATCTCTATTGCAACATCTACAACCCTGGATGGCATAACAACCCTAAGTTCTTTTGGTCGAACTAGTTCAACATGCAAAACTCTGCTCAATTAAATAGACCACTTCGTTTCCTAAGAAGATCATCGAATCGACTAGCCTACCAAACCCAACCAGCTTTACTTGCACTGAACTCAACTTCGACTACTGGATCTCTACTTGAAACATATTGTTAGCTCAAAAGAAAACCAAAGAGACAGTTCAGCAACAACTCCAATTCTAGGAAAATAAATTGAGCTATTACAAACTCATATAAAAATCCTTAAAAACCAAATTGATCAACAAGCATCAATCTCATCTTAAAGAAACCAAGGTCAACTCTCGAGTCAACCAGAAGTCAATCCTGGGGAACAAGTCATGGCAATCACTCTTTAAAGTGATAATAAACTTAAGTTAACTCGAACTAAAGAGAAAGAATCTAACAGCAAATCTGGGCAAAAATAGAAGTAAGACAATAAATCGCAACATAAACCAATGAAGGAGAAGTTTTACGTTCCACCTATGCCATACTAGCCTCCTTTATCCTTCTTGTAGAGAGACAAATACATGCTAAACTATAGAAGCAGTTCTAGAAATTTATCTCGATATTAGAGAACTTGTCCAGCAATGTCCCATTCATGGAAACGCTCTAACAGATGTTGACATATGCCAAGTTCTTGCAAAACAATTCACCACACAAGCTCAAGGATCCAGTAAGTTTTTCTATTCTTTGTCTTCTTGATGATGTGCAGTAGACAAGGCTTTGTGCGACATTGGAGCTAGCATCAACTTAATCTCTCTTTCCATATGTGAAAATTTGAAGATGAGTCACCCTAAGCCGCACGACCATGTTATTACAACTCACAAATTGATTTATCAAATATTTTGTGGGCATCATAGAAGATGTGCTAGTGAAAGTTGGAAAATTTTTCATACCTACGGATTTTGTAGTGCTTGACATAGAGGAGGATCAACAGATCCCAATCATTTTGGGAAGTCCGTTTTTAACAACAGCTAGTGCTATCATAGATATAAGAGCATGAGAAGCTCACATTAACAGTCGAAGATGAAAAGGTGAAGTTTAACTTGTCCTTAATACTGATAACTCTCATCTTAAAAATTCTTATCTGCGGATTGATGTAACCAACGAGGCTTCAGAAAAAGGGACTTTGGTCAACCCAACTGGGCCTGTGTAAGCAAAGGATGAACTATTGAAAGTTTGAATAAAAAAGTTGTTAAATCTGTAACAACTTCTGAAAGCGGGAGATCGACATAACCACAACATCCGAAATCTGACAAATGAAAGTAAGAAAATAATAAACCAGTAACAAATCATTCTCCCTCTTGTCGATTTCTTAAAAATAATTATTGTGCTTTCTTGACAGAAAATATTATCAAATAAATTTGGAAATCAGTTCAAAAGACAAAAAGTGCATGTAAATCTAGAGGCAAGAAAAAGAACCAAATCGATACAAAAGCTGGACTTGGTTGATTCATGGGGAACAAACTGTAGTTAGGTTGGGGACTATAAACTAAGCACTTCTTGGGAAGCAACCCAATGTTTGTTTTAGGGAAATAGAAATGTTTCTTTATTACTTTTATTTTGTTTCTTTTAAGATTTGATACTTATTGATGAGAAAATTTTCATGGCTATTTTATAGGAACTCACTTTTGATATTGAGGACAATGCTAGTTTTAAGCATGAAAGTGAATGTATTGCATTATTTTCTTTGATTATTTTTTCGCTACCCTGACTATTAATCCAATAGAGCATTGTTGCACTCAACTTTTGTCACATTTTGAAAATTTTTTACAATTTTTGATTCACAAATATTGACACTGGACTTATTGAAACCTCACTTTGAACTCATGTGATTCTTTTAAATGGATTATACTTGAAATTTCAAAATTTTTGAGTTAGACAAATAAATGAACCTAATGAGATGTTGAATTTATTTTTGACCATGTACTTATTGAAAATACCATATTTTTTATCTTAAACCATTGGATGAAACTAGTATATTGAGACACTGATGTTGCTTTCTTCAAACTTAGAGTATTTCTTTCTATTTTATCAAAGATTATTTTTGATGTACACAATTGGTTAATTAGAAAAGACAGTTTTTTCCATATACATGAAAAACTCATTCTGATTGAAGGATTTCCAAAGCTAATACTCAATTGACTTGTTAAAGGAATATGATTAAGTCATTTTGTTTGATGAGTCTATTTCTGATAGCATTACTATTTTTCACCCCTTAGCGCCTGGAACTTCTTTCTGATAATTAATTCTTACCTTTTAAATTGAATTGACTTTAAATTTGAATCTAGAGCTGAAAAGCATAATGAGAATTACGTTTAACCACCCACCTTGTGCATTAAAGAAAATAATTTCCTAGATACCCTAAAATATGGTGAGGAGAGTTAAGCCAAACTTGGTTGTTAAAAAAAACCACTAAACCATGGGGTAAGAGTAGACTTCAAAGAAAATAAAAGAACTAAGTGTAGGAGTGATTCTATTTCGTTGTGCATATAAGGCTCAAATCAAAGTTGAAGATAGTTCAATTTTTGAATTTTAATTCCTGTTCTAAACATTAACCATTGTCTTATTAAGTCCTTGTAATCCTATGAATTAGTTAATCGAGGTGGAAGAAGAAATTCAGACGTGAGAATTTGATAAGATGTATATGAGGTAAATTGACTTCCATTCTTCTATATCACTACCATTAAGAATTGAAATATTGAATGTGTGTATTAAAATAACATGATTAAAAAGAGAAGATTCCTAAGAATTTAGAGTTTTTGTTATGATATTTTGAACTCTTAATGATTGAAGCAAAAAAGGTAACAGTGTGTACAATGTTAATTTAGAGAAAAAGGATTTTCGATTAGGATTCTTGATAAGTTCCATCATTTAAATTTTTTTATTATTCGCACTGATTTTTTATGGATGATTAATCATTTATACTCATTTTTTTCTCAAAGTTTTTAAGAAATCAATTCTTAAAATTCTAAAATTTGATATTTAGTATTTGCTTGAGGACAAGTAAAAGTTCAAGTGTGGGGGAATTTGTTGAATCGCTTTCATGCTATATATTTCAGAAAATAATTAGATTAAATTTTAAGTGATTGATACGATTTGAATTATATATTGATTGATTTAGCTCCATTTAGCATAAAAAGCTCACAATTAATTGATTTATGCAAAGTCAGATGAAATCAGTGTAATATAGCCTATTTTGAGAAGATTTAAAGCATGAAGACCAAAACCCATTCAAGTTGACAATTTAGAAGAATTAAGAGGAGGCAAATAGTGATCAACATGGGCTAAAATATGTTCACTCTAGACCTAATTTCTTTTCAGGTTTGGTTACACAATTCATATACAATGCATTGGTTATGTAATACTGACCTAAAATATTTTTAGGTCTTGTGCATTGCACAAATCCATTGAAGAGCACTGTATAAAAGCTCTTGTACATATTCCAAAGCATGCTAAAATGTCCCTAGAGCTTGGATTAAAGTTTGGAAATGAAAGAAGGCGTAGAGTACAAGGGAAAAAGTGAGACACTATTAAAACTTCCATAACAATAAACTTTTTTTCTTCTTTTCTTTTGATTATATTATCCTTTTTATGATGGATTTGAGATACAATTTTTCATATTTGGGTTTCGTCATAAACATGCTAGGTTAAATCCTTAATCTAGGGTTTAGGATGTAGCATGCGTACAATGAAGAAAGTATTATAGTTTTAATTTATTTATGAAGGACATTGTATATTAATTTAATACTTGCTTGGTATTAACACCTATAGTTTGGCAATGACTCCAATATATTAGGTAAAGGAACGGAGAGACAGAATTCTAATATACGATAATCAAGAAATTAAGCTTGAAAATCTAAAATCATGAGGATAGGCATGATGACCTTGAGGAATTCCACGAACTTCTATACAACTTAATGAATTCTAATTAACTTAATCTTCTAAGAATATGTGGTTAAGAAGATTAGGGTTACGCCTTGTAGGTTTCGAGAAAATGTGTAAGGATAATTTAGGGTTAGTTCTCCTTTAAAATACAATAATTGAATTAAGTAAACACTCCATGTATCCATTGCAGAAGACATATATGAAACTCTAGACTCTAAGTACTCTCATCTTATGATTTTTAATCCCTGTACTATGTTCTCGATTTCGACTTTCTTCTTACTATTTTATTCCTTCTTCTTATCATATTTTTTTGATTTTGGTTACTAAGTATTTGAAAACAACATCTGAGTCTCAAGTTCTGTGGGATTGATATTTTTAAATACTATCATTTACAACTCATGCACTTGTGAAGAGATTGTAGTAGAAGCCAAAAGGCAAAGGTAAGAAGCAAGTATAAGGTCACTTTAAAACGTGAAAGTGTAACATACTGATCCAGAAAAGTGATCCTAGGCCGTGTATTTAATAAAAAATTATAAGATTAATAACAAATTTATGGTATAATAAATCATTTTTAGAAAATTTAAAATTCACTTCCACTAGTTATGATCACATTATTATATCAAGGCATAAGAAATAAAATAAATACAAGTCTATCATTCTCAATACATGCCCTTAAAATAAATAAATATTCTTAAAAATCTTGAGATAATCCAAACTCTAATGCCCTTGATTTAGTATATTTATAAAAAAATAATGAGTCTGTTCCAACAGACTAGCAAGTAGAAAATTATTTGAAAATGAATAATGGTTCAAATTGAAATAATTAAATGATAAAAATAATCATTTAATTTAATAACATAAAATTTTAGCCTTATTTGCAAAATCAAACCCTTCGATTGAGTTCAGAAGCATCAAAATCATCAAATTCTGATTCAAAATGATTGATTTATAAAGAATACAAAGTGGACGACTATTAAATCGCCACACCATCACCAGGTTTCCTTAGTTCATCTTTTTGCAGTAAGCTTACTCTAATACTAGGCTTAGTCCAATCATTGCCTAAATAAAAAGGAATAGTGAAC
Source organism: Annona cherimola (assembly GCA_030490835.1). Classification (NCBI taxonomy): domain Eukaryota; kingdom Viridiplantae; phylum Streptophyta; class Magnoliopsida; order Magnoliales; family Annonaceae; genus Annona; species Annona cherimola. Next base: position 71,669,376 of record CM059977.1, read on the forward strand.
CAAGTGAAATTTATTCTCAATAGGTGTTTTAGTAATTAATATAATATTTTGTTCTTTCATGCAAAATTTCTCCTATTTGTAAAAATCCAAACCACATAAAAAATGAATCAATTGCAGACAAGTTCATGCCTGATTTCATAGACATCACAAAAAAATTGAATTTATGCAATAGGATATTTACCAATACAATAAGATATGTTATATATAAGATTAATATATAATATTTGATCTTCCCAGCGAAAATGCATTTAACTCTTTCCATGCATTTGAACATACCACATACATTCAATTCCTTCGATGCACTCCATCCTATACATGCAATATATATATATATATAATATGTTTCATAGACAAGTACGACCATGTGGATTCCTTGGGCATGCCTTGCTTTTTGAATTAACTAATAGCAACCATCTGGCCTAGTTGATTAAAAGGTTAACTCTTGCCACATAAGCTATCCTACATGGGCTTTGACTAGTCAAACTTAAAATTTTTAAGATATTTATATAAAAAGAAATGTAAAGTAGTCTACCTCTAAAGATAAATGATATAACTACTACACTACCTTTAGTTGCAACCTTATCTACAACAAATGAAGAAAATACAGTAATTATTTAGCAGAGGGGCACAAAAGATACAAAATTAACTCCTAAGATGATAAGTAGACCACTGTCACCATTCTCTCAAAGATTTGAAAAGTAGAGAAAAAGGTCATTAGTTCAATAAGTTTTTGGAAATTTTCAACAACTTCACATTAATATACATTTAATGGAAGCTCTTGAACAGATGCCAAGTTTTACCAAATTCATGAAAGATATTCTTACAAAGAAGAAGCATCTGACGGAGTTCGAGCCAATGGCTTTACTAAATAATGTAGTGCAATTATGCAACGGAAGCTATCACAAAATTATGTAACAAAAGTTGTCACCTAAACTTTAAGATCTTAAAAGTTTCATTATCCCTTGTACAAATGAGATTCACTACTTTGATAAAGTATAGTGATTAAAAGAAAATATAAATCTAAAACCGAAATCAATTTTCAAAAAATCTTAGTTGGTAGATCAATCCATTACATATCCAAAAGGAATCATTAAAGATGTGTTGGTCAAGGTAGAGAAATTCGTTTTTTCTACAACTTCATTATTTTGGACTATGCAGAGGACTAGGATGTACCAATTATTTTGGGCTGAGGTATATCTAGTAGTAAATCAACAAAAAATCAAAGAAAAATCTCATGGATCAGGGAGGAATATGTTCTAGGCTGTGTTTATCCTCGGTTATAGCATGCAGACATATTATGCATCCACTTTACGTAATTTTTGAGAGATCTCTTTATAAATACTTGTAAATTCAAACTACAGTATCTTTGAATATAATTTTGAGCAAAGATTGAGAGCAAGAGTTAAGAAAAAGCATAGAACCAAGGAGAGAAGTAAGGAGATGAGTTGCAAGAAGCAGTTCTACACACTATTGAAGTACTCCAATCAAAAAGCTTTCTTTTATGTTTTTTAAAATTTTTATTGCTTATTTTGATGAAAACTTTCAATAAACTTGTCTTATTGTTTGGATTCATTGAAAATATGTCTAGCTAAACCTATAATCTAGGATTTAAAACATAGCATGTGAAACTATGTAAGGATAATTTATTTTCTGCTTGTTTATGAAGGATATTTTATATTAATTTAATATCTTGTGATTTAATGCTTGTTTGGAATACGAGTTCACACTTTGGATGGTTCCATATATTAGGTGAAGGAACCGAGAGGTGGAAGTCTAATATATGATAATATGAAGGGTGTGTTTGGCATGAGCATAAAATGTCAAGTTAAAACTATTCAATCTAAAACTTTTCACTTTCCATAATTAATATATTTTTTAATTATTTTTTCACATTTTCCTATATAACTACCCTACTTTTTAATCATTTCTACACAATTACCTATACAACTAACCTATCTATTTTAACTTTATCCTCTTTACTCTTCATCATTATCTCTATCATATCACATTATTTGACAACTTTTACTCTCCAAAACTTTTCACTAAAATTTTTATCCATTCCCAAACACACCTTAAATTTGAAAGTTTAGATCATAAGAATAGGTGTGACAACATTAAGGAATTCTATGAACCACCATGGATCTTAATTTATTCTAATCGATTTAATCTCATGCGAGTAGGTGGTTGAGAAGATTAAAATACATCTTGCATACCTTGAGAGAGAATGTAAGATTAAATTGGAGTTTATTCTCTTTTAATATTAATTATCCAGATTAAAGAAGCTAACCAATTATCCATCATAAAATGACAAATTTGAAACCTTATATCTTAGTATTCTCATCTATTATTTTTTAATCCGTATCATCAGTCTTGAAATTCATTATTCTCTTTTGATTTAATATCTCTTGAATTCGATCTAAATATTTAAATCGACGAAGTCTAAAGTTTTCAAATTTCCTACAAGATCGATCTTTTAAATACTATACTCTACAACCCGTACGCTTGCAGATAGACACCAACAATAAAGAGACCAAAAAATAGTAAGATACTTGCAGTAATCACCTAGTTTCACTTGGTTTCTTAACAAATATGAATTATTGGAGCTCACCCTAAAAGCATTCAAGCATTTAATGTCTTCAATTGAGGTACCCCTAACATTAAATCTCAAGTTATTGCCAGCCAACCTTTGTTATGCTTTTCTTGGTGACGAGTCAAAATTGTCAGTTATTATTTCTTTAGATCTTAATTCTTTCAATAAGAGAAGTTGTTAAGAGTGCTATGGAAACATAAACAGGCCATTGGTTAGACCATTGCTGATATATAGGCATTAGCTCAGTTTCTATATGCATAAGATTATATTAGAAGAGAATAACAAGCAGATGATTGAGACTTGAAAATGATTTAATCTAATAATGAAAGTAGTTAAGAAAGTGATCATTAAGTGGCTTGATGCAGGTGTAATTTATCCTATTTTAGATAGCTCATAAGTTAGTCCAATTTAGTGCATGCTAAAGAAGGATGGTGTGATGATGGTCGCCAATAAAAAATAATGACCTCATTCCAACTCAAAATGTCATGGTTTTGAACAGTTTATATGGACTGCCAAAATTTAAACAAGGTCACGACAAAGGATCACTTCTTGTTTCCCTTTATTGATTAGATGTTTAATAGACTGGTGGGAAGAAAGTTCTATTACTTCATTGATGGTTACTCAGGATACCACTAGATTATGATTACATTGGAAGACCAAGAGAAGGCTACATTTACTTGCCTGTATGATACTTTTGCATTCATGTGAATGTCATTTGATTTTTGCAATGCACTAAACACTTTTCAATGTTGCTTTATATCTATCTTCACTAATATGGTTGAGGACTTATTAGCAATTTCATGGATGACTTCTCTATTTTTGAAAATTCATAAGACAAATATCTCTCAAATCTCTCAATAGTGCTTCAATAATGTGAAGATACTAATTCAATGCTTAATTAGGAGAAATGTCATTTTATAGTATGAGAGGGCATCGTGCTCGCTCCCTACATGTCAAAATAAGGAGTAGAGGTAGATAAAACAAAGATTAAGGTAACAAAGAAGCTTTCTCCATCCATTATCATCAATTAGAGCATTCATAGTTTCTTAGGGTATGTTGGGTTCTATCAGCATTGCATCAAAGATTTCTTAAAGATTACCAAGCCATTCTACAGCCTACTGAAAAAAGTCACTCTTGTCAACTTTGATGAAGAATGTATGTAAGCATTTCAAAATCTCAAAAAGAAACTCACTTGCTCATTGGTGATTATCTCACTTGATTGGAGCATTCTATTCAAACTCACGTGTGACGCAAGTGACTACGCAGTTCGTGCGGTATTAGGGCAATGGAAAAACAAGGTATTCCATTCAATTTATTATGCAATTGGACAATGCTCAGCTCAATTACACCATCGTTGAGAAGGAATTGCTTATAGTGGTCTTTGCATTTGACATATTTGGAGCTTATCTTGTTGGAACCAAAGTGGTCGTCTATACCAATCACTTAACTATCAAAAAATCTTATTAAAAAGAAGGATGCAAAGCCATAATTCATCCAATGGGTCATATTGTTGCAAGAAATTCATTTGGAGATCAAGGATGGAAAGTGCATAGAAAATCAAGTAGTTACCCATCTTTCTCAATTTAAAAGCAATGAGCATGTTAAAAAATGGGGAACACATCAAACAAGTATTTCCAAATGAGCAGCTTTTTATCATAACTCAAACCTCCACTCTATAATATGTAGACTATGTCAATTATATTGTGAGTGATGTATTGCCACCGGATTTCAATTCATAGTAAAAGAATAAGTTCATGCACGATGTGCAATTTTATTTTTAAAATGAGTCATATTTATTCTAGTAATGCCCAAAACAATTAATTAAAAAACATATTCCGGAAGAGGAAAGAGAACAAATTTTATAAAGTTGTCATTCATCGCCATATGGAGGTCATTTTCAAGGTAATCATATTGTGGCAAAAGTACTTCAATTTGGATTTTATTAGCTAACTTTAATCAAATGTACACATTTTTATGTCAAGCGATGTGATCGAAGCTATCATGCCGATAGTGTACCTAAATGGCATGAGATACCCCTCATAAATATCCTCAAAGTTGACTTCTTTAATGTTTGGGTATTTGTTTCATGGGGCTATTCATTTCATCATTTGCCAATCAATATATCATGGTTGCTGTTGATTATATCTCAAAATGGGTTGAAGCAAAGATATCTCCAACCAATGATGCCAAGGTAGTTACAAAATTCTTACAAAAAAATATTATTACTTGCTTTAGCACACCTCAAGTAATAATCAGTGATGGGGGTAAACATTTTTGCAATTGGCAATTCCAACATTGCTTGTTAAATATAGAGTGTGCCACAAAGTTACTATGACATAGCATATCATCCTCAGGCTAATGGATAAGCCAAGCTTTCAAATCAGTAATTAAAGTCAATTTTAGAAAAGACTATCTAACAATCTCGAAAAGCTTGGTCGGTTAAACTTGATGATGCACTTTGGGTGTATCACAAACCTTTAAGACACCGCTAGGAATGTCTCTTATTAGTTGATATATGAAAAAGCTTGTCATCTCCTACTAGAACTTGAGCACAATACATATTGGGCAATCAAGATATTTAATTTGAATTTGTAACAAGCAAGAGAATGGTGAATGTTGCATCTAAATGAGCCTGACAAATTCTGGCTTTAGGCATATAAAATGACAAAATCTATAAGAGAAGGAGAAGAGATGGTATGATAGGAAAATTGTAGTGAGACGATTTGAATTGGGGAAAAAGGTGCTACTTTTCAATTCCAAATTAAAGATGTTTTTGAGCAAACTCAAATTGTGTTGGTCGAGCCCATTTACAATGTTAAAAGCATCAAATCATGTGGCAATCAAAGTTTTTAATCAAGAATCGAATAATAATTTCATCGTGAATGAGCAGAGATTGAAATATTATTTGGATGATAGCTTCAAAAGGAACAAGAAAGATATTATGTTGGCAGAATCTTATGAAAGCGAGAGGTCTATCTGACAACGTTAAACTTAGTTTGAATGCTAGGTAACCCATTGAATTCTTTTGGGGTACAACATTTTGGTTCAAGGCAAGAGTAAAAGCTTAATCATTGGTGCCTTAGGGGAAAGTAATACCACAAGGACTTCCTTTTTGAGAGCTTGCATATGATAGGAATCCACGACTAAGGAGTGGTTGCAATCCCTACATTAGTCATTCTTTATGGTTTAAAAATTTCTAGTTTCAAGTCAATCTTACATTCATTGATTATTGGTGAGATAACACAACTTTAATCTCACTGAAGTAAACTAGGTTTTAGCAAGCTTAGGGTCGTGGCTCTACCACTTGGAAGTCACGAGCCCAAGAGACAAATAGTGTTGCTAAGGGGTCAACAGGTTCAAAGCTTCGGTGCCAAAACATCAAGGTCATCACACTAGAGCTTTTGGGACATATCAATTGATTTCAGCGGCCTAGTCGTTGTGGTGCCAGTATATAAATGAAGTAGCACATTAACATGTCTAGTATACCCAATTTCTTTCCTCTATTCCAACAACTCTAAGGCTACAACTCTAGCATATGAGGCCCTGATTTCCAAGCTTTAGAAAAATAAGAAGAAGAGAATCGACACTCTAGCATCGCTGGGCCAATGCACCAAGGTTGTGGCGCTAAAAGGAAGGCAAGACATGAGAGGTTTATATAAGATATAATTTCTTCAACCCTAAACTAATCCCCTACCCCAAGTTGACCCTTCTTCTTTCTTTCCCATCCTAAACCCATCTTCATCTCCTCTAAATCCAGTCCCACCCTTTTCTTTACATCTTTCTCCATCTTCTTTCTTTTCCTTTCGGTTTCACCTCTCCTTCATTTTCTCCCTCTTCCCTATCCCTTTTCTCTTCTATCCTACTAATCTGATCCACCGTTTCACCCATTTCTTGCTCCTCTCCCAACTGGCTACCATTTCCCTATGAACTCAATTATGAAAAATTGCAAATCAGTAATAATTTTATTAACTAACAACCCAATTGATATGAAATATAGCTACAAAAATATTTTGGTTGAGCTTGTGCAAGATAAAAAGATTTAAAGATCAAAATAGCAGCATAGTTAAAGTAAAAGGTTAAGTCGACCTTTTATGCGACTTGGGTCAAGTCAAATTCAGAAGCGACTTTAGATGCTAAATTGCAGATAGATTTGAAAGAAAGCAACTGAGTGGGAATAAAGTCATGAGTCAAGTCAATCTCATGTGCTACTTAAGTAAAGTCACAACCCAAGTCGACTCTAAGAGCAATTTCAACAAAGATTTCAAAGACAGAGATAAAGGAAGAGAAGAAAGCACATGTGAAGTCACACCCGAAGTCAACCTAGATGTAACTTGGGTGAAGTAACAACCTAAAATTGAATCCACATCGAAAAGGAGAGAGAATTCATGAGGATTTATAAGTGGATTTAAGCTTAAAACATGGTGTGAACCGTCTTAATACAATGCTGCTAAGTTACTAGGCCAAATTGAATAGTATCACATAATGAAGAGGCCCATTACCCATGGGCCCAAGATCTTTTTGGGCTTGTATGGTATCAGAGTGAATCCCATCCAGTAGATGCAAGGTACATGCTCAAAGTTGAATTAAGTTATAGCTCAAGGACAAAGGGCTGAGACTTAGAGTTGAGATGTGTGGGTAAAGACAGAGTTAAGTTGAATTATGATTTGAGGACGAACTAGGTGGAAGTTTGTGTGCCTGCAACAACCCAGAACTGAATTCCACATAGAAAATGAGATATAATTCTTGAGGGTTTATAAGTGGGTTCTAAGTTGAAATATGAGAAAATTTTAAACTATGCAACTAATTTACTAAGCTGGAGTGGACAATATTATATGATAATGAGGCCCATAACCCATAGGCCTAGGATCTTTTTTTTGAGCTCGTGCATTACAAAGCGTTGGTCCCAAGTTAATGGCAATACCCAAAGAGGAGGGGTGAATTGGATTCTTAAATTTTTTTTGATATAGCAGATGTAACCTCTTGCGAAGTAAATCTCCTTGAATGAAAAGTATAGAGAATATAACTGCAAGTAGAATAAGCAAAACAAACTCAAGAGATTATAGTGGTTCGGGACAACCCTCCCTACTCCATTCCTCAAAGAATGTACCCTTGTACCTTGGGTTCCACTATGCAAATGAAAATACAGTTATAACACTTGCTCTTCTCTAGATTCTAGCTCTAGGTGGCCTTTACAGACTCTGCACAAGTAGGAGACGAGTCATACTCCAGTTACACACTACTTTGCCTTCACTTAGTCTTGGTCTCCAATACCAAACTAATGAAAATACTAATAAATAAAAAAAAAAAATAATAACACTACACTTTACAGATGTGTAGAGAACAAGTTTTAGCGCAGAGAAGAACGTGTGGAATGAGTTGTTGTTGGAATAATTCAGCACTTGTAGTCAATCACTCGGTTCTTCTTAGAAAGTCTTTTTGATGATCACTTAAATGTTTGAGAATGGGAAGGTTGAAACTCAATCAATGATTTAGCTCACAGCTTTCTCTTTCATTTGATGTGCGTTAAATAGATGAGGGGTGAATTCGAACATTTAATGGTAGGTGACACTCATTTAATGCATCAACGTTCGAATTTTTTCGACCGTTGCGATTCAAGTCGCACTCGGAGTCGACCTCAGATGCAACTTCACCCAAGTCGCAGACTAGAGTTGACTTGAGTTGCTATTTCGGTCTTCAGCTATTTAGTCAGGTTCCAATCTGGAGTCGACTTGATCTCAGACTAGACCCAAGTTGCAGATGAAGTCGATTTCAGTTGCGACTTCACTCTCTATTTGATTCATTTGAACCTTAACACAGTGTGATCTTGATCCATTAGTGTAATTGCCCTTGTTTCTTCATGATTCATCTTCATAAATCTTCACTTTTATATACGAGCTTTCAAAACCTCTTGAATGTTTAACTTGGTCAAAAACTTTTGAGCATTTTTTAATATTTTTGTCTTGGATGACAGTATAATGTTTCTTAAGTTAAGCTTTTCATTCTTGAGTTTGAAATTCAATTACTTGAGCTTCATCTATCCAAGTTTAATGCTAGGGTTGACTTGATTTGCAACTCTACTCAAGTCATATGTCTGAGTCGACTTCATATGCGATTTTACTTAAGTCGCATGTTGGAGTCGACTTCAGTTGTGACTTGACTTTGTCTGATTCAGCTTCGGATCGCTTAAAATACCTTACGTCGCAGATAGAGTCGACTTGGGTTGCAACTTCGCCTGTTCATGCATCTACACTATCAGTGCTATCGAAAAATGCCCTTTTGAAGTCGATGTCTTAGTCGATTGGCATGCGACTTGATCTGCCAAGTTTTGAATTTTGAACTACCTAGTCTTAAACGCATTTCAACTCCCATGTTAGTGCCTTAAAACTTGTTAAATTAACTTGTTAATTATCAAAATATTGATTGTGTTTGATTTTTCATTTATTCACAACACAAAGTTGCACCCGAAGTCAACACCATGTGCAACTTAGACGAAATGCAATAAATAAATCTTGTTAGAAGAAAAATTTTGTCGCAACCAAAGTTGGCTCCAAATGCGACTTGGTCGAAGTTGCACTCGAAGTTAACTATAATATCAACTTTGAAGAAGAATATGAAGGAAGGTCTTCCTAGAGGAAAAAACTCAAGTTCAAGTCGAGTTGGGTGAAGTTGTAAGCTAGGTCAACCTCATATGCCACTTCGGTGGAATCCTAGCATGACCTCAAGCGTCTCGAAATTGCAGTTTTTCTCCTTCTGGAATCATTTGCTAAGGAGAATGATGAGTGCTTCATTTATTCTTTGGTAGAAGATGCAATTGTGCATTAATTAGTTATAGCGTTTCGCCTTAATTTTTTAATTTACTTTTGTGTGTCTATTTAGGAGCAGCTGTTAGATTGCTTCAAATTGGAGATTGATTTCTTGATGGGCAAATATGGACTAATATATCCAGAGGATGAGGTTTTCGGAGATTGGTCTCTCAATGTTATTAACTACCATTACTTAAGTTTGGAAAGTGAGAAGACCAACAATAATAATAGCACTAATTCTAAGAAAATCAAAAATGTGTATGAGCCTCATTTTAAAATAGTACAAAATCAATGTAATAAAATTGTTTAATATAAATATCAATTTTAAAGTTGTATTTGTAACATCTAAATCGCCGAAAATATATTTTTATATAGATAAATGATTATATAAGGTATTATTTTATTTTAATACATGTGAGACCTATCTTTAGAGGTATAACTTGAGCTCATGAAACTTGGGTCCATATCAACCCTAACTATAACCCTATTTATAGAACCTCAACTCTAACCTTAATCCTATTTTTGAAATTTGAGCTTGGGTTGAGTTTCTCTTATTAATATATATTTATTATTTACCTTATACTTATTCAATCATAAATCCATCACTAAAAAAACCTAAATGGACAATCTATTATAAGAAAGCAAGAAAAATTCAAAGACAACTTAAAGAATATAACAAAGGTGACCTGATTTAAACATCCTCTTTGAAATAAGTATAATAGTAGCTTTTTCTATTATGTAATTTAACATCAATATCACAAGCCACAACCATGTATGTAAATATTAACATCCAACCATAAGAGAAATCTTATGATGTTAATTACAATGAAAGAAAATAATCCAACACAATAAATCAAGTCAAATAAGATTACAACAAGTTCAAACATCCAACTCTAAATTACAACATCCACGTCTACAACATGTCTCAAGTTCAAACAACCAGATTACAACGTTCAACTGAGATCCTTAAATTACAACAAAACAAAATAAAACATTCTAGGTTTCCAAAATCTTCATTCTTCTTATCTTGTTAATATCACCAAGCCAAACTCTTTTTTTCCTAAAAGAAAATGCAAAAATCTGATGTTATTTAATATAATTAAACTTAAGGAAGAATAATTCATATATATTGAAAAATATAACTAATACCTCATGGCTGTCGAGTACCATTTACGAGGAAGATTGATAGCTTGTACTCCATAAAGAAGTAAAAATGCGTCAAAGAGGAAGGAAGATCGATAGGTATGTGGGCAAGGAAGATTGACAAACTACAAATCAAAGAGGAAAATTGACAACCCACAAATGGAAGAGGCAGATGTAGACTTGCGTTGAGCTTGAAGATTACGGAAATGTTGATGATTTGAGAAACTACGAAAGATTAAGGCATGCGGTGGTATGCATGCGGTGCTACGGGCATGAAAGGGTGGTAGTTATTCGTCGACTTCAAAGACGGTAGCCATGCAGGGCGATGTAGCGTGCAGCAACAAAGAGGAGACACTGGTTGCTGGGAGACGGCAGGAGTTAGGGCGAGGAATCAAAAGAAGAGAATTTCTTTATATGGAAGGTATTTAATATTTTTGTAAAAGGAGAATCAGGTTAGGGTCTTTATCAAGTCGAAGTCAGACTGAATAATGGCAAATAGTTCTACCAGTGCTTAAAACCAAGTTCGACGGACCAGCTTTGGATTGAACCCGACCGCACTATCATTATGATATAAGCTGTCTGTGCTTGATAATATCTCCTTTATATACATCAAGACAATTTATATTACATTCAAGCGCATTCATAACCCTCACACAATAGAGGAAAATTTTCAATAATAGCCCGTATAAAAGAAAAAACTACAAATACTTTCACTAAAGGGAGGAAATAAAAAAAAAACTCTTACACCACCTAAATAGGAAGGAGAAAAGTCTGAACTCATAACCAGGCGAACAATAGGCCAACATAAATTACCACCAGGATACACTACTAGTGGCAAATATATTTCTTGAATTCGAAACTTGCTATTAATTTCAAAATAAAAAAGACGCAAGGATGATGCGGTGCATAAAGTATGGTAGAGAGGGTCAATTGGGCAAATCGAAAAGAAACACAATTGGATAAGATGGTGGCAGCCCATCCTTATCCACTCGCATTCTCATCTCTTCAAATCCATAATCGTTCTTCCTTTTCAATTTTTTAATAAAAAAAAATAATTAATTAATTTTTTATTCCTACCTATCGTGCTTGAGTCTGTCCATCCCTGTGCCCATTTGCAATTGGCCAGATCGGAAGTAAGTCGGGAAGCATTCATCTGCGGGAAAGAGGAAGAGAGAAAGGGAGAATGCACATGATAACTGCGGAGGAGGGATCCAACAAAAAGAAGAAAAGGCAACGATTTGAAGGAGGCGGCAGCAGTAGCAGCAGCAACGACAACAGCAACGGCCGCATTCGCATCTCTACGTCTTCTTCTTCCTCTTTTCCTGACGCGACCGCAACGGTGGAATCCCTCCAACTCCACCACCCGTTGAGCCTCCTCCTCCGCTCAGTTCCTGGAGGCTTCAACGACTCTCTCACCTCCGACGTCCTCCTCCACCTCCATCTCGATTCCCATTCCCTCGTCCTCCACCCATCCCATTCCCCCATCGATCTCCATCTCCATTCCGACGTCCTCCGCCGCCGATCCAAGTACTTCTCCGCCCTCCTCTCCGATCGATGGCACACCAAACCACCTCCCGACTCTGCTGCTTCCGATGATCCCATCATCCATCTCAATCTCAAAATCCCACCTTCCTCCTCCTCCCCACTCCATCCTCATCTCACCGTCCTCCAGCTCCTATACTCCGATGACTTCTCCGACACCATCGTCAGCGCCGCTGTCGCCCTATCCGTCCTTCCCGTCGCTCTCGAGCTCCTCTTCGACGACTGCATCCACGCATGCGTGCAGTTCCTGGAGGCCGTGCCCTGGAGCGACGATGAAGAGAACGCCGTCCTCTCCATCATCCCCTTGCTCGGCCAGGACGAGTCGCAGGAATTGCTGGCGCGGCTCTCCCCTCCGGGCCCAGACTCGTCCGAGGAGATGCTCCACCGCCTCCTCATGGCCTCCATTGGAAACCACCCCAATGTGGCGTCTGTCAAGGTGAAGGCGTTCGTGGCGAAGACGCTGCGGGACTTCCCCTCGAGGGAACCCGTGCGTCGCGTCTTTGATCGCGCTTTCAAGACGAGCCTGAGGACCGTGAAGGAATCTCTGGAGAAGTATTCCAGCCCTGATTTCAGAGGTGATCATGATGAGACAGAAGCCATTCAGCGCTTGAATCTGCATTCGACAGTGTATCATGGCAAGGATCTGTTATGGCTTGTGGAGAGGATGATTGAATTGAGGATTGCAGACACAGCGGCGGAGGAGTGGAGCGAGCAGACAGCTTTCGTGGCAGATTTGCAGAGGGCGTTTCAGGATGATGCTTGGAGGAATATTGCACCCGGCCTTCCAGCTCTTGTGCTGCGGTGCACAGGCCGGCTTGCAGATGCTGTTGCTGCTGGTTCCATTTTAGCTGCCAGACAGGTATATCTATCTTGTGCAGCAGTTTTGCTTTTCTCATTTTCTACGCCTGTGTTCTCTTGAGTAGCAAATCTTCATCATCTTATTTTATTAACGTTCTCTTTAAAATAATAATTATAATAAGTTTGAATAGATTGTTCACCCTTTTCGATTTTAGAATGCTTCTTATCTCTTCAATTGTAGAATCATCTCTTTTTGGTGTCAAGCACGTAGACGATACCTCTGTTTTATCAGTATGTCAAAACTGAAGAAGGTTCTGAGTAAAATGAAAATGACAAAAGCCTCAGGGGAAAGTTGGATTTTTCTTATTGTAATACTGGAAGTGCATGCAAGATACAGTCATATATGGCTAAACAAATTATTCAAAAAGATTGTGGCATTGTACAAACATGTTAGGAAAGTGGATGAAGAGCATCCTAGCTGGTGCTTTCAAGAACAAAAAGTAACACAAACAAAGTTGTAATTTTCATTTGCCAATAATAGCAGAAGGTTCCACAACCTGCATTCACTTGATGTGAAATTTAACTGTGTTAAGATTTGTCTAGGATCGAGGAAAGAGGCTACGACATGATCTGATGAGGACAATGATTAGAAAAATAGTAAAGAAAAGATGGATTAAGGAGGTCTTTTTTATGAAAATATGGGAAAATAATTGTTGTAATCATATATAGAGAAAGAGAAATACTCAAGTGCAACTTCACTGCACCACAATTATCATGCAGTTACCTCAAAATTGGTCTCACATGATCATAAAATTATAATCTACTTCACTCATTATATTTAGAATTATGTATTTTCATTCTAATTGGATATGTGTATGGACCCCATCTGAAAATAGTACAAATTCAACGTAATAAAATAGTTTGATCTAAATAACAACTTTAAAGTTGTTTTTTTAAAATGTAAACCATTTGTTATAAAATTTATATATGGATAAATGATTGTATAAAGTATCAATACATTTAAATACACGTGAGACGCATTTTGGGCTAAATGCACCATTAATTATGGTGCAACTTCACTACACAGGAAAGGTTCTTATATATATTTACACACGACAATGAGAAAAAATAAGTTTGTTAAGTAGTTAAAAGATGTTGAATCACATTAAAATTGGTTAAAAGAAAAGGCAGAAAACATTTACAACCCTCTTTCCTGATTCCCAAATGACGCTTTGGGTGTGTTTGAGAATGAGAAAAAAGTGGAAAAATGGAACATGAAAGAGTGCATAAAAGAGAGGAAATGATGTGATGTGATTTGATTGGAAGTAACAATTAAAAATAATGGGCATGAAGATAAAATATGGTGTCAGATTTCTACCAATATAACTTAGTCTATCCAATTAATAAGAATTGCTACAGAAGGATACAGGTCAGTTGAAATTACTTATTTTCCGATTCTTTGTTGTAAATTTTGTACATATACATTCTGATTGCTAATTCATAACTTTGTACTTCATCCAGTTCCATTCCATTGGAATGCATGGAAGATAATGAGTGAAGCTCAGTTGACTCAGTTTTATTTGCTTTGAGTCAACTTGCAAGTGATTTTGTTTCATTTTCAGATATTTGCAGGCCTAGGCCTAGTAAAAAAAATAGTTATTATTATGTTTGTGGTTCTATTATACATGAACATGAACGCATCAAAATAAACACTTTTCCATGCTTGAAGGGACCACATGCTGTGCTGCACTATTCTGCTAATCTATTATCATTCATGCCTACGTGTTAAAATAAATTAATGAGATTGATATTTTGTGTGTCCAAGGTGTAGAAGAACGTCACCTGTCTATCCTGAATTTGGATGTTAGATTCTTCTGCAGTGACAAAATCATAGGGGAGGTCTTGAAGAAAAATGGCTCAATGGTAGGATGATAAATAAAAAAAAACAGTAAAAAAAACCATAACTATCCTTCTCAATATTATTAGAACTGGACGGGGATTGAAGTAGCCCCTGATTTTCCCAATTAAACTGCTGGTTATTGCAGTTCAATTGGTTAAACTGGAAACTGGATATGTTTGGTTCCTGGTTGGAGCAGGTGGACTTGCAAGTCTGGTTCCAATTGCACTGATTCTTCTTCTTTATTGCTTATGAATTTTTTTAAAGAACAGGGACAAATTATAAATTGCCTTATTTAAAACCCAATTAGGGTATCCCTTCTCTCCCCACTTCACACCTCGAAATTCACTATTCTTATAAAGAGATACCTGATTTAATATCTTACTAACTTGAAAGTACCGAGAAGAGGAAAGGTTCCCTTTTTAGGGCACCCCTGGGAATAAATCCAGTGGAGACAGGGTTTGGCTTGTAATTTAGAGGACCTGAGCATGTGGCAATCAACCACGATGTCAGGTTTTAAACCCCCCTAGCCTACAGCTGGCCCAAAACGTGTACCTTCCTTTTACCCCACAGGGTATGAAAATCATGACTGGGATGGTAGACACCAAGTTCTTGGGTGACTCTTTTGTCGAGATGGAATGACCTTTTCTTTTGGAAAAATCTTTTTGGTCTTGCAATGTCAATAGGTTGATTATTGTGCTCATAAAGTTCTTGGGTGCGACTCTTTTATTGAGATGGAATGACCTTTTTCCAAAGTCAATAGGTTGATTATTGTGCTCATATATCTTCTGAAAAGGGAAAAGATCTCTTAAAGTTGTTTCATGGATCCGAAAGATATTACCTAGGTTCTACTAAAAACCAAGACATGCATAAAACTATTTGGGGCTTGTGTTGGTGGAGGAACTGGATTGGAATGAAGAGAGATTCTATTTTTAAAATACCCAATGAAACCCTAGTTGAAAGTGAGGTCTCATTTAAAGAGCAAGATGTCAAATATCCGGAGTTTCTGTTTGCATCGTATATATGGATGGTCTAATC
This sequence comes from Annona cherimola, assembly GCA_030490835.1. Lineage (NCBI taxonomy): Eukaryota > Viridiplantae > Streptophyta > Magnoliopsida > Magnoliales > Annonaceae > Annona > Annona cherimola. The sequence goes on from CM059977.1 coordinate 71,685,187, forward strand.
TGCAAGGACCTACATCAAGAATTATGTTTCATTAAGTCTTATTTGAATACATAAAAGGCATACCTAGTATACAAGGCTTCCATGAACAGTGATACATATGAAATTATCATCATCATCAGCTTTCCACCTTTGTGGGGTTAGCTACTAGCTTTTTATTGCACTATTCTTGACGATTATGAACTGCGTTTTTAGTTATTTCCTAACTTTTCATATCTTTTTTAATTATTTCTATCAATGTTTTTCCCTCCTTTCCTCTAGTTCTTGTACAAAGATTCTATTTGAATAAACTCAAATGTCCTAAACTGATGTAGTTTCAAGTCTCCATGTAATTAGCCGTTTCTCTATCTTGCTTGAATTCTGGTTGCAATATCTTTATCAATTTCTCTGCTTTCTTGAATCATTGATTCCAAATGCCTGAAGTGATTGGTTATTGGGTTCCACTTGGTCTGAAATCTTAATCGGTCCCATGTATATTCTCATAATTATTGAAGTTGCGCATAGATTCAATTTTGTTTGACTAATTCTAAAACTCTTAAATTATATACCACTGATAAACTAATTGAAAAATTGGAAACATTGATGAAATAAAAAAAAAGTTTCTTTTTACTGGATACCAATTTACAAGTAAAATAAATTCGTATATGTTTATATATAATTTGTTGAACTTATAGTACGAGACGCACATTCAAGTTCTGGGTTTCTCATCCTACATAGGCTGTTCTGGTGTTTGGGTAATGCAAAGGTATTTTTGTCTTTTAATTTTTTATTGGTTAATTTATTTTTTGATAGATCTACTGTAGAAGTCATTAAGAAAAGCACCAAGTTTAGCTTTTCTAAAACTGAAAAATCTGTTTCTGTAGAATGGAGAATTCACTTTCTATTGTAGGCCCCAAGTACCCCATAAATAAATGAAAAATGTTTTTTTGTCCTTCAAAAGTTCTTTGAATCAATTTGATTGCATGGCTAAACGTGGTGTCATACATTTTACATAAGCTATTAAAATTTCAGAAACCAGCGTTAAACGTGTTTCCGAATACTGATGTTAGCTGATACCCATGCAGAGGCAGCATATAAAGCTCCGTTGGATGTTAAAGATACGAATAAAATAAGAAGTGAATTTTGTTCTACAATCATGCATTTCTATTTCAACAATCTACAAAAACTTGCTTTGGATCCTGACTGTAAAAATTGTACCACACACACAATGATTAAGCCGATCGGATGTTGAGAGTCCTAAAGAGGGAGCTCAATGATTGCAGGTGAGATTAAAGCTTGTACGTGTTTGGCTCCCAGTGTTGGTTGTTTGTAGAGAGAAGAATGTTTCCCCAATACCTTCACCTTCAGGTCAGAAACAACTATTTCAAGAACTGGAAGAGACATTCCTGAGGATAATATCCACGTTACCTATGTTAGATGCTGAGTTATTGCTGCACCACTGCCTCAGCTTCGCCACCCGCAATGTTGAAGATTGCCCTCACCTTGTCTCTGCCTTTAATACTTGGTTTCGTCGGGCTACTCGGCTGCCGCATGATGACAATGCCAGTTGAAGGAGACTATCTTCAATATGCAGGCTTCTTTTTGTGCTGCATGATACACTCGACTCGGATGATCTGTCGATCATTTGAACTGGCAGATTTGTGAATATTGTAAATTTGATTTTGCTTTTTCTTCTTCTTTTTCATGAATGTAATTTGAGGCTTGTAAGGATGTCTTGGTTGGCTAAGTTCACACCATTTAAAGAACTTAAGCTTACGCACTCCATGTGTTTTTAAGGGAGAATTTGCATTTTAAACCCTCTAACTATATGTATTAGCATTTTAAACTCTTTGATTTTTTTAGCATATTAAACCCTAATCCCTTGTGGTATTAAAAAAAGGCTACACTTCTATGTAAGTAGGTTACATATAAGCGAAGTCATGTAAATCTCTTAATTTTTAAGATTTTGATTCTTGATGGAAAATTTAATCTATTCATTGTATTTAACATCATCTTCATGGGAGTGATATGCAATTTTGTGAAACTATGGATGAAGGTATTTTTGTCATTTTTCAAAAATATAATGACGGATATTAACGGCGGTTAACGGCGTGGGGGTCATACGTAATTTCGGTGAAACTATGTGGGGGTAATATGCAATTTGTGAAACTACGTGGGTATATCTGCAATATCGATGAAACTATGTGAGTATATATGAAATTTATCCAAAATTTAATCTATTCATTGTATTTAACATTATTTGTTTATCTAAAAGATCAGTTTCATCTTGATTTAAGTATGTTCATGGGCTATATTTATTGAAAAATATATATTCATACGTAAATTATAAAAAACATTTAGAACCATTTACAGATGTATTAGAATGTAATAATATTTTATAAAATCATTTATTTACATAGAATTGATATTTTAGACAGTTTAGATATTGAAAATGCAATTTTAAAATTGATATTTTGCGTTAAATTATTTTGTTATATTAATTTTCAATGAGCCCATGCACAATAATATTATATTGTCAATTTATTTGTAATGTCTTGGACTAGAAACAGCCTCATGAGCAGTCGTGGACTTCTCATCATCTCCAAAAGTAATTATCACGAAGATCTCCTCAGGCTCTTTATCATTTTAAGACATAACGGTAAAAGTTTCTTTCTCAATTTTAAAACAACGATGTGAAATATTTTTATGACTACTCTTCTGAGGTTGATGCTCATTAGGCATGTCGCTCCCACTTGACTTAAAATTTTAAGGCAAGTATTTAATTTTCTTACTTGATTGATTGTGAGCACTATTAACTTCAGGATGTTCTATCTCATAGAAAAAAATACCTCTATCAACCTCACCGGAGCTTAAGAAGTCATTATCTAAGAAAGTCATACTTTCATCCTCATTTTCATCCAAGCACACATACCATTTGCAATATTCTGAATATTTAACAAAGATACATTTCTTTCTTCTCAATCTAATTTGCCATATTTATGAGAGAATTGTGGGTGAAGGCTACTGACTCTTATAGCAATGAATTATGAATTTTCCAAACTGGGTTTTTGCTCTGTTTACAATTTATAAAGAGTAAAAATGACTAATTTGGAGGGCACAATATTAAGTATATGAGCAGCAGTGAACGAAGCATCTCCCTAATAAAATATTGAAAGATTTGTTTGTGTCATCATAGATACTATTATCTAATAAGGTCTGATTTATTCTCTCTACAACATCATTTTGTTGGGGAATACCAAAAATAATTAATTGCCCAACTATGCCCTTTTCATCATAAAATATTTTAAACTACTCAAATAAGTATTATAATTCACAATCAGTTCTCAATGCTTTGATCTTTTGATTCAATTAGTTCTCGACCATACACGTATAAAGCCTAAAGCAATCTAATGCTTTTGACTTATAAGAGATTAAAAAAATGACTAAATCGCGTACAATCATCTATAAAGTAATGGAATAGGAGGCTCCATGCCTCACCCTGATATTCGTTAGACCACAAATTTAGAATGAATTGATTGCAACAAAAACTTAGCATGGTTGCTTTGGTGAATGGTTTCCTTCTTGCTTTCTTAGTAGACAATTTTCATAAGTAGATAGGTCAATTTTTTAGCGAATGAGGCTAGAAGACCTTCTCTAGCTAATTGATTTATGTTTTTGACTAATTTCTAGCGAATGATGTGTTTGTAATCCATATATCTTTGTTTATATAATACTGGTGCTTTATGATTTCGTTACAATCTAGCCACGCCCCAAGACTCCTATTTTTTTCTATTGTTAATTTTTATTTTATGCTTCATCAATCACACAATGATCCTAAATATATAATCATTTGCTTCATAAATAAATGGTGAAGAATTAAGATACATAGAAAAAGATGAAATCGATAATGTCCCAAATTGCAAGTTTTAATGTGAAACCCTGACCTAAGTAGAAATCATGTATATGTACTTGAATGATTATGTATGAATGATATATTCATAAATGAATTATTTCAGTTCTTATGATTTGTTGTAATTAGGTCAGTAGTTATGAATGTTGTTTAAATTTATCAATTTAAGACACTGTGGATTAATATGATTAAAGTAACACAATGAGAATGGATAAATATTAGTATGCCATGAAAAACTTATTACCTTTCATAATGTAACTAATGGAGATTAGGAGGCTAATTATGGAGCTAAGTTGAGAAAATATTGAATAATTCATAACTTGATGGCCTTAGGACGGTTAAGGTGAAAATTGAGGTGGAAGCACATAATTTTGTGCTTAATCACATGGAAAAATTAGATTTTGAAAATATTGATGATAATTAATCATCACCGTTCAAAATTTAAAATGATTATAACTTGAGCTAGAAATATCGGATTGAGATGAAATTTGAAATGGATGACTAAAATTATGATATCAAAGTTATGGAAAGATTTGATCATGCAAATGATGATGGGAATAGGCTTGCACGAAATTGGGATAAATGGTTTTGACTTTTTATCCAAAAAGTGATTAGCATTTATGTTAAAAATAAGTAAAACAATTAAATGAATAAAGAAAAAATTGAGGTATCGAGAGGAGGTAATTTGTAGGGTATTTTATGAATTACTAATAATGGAAAAATTCCTGCAATTATCTCATAATTAAATGCTAAATTAAATAGCTCAAAGGAGCATAGATGATGTGATAGCTAGGGACGTCCAAACAGCCCATAAAATGAGATTTTGTGAATTTTTTTTTAATAAATATATGCCCAAAGTCAACTAGGAGTTAATGAGGATAAATGTGCATTAAATTAAAGTGAAAATTCGTGATTAAATGTGGCAGATCTGGACCGTTGAGAGGAAATGAAAAATGGACAGCAGGATATCAAGTGAGAGATGTGAACGGTTTAGCAGATTTTATGCTATTTTTTTATTTTTTTAATTATGCTAAAATGACCTTAAGTTACCTACATGGCTAAATAATTAATAGCTGCTGAAAAGGGACGTGTACAGGCACATCAAAAATGAAGTAGAAATTGTGACCGTCCAAACAGCCAGAAAATGCGATTTTTTAAAAAATGCGATTTTTTTTAATTTTAAAAAAAATGCTAAATGCATGCCTAATTAGCCTATGTATTAGGGTATATAAATGTGCATTAAAAATTTGCAAAATTAGTTGAAAAAAATGAAAAATCAGCAGCAACCTGGAAGGTGATCTAGTGGACAGATTGGTGAGGTTTAATGCATTGGATAATTACTAAATTTTTAATTAAGAAAAATATATTTTAAATGAACCAAAAATTTCCATGTCAGCTAAGGAGATAAAAATGTATTAGAATAATCATAGATAAGGTGGCAAGTGGGGTCCACTAGCTGGAAATTCTAGCTACTACACAAGGGGGGGACATCCATATGTATGAGATATGAGGAGTTAGAAAATTTCAAGGATTTTAAGCTCCCTTTTTCCAGCAGTGCACATTCCCTCTCCCAGCACCTTTCAAGCCAAAAATAAGGGAAGAAAAAGGGAAAGAAAAGGAGGAATTGAGTTGAGGGAATTAGCTTGATAAGTGGAGTTTAAGGGCAACTCAATCCAAGTAAGTATGTGTTTGAGTTTGAATGATTTCCTTCTAGTTTTTCTAACTCAATTTATGGGGTGTAAATATGATTCGTAATGAATCCTTAAATGAGGATTTATGATGCTCTTAAATAGGATATTAAATAGAAATTTAATAGCAAGTATGCAACTAAGAGTTTAAATGGAAGAAGAGGATGATTAGTGTTAAGTATGAGCTCTTAAATTAGCTTAAACTTGCTGAAATTTTTGTGTAATGTTGCTATTTTATTAATTTGATATGATTACATGATAATTCATGTTTAGATGTTGATTATATGTTGAATTTAGAATGATTTATGAATTTTAGAAGAAAGGCTAGTTAGGGTTACTTTTAAGACCCGAATTTTGTGTTTAAATGTTGAAAATGATACATGAAGTAATTCAAATAAATTATGGATGATTTGTAGGGTAAAATACCCTAAATGTAGGGTAATTTGGACATAAAAAGAGGCCTAGCATGGACTGCCCAAAATCGGATTTTTAAAGGGTTGTAAAGTGGTGTAAAATGGGTACCCTACATGCATAAAAAGTTGCTGTTTTGTAAGCAACCTATATATGGATTTTAAATATATGAAAATACTCTGAATTTGGATTAAGAAAAGTGGGATTAATTACTGGAATCAAATGGTTAAAAATCTGTTTAGATTGGAGTGTCAAAAGAGACGTTTAAAGGGTAGAAATCGGTTTCCAAAGTTGCTGTTTTTGGAACCCTAAAATTAGTGGATTAAAAATCCGTAAAAATACGCAAATAAGTGTTAATTGAGATGTATAATTATGCTGAATTAGAAGCCAAGTTTCTGATTTGAAAAATTTTAAGGAAAACATGAATTATGTGTGAGAAATGAACATATGTGAAGTAAGGAGTATGATAAATGATAACTAAGCTATGTGAAGTGCTAAAATGTATAAAAATATGATGGAAAAAAACGTGAAATGTATTGATGTTAAGATAATCTCAAAATTTGAGATTAATATATGAAAATTAAATGTGTGATGTAATGAATGGTGGATACATAAGTATGTTATGTACGTATACCTGCCTTGGGAATTAAGCGGGCTATGAATATTTATGAAAATGGGTTAGAAAACTAAAGTGAATGCAAGCAAATAAAATTTACATGAATACTATGTTATTCTTTCATAGGCAAAGGAAAAGAAAAAGTGGATCCGGAAAGTTCTCGCGAACAAGGTAAGCAAGTCAATTTTTCTAAATGGATTTTTATTTCTCAAATTACTCTGAAATAATTGCAAATGATGTCTTAACTGCTTTTATTGATTTAGCAAATGTTATTTGAAATTTAATTCTAAATTTTAAGGATGGTCATTCCTTAGTTCACTATGTATTGATAACTGATTTAGATAATCGTTTTGTTAAATATGAAAATTTCTGTTTTATGGAATTATGCAAGGAAAATCATGCTAGCACGTCATGGATAAATTCATATGCACACCGCATAAAGGTCCACCTTAAAGGTGTAAGCGGACTGACTGTCCCCCTTTTGGTGTGACCGAGTTGCTAAATAGGCCAAGGGCCGGTGGTACCTCCCTGGATGGGAGAAGATGAGGACGGATGGTCGCCTAGCTAGCTTCCATCCTAAGGGATTATAATGCATTCATCACATTGTCATGATATAACCCCGAGGGGGGTATAATGTTGTTTTCCATAATGATTATAAATAAAAAGTTTCTGCTCCGCAGGTAGTTGATCACTTGATAATTGTCTCTACTAAATGGAGGGAAATGTTTTTGAAAAATGTTACTTTTGAAATGTTTTGCCTGAAAATGTGTATAAAGCTTGCTTATTGAGTGTACAACTAACGTGTTGTTTTCCAAACCCATAGATAGGTGAAGAAATGACAGAGATGAGGAGGATGAACTAGGCTGGAAGAATATGAAGATTTTATGATTTTTAAAATGTGATGTTTGTAGTTAAGGAATGTAATGTGACCTAACGTTTTATGATCTATGTGATGAGATGTATTTTATAGCCATATAAATTATGGATGATAGATGTGTTATGAAATTTTATGAGAAATATTTTGTGCAAACTAGGTCAAAGATGACATAGAAGAGGATTTGCTGGAAAATGGTATGGAATTAACTAATAATAAATTGTAAATAATTGGGTAAATATCCGTTAAATCCCGCCGTGTGACAGGGCAACAATCCTGATCACGTTTACCAGTCAATAACGATCCCGAGGTAAGGCTCAGGTTGCGACGCTTGGGTTAGGGTGCCACATCTAATTTTTCTGCTCTCAGTCATTTTTTGGAAATCCATACCTAACGAAAGAAGAAAAAGAGACTAACAGAAAATTTATACAATAGCAAAATGAAAATGATGCAAACGGTCACCAGATATTCATTGTCACATCAATATAAACTATCGATTAATGGCAGAATTTGCTAATTTTATAACTATAAAATCTTGGTCGAAGAAGATAATGATGTTATCAAACATGAAAGGTTTTGTTGTTCTTTGCAATCTCACCGCAAGTGCACAGGTTGTAGATTGTAGTATATAAAATATCGATCCACAGTAAATTCAGGTCTTACAATTTTATTTTAAACACTTTCTTATTAAATATCAAGAGAATAAAGTGAAATGAAAAAATGATTGAGAAAAAAAATTTAGAATTAGATAGAAAATCAAAAAGCAAGGATGAGAGTATCTAGGGTCTAGGGTTTCACAAGCATTTTTTGCAATGAGTAGTGGTATGATTATTTAATTTGGATATTGTTTGTTAAAGGAGAACAAATCCTAATTTATCCTTGAACTTTCCTTCGAAATCTATAACGTGTAACTATAGTTTATTCTTAACCACCTATTCTAATGGGATTAAGTCAATTAGGATTCGTTATATTTTGTGGCCATTCGTAAATTCTTCAGGGTCATCATGGCTATTCTCATGGTCTTAGCTTTTTAAGTTTAATATCTTAATTGTCGTATATTAGACTTCTATCTCTCTGTTCCATTACATAATATATAAGAATTATTGTCAAAGTGGGAGCTCAAACACTAGCCAAGCATTAAATTACAACATATTAAATTAAAATAATATCCATAAAAAATAAATCAAAATCACATACCATGTTACATTGCACGTATGCTACATCCTAAATCCTAGATTAAAGGTTTAGTCGAACATGTTTAAGTCCAAAATAAAATTAAAATTCAAATACATCTTAAACAAGGTAATCAAAATAAAAAAGAAAAGAATAACAAAATGTTTATTGGTTGGAAGTCTCAATGGCATGTTGGCCACTCCACGTAACTCGTTGGTTTGCCTCTTGACTAGTACTTTTTGCCTTCTCTCCACCCCTTGACTTTCTTTCTCTATTTTCTGCTCTCAATTTTTCTATCGGCATCCCTTTTTATAGCTTTAAAATTTTGCATTGAAACGTAAGTACGCAATCACGCGTCATGGCTTGCACTTCGCATGCGGATTGCTTTCAGTGTACATAGTTGCATGCATTGGCATACGCCTGCTTCTAGCATGTTGGATGCGCTGAACAGTTTGAAATGTCATGGTGTAGATACCCCTCCCTTAAGCACAAAAATAGATAAAATTGGAAAGGATTCAAGCCCAACAATGGCAAGCAACTCAAGAACAAACACCAACGGGCTCTGGAACCAATGACTCATTCAAAGCAAACCAAAACAAATCCAAGAAAATTCAAGTAAATCCAAGCCAGACTCTAGCAAATGGGCCTATTCAGCTTGTCCCACAGGAGCAAAGCTCCAACAAGTCACCACTAAGTGGGCCTGTCTAGCCTTAGCCCACAAGAGCAAAGCTCCACCAAGCCTCAAAAGGAGGATCTTCAACAACAAGCCCGTAAGACCTCAACAACGCCCCACTTGGAGTAAAAGGCTCCAACCAGATCTAGCTCACCAGATCCGGCCCATAGGAGCAAAGCTCCAACAAGTCACCGAATGGGCTCTACAATGCAGCCCACCAGATCCAACCTTGGCCCACAAAAGCGGGCTCTTCAAACAACAGTCCATCAGGCCTCAACAACGGCCCACCTGGAGCAACGGGCTCCAACCAGATCCAAGTCCACCTACCACAGACTCCCATCCATGGCCCAAGGCCTACGAAGCCCGCTCCACCATCTATAAATAGGGAGCCAAGCCTCTCTTCTCAAGACACTTGGAGAGGGCATCCTAGAGGGGAGGACGAGAGTTTGCAGCAAAGTCTAGGCGCTCCGGAGCTCCAATCCTCTCCAGCTTTCCCCCTTGTCCTTCTCTCCTTTTTCTCAAATCTTTTCATTTTTCCCATTTCACGCCCTTGTAAACCATCTCGGGTTGGCAGATTTCGCCATATTTGCTTCAATCTGAAGGTCGGAACCCGAACTCCGTACGATTGGTGCCTTTATTTATTGAAAACAGGGACTGATCTCTCTTCAAAGATCAGTGGCGACTCCATTTTCTTTATTTTGCGCGCTTGTTTGAGTTAACGCTCCGGCAAGGCGGGCGCACGCGGGTCCACAGATTCCAGCATAATACGATGCCATTATGCTGTCGAATTCGTGACTTGATCCGTGTATAAAAAAAATCCCATCTTATCCGTTATGCCGCCGAATCCACGGGAGGACTCTCGTATGTTAAGAAATTAAAAGGCCGTCAATCCTAACATATTTTACTCCGTGGAAATACAGAAAAACTGAGCCCATGCCGCTGTCGCAGAAGCATTGAAGAACCGGCTCAAACCCATTCGGTACGGCCCAGATTTTCAAGGCGAGGAAAACGATCCGAGCCCATCGTAGCGCTCGCGGCGGGTGCTACAGTTTGAAGACTCCACAGGGGACGGCGTTGCTGGTTTACATCGGGCACAAGGAGGGCAGAAACTTGAAGATCGGAGCTCCTCCCTCGCTGAACAGCGAGCTCCAAAGGCGTTTCCATCTTCCAGTAGTGGGTTTCTGGCGTTTCTGAAACGAAGACGCCTAAATCGCGCCGGAACTTGACAAGTTTTCAGGTCCAGAGGTGTTCAGCTTATGAACTGAAAAGAACTCGTGAAGGGGGAAAACTATTGAACAAAGGCTCGTAACTATCCAGGCATATAAAACGAACCTAAAGGAAGGACGTCCAACGAATATAAAATCAATTAGCACTAAGAAAAAAATATGGCATAAAAATCACGCCTTTTCCGCAACCTGGGAAGTTTTCTGATCGCATTCTTCCAGAAACGCCTCAAGCGAACTGGTCACTTTTCCAGAAATGCTTCTAGCGAACTGGTCACATTTTTCAGAAACGCTTCAGGCGAACCGATCACCTTTTCTAGAAACGCTTCAAGCAGACCGAACCCGTGAATCCCGAACATTTTCACGTGTAAAACTTAAAACATACAGAGTGTGCATGAACACAAAAGGACCCAGATTCGCAAGCATTAATCAAATGGTTGATCTTCTTATTATCTATTTACAGGTACTAATAATTTTTATTGATTGCTCAGGTTTTTCACCATAGCTCAAAGGCAAAACAAGTCAACTGTGGATTGAAGCTCTATGGTTACCAGATCGAAAGCAGCTAGGATGGAGTCCGAGCAATCCTCACACCATGAAGATCGGGATCACCAGTTCAAGCAGTCCATCGAAGCCTACATGGCGGCAATGAACAAGAGGATGCAGAAGCTAGAGAAAGTCCTGTCGATCATGGGACAACCTCTAATAGGCGGCCAAAATACGGCTACACCACCATTCTGCTCCCAAAACCCAAATATAGAGCAAGACGGAGGACCTCAATAATCTTCCCACAAATCAAGGAACGATCACTATAAAGATGATAGGGTGGTCTTAGAACAATACCGCAATGAAATTTAAGACCTCAAGAACCAGCTCCAAAACCAACTAAAAGAAATGGATGAGCGAATCAGACAACACCAAGGGGAGGGCCTGCCCTCAACCAAAATAGAAGATCTATGCCCGTTCCCGGACACAAGCTACCCGAGAAGTTCGAGATACCGGCTCTACCTGCATATGAAGGAGACTCGTGACGAAGGGCTCATCTCAAGGCCTTTTGCGGCATTTTATACCCCTTGGTGAAGAGCGAAGAAGTCTTGATAAGGCTATTCCAACATAGCTTAAAGAAGGACGCACTGGAGTGGTATACATCACTTGACTGCCGGTTGATTAAGACGTGGAACAACTCTCCCTGGCCTTCATGGATCGCTTCTCATATAAACTAAACATGGCTCCCAAAAGGGCCGATCTAGAATCACTAAAGCAAAAAGGGGATAAAACGTTCTCAGAGTACGTGACTAGATGGCATGCATTGGCGGCAAAAATGAAGAGTCTGTTGCCTTTGGATGAGCAAATCTCTATCATCATCAACTCGGCTCACCCAAGCATCTCAGGATACCTCATCTCTCACCCTTATGTCAATTTCACTCAACTCCTCCAAGCCGGGGACCGAGTGGAGGCGGGAATCACACATGACACTATCTCTCCATGGCCTTACCAAGGGAGTACAACTCGAAGAAAACAAGAAGTCAAAAATGGTAACTCTTCGAAAACCCCGGATGTAAACGTCATAGACACCACCACTAAGCCTTTTTAAAGAAAAGCACCCAGAGATTTTACACCTCTCGTCCAATCCTACACCGACATCCTCAACCTGCTCATCCAAAAAAATATGCTTGCACCTCTAGCTCCAAAATCTCCGCCTAATCCCCTTTCCAAAAACTACCGAAAAAATGAATTCTGTGACTATCACCAAGGAAGAGGCTACTCAACCGAGAGATGTTATACCCTTAAGTATGTCATTCAAAACCTAATAGATGATGAAAAAATCAAAATTTCACAAAACCCCCATGAGGATGTAATCCAGAACCCTCTACCTATGCATGAAGCAAGCAATCTCAATGCAACGACCATAAACTTCATCGAAGTTGCAAGAGGACACGCAAAGCCGAGTCATGAAGCCTACATGATCACTTTACAATGAGCCAAGCAAGAAACGATCACGTTGCAAGGAGCAGCCCCACGAAACGTCTATAAACCCCAAGAAGGGTACGGCCAAGACCACCTCATGTTGTCGGTCGTGAATAATTTGAGGATGGCTCCTATCTACCAATAGCAAGTCGTGTTGTCGGCCAAGCCAAAGCCTACATATAACTCACACAGGGTCCCATGGGAGTATCTCCAATGCTTAGAAATAGGCAATATTTATCCAAATGGGCGAGTCTACCGACGGGAAGCGGCTCGCAACGCAATCACCAACCCGAAGAAAGAGCCACCATATGACATCGTTTCACAACTCAAGTCCTTGTCGGCTCAAATATCTATATGGGAGCTATTATGTACTTCAACAAAACATAGGGAGACTTTCACCAAAGTGCTAAGCGAGGCTCACATAACTACGAAAGTGACTCCCGATGCGGTGGCTTACATGATCGGGCAAATAATGGCCCCTAACGCCATCACGTTCACCGACGAGGAGCTTCTAACGGAGGGGCGCAACCATGGACACCCGCTAAGCATCACAATCGAGTACAAAGATTTGAAGATCCCTTTGGTAACCATCGATAACGGCGCAAGCCTTAATGTTTACCTGCTGTGAACAATCAAGAGGCTTGAAATCCCTACAAATCAAATGAGACCCAGTGACTTTTGTGTAAAAGCTTTCGATAATTCTCAAAAGACGGTATTGGGTGAACTAGACATAGAAATTCAAGTAGGACCCGATATCATGATTGTTCCTTTTCAAGTATTGGATATCCCAACATCTTTCAACCTGTTATTCGGAAGACCTTGACTACACCAAACAGGAGCCATTTCATCCTCTCTCCATCAAAATTGAAGTATATATCGGCCGGAAAGCTGGTGGTCATAGAAGTCGAACCCAAGATCGTCATCCCGGCGAAGATTGAAAACTGCCATGAGATTTCTCTTATTGAAGTGTATGAATCTTCGGATCCTCTCCCTTTTAAACTGGACGATATGCATGAAGTTCATCACATCCCCGCAAAGCAAAAACTACCACTCCATTATGTCATACCTCCGGCTAAGAGGCAAACCACAAGATTCAACATCAAATACAGAGGAAAGACGGTGTTACTCAATCCTCAACAAAAGAACAACAAATGAGGTCTTGGGAAGACAAGTTCAAGAAATCCAACAAAGTTACTGGTTCATAAGCGCGGTGTACCTACTACCCGAAGCATTGAAGGCTCAAGAAGTCTTAATGATAAATCATAATGGCTTGCATGGAAAAAAATATCATTATGCAAAGACAAGCCAAAAATTGGTATATTATACCAACTTGTTCAAGACCCGGTTCTAGCAAACACACCACGCATACAACGCTTATTCAAAAGAAAAAGAAACAAACGAAGTTGGAAATGTGGGCCAGCATCCGCTGGTTCCACGAATTGCTAGAAATCACAGAAGGAAACCGAGTTGATGAGGAGCTGTGCGGTAACATAGAAAGGCATGAAAGCAAAGACACGGCTTTGAACTATGAGATCGTCAACTTGGAAACTTCCGAGTTACCCAAATAATTTTTTTGGAAGTCCACACTTAACAAAAGAAAAAAAGAGTCACTGAAAATTCATACAACAATAAAACGGAAATGGTGCGAATGATCACTTGAGTTCTATTGTCATATCAAAGGAAGCTGTCTATTAATGGTGAAATTGCCAACTTTTATGGATGTAAAATCTTAGCCAAAAAAGATATTGATGCTACCAAACATGAAGGGTTCTCCTGCAAAATAGTTAGATGGTTCCAATCTTGAAATCCATGGTCAACATCACCAACACTAGATCTTAAATAGTAGAGGTGAGTGGTGCTGAATTTTATGAATGTTGAAAAAGATGAAAGTCTGTCGATTCAAGGTTGTTGTTGCTTGAATGTAACCAATGAAAGTGGGTTATGCAAATAGTAGAAAAACTGATAGAGAGAGAGAGAGAGAGAATTGCCCATAGATAAAGGAGAAATGAGGAGAAGAGAGAGTCCCAAGTAGGCATGTCTTCTACCCGATAAGTCCTGCAGGTAAAAATTTGTTAGCATTAATTGTGCCCGCATATTAAGTGGATGCATTGATGCTTATACATGGCCAAAAAGAGCAACCGTATCAAACCGTTGGAAATAATAGAACTTGAAAAATATGCTAGAAAAAATAAAAAAGAAAAAAGAGTGAAAATTCACACCTTGAATTTTGACCAAAATTCATATCCAAACCTCAACTCGTGGAAAACCATACCTTGAATTTGCTCTTAGATCATTTTTTTAGAAGTCCACACCTAAGAAAAGAAGAAAAAAATGAAAAAAAATTCATACAGCAACAAAATAGAAATGATGCAAATAGTCACATCAGTTCTACTGTCACATCAACGGAAGCTATCAGTTAATGGCGGAATTTGCCAATTTCTATGGCTGTAAAATCTTCTCGCCGAAGAAGATGTTGATGCCACTGAACGTGAAGGATTTTACTGCAGAAGAGTTAGTTTCGATCTTGAAATCCATGGTCATCAATCAACAACATTGGATCTTAGATAGAAGAGGCGAGTGGTGCCGACTTTTTTGAATGTTAAATGCTGAAAATGATGAATGTTTGTCGATTCAAGGTTATTGTCATTCGGATGTAGCCAATGAAGGTGAGTTCTGCAAATAGTGGGGAAAATGTGAGAGAGAGAGAAAGATTCGCTCTGAGAGAGAGGAGAAATGACGAAGAGAGAGAGAGTCCCTAAGTTGGCACATCTTCTACCCGACAAGGCTTGGGAGTAAAAATTTGTTACCATTAATTATGCTCGTAAGACTAAACGGATGCACTAAGCCTTATATATGGCCGCAAAGAGCAGCTATGTCCAACTGTTGGAAATGATAGAACTCGAAAAAAAGAGAAAAATTAAAAGAAGAGTGAAAAACATACCTTAAATTTTTACCAAAGTTCAATTCTAAGCCTCAACTCGTGAAGTGCTCCTCTTATTTAGATGGCACACAGGAAAGGAACCGTCAATCAGAACATCCAAAAGTATATTTATCTTAAATTCAATCTATCTGATGGCATGAATTGTTAGTCAAACCAATCAACTATAAAGATTAACATATATATTAATTTTAAAAATTAGGTTCAATTGTTATGTCAGTCAAGAGACTGGTTGTAGTCCAATCGGTTAAACCATCTCTAAGAATCGAACTGAACAAGTGTATTAGCATTTTCGTGAGATATATCACAAATACTTAAGATATAAACTTAAAAATTTATATATAAAAATAGTGCAATAATTAAGATAATCTTTATGATTTTAAAAATTAAAAAGTGTTGTATATTATATCAATGTCATTATTTAATTTTATTATTGTTTAAAACTATGATTTTGACCTTTGAAAATCAATCTACTTTCAAACCTGATCACAAATCTACACAAGTATGAGAGTAAACAGTACAAACCTATTAAATATGCACAAATTCTGATAAATACCATAATCCATGTTGTGAGGATAAATTCTTAGTGATTGTCAATCCAATCTCTAGTTTTTCAGGTTTGGATTTAAAAGTTCACCTGGTTTGTGAATCAATAATGTTCAGATAATCTCTTCAATTTATGTTATAGCATATTGTTATCACAATCATATACTTTATTTTTCAGGACCATCAATGCAAAAAGTAGAAAAGATCAAAAAAGCAATCGTAATAACCACATTCATAAGCCACAATGGAAAATTTAAAAGACCGGATTAAAAGTTACTGCACCATACGTCTGGAGAAGGGTATTTAATTTTTTTAAGAATAACAAAGTTGGGTGGCTTTACATACTGTTGCTTTCTTATCCTTAGACTTTAGTATCTTAGCCAACCTTTGCTTTGCCTTTACTGACTCAAATTGCATTTTGTCATATGCCTCTACAAGATAAAGAGTAAAAATTAAGTGTCATTTACAAACAAGAGCAAAACATAAGCTTTAAGGCTTGTAAACATTTGAGAGCCATTTTAAAATCCTGAGATTGGATATGTGTATTAGCTTGACTAAGGGAAATGTAATGAACCTATTGTATGAATGCCTACACAAAGAATCTTCTTATCTATCTTGGTGTGATTCGAAACAAATCGTTTCATGCGGACAGATCTTTTGTTTGTTTACAGCATGCTATAATGGGCAAATCATCAAATGTTCTTAAAATGACTTAAATACCCCTGTATTTAAAAATCCTAAATAAATATATATACATATCTAAAAATGATAAAACTTGGTTTATAGATTAAATATAACTAGATTAACATGTTTATAAAATTATTTTTCAAAAAAAAAAACAAAAAAAATATATTTTTTGACCGGTCGGAAATCACCGGATTTCCGACCGATCGTAGAAGATCAGTACTCATGTTATATATAGATCAAGCTGTTGGCATTCAAGACAAATAATTTGCAGAGCAGATCAACGAAGTAGCAAACAATAAGGATGGAGTCGTAGATTGCAGAGAGAAGCTGCAACAAAGCAAAGAAAATGGCGACAACAAAGTAGCTGTGAAAAGCAGAGAATGATAGCAGACGACATTACAATAGAGAGCAGCTGCCTCCTACAAAGCACAGAAGACAAAAGAGTAGCAGACAACAGATATGGTAGAAATGGAGATGAACGATAAAGGCAATGGCAAAAATGAAGAGCTGCCACAGAAATGGCAAAAAAGAGATAGTGAAGAAGCATGATGGCAAACAATGGAAAAGAGAGGAAATGGCAGAAATCAAAATTTTGGAAAAGTACGGGCGGCAGGTGTGGTAGCTGGTCGTAAAAAGGGTTTTGATTATGTTTTTTATCCATTACTACTCGAATCGGTTAGACCGGCTAATCCAAAAATTGGTTGGATCAGTGGTCAAACCGGTTCGCACCGGTTACATTACATTGAATCGAAACCGGGGTGAGTCGGATTAGACTGGTGACCAGTTCCCAATCGAACCAATTGAATCGGCCTGTCCGACCCGATTTTAACAACACTCATCCATGTAGGGGTGTAAATCGGGTCGGGTTGACTCGGGTTGGCACAAATACAACCCTAACCCACCTTGTAAAATCACAACTCAACCCTACTTTCAACTCTACTTTTCACATCTTAACTCAACCCTATTTCAACCCACCTCAAATCGGTTCGGTTCGGGTTAGAAATCGGGCTAATAAATTACACATGTTATCAATGCTAGTTAAAGTTTTGTTCACCTGAATTTCTAAAATAATAAAAATAATTATAATTATAAAAACAATAAGTACCAATAAAAGTTCTACATAGCTCAAAAGTGGAGGATAAGTTTAGTAATTGATTCGTTTTTTTGTTTTTGTATTTTTGAGCAATCAATGTCTTCTGCAAGTCAAAAAGTGAAAGCCAAGTAAAATTATTACAGTAAATTATGCAAAATAGAAAAATGAATATTATAGTCTTACTTACCTTCTTAGTTGGCTTTCAATCAAAGCTAGAAACATCTTAAGTTCTCAGTTGACCTGTTATGTTATTCTAAATCACCGATGCGAGCAAATATCTAAACAACCTATTTATGATGCAATATAACCAAATAATCCAAACACAATTTCACAACTAATTAACCAAATATATTTCCAAACCAAATAAATTCAAATAACATTTGACAACCAAATAGTCAAACAAATTTCCAAACTCAGCACAATTTTATTTAAATATCTAAGCAATATGAATGAAATACACTCTCATAAATATATGTAAATACATATCTTATGAAATCGGGTCGGGTCGGGTTGACCGACCCCTAACCCAACCCATTTTTAAAATCGGGTCGGGTTGAACCCATTTTTTAAAAACCAAATTTCCAAAACCTCAACCCAACCATGGTATAAATCGGTTCGGGTTGATGCGGGGTTGGGTTGAACCCAACCCTATTTACACCCCTACATCCACGTATCAAATATTAGAATTATGAGGGACCCATTTTTTCTATGTTGAAAATTTTCAAATGATAATAATGAAAGAGTTAGAGTTGGAGGAAACTCTATTCACTTTATCAGTACCTTATAAGTGGAAAACTGTATGTTATGAATGACATACATAATGACGATAGATACAACATTATTAGCTTCCTCGGTGTCTCCTAAATTGAAGATTACATGTGATGAAGTGGAGGAAGAATATGATGAAGAAGCAGTCACACGAGAATCTAAAATATATCATTATTTTACTTCATAAATAAATAGTGAAAAATTAAGACGTGCGAAAAAAATGAAATCATCAGTGTCCCAATTTGCAAATTTCAATTTCTTTGCTGACAAACCAGTTTCTTGGAAGTCCACACCTAACAAAAGAAGAAAAAGAAAATGATTGAAAATTTATACTGCAACAAAATAAAAATGATGCAAATAGTCGTTAGAGCTTTACTGTTACATCAACGGAAGCTATTGGCCAAATTTGCCAAATTTTATGGCTATAAAATCTTGGCCAAAGAAGATATTAATGCTATTAAACGTGGAGGGTTTTGCCGCAGAACAATGAGTTGGTTTCCATCTTGAAATCCATGGTCACCAATCACCAACACTGAATCTTAGATAGTACAAGTGAGCGGTGTCGAATTTTATGAATATTATATGCCGAAGAAGATGAATGTCTATGGACTCAAGATTGTTGTTGCTCGGGAGTAGCCAATGAAGGTAGACTCTGCAAATAATTCAAAAAATGAAAGAGAGAGAGAGAGAGAGAGAAATTGCTCGAAGGCACGTCTACAGGTAAAAATTCATTAGCATTAATTATGCCCATAAGATTAAACGGATGCACTGGCCCTTATAGATGACCAAAATGAGTGACCTTGTCCAACTATCAAAAAAGATAAAAGTTGAAAAAAAAAAAAGAGAAAAAATGAAAAGAAAAGGAGTGAAAAATATATCTTGAATTTTGGTACCAAAGTTTAGATCTAGTTCTCAACTCGTGCAGTGCTACTCTTATTCAGATGGCAAGCAGGAAATAATCGACCAACCAGACGTATATTAATCTCGTAATTTCAATCCATCTAATGGCGCAAACTGTCAGTCGAACCAACCGACTATAATGATTAACGTATATATAAATTATGACTAAAAATTAAGTTCAGTTATTGCAAATATCCACAAAAAGTTCATCAACGCAAGTTCAAATATATCAAGGTTATCAAACATAGAATTATGATGGACATCATTCTCTTCTTTGTTGAATTTTTTTGAAATACTAATAATGAAAGATTGGAAGTTGGAGGCAACTCTATTGGCTTTATCAATACCTTATAAGTGGAAAATTACATGTTATGAATGACATACATAACGCTAGTGGATACAATGTTATTAGCTTTGTCAGTGCCTCATAAATTGAAAACTACGTCATAAAGTAGACCAAGAATATGATGAAAAATCAGTCACATAATGATCTTAAACATATAATCATTTTATTTCATACATAAAGGGTGAAAAATTAAGACGTGCAAAACATGAAATAACTAGTGTCCCAAATCGCAAGTTTTAATATCTTTGTCTCAAGTCATTTTTTGAAAATTCACACCTAATAAAGGAAGAAAAAGAGAATAACTAAAAATTCATACAATAATAAAATGGAAATGATGCAAATGGTCCCTGGAGCTTTATTGTCAGATCAACGGAAGCTATTGATTGTTGGAAGAATTTGCTAATTTTTATGGCTTAAAATCCTTGCCGAAGAAGATGTTTATGCTGCTGAACATAAAGCATTTTACTGCGGAACAGTTAGGTAGTCTTGATCTTAAAATCCATGGTCATCAATCACCAATACTGGACCTTAGATGGTAAAGGTGAGTGATGCTGACTTTTACGAATGTTGAATGCTGAAGAAAATGAATGTCTGTTGACTCAAGGTTATTGTTGCTCAGATGTAGCCAATGAAGGTGGAAAATGAGAGAGATAGAGAGACTCGCTTTGAGGAAGAGAGGAGAAATGAGGAGGAGAGAGATTCACCCTAAGTAGGCACGTCTTTCGCCTAACAGGGTTTGTGGGTAAAAAGCGAAATGATCTTTTAAGAACGGTCCGTGCATCCGGCCCAAAAACCTATTTTTTAAAATATTTTTAATTTTTTTCATAGGTATCTCCAAAAATTACAGAAATGCCACTATATTTAAAAATCCAAAAAATTACTTTAAAACATCCAAAAATGGTAAAACTTGGTTTATAGATTTAATACACCTAGAATTACTTACCCATGAAAAAAATTTAAAAAAATTTTAAAAAAAATCAGGACTCGAGTAAAAATTCATCAGCTTTAATTATGACCGCAAGATTAAACGGATGCACTGGCCCTTGAAAAGAGCAGCTGTGTCCGACCATTTAAAAGATAGAACTTGAAAGGACGAGATGAAAAATAAAAAGAAAAAAGTGAAAAACCGTATCTTGAGTTTTTGCCAAAGTTAAGATCCAAACCTCAACTCGTGGAGTGCTCCTCTTATTCACACAGCACGGAGGAAAGGAACCGCCAATCAGGCCAACCTCAAGTATATTAGTCTCATAAATTAGTTCGTTTGACAAAATGAACCATTAATCAAACCAACCGACTATGAAAATTAACATATATAAATTAAGACCAAAAATTAACTTTAGTTATTACATTACAAAATATCCAAAAAAAGTTCATCCACACAAGCTCATCAAATATCTCTCCCTCACAAATTCAATTATAATAAGATTATTAAACATTAGCAATACAACGGACTCATTTTCTTCTTTAGTGAATTTTTTGAAATATTAATAATGAAACATTGAGAGTTGGAGGCAACTCTATTTGCTTTATCGATACCTTATAAGTGGAAAACTAAATGATATCAAAGTTCGCGATTTCAGTGCACCCGGGTGCATTAATCCGTTTTTTTATTTTTTTTGAAACTTTTTTATACAAATGTTAATATAAGTGTATTTAACATGTGTATCGATTTTTAACAATTTTGGAATATTTTAAATATTTATTTTTTGAATTTTGAAAATCAGTGGCATTTTAAGTAATTTTCTACTGATTTTTAAAAATAAAAAATAAATATTTAAAATACTTCAAAAATGGTAAAAATTGATACACATGTTAAATACACTTAAATTAACACTTATATAAAAAAATTTCAAAAAAATTTAAAAAATAGGTTAAATAGATTTAATACACCTGAGTGCACTGAAGCTCAATGTACCCAGGTGCATTAAATCGTAATCCCATGAAATCAATAACATTCATAATAATGATGGATACAATGTTATTGATTTGTTAGTGCCTCATAAATTGAAAACTACATTTCATGAAGTGGGCGAATGATGAAGAAGCAGTCACATAATGATCCTAAACATATAATCATTTTATTTCATAAATAAAAAGTGAAAAATTAAGATGTGCAGAAAAAACGAAATCAATAGTATTTCAAATTTCAAGTTTCAATTTCTTTGCTCTCAGATAATTTTTTTAGAAGTCCATCCTAATAAACAAAGATAAAGAGAATGATTGATGATTCATATAGCAACTAAATGGAAATGATGCAAATGGTTGCTATAGCTTTATTGTCACATCAACGGAAGTTGTCAGTGAATGATTGAGTTTGCCAAATTTTATGGCTACAAAATTTTGGTCGAAGAAGATGTTGATGCCACCAAATATGAAGGGTTTTGCTATAGAATAGTTGGTTTTAATCTTGAAATCCATAGTCACCAATCACCAACACTAGATCTTAGATAGTAGAGACGAGTG
This sequence comes from Annona cherimola, assembly GCA_030490835.1. Lineage (NCBI taxonomy): Eukaryota > Viridiplantae > Streptophyta > Magnoliopsida > Magnoliales > Annonaceae > Annona > Annona cherimola. The sequence continues at coordinate 71,707,440 of CM059977.1, forward strand.
ATGCTGATTTTTAGGAATGTTGGATGCTGAAGAAGATGAATGTCTGTCAACTCAAGCCTGTTGTTATGTAGCTAATGAAGGTGAGTTTTGCAAATAGTGAAAAAATTGAGAGAGTGATAGAAAAAAAAAAAAAGATTCGTTCTAAGAGAGGAGAAATTGAGGGCAGAGAAAGTCTCCAAGTCTTCTGCCTGATAGAGCTTGAGGAAAATTTTGTTAGCATTAATTGTGAAACGGATGCATTAGCCCTTATACATGGCCAAAAAGAGCAGCAGTGTCTGATCATTGAAAAGATAGAACTTGAAAAGACGAGAGAAAAAAAAAAAGTAAAATACATACTTGGATTTTTTACCAAATTTAAAATCTAAACATCAACTCGTTGAGTGCTTCTCTTATTCACACGGTACACAAGAAACGAACCATCAATCAAACCAATTAGAAGTATATTAGTCTCATAAATTCAGTCTGTCTGATAGCACAAACTGTTAGTCAAATGAACAGACTATGACGATTAACATTTATATAAATTAAAACTAAAAATTAAGTTCAATTATTACATTACAAAATATATACGAAAAGTTCATCCACATAAGTTCATCAAATATTCTTCATATAATTCAAATATAATAAGGTTATCAAATATTAGCAATGCGACAGGCTCATTATCTTTTTCACTGAAATTTTTGAAATACTAGTAATGAATGATTGAGAGTTGAGGCAACTCTGTTGGCTTTAACAATTCCTTATAAGTTAAAAGCTGCATGTTACGAGTGACATATATAATTATAATGGATACAACGTTATTAGCTTTGTTAGTTCCTCATAAATTGAAAATTACATGTCATGAAGTGGATGAAGAATACGATGAAGCAGCAATCATACAATGATCCTAAATATATAACTATTTTATTTTAGAAGTAAAGGGAGAAAATTTGAGATGTGCGGAAAAATGAAATAATCGGTGTCTCAAATTGCAAGTTTTAATTTCTTTGCTCCCAGGTCATTTTTTGGTAGTCCACAACTAACAAAAGAAGAAAAAAGAGAGAGATTGAAAATTCATATAATAACAAAATAGAAATGCTGCAAATGACTGTTGGAGCTCTACTATCACATCAGTGGAAGCTGTCGGTTAATGACAGAATTTACCAATTTTTATGGTTGAAAAATCTTAGCAAAGAAGATATTGATGCCATAGAATGTGAATGGTTCTGCTGTAGAACAGTTAGTTGGTTTTAATCTTGAAATCTATGGTCACCAATCACTAAAACTATATCTTAGATAATAGAGGTGAGTAATGACGACCTTTTATAAATGTTGGATGCTGAAGAAGATGAATGTCTATCAACTTAAGGCTATTTTGCTCGGATATAGCCAATGAAGGTGGGTTCTGCAAATAGTAGGAAAAAAATGAGAGAGGTTAAGAGACTCGCTCTAAGAGAGAGGAGAAATGAGAGAGAGAGAGAGAGAGAGAGTCCCCGAGTAGACACGTCTTCTATCTGACAGGGCCTGCGAGTAAAAATTCATTAGCATTAATTATCGTAACAATATTAAACGGATGCACTGACCCTTATACATGGCCGAAAAGAGCAACCATGTTCGACAGTCAAAAAAGATATACCTTGAAAAGACGATAGGAAAAGATAAAAAGTGCAAAAAACATGCATTGAATTTTTACCAAAGTTGAAATCCAAACCTCAATTCGTGAAGTGCTCGTCTTATTCAAACGGCACGCGGGAAACGAATCATTAATCAGACCAACAAGACGTAATAACGGCAGGAACCGCAATCAAACCAATCGACTATGTTAACGTATACATAAATTAAGACTAAAAATTAAGTTCGATTATTAAATTACAAAGTATCCACGAAAAGTTTATTCACACAAGTAGTTCATCAAATATCTCCCACATAAGTTCAAATATAATAAGATTATCAAATATTAACAAACTAGCAGACTCGTTCTCTTCGGTGCTGAAGTTTTTGAAATACTAATACTCAAAGATTGAGAGTTGGTGGCAACTCTATTGGCTTGATCGGTACCTTAAAAGTGGAAAACTACATAAGTTATGAATGACGTACATAATAACAGTGGATACATGGTTATTTGCTTTGTTAGTGCCTCATAAATTGAAGACTACTTGTTATGAAGTGGACCAAGAAAAAGATGACGAAGTTATTTAGTGCAATAATGCTATAAACTAGTGCAATCTATTTTTTTGACAGCATTTCTATTTTATTTTATTTTTAAGTTGGCTAAAATAGATCAACCCATCGTAGCACCTGCTGCCTACGAAAAGGGTCGCTACACATTCATGGCACAAAATATAAGAAAAATAACTGTGAATTACATTGGGCTCATGCCATTGACAAAAGTATAACTTTTAAAAGTCCAAATTAGTTGGCTTGAGACCATGACTAAGACCATGACCGTAGCTATGGCCCGCGGAAAAAGAAACGCAGACGAAAGCCTATTTATAAAAAATATTTTACTCATTTTCAAGACACAATAACATTTTTTTCATTTCATTTCATTTTTAATTCCATGAATAGATGTAATAAGTATAAAATTTTCTGTTTACAAAAATAAGAATTTACTTTTCTCATTTTTGTCCAAATTTTTCCTTTTCAAATACATAACGGTACTTTGTTTAACCGTTCTACAAACCTCATTTCTAGATAGGAAGCCATGACGTGGCGATGGTAGGGTGGGATGAAAATGTGACAAGAAAATTAGCTAAAAAATCATTGTTGTGCATTACAACGTGAGAAATTATGGGCATGCTTGGATACTTCTACAACTTTTTAATGTAAAATTTTATGATCTAAAATCTTTCACTCCTCATAACTATCATATTTTTTAATTATTTCTTCACATCTTTTTATACGTACCTTATTTTTTAATCATTTTTACACAATTAACTATGCATCTAACTTATCTATTTTAACTTTATTTTCTTTGTTTTTCGTCATTATCCCTATTATATCACATTATTTTCTTCTGTTTCAAAAACTCTTACAATAAAAGCTTTTCCTCCAAAAGTTTTATTATTTTTCAACACATCACATATTAAAAGTGAGAAAAATATTATTTAAAAATTGAAAATTTCGAAAAAGAATTTATTAAGAATAAATTTTTTTTAAAAACTAGAAAGTCTCATTCAGTTTTTACTCCATTTGTTTGTCGTTACTTATTTTAAGGGTGGAAAAGACCAGAGATGATGGACTCTCCGGCCAAGAGTTGCGGAGAACACATCCACAATTCCGCATCCGCGATGGACAGCTCATCGTCAGCGGGCTTTGGATGATAAAACTAAGAAAGTCCTGATTCACGAGTTCCGGACGAGAGCGGGAGAGAGAGATTGCAGTAGTTTGCACGTGTTGATTCTATTCCGCTGAAATTAGGAAAACGTAAGAAATGTGGATGGAACCAATGAAATCAGATCAGATGATCAACATGACAACATGCATGCATAATCGATGATTATCTTCTTCTTTTTTTCCTTTTTCTTTTAAAAAAAATTGGCCAATGTTCACTTTGTAAAAAAAGTTGATTTTATGCATCCTGATGCAGTGCACGCAGGTGCAAATACACATTTTTTAAAATTTTTTTAACACGATGGTTAATTTAATCGTATTTAACATATGTATTAATTTTTTATATTTTTTGAGATTTTTATTTTTTATTTTTTAAAATCAATGACATTTTAATAATTTAAAATTACCGAAAAATGTCATTGATTTTAAAAAATCAAAACTAAATATCTAAAAATCTCTAAAAATAATAAAAATCGATATACATTTTAAATACATTTAAATTAACAATTTTGTAAAAAAATTTCTCAAAAATAAATATAAAAAAAAGTTAAATTCACCTGAGTGTACTGAAGCTAAGTGAACCCGGATGCATGAAATCAGTTTCCTACTTTACAAGGCTTAAGTTCTATTATTATTAAAAGTTGATAATATAGAATAAATGAAGTAGATCCCATATGATGCAAGTGATGTCATTTGCACGTGCATAAGAGGAAAATGAATGGTATATAGGGTGTGTTTGGTAATAAATAAAATTTTCGACGAAAAGTTTTGTAGAGTAAAAATTGTCAAATGATTTGATATAATAAGAATAATGATGAGTAGTAAAGTGGATAAAGTTAAAATAGATAGTTTAGTTATGTGAATAATTGCGTAAAAATGATTGAAAAGTATGGTAGTTGTACAGGAAAATGTGAAAAAATGATTAAAAAATATAATAGTTGTGGAGAATGAAAAATTTTAGATTGAAAAATTTTAACTTGACATTTTCTATCAATTGCCAAACACACCCATAGAGAGTAGAAGTTGTAATATGATAGGAGTAATAATGAGGAATAACTATGATAAAATTGAAATAAATAGGTTAGTTGTGTTGGAAGTTGTGCATAAATGATTGAAAAGTAGGGTAGTTGTACAGAAAAACATGAAGAAATGATTAAAAAATGGGGTAGATGCGGAGAGTGAAAAGTTTTAACTTCACAACTTTTACTTATTATCAAACATACCCATAGATTGAATGCACTTAGTTAAACATATTTATAAAGAAAAAAGTTAAAAAATACATGTAATTATAAAATAAATAAATGTTATATTTTACCTTCAAAATACATCATGAAGGGGGGGTAGAACCGGAGTCAGTGGGTGTGGGAAAGTCGGTATCAACTGGCAAAACAGCTCCCAATCGCATTTCCATTTGGAAATTACAGAGGACAAACACGGACAAACCGACGAAGCGGATCAGCTCTGCATCGTCCCTCCATCCCTCGCCCATTCGGCCTTTCCTCAGGGCAGTGCAGGGCGCTGGCTGAAACATACTCCACATACCAAAATTCCATTCCCTCCCTCTTCCATTCCATTTCAATTTGCAGGCCAGAGCAGAGCAGAGCAGAGCAGAGCCAGAGCCTCTGCTCTCTCTCGTCACAGACAGCTGTCTCCGCTCTTTCTACCAGGTTGAGGTAGGCTTCTTCTGCTCTGCTCTCCCCCCCTCTTCTCCCTCTGCCAGTGCAATGACTACTCCCTGATGTACTTTTGCTGCAAGTTAGCACCATTGTTTGATTTAATTGGGAAAGGGAAATAATTGAATTGCGATTTTCACATCTCTTTGGATTTTGCCTCTCTTTTTCTTACTGCACTGTCTACTGACTGGTTTTATGGCTTCACTTGGTTTCTTGCTTCTCTGTTCATTACTTCTTGTGATATGCCAGGGCCTATTCTCCCACACATTTTACGTCTTCGCGGATTTTGTATCAATTGCCATGTTCCGCAGAAAGCATGCTCGTGATCATCAGGACAATGATTCTGCGCACCCGCAAGCCAAGGTAGCAATGGATGTTAAACTCTCAGTGCCATCAGTTGTTATTTATGCATTTTTTGGGTGTTTGTCAAATTTCAAAGACGTATTTGAGGAGTTTTGGTATTCATCTGTCTCAATTTTGGGCTTCTTGTTTTGAAACTAGGCTTTTCATGTCCAGGTATTTCGCTGCAATTTTCCCGCCCATGGCTTTGGGTGGTAATTAATTGGGTGAATTGCTTTCTGCATTGACACCACTTACCCCTTGTCATCCATAATTGCTGCTTCTATCATTTTTTTTTCTTTTGACATATGCAATTGCTTACAAGTTTCTCTTACCCTGTGTTATATATAGGTTATAGCGCTACTGTTGGCTTCGGCATTAGCTTTTGTATTTCACCTCAATTTTTTGATCCATTTTTTTTTTTTTTTTTTAATTCGATCCATTTTCTTTGGCAGTTTCAGTAGGCTAGCTCATCCTATTAGTGTAGAGTTTGACAATTTTGATTAGTCATTTTAGATATGTAATGATTGAGTGCAATATCGAAGAGAAGCACACTCTGAGGAATTTCCTTAGCCGTCTTTATTCTTTCCAGAACGGGTATAGTACAGGAGTAAAGTGGAGCTGTATGTGCTGTGTGCTATTCTGAATCTGCTTTTATTTCAATACCATTTTGTTGACTGCATAATTTTTTCGCATCATATGTAGCCCGTGAACGTCCAACACTAGCAGAGAGTTGTAGCAGTAATGTTGACAACATCAATTAAAAAAAAAATGATCTCTTCCTTCCCTTCAATGTTTGGAGAGGCTGACCTTTGCTCCAATTCTTCGTGCATATAACATGCTGAGGATCATGGCTTCCCTTTTCATTTCATTGAAATGCTTGAAATTGTGTCCCGAAAAACTATTATGTCTAGTTATTCTTACCCTTGCAGGTCAATGAGCTCAAGGCAGCCCTTGGACTGCTGTCAGGACGTAATTTGCAGTTCTGCACTGATGCATGTTTAAGGAGATATTTGGAAGCTCGGAATTGGAACATTGACAAGGCAAAGAAAATGTTAGAGGAGACTTTGAAGTGGAGATCAGATTATAAGCCTGAGGAAATACGCTGGGTATGCTTCCCAAGATTGTTTCTTTAATAAGCATGCCACTACTTCTCTTGTTCTTTGTAAATGTATGGCTGTCTAAACTCCTGATTTGTGAAGAAGTTTGAAACAATCACAACGAATAAGCATGTCATGCTTGTTGTAATTATGTGTGACGCATTCGACGCACTTGGTTTTATTCATTATGTTGCTTGTTCTTCTTCTCTTATGATATAGCAAGAACTTATCACTTTTAGTATTTAGGGTCGATAGTTCAAGAGAATGAGAAAATCGAGAAAGACATCATAAATATAATCTAAGCAGGATGAAACAAATGACGAAATACTTTAGGAATTTTTTGTGATCCATTAAATTTTAACAAATTCTATTAGGCAATGATTAGACTAGTTATGCTATATAAGGCAAAATGTCAAGTAGTTAAAGAACATCACATATAGAGAATTGGTGTTGCAGAAATGAGAATGTTAAGGCAGATGAATGGTAAATAAAAAGAGATAAAATTCAAAATGAAATAATCTAAGATGATCTAAAGGTAAAATTAATAGATAATAAAATGAGAAAAGATAGACTAAGGTGGTTTAGGCATATTAAACAAAGGCCTAAAATGGCACCGATTAGGAGAACTAAGTTCATTCAAATAGAAGGCAATGAGAGAATAAAAGAAAGACCCCAAAAAAATGTTGAAAAAAGTAATTAAACAAGATATGAAAATATTAAAGATTAAAGAAAATTTAGTTCATTATCATCAAGAATGGCGCAACATGATCCATACAGCCGACTCTACGTAGGTAGGAAATGACTAATCATGATGATGATGTTCTTATTCTCTTAGAAGTACACACTTGACTTGCTTGTCAGTTGGATCGTTCTTGCTATGTGTATGGCATCCAATCATAGGATATAAGTGCTTGCCATTTTAATGTGAAGCACTCATTTATGCATCTTTTATGCATTTATGCTTAAGATGGAGAAATTGCCAAACCATGTAGGGGACCAACTGCTCCGAGTTTTGGAGACTAATGTTCTACAAATATCACTACAAATTAAGAGGTCTATCTGCTCTCATTCAAATGTTTTTGTTATGTTGATTTTACACCTCTATTAGGTGACACCTATGTACTTTTTTTTTATTTGGATAAAACTTGGGTTCCTAGACAAAAAAGTAATTTTAAATGCAATTGGTGGAGTGAATTTCATTCCATCATCAAGATGGACTAGATTTACTAGGTTTCCATGAATATTTCATGAGAATTGGTTTTGTAGAACAAATCCCTATGCACATAGAGGTTGTTAATGGATCATGTCTTATAAATGGTTTAGGGTTTGGTTTCTTGAATAAATGGGTTTTGATCCGTCAACTTGACCGCTCATTTAATTAAATCAATAGTAATAGGTTGGGTGTTTATTACCTATTAACCCAATTAATGATTTGTTGAACCAGCCCACCTCGTGTACCCATTAATAACTGTTAAAATTAGTATATAAGCCGTAATCCATTAAATAGATGTTGGTATTAGAGCATTTGTTTCCAAGCTAACGAGATATGTTTTTACTTTCTAAGTTGTCGACATGTATTTTCTTTATTATCAAATCTATTTCATATATTAGTACTAAGAATCTAAATTAGCTTGCTTTTCAACCTATTTATAACCACATAGACAACCATTAACAACTCATTAAATAAATGAGTTATTAATAGATTAGGGTCAAGGTTTTGTACATGAGTTAATAAATGGATGGGCTGAGGTGCTTTAAATAGGTTAGGATTAGGGTTAGGCTCTAACGTGCCCAACTCAATCCATTAACTCCCCTGTATAAATGGGGTCTATATTTGTTGGAATTCCTTCATTTGGCCCACCTTGATGATTAATCAAAATCCAATTTGACTATTTTATTTAGAATAATTTGTTTGCTTAGGAATTCGAAATTCACCTAAATTAAATATCTTCATGGTCATTATATGTCGAGGCTAATGTTAATGTGTTAAAATTGTTTGATCATTTAAAGCTTTGGAATAAAGATTCATGCCTTGTAAAATATGGTATGTGTTGCTACTATTTTGCCTCCTCTTCATGTGACTTGAGATCTGCAGGAAAGGAACTGTTCCCCCCCTCCCCCCCTCTCCCCCTTCTCTCCTCCTCCTCCTCTAGTGTGGGGGGTTTTTACTAGTTCCCTTGATATAGGATATTTATAGAAAATTCCCTCCGATATGAGAGTTGTGAGTGTGCTTAATTGCAATGTCTGTTGTCATGATGTGTAAAAAATGCCAATCAAATTTTTATTTATTTATTTATTTATTTATTGTAGTCCACCTTTTTACCTCGTCTTACCTTTGTGCATCAATCAAGGTCTCTCCTTCATTAATCTTCGTCTTTCATCCTGCATCATTATGATTCTAAAAAAAAAAGCAAAGAAAATTATCCTGACCAACACGGGCATAGCTAGGTTGATGCTTGCGATGGCTTGGTGCCAAGCAGGTTGTGGGATCAAATCCTAAGTGGATTTGTATCCCGCTTGTGGGAGCTTGTCTCTTGTGTGAAAAGCTGGTCTTCTATCTTATTGTTGTAAGATTGCAAGAAAAATAGGAAGGATTTGTTGATATAAGCTGCTTGTAAGAAAATAATAGCAATTTTTGGGCTTTATGTGTAATATGAGATGGGCGGAGATACCTTAACACTGATTAAAAAAAATCCTAACATTAATCATAATTGTCCCAGGACATCATGACTTTCTTGGTAATTAACGACTTTCTTGCTTATCAAGGGTCTATAGTTTCATTTATTTTCTTTCACTAAGTTCCTGCATATTACACTAACCATCAACCACGATAATACCAAATCTTGTGGCACCCCTAACCCAGCCTCTATGTGTGAGGTGCCTACTAGACCTTACTCCACTGATTTACTTATTCTTGCAATGAATACTCTGCAGCTGGCTCAAAATATCCATCAATTTGTTTAGATTTCACTTTTGTTTTGTTTTGTTTTTTGTCTTTCCATCTATCATCACGAAGAAAAAACCTTCTTAGGTAATTCCAAAGGACTACTTAACCTGCATCATACAATCATTCAGTTATTGTATTGGTGGCAAACTCTGATCCTTCATCACTTCAGTCTGAGTTTTCCAGCTCTTCTTCTTCAAATTTCATATCGTTGTTTGGATCCAGTGGAGGTTCTTCCTCTTTTTCTTCCTTCACCTACATTGGGTCCTCTTTTCTTGGATCCTCCTCTATCGGATTCTCTTGTGGCTCTTCCTTATGTTCTTCTCCCTCCTCTTTGGACTCATCCCCAGAGCTAATATGCCATTTAATGGACCTTCCCTATCACAAATGACTAAGAGGGTCCAAAATTTAGTCCCATTCCTCATCATTGGTTGTCTTATAAGGTTGAGGTGGTGCCAGCCTTAAGTAGGGATGCTATATGCGCCATTGTTGCCCCGCCTTCTCTTCCTCTGACTTGGCATCTACAGGTAGGGGTTACCTTGGTGGTTCTCGAGTGAGATTCCCGGGCATAAAAAAAGTCGCTCTAGTAAGGACTATAAACATCTATAAATGGAACTTGAATGTAAAATGTATAGGCATTGTTCACAAAATTCTTGATGCCTGTGAAATAATGTAGACACGCTTGTTTCTTTTATCATTTAATAATCTTTGATCTCATCTTCGTATGCGAACATTATGAAGGAACCAACAGACTGAAGAACATTTGTTGGTGGGATTAGAACCAAATCAATGATTGAACTGGTGAATTGTTTGGTCTGCTTCGAAGTGATACACTTTTTTTTTTTTTTTTCTGAAGTGGATACACTTTAAGCACGTGATGTAGACACAATTTAATTATTCTGTCCTAAATTTTTCATGGTTTCAATAAATAGCAAAAGTTGTAAACAACGTAAAATTTATATATCACGGATAATGCCTATGATTTTATCATTCTAGAGCCCATTGTAAGTAAAAACAAAAATTTAATATACTCACAAGTTTTGCCTCTAATTCCAAATATATCTATGATGATTCAATAATTTCAAATACACCTCTGTAGTTTGTCCAGAATTCCATTCATGCTCACTCTCTATATGAATTGTGAAATGACGAATATGCCCAAGCTTAATTATGATTCTATAGCTAAAAATTCACATTCAAATGATATATGATTCTATAGTTATAGAGGCATGATTATATAGTTGTAAGAATATTAACAATTCATTTGAATGTGAAATTTTAGCTTAGAATTATAATTATAGCTTGAGCATATTCGTCATTTCATAGAGAAGCATGAGCACAAATGGAATCTTGGGCAAACTACGTGGGTATATTTGGCATTATCAAAATCATGATTATATTTTAAAGGCAAAACTTGTGGCTATATTTGGGATCTGCCTTGTGATATCCTACATCGGTTAGGATTAGGGGGGGAGCCTGGGTTATAAGTGAAGGCCGCCAGGTACCTTAGTGAGGCGTCTTTTGGGAAAGGACGGGATGCACGTGAACCCAGAGGGGCAAAACCGTGTTGGCCGAGGCCCAAAGCGGACAATACTTTACTGTTAGGCCTGGGGCGTTACAAATGGTATCAGAGCCGACTCCCGACCTCCGGCCGATGTGTCCAGCGGGGACGCTGGAGCCCCAAGGGGGGGTGAATGTGATATCCCACATTGGTTAGGATGAGGGGGGGAGCCTGGGTTATAAGTGAAGTCTGCCAGGTACTTCAGTGAGGCGCCTTTTGGGGAAGGACGGGATGCACGTGAACCCAAAGGGGCAAAAACTGTGCGGGCCGAGGCCCAAAGCGGACGTTACATGCCTTAATCAAAATGAAAAACCATGATTTGATTGATAACACAGATTATTCTAACAGAAATAAAGCATTGTAAATCAACTAAAAAATGATATGTTAAGAGCCAAATCATCTAAATAAGTGCAAACAAAACCATAGATATTTCAGGGGGGGATGCAGGGCGCGGGGGGCTGGGGGTGGGGTTGGGAAGGAATGTGTACAATGATGGAAGACACCAACATGTCTGAGAAAATGGAGTTGCTGCTCCTAGAAGACTTGAAGGTGTTGCCAAGGAAGATGCCAGAATAGTTGAGGTTTTGCTTGGATTGCTAGTTGAGTTGCCTGAAGAATGGTTGGATAACAATGGCCTCGCATCATATGTGATGAAAACACAAAGGGATTTAGGGTTTTAGGATTTTTCGCCTTTTGTGGGGCTGATAAGGTGATTTGGTTATAGGTTTCTAGATGGAGGGAAATGGGAATGAAATAGGATGGAAGGGTTGTGTTTCTTGGGCTTTGGCCAAGCATCCCATGGGGCACATGATGGGGAGTTAGGGACATTTTATATTTTTAAATTTATAATATATTGTTTTAACACATTGGACTGGTCCAACCAGTTTGACTGCAGTTTAGGCAGCTATCTGCCATTTGATGGTGACCAATCAAATTGAAGATACGTTCCGTTCAACCATTTGAACTGGTCAATCTGTTAGTTTTTAATAACATTAGAATTTGAAAGAACATCTATTTACATAAAGTATCTCATATCTCATTTAAAGAGAAACTTAGATTTCCTCACATCAATATGCTTCATGAGACCTATCTTATTGGTGCCCGCATTTCTTTCCACTTCTGGATTATACAGCTATGCGTAAATGCACTCGGGCGCATTGAGCCTAAATGTACTTGGGATCATGAAATTGGGCTCCTTATACGGTTATGCCTAATGCACCTGGGTGCATGAAATCAGGCTCTTGGATTATATGGGTCATGAGAACATATTTATGATGTTCTTTGGAAAGGAGGAAAAAAAAATGAAGTAACTGACAGTTTGCATTCTCTTTTGTCCTTCAGCATGAAGTGGCCATTGAAGGTGAGACAGGGAAAGCATACAGAGCAACTTTTAATGATCGACAAGGACGGACGGTTCTTATTCTTAGACCAGGAAAGCAGGTTTGTGTTCTTAAACGTTTTATTTGCATTTTTATCTGCAGATATGCCTTCAGGGGTTTAAAAGAACTTTTCCTCCTGTGCAGAATACAACATCACAAGACAATCAGCTCCGTCATCTGGTATATCTCATAGAGAATGCAATACTTAACCTGCCTGAGGGTCACGAGCAGATGATGTGGCTGATAGACTTCAGTGGATGGTCATTGTCAAACTCAGTTCCCATCAAGACTGCTCGAGAAACAATAAGCATACTGCAGAATCACTACCCAGAGAGGTTGGCTGCTGCCTTTCTCTACAACCCTCCGAGGATCTTTGAAACTTTTTGGAAGGTATGAGTTCTGAACAACCTGCTGCATCTGCATTTTATTTTTGTTTGCTAGTAGGCAATTCAAAGTATGATAGGAAATTATTAATGGTCATCAACTTATTGCTATAGTGAAGGGATGAATGTTCAGTTTTTCTTTTGTTTGTATGCTTGGTGCCATGGACAGTAAGTGATTACCTTTTAGAATCCGGCACCAGATTTCTGGTACTGATTAGAGGGCACTAACAATAGTTGGGCCTCGAACTTAGGAAAATCAGTGTTGGGGTGTTGCCGATTAACATATATTCTTTCCCATGTAACAGATTGTCAAGTATTTCCTAGATCCAAAGACATATCAGAAGGTGAAATTCATCCACGTAAAGGATGAGGAAAGCCAAGAGCTGATGAAACAGAACTTTGACAGTGAGATCCTTCCTGCTGAATTTGGAGGAAAAGCTGCTTCAGAGTATGACCATGAGGAGTTCTCAAGATTGATGGCCAGGGATGATGTAAAAACTGTTGGCTTCTGGGGACTAGATGATGATAAGCCCATCCGTACTAGCAAAGGGCATTCAGCTGCAGAGGTGGCTCCTGAGCAAGTGGTGCCTGCCTAGTGCTCTCTGCCCAAGCAATGGAAGTACAGCTTACTTAGTAACTGTAGCCTGAGTCTCACCATCATTTGCTGCATATATACCCTCCCTATTGTGTAAAACCATGGGGGTGAATATAGCTTTGGGCCTCTTTACATATCAGAAGATAATGCTGGAATTCATATTCCATTTTTCTACTAATGTAAGAGACACTTCCCTTCTCTCTGCAGCTCAAGCCTTTTTCAGGGATGTTTTGGGTAAACAACATTTTGCTTGTTTACTTGCAGGGATGTTGAATCATTTCCGCTTATCCAATACAACTCTTGCATTTAGAATCCATTTAGTAGGTAACAATGAGTATTTTTTTTTATTTTCTGATTTGGAATGAGTAATCCTTTTTAATCTCGTACGAATTGGCAAACTGATCAAGCGTAGCTGCTGGCTGTATGTCTTTGAACCTTCCAAATTGACAGAACGGAAATCATTCCTTTGAGCATTCCTGATTGCTCTCTTATTCTTAATGTAATTATATCTTCAATTATTATTTCAACCATACAAGAAACTTCCCAAAACGTCTTTGCTGCATTGCGTCGGAGTATGAACACTCCCAAACACAAATCATCGGAGTTAGGAGAACATTCGACCAATTAAATAGCGCTTAGAAAGTGAACAACGTAGCTCAGCCATATGGTTTTAAAACATGCCTATAAACTCCATTGAATCCCCTCTCCTTTTCAATTTGAGATTCGGTTTGAATTATCTCTCTTTTTTGACGTGGGATTTGGATTTAGGTTATTAAATTTGAGAAATATGTAAATGTTGAAAGTGGAAATACCAGAAAATGGAAAAAAAGCAGGTAACTAATGTTGTCGATTTCTCCATTTTACTCGACAATTCTCACCTATCAAAACAGTTGAATGAGATACATACAAAAATTTTGAACGAGAAAAGTAATATTAAAAATAAGAAGGTAAGTTTCTTATTTATTGAAAAATAAAAAAATTAGGTTGAAAAACGGAGAAAGTCGCTGCAATGTTGAATTAATGAATTCCATCAATTTCTAGGGACTTTAATCGTATTCACGTAGGTGCACTTAGACTCGGTGCTGAAATACACATTTTTAAAAAAAAATTGAATTTACAGAACTGTTAATCTAAGGATATTTAACAAGCGTATCAATTTTTATGATTTTTAAAAATTTTAAAAAAATTTCAGATTTTTTAAAAATCAGTAGCATTTTAGACTTTTAAGTTACTGAAAAATGTCACTAATTTTTAAAAATTTGAAAATAATTGATACACACATTAAATACATTTAAATTAATAGTTTTATGACATTTTTTTGAAAAAAAATAAATGCACCTGTGAGCACCGGTGCACTGAGTTTAAGTGCACCGTGGTGCATTCAATTGGATTCCGATTCCCAGGGCCATTTCCATTAGATGGAACCATCTTAGATAGGTCTAATCTCTGGTTCCTGCACATCGCAGCTGCAGAGAAGTGAGAGCAGCAACGAAGCCAAACCGAACCAAAAAGAGAAAATGAGCGCGAGCATGAGGGTGTGTTGCTCCCTCCATGTCGCCAATGCCAATGCCATTACCCGTCGTCAACCAACAGCACCAACACTCACCACCACCACCAATAATCCCCTTGGAGTTGGCCTTGGCCTTACAAGAAGAAATGCCGTCTTCCTCTCCATCATCTCCTTCTCCTCCCCCGCCTCCCCTTCTCCTTCCTTCGCCTTCTCTATTGGCATACGTACGAACCAATGTTATTCATTCCTCTTTTCTCTCTTCTTCTTCTTCATTTCACATGATATTTGATATCATCTAAGTACTTGTAATTGCGCTTGCAGCGGGTCCCAAGGAGTGGCTCAAAGACCAAAAGAGGAAATCTTCCAACTTCCTCTTGCTTCCTATCTACGCATCCCGTCAAACCCTCAACACTGCCTTCTCATTGCTCAGTACTCCCCGCCCCCGCCCTCCTCGTATTTTTACCTCTTCTCACAACTCACTTGTTCACACATCCCTACCTTCGTCTCATTTTTTCTTTCCTGTCTTTGTCTGTCAGCTGCCATGGATTCCGGTCCCACCGACACATACAACCTGGAGCAACTTCAAACTATGCTCAAATCTGCTGCAAGGGACTGCATTCCAAGCCAGAGGAACCCATTTGTCGCATTTCAAGCCCAGACAGGCGTTGAGGTAGTTCCATTTCTTTCTTTCTTTTTTTCCTTTCTTTTTTTTTCAAAAATACAAAAATAAAAAATAAAAAAAAATCGGTGCTTTGTTCCTAAATTTTATGAAATTTCGATTATGCTTTGGTCCTTAATCATCAATCCCTTCACCCAGGTCTGTACATTCCGCTTGATTGTAAAAAATGCATCTTCATTACTTACCAATAGAGACCCTGTCAAATTGGAAGCTGAAGCTGTGCTGGATGATCTGATAAGGTGCACGCTCTTATCCTCCTCTTCTCTCTACCAACACTGGTTGCTGTTCATATTAATCAAGCACTTCTTCTTGTGATTCCTACTCAAATTGAAATTTTCTGCTCATGACTTTGAGGGAATTGTTGATATATGAAAATAACCAAGTATTTAATCCCAATTGATTGAATCATTTTCTTCTGGTTTCCTCGGGTGAACATCTGATATCTTATTCTTCAGCAACTCCGTCTCACTTCACCTACGGCTAATGCATCAGTCCACACTCCGTTGTGTATTTATGTAGATGTTTGAAGAAAAATGGCCACTTTCATTTACTTTTTTATTCTAATCACCTTTATAGGTTTGGATATTTTCCTGAGCTAGTGCTTAAAGACACGGTATTTGGATTTCTAGCTGAGGACCTGAGGTGATTGAAGGTTGCTAAGGGACCTAAACATGTGTTCTTCACGTTGTCATGCTTTTTGCAAAGCATACCAACATGTTCCTCTCACAGCTGTGGATATTTACAGAATGCTTCCCTCTCTAGCATACAATATTCCCAACACCTAAATTTTATGTCAACTAAAATTGCAAGATAGTTGGAGAGGGTGCCTTTAACATTCACTATTTTTAAAAATTCTAATCGTGTTTGATTCAGCATCTAAAGGATTGCTTCTAGATTTTTAAAAAAGGGGAAAAAATTTTGCCCATTTGAGCTGTCAGGGAACTCCTGGCGACAGATTTTTCATGATCCTTTCTGCCATCCTCTCAATGTTAAATTAAAGTTGGATATTCATTTCCATTGAGTAGGCATAAACAGAGTTTATAGTGTCTATAGTGTTGCTAAGTGAGATAGAGTTGAGTTGCTTGGCTGTTAGCCCACAAACTATGAAGAAAATTGATATCTATAACTTAATTCTACATCATTTTGGTTTCACCTAACTACCAAGAATGAAAGATTTTATTCTCTCGTATGATGTAAAGCTTAGAATTTTTTATATCAACAACGTACCTAAAATCTGTAAGTTATCATATACCATTCCTCATAGGATACTGTAGAATAAGCTTACGTTTTAGTCTCAGAAACCAATAATAACTAAGGGTCTTTTAGGCAAATGATGCTACTGACATTAGAAGTCAAAAACTGCAATGAGTCATGGCATCAACTTTGGGGTGTGTTTGGTAAGTGGTAAAACTTTTGATGAATATTTTTTGGTGTAAAAGTTTTTGAATTGGTAGAAAATGATGTGATATGATAGGGGTAACGTCGAAGAGTAAAAAGAATAAAGTTAAAATAAATAGGTTATTTATATGAGTAATTGTGTAGAAATGATTGAAAAGCAGGGTAATTGTATGGGAAGATGTAAAAAAAATTAACAAAATAAGATAGTTGTAGAGATTGAAAAGTTTTTGTTAGACAAGTTTTTTGTGTTTGCCAAACATCTCCTTGGTGTGTTTTCTAAATCCACACCCATCACTATTTTAGGAATCTAATATCAGTACCCAAGTGCAGAAAATGGATGTCTTACAGACTGCAATAGGGCATAATCTAAGAGACATGGATATAAAAGATTTTGTTTCCAAACCTTTCTCCATGAAGTTAATTTTTCCGTTGTGTGTTTACAAACGTGTTTTTTCTATGAAGACAAGAGGGCCAACCCATTGCACAGAGCTCCTACACATTGTAGGGTCTAGGAAGGGGCATCTATGTATTCAACATTCTCCTTGCTTTTTATTGCAAAAAAGATTGTTCCTTATGACTCAAAACCTATGGCTTCTAGTCACAGAGGCAATAACTTTTACTACTATTCTAAGGCATGTCCTTTATTTTCAAAAGATCTTGTTTGGAAATTGTTGCTGAAGAAGCAATTATACCCTCTTAATTGGAAAGTGAAACAGCCACATGTTCTAAAGGCTGTTATCAATGTTTCTCTTTAAAATTAAACTGCAGAGTACAGACCTCCATTTTTGTGGATTCAGATCATAATGTTGAGCCTAAGAGTTACCATCATGCATGGCGTAGTAGTAGTAGGATGAGTGGATGA
Organism: Annona cherimola; assembly: GCA_030490835.1. Taxonomy (NCBI): domain Eukaryota; kingdom Viridiplantae; phylum Streptophyta; class Magnoliopsida; order Magnoliales; family Annonaceae; genus Annona; species Annona cherimola. Next base: position 71,725,175 of record CM059977.1, read on the forward strand.
GTTATGAACAATTTCTACCAGCAACAGCATTGGGTCATGTTTGAACAAACCTTTATGGGAGATTCGAATAATACTGTGAAGAATCCTAGGCAATGGTTTTGTGTACTAGTCATATGGTCATATGTGAGTAATATTGCAAAGTTAAAAGTCTAATTTGTGAGTGAAACCATTACTGTATTTTGATGCAAATCGTGGAACTTTTCAAAGTGAATTCTACAGATGAGAAAAGCTTATAGATAAGCTTGTTCCTCCTCTTTTCTTGTTTCTTCCTTTTCTTCATACTCTTTTCTATCAAAGAGAGTTCATCTTGAATTTAATGGAAAGATTTGATTTGAGAACTATTGTGATAGGAGTAGGAAGAACTGAACTGTACACAAATGATTTTATTGAAGATGAAAACATGAATTACAATTCTGAAAGCAAAAAGGCCTCAATCGAACTAAACAATATCCTGTATATGCAAGGAAAACTGGAAAAAAAAAGAGACACTAACTCAATTCATGATTCCCCCCCTTGACCATTACCCATCTTCCTTTATTTATAGTATTTACAAACCTAATCAAAACCGAGCCCCAGACTGCCAGTTGGCGTATGTAATAAGCCAAAGGGAGACCCATCTCACACGTGGGATGTGGTTAATACGATCTCTCAAGCAGATCCTATCATACTGTAAATTTCTTTTCTATATTGTCAATGTTGTTGTAGTTTTACTACACCTTGCTTAATAAATTTCAGTAGTATGGCATTTCAAAGTTGATATGTAGAATGCAATGTTTTGAGAGGGTTCTTGTAGCCGATCACATTTATCAAGATTTAAATGGTGCTGATGGAGAGGATCAAAAGAAGTCTGCTCCTCTATTGGCGTTAAACATGTTATTATTACGACTAGGGAGCAGTAGGCGGTGGAGCCACATGCACTTAGGCCGCAGGATCAAATCAGATCAATGCCCAGGGCTGGCTCAATTTCTAAAGCATGTGTGTGGAGCATGTGGACAATAAGGCGGTCGCTAGATGATAGCTGGTGACAGCTAAGCAACTTCGTGCGAGTTAGTTGGAGTTTGGGTGTATGTATGATTGTAATCTGGCAGGAATTGTACACCTTATAAATAGATCGAGAGATAAGAGGAAATCTATCTGGAGAATTATACTTGTCTCTTACAAGAGAGCAGGGGTTGTTCCCTCTTTGAGAGGAACCTTGCGTGTAATTGACCACAAGAATAAAAATAACCATTAAGGGTGTGTTTGGTAATGAACAAAACATGCCAAGCTAAAACTTTTCCATCTAAAACTTTTCATTCTTCATAACTATTCTATTTTTTTAATCACATCTTATAAAACTATCCTGTTTTTCAAACATTTCTATACAACTACTTATACAACTAACATATTTATTTTAACTTTGTTCTCTTTACTTCTCATCATTACCTCTATCATATCACATCATTTTCTTTTATTTTATAACTTTTATAGCAACAACTTTTCATTCAAAAGTTTTTTCACTTTCCAATCACACCCTAAATCTATCTGATTCATAACAAAGGTATCAGGGCATAGAGATCCAAACATTGGTGTGACGCATGCAACGAGCACGCATGACTGCTTTCATGGTGGATAGACGGTTGGCGGGCAATGCACAACATCATGCGACGTGGGCGGAGGCTCGTGCTTTTCAAGTGATCGAGAAGGAAGACGTTCAAGTATGCATGTTGTCACTTTGGAGAGAGAGATGACAACCATGACACAGTAGCTTAAGGATCTCCAAACAAGTATACATTGGCTACTTGCATCCCGCAAAAGTACAAATTCTTGAGTTCATCATCAAGCAATGAGGAATCCTTGTTAGAAGAGGATTTACTATCCGATGAGGAAGAGTTTGGTCGGGAAAGGCACCCGTACTACCGAGAGAGTAAACGAAGTGCCAGGTCAGAGTCGGTATATCTAGGGGTGCAACTTGGGCCGGGTTGAGCCCGAACCCGGCCCGCCGAACCCGATTTAAACTGTGTTGAAACTTGATTTTTCATAACCCGAGCCTGAAAAACCCGAACCCGAGGAACCCGACTTGTAAATATGATAGGGTTAGAGTTTAAGTGAGCCCGAACCCGAAAAACCCGAGCCCGATTTCCTATTTAATATTTATTATAAAATATATTATATACATACTATTTAAACAATATTTCTTTATATTCTTCATATTTTATGTTATTATATCTATATTTGAATACATATTTGACATATTGTAATTTTATTGTAAATAAAGTATATTATTTCATTTATATTTATCTTTTATTTCTATCATTCACTTTTACACTTATTTATTTTTTTCTTTATCTTAGTTTTGTTGTTAAATTTTTTCTAAAAATATTCTTTATATTACTATTTTTTAAAAAAAATATTAGTTTGATTATATATTATTATATTTACCTACATGATTTATTATTATTATTATTTATTCATATGAAATTCTAAACTTATCACTTTTAAATAAAATGTAAATTAGTCAACATAAATTCCAACCCGAAACTCAATCCGAACCCGATTTTCAAAAATAGGGTTAGGGTTCAGGTTTTACAAATAGGGTTAGGGTTAGGGTTGATGTTTTATACATAGGGTTAGGTTTAGAGTCGAGATGAACCCGAGTTTCATGAGCCCAAGTTGCACCCCTAGGTATATCAGAGGTGTTGAGATCTGAACGGAAATTGTTCTGATCGCGATAAGAAGAGATCGTTGCATCATATGGACCGGTTTCAGCAAGGCTAGCTGGATTCTCTAATGTTTTCATTGGGGAATCCGAACTCATGGCTACTCAAGGCTCGGATCTATTTTGAGCTCGCAGAAACTCTTGAGGATTTAAGGGTGCAGATCGCCTATGATAACCTGGAAGGAGAAGCGCTTGAGTGGTTTTATGATGCTCACTAAAATCAACATGTAAATTCATGGAGGAGATTTTGCAAAACTATCCTGTTTCAATTTGGAGAGGAAAACGAGATCCTGGGCTCGCTAAATGCAAAGCTTGATAAGTGTAGCAGACAGGGATGTCAAGAGCAGCTTGAAAAGACACCATCGCCTCCGCCTACAGGGATGACAATGAGTCACATGGCAGGGCCAGAGACGAATGATGTGGACTCCCTGCTTGCGTCTGATACACCAAGCGAGAAGGAAAAACTGCTGGCGGGAAACCAATTGACTTTTGAATGGTCCAAGAAGCTCCATCTACAGTGGAAGGAGGAGGTCAAGCTATTATTGTTACCAAGCAAAATAGAGGAACAACTGACGAAAGAGGATAGGTGATTTGGTGGGGAAGGCACAATAAAGCAGCTGGAGAAGTCAACAAGTAATCTCACTGGCAAGCTTCCTCCATTCCTCACCTTGCTCGGCCCCGATCTCACGACCTGGATTGGTTGCTTCAATGGCATTAGTCTTGGCAACGAACGTGGGAGACATCAACTCTCTCAGAAAGAACCGAGGGTGAGGATTTGGTGCTCTCAGCAGAGGCGCTCAGCATTGGCGAGATTTCGTGGATTTCCACCATTTCTCAACTAGCAAGAATACACCAGCTTCCTCTAGATCGCTGCTATCAAGCAACGACGAAGACGGCTTCGGTGATTCTACATATCCTCTTCTTCTTCCGGCATTCACGAGAGGTACATACCTGCTTGGTAACAAGAATAATGTGGATGAGTTCCATTTGGTCCAGCGGAGCAAGCCACGCACAAGGTGGGACCCAGGTGGAAGGTTTGGGGTTCAGAGCTCCAGTGCAGATGGGTCCCAACAACGGGGAGACTCAAGAGGATGGCTCCAACCAAGACAACTTACTTAATGGGCCTAGGATCCTGGCAGTGTAGGTGACGGCTGCATGGGTACCACCTCGTTTAGGGTTGGTGGAGGTTTTGGAATGGCTAGAATCATGCCCATGAGGCAAGCCAGGACATTTTTTCTGACGAGCGAGGAAGGAAGCTGGAGTTGGAAAAGGGCGAACGCTACAGAGAAGTCAAATGATTGGTGCAGGTTGCATTCCTCCAAGAGTCAGCTGCTCTATATCAGTGCTAATTTGTGGGATCCAGGTGGGGGGCTTCTGCAATTAGGGAATGGCAGGAATCAGCCAATGTGGGATCTGCCCAGCGTACCTCACTATGAAGCTCATTCAATGAATGTGGCCAGTGTGGATCAGTTTTTGACTAATCATGGTCAAGCATTATACTTGTTAAAAGATAATCTGTGGTTAGCTCAAGGTGAAATGAAAGCAGATTGAGGGCGCAGGGAGTTAGCATTTGAACCAGGAGGGATGGCCTTTCTCAAGCTTCAGCCATTTTGGCAGAACATTGGTGAGGTCGACAGTTTAGCAAACTCGCCCCACAGTCTTACGGACAGTGTAAAGTTCTGGACTGCATTGATCAGGTGGCTCACAAGCTCAAGCTTCCTTCAAACTGCCATATTCATCCGGCTTTCCATGAGCAAGATGAGCTTACCCTCTGTCCTGAATGTGTCTTTATGCGTCGACAGGTGGCGTATGTTGGAAGGGCCTTGCTATATCTCGCAACCTTTTATTCGCAATACAACCTGGAGGGTCAGGTTTCCTCTCAGCTAGTCAGGAATGTTACGACTAGGGAGCAGTAGGCAGTGGAGCCACGTGCCCTTAGGCTGCGGGATCATATCAAATCAATGCCCAGGGCTGACTCAATTTCTAAAGCATGTGTGTGGAGCGTGCAGACAATAAGGCGGTCACTAGATGATAGCTGGTGACAGCTAAGCAACTTCGTGCAAGTTAGTTGGAGTTCAGGTGTATGTGTGATTGTAATTTGGGCAGGAATTGTACAACTTATAAATAGATTGAGAGATGAGAGGAAAACTATCTGGAGAATTATACTTCTCTTACAAGAGAACAGGAGTTGTTCCATCCTTGAGAGGAACTTGTGTGTAATTGGCCGCAAGAATAAAAATAGCCATTAAATCTTTCTGATTCATAACAGTTATTCGCTGCATAAGGAAACACCCTGTGTGTAATTATTCTGCTGATAAATGCTCTTTCTTGGGATCTCGATTTGTGTTAGAAGTGACCCATTTTAATATTAACATGGAAATTTCCATGCAAATGGTTTGCTCCATGACGATGGTGATGTTTGTGCTAAATCCACTCCATTCATCATGCATAACACCACTAATTTCTCTAAGATCGGAAATTTTGTTGGTAATACCATGGAGTCATTTCCCATTTTCTTTTTTCATTTATCACATCAAATCTAGGGTGTGTTTGATATTTGATAAAATATTGAAAGAAAAGTTTTTGAAATGGGAGAAATTGATGTAATATGATAGGTGTAATGATGAGGAGTAAAGAGAACAAACTTCAAAAAGATAGGGTGATTGTATGAAAAGTTGTGAAGAAATGATTGAAAAGTAAAGATGTAAGGAAATGATTGAAAAGTGAGATAGTTGTACAGAAAGATGTAAAAAATAATTTAAAAAAATAGGTTAGTTGTAGAGGGGAAAAAAAATTTAGATGGGAAAAGACATCTTTTGCTGAATACCAAATGCACTCACAGACTCTTTATCTTCTAGCAGCTTAGTCAGCATTTTCACTATTTCTACTGCAAGGTTGAACATTATATATCAGAATATAATCTTTTTCTTGATGATCCTCTTCTCTCGGCGGCAGATCATTTACCTTCCTTGAAGACGTGGTTAACAATAGCAACCTTCAGCTTGCTTCTGACAGGTACAACTGTTGATATATAATGAGTGCTCAATGAATAAAATTGCATATGTGTAATACAAATTCCCACATAATTCAAATTCTCATATGTTATATTGTGTGGCGTGTAGCTGAATTATATACATATGTATCATAAAATAGTAAAATACATTATTCTATACATGTACTACATAAAATTATTTTTCATGTCATGGAACGTAACTGAGAGTCTCACGTCCTATAACTGATCAAAAATTCCTTGTGTCATATTATGTGACTCATAACTGGTTGGGAGTTAATAGCAGCTCTCACCATGACTTGTGCCACCACCACAGTGGTTATTGTGAAGCTGATAATTATAAAATGTAGCAAGTCAAAGCACCACAGGAGCACCTAGAGATTCTATAGCTCTGAAGCTGAGACTCTGCTTGAGAAATCTTAAAATATCTTTCATTTTGAAAAAATTGTTACACAGAAGCACCAGAGAGAGACTGTGAATTGAATCGTTTTTTTAATTATTATAAACAATTTAGTTTGAGTCTATAAAAGTTTCCACAAGTTTAATATAAAGGGAGATCCTCAAATTTCATTCTATTTTTCCTATTTAAATTTGATTTTTTTTACAGGAACTAAGAAAGGGCGAGATCAAATGTTTGATCACATTTTCTCAACTACAACAGTGAAGATGAAGAACAATTTGAGTTCAATTTGAAAATTAAATTTGAACAATTAATAATTCTATAGCACTTAGTGCTTGTTTGGTTGTGCAGTTTGGTTGCCCAATTGAAAATGCTGAGAAGGGTATTTGGTTGGATTATGAAATTTTGCATTTTGCTATTCTCAATGTATAAAACCACAATTGCAGGAAGCTAAAATGTATAGCTTCCAACAAGAGCTGCATGGTGGTATATTTGCTTCACACCGAAGCTTGGCCAAACAGGGAATTAATGGAAATTACTTATTCTTTCTTTCTGTTAGTTGGACTTCTAGCTTTTCAAGGGCACTTCCATTCTGTTTGGACTAGGTTTTCTCAAATTTTCCCATATTTTGTTCATCAATGGAGTGGCGCTACCATTCCTCAATTGAATGATAGTGAATTGTCATGGCGATTTCCAGGATTTCAAGCACTATTGCTATGGTTGTTGCAAGAATTATTTTGATCAGTTAAACTGAGAACCCTGACAGATAATTGCTGAATTTTCACATGATTCACTTTTTAAACATTGAAACTATGGTTTAATTCAGATAAATCTTGGAAGCTTGTTTCTATGATGCTCATGTGATTGTGTTTGTAAAATTTTAGTTAGTTCGGTTCATTGGTATATCCTCTTGATCTTTATTGCTGCACTAACTTGGTTTTTTGCCATGACTTAGTATATCAGGACTTCTATCTAAAAACATACATTCTGGAATAAAATATATATGAACTGAATTATTTCACTTTTTTTAATTATCATGGATGATTTGTCTATTTAGGTGCTCCTATGAACTGCCAAGAGCAGTCCATCTGTCTAGGAACAGTTTTTCTTTAACACCTCGTCACTTTCTTCTTATTTGCTGCAGACTGAAGTTGGAAGATGGCCTAAAGGATACAATGACTTCTATTGACAAATTTGAGAAGGTTATTAAGGACTGCCTTGATGTATGACTGGCTTCTTTTCACTACAGATGTTCTTTGGAATGCATCGCTGGGATGTGATTTCAGACAGTTGTATATCTGTACATCAAGCAGCAGCACCCGTTATGATGTCATGCAATTGGGTCCTAGCATAATCAAGCCTTTCGATTTTCTGTTTCTTCGATGGATATGTGTATGCATGGTTCACTTTCATTTTTCCCTTTGTCATCGACGTTATGCTAATGTGTATGGCATTTTCTTCCCTTCCTCTGATTTTTAATGTACATGGCAATAATTTTCGCTTCCTCTGATCTCTCCTGATTTGTGAATCAGACTTCTAACTGTGAAATATAGAGGAGCTAGTGCCGTCAGTTCCAGGACAGAGTCTGTTTCAGAGCCGATTGTTGGCTAGTTGGATATTATTTATTTGGTACCATGCCCTTTCAAGGATGTTAATTAACGCAACAAGCAGGCCTTTCCGGTTGTCTTAACTTCCAAGTGTTGAATAATCCAATAGAGGGTAGTCAGGTACTCATGATCAAGTGGATGATTGGTGTGGACCTTTCATTCTTTTTATTTATGTTTAAATCAAATGAAACTTTGGATGATCCAAAGAAGTAATTGTCCATAATTATTGCCAGATGCTCGAACCTTCCATGGTACACCATGAAATTGAATCTGCAGTTGTTAATGGATGTCTGTATGCTAGGACGCTGTTTAGCTGTCAATTATCAGTTCAGGCAAGAAAAACACAAACAGGTAACATTATTTTTAATATTACAGTAGAATTAACCTTTTGCAATTGTCACGAGCATTCTTGAATGGTGGATCTGTCACATTTATGTTAGAGATCCTTGGGGCAAAATAACAGGATTGCATATAAGTGTAGTTATTCTTGACCCATGAGATATACATGATTATTTTAGCCTGTATTCTATGAGTTTGTCTGGTCAGGGGAACCAGAGGCTTGTACTAAGTACAGACGACGGCAGGGTGTGCCATCTTCTGGGTGAGTCTGAACAGATCTGGGCAGCGCCCTCAGCTTGTTGAATATGTTTTCTGGATCATGCATGAGTCCAAAGTTGGCATCTGGATCTCCTATCTGCGAAAGCTGAACATGTGAAAACCCAAGGGATGGCAAAAGATGTTCAGGCCAGTCACTGTAGAAATGGAATGTGGATTCAGAGAGAGTCGTGGAGGACTTGTTCATGAAGTCTGCAAGGAGGACAGTGTGCGTGAATGCACAGTTGGTGGCTATGGACTTGAGGACCTGCATGGCATGGATGTGAGAAAGGTAATAGAGGAGTCCTTCAAGGACCCAAATTGTTCTTCTGGCAGGCACAAACCCACTTATCTGAAGCTTCTCAAACCAATCATTGTCCCTGACATCAGCAGCGACTCTGGTCAGGGATTTGGCCATCATGGTTGGCTGCTGCTGCTGCTCTTCTGATTCTACTGCAGCCTGCAGAAGAGCCGCTTTGATCTGAAGGAGCTTGGGGAAGTCCACTTCGAAAACGCTGCATTCCTTTAAGCAATGGAGACGGTATGCCCTTGTGTCCATTCCTGCAGAGTGAAACTACATTCAAATTGTCTATTTCTCATAGTTTGTTTGTCTTCCCACAAACTACGAAGTGCTTGTGCATGTAAAGATCAGATGGCCAATCACATGCAGCCACTTAGACGGTCAAAAGTCATATTTTTTTAAAAAAGTTTTTTAATGGATTTTTTTAATTTTTTAATAAACATGTTAATTTAAGTGTATTTAATCTATAAACGAAGTTTTACTATGTTTGAATATGTTTATATATTTTTTATTTTTAAATACAAAGGTGTTGAGGTCATTTTCCACGTAAAAATAACCACGATATCCATGTGTTTAAAAATAAAAAAAATATAAGCATATGAAATAATGCTAAAACTTGGATTATAAATTAAATATACCTAAATTAACATGTTTAAAAAATAATAATAAAAATCACGTTAAACAGCCAGACGCAGTTGGGGCCCGGTTACGGCTGGCCAAAGGGGATCACCCCTTATTTGATAAAGGAGGCAATAAATTACTTCTAGTTGGTTTACTATATCTAGACCCTCCGCCAGCCCTAGTGTATAATTTTATTGGGACATTGAGCTGCCTGTTAAAAAGCTAATTTCTGGATGGGCAATGGAGAAACAAAAGATTTCCGAGTTTTGAGGCTGGTTGTTTTGAACATTGTTTTTAGTTCGTCTTTTGGTGCTATTCACATAGATTGCTCTGTCCATGTCAGGGTTTCATGTGGATGTATCATGGAATACAATTGAAGTTGCCTAGTTACTGGAGATTTTAATCTCCTGTATTTGTTATTCATAGGAAGAAGAGCTAATGAGAAATAGGTAGAGGCTGAAAAACGGAGGAAGGAAGGAAATGCGACTGCAGTTCAGGGGGGAGGGCCGCATTTGCTTTCATAATGAACGAATGATGGGATAATTTCAAAGAGAAGTTGCTGTTTTGTGTGAAACTGACCTGCACCAAGAAGCACCAACTGCGGTTCTCCACCATCGAAGCACCTGACTGCAGCTTCAATCTTAGAATCAAACCAAAGGGTGCGGACTGCCAGAATGACCCCGGACACTTCACGGGCATTGTTCAGCTGGTCTTTCCTTATCTTCTCATGAAGGTTTCTGAGGTAGGTTTCGCCAGCAAGGATGCCTGCCAGGGGATCATGGACCACATGTTTCCAGAGGGCTCTCCCAGCAGCTGTCTGGCAAGCACTGCGCTGGAGTGAGTCCCACTCACTGTCAATGATGGCATGGAGAGATCGGATGGTGTCAGACACGAGAAGCTCTGGCAGCTCCAGCTCCGACCACGTGTGGTTCTCCGGCGGGGACTCTGGTGGTGGTTCGGACATGGGTGAAGGCATTCAGGGTGCTGGGGAGAGAAAAGGAGATAAAAATGCAAATGAGGTTGCTGTGAGAGAAGTAGAGGGGGGCTGTGAGTCCTGGAGTGGAGTAAAGGGAATGAGAAAGGGGCAGGACAGGAGAAGGATAAGAAAAGAGAGGCACAGAGGCAAGTTCGAAAAAACAAAAAGCAACCAACGTATCTATTCATTCCACAGGCTAGGCCGTGTTGTAGGGTGGTACGTACGGAAGCAAGGGGGATGATATGATAGATGGTATGCCTCCAAACGATCGCCACTCTCGCCCTACCTACCTGTGGGATTGAAAATCTTCCACGACTGCATGTTTCTTTCTTTCTTTATCATGCTAGCTAGTTGGGTCTTGACAAGCACGGGTATTTCATGTTTGTACTTGAGAAGGGGGGGAAAAAAACACAAATGATGCTGGCTGCCTTGCTGCCTTGTGAATTCTGAGACCATCCAATTACTGCAGTCTGCATGCGTGCATTCGTGAATCATGCCTCCCCATCTCTCTCTCTCTCTCTTGACAAGCAACAAGAGAGAGAGAGAGAGATTGTAGCTATTCACTGAAGACTCGAATGGGCAGGGCAGGTGGTGCTGTTGGTGCTATCGTCTCCAAATTCAACCATTAGGTTGTCAAATTAACTATATAATCCAAAAATTCTGGTGGGCAGGTGGTGATTCTCTTTTATTTGCTCTCCAAATTTTCAACTCGTGGCTTGGCACGAATTCTAATAATATTGAGGCCAGCTTGCATACATCCAGTCCTACCTAAAAAGTGAATTGGTAGTTACATTATGCATTCACAAAGCCCCGCTGAAAGTATTCAATTTCTTTAAAAGATTTAAGTAATAATTTTATTTTATAGAACAACCAAATAAGTCTTTTAGTAAATAGATATTAATAATACTTTTAAGTATCAAATTCAAATGATGAATCTTTACCAACGGTATAAAGGGAGCCCAATGTAGAATAATTTCGTTGCAGATTCTTTCGCATGAGAATTATACATTTGGAGATGAGCCCCCATTCAAGATGATATTAGATGAATAATGGAGTTTTCATTCCAGCATGTGACTAGCGCAGCAGGCAAAGAATCTTGCCTTGGTGCGGGAAGTTGGGGCTTTTGTTGCGATTTGGTCATGTGGTTAGTTTATCTTTTATTTTTGGAGTGATGTCTCGGTAGTTACTTTGTTAGAGCTAAATGATTGGAAATATGTTAGAGCCAAATGATTGGAAATATGTACTTGGGTTGAGTTGTAAATATAAATAAATCAAGAAAAAATGGAGTTCCAATGACAACATAAAATGTTGCTCAATAATACAATAGATTCAGTGGACTTCACATCATCAACGTGGTAAAAAAATGAATGGGGTCAATATTTTCAAGATAAAAATGCCCATGAATTCGGATCTAGAATATTTGCAAAACACTTATATATAAATATTTGGCATTTCAAAAATGACTTCGGAATTTGGGTAATATAGATGATATAGTGAGTATATTTGGAATTGGGCTTATAGATGATACAGATGATAGTGGAGGTGTACACGATAAACAGGTTAACCTATTAATCTATTTGTCCATATAGATGATAGTGGAGGTGTACAACATAAACAGGTCAACTTATTAATCCGTTTGTCCAACTCATTTATAAACACGCTAGGATCGTCCATTTCACTTAAATGGGTTGCAGCTCATTGACGTGACAACACATTAAACAAAAAAAATGGGTTATGGTTTACCGTTGATAGTCAGTTAACTAATTTAGTGATCCATTTAACCTTCATAACTTGTCCAACCTAGTAAAAAAAAAAGAAAAAGAAAGAAAAGCCAATATGATCATGTAACACGCATACGTTCAAATCTCCTTTAGAGTGATGGAGTAGCTTTATCTCCCATAGTTTAATAGGAACTTGTTTCTCCTTTGAATTTATATGGGAGCCTGTGGTCTTTTTTCAAATATACTCACTACATTTAACTCTAATCCCAAATATGACTGCTATGTTTTTAAAATCATAGATATATCTACTACGTTTTCAGTTAACTAGAAAAATGCACATTCCATTAAAATTTTTTATAAATGCCCAAAATACCGCTATTATAAAATAATAAAAGATGAAATAAAATAGAAATGAAATGAAATTAGAACTTTCCACATTAAGAGATCTTGTGCAATTAGGGTATTGGCGAGTTATAATATTTAAATTTTTAATTATGTTCAAAATTTGATAAATATATTAGTAATTACACATATTAACTAACGACATTAAATCATAAATTAAGTATTTTTGGGATTGATTACAAATGTAATGAGTATATCTGAAATTTTGAAAACGTCGCGAATATATCTAAAATTAGGGTTAATCATGGTGAGTATGTTTAGGAAAACAATTTGTATAGTACAAATGAAAAAAAAACAAAGAAAAAATGTAAATAAGGGAGCGAGGGTAATTAAGACAGGAATTAAGTTTATAAATGAGTTTGGATTGGAATTTTTAAATAAATAGATTATGATCCGTCAATCTGTTCAACTATTTAATTGAATAAACGGATTAAAGTTGAGATTTTATAACCCATTTAGTAATCCTTTAACTTTTTTAACTTGTTTAATCCATTAAGGTCTAATATATAAATGTAAACTTATTGGTCATTTTTTCTCGCTAAGCTTTCTTCTTATTACCTAATTTTCTTTTTTCTACTATTGTCTTAATTTTATTTTCTTGTTATTGCTCTATTGCCTTTCTCAGCGAGACCACTGTTTACTCTATTATTTTTTCCTACGAGACCATCTTCTGGCGAAGTCTAGGACGTGAGGTTGTTTGCTATATAACCCGTTAATAATTCATCATTTATTTATAGTATGTTTCAAAATGATACGAGATTCTTGAATCGAATCAGTATCTAAGATGAAAATGTAATGATGTGTATTAGGAATGACTAAAATTTTAATTAAGAATAACACTTTATTAGAAATTGAAAAAGTTGCATTGAGAATTAGAAAGCTATATTAGAAATGATGATACAGATTCAATCTAAAAATCTCGTATCATTTATAATATATTTTATTAAATGAGTTATAAATTAATTGAAGTTAAATTTTTTTTAAATAAATTTATAAAGAAATTAGAGTTAAAATATTTTAAATATGAAAAGATTAGTATTGGGGTACACAGCTTCCGGCCGTAAACTCCCCCGAGTCTCGTAGGCGTCGCTGTCAATCAATCCAGAGATCGTCCGCCCCGGACTCATAGCCGATGACCGCGGACCTCACCTGCCGTCTCTCTGTCTGCCTGTCATCGTCTCTGTTCTCTAGTGACCTGCTTTTGCCAGTGAGTAGGCTTAGAGTAGCCTTTCTTTCTGTTCTTTGGGCCCTTTCTTCCTTCCTCGAAAGAGTCTGCCCTTCTCTCTTACCCACAGACACATCCATCCACCGAATATTTCAAAATTTAAGAAATCTCGAGGTGCGATTTTTCATAGACATATTATTTTTCGTTCATTGAATACCTTTTCCACAATTCAGCGTTTTCATTCTGTTCTAACATTAACATTCGATCAGTTGGTATATTTGGGTAGATGGATCTGTTCATTTGCAGAAGAAGAAAAGTTGAATGGTAATCACAGAAAAGAAATCTCGTCTCATCTCATCTCATCTCATCTCATCTCATCTCTAGCAAGTATTAGTAACTTCCATCTGTGATTTTGAAATTGGTTTGATAATGTAGGAGGAAAAGGGAGAGGGGGAAATGGGTCCGGTTAGATTCGGTCGCTTACGTGCTAAACGCGGCCACTATGGCTTCTGTGCCAAGGTCACATTGGCAGTCGTTCTTGGTCTTTGTTTCATCGTCATCTGGTCTGTCTTCTCATCTCCCTCTTCATCCCTCACCTCACGAAGGAGTAGCTTTAGTGACATTCCAGTTCCCTCCTCCTCCCACTACAACCAAATTCCTACTCCAATTCCGAAGCCCTCTGGAGCTGGAGTTGGAGCTGGAGACGAGAACAAAAGGGGAGATGCTTATGCAGGCAAAAGGGTAAAAGATAAGGAAATTGGAGGAGGCAGTGAAAAAGACCATGACAAGGCTAATGAAGAACATGCTGCAGATGTCGAGAAAAAGAAAGAGTCGAATCATCAGCCGCAGCAGCAGCAGCAGCCACAAGAGGGAGAGGATGGTGAAGCACCAGACAGTAAGGATGATGGTGAAGTACAAAGCGAGGGAGACAACAAGGATGAGGATGTCCCAGATGAGGACGTAGAGATTGACGGTGATGTGTTTCGAGGGGATGATGATATTAAATCTGCTGAGAAGATGGAAGATGAGAACGGTATGTCAAAGAAAAGAACAGGGAAAAAGAAAAAAAATGTAGGGCCTCTCTTCGATCCCAGAGCTCATTACTCATGGAAATTATGCAGCGTCAGAAGCAAACACAACTACATTCCTTGCATTGACATTGAGGGTACCACAGGAAAGCTGCGAAGCTATCGGCACCAAGAAAGGAGCTGCCCTGCAGCACCTCCAATGTGCCTGGTTTCGCTTCCTGAGGGATATGGGTTTCCTGTCCATTGGCCTGAGAGCAAGTCCAAGGTACTATAGACTACCCTGAATGGCATGTTGAATTCCAATTTTTTGGGGTTTTACTGGTCCATCTTCCTCATTGTAAGTGTTTAGAATTTTGCAGGTACTGTATGCCAATGTTGCCCACCCGAAGCTTTCCACTTTCATCAAAACACAGGATTGGTTGAGTCTATCTGGAGACCATCTCATTTTCCAACAAAATATATCCATTTTCAAGGGAGGGGCTCTACACTACATTGACTCCATCGAAGAGGTAACTTACTCTTTACTTCCAACTGCTGTTTTGTTATCCTGGCTTGTACCTGACGTGTATTCACTCCGTGATAGACACTGTTCTTCTTGATCTACGGACATTGAGTGTATCAAGAAATAATGCAACTAGAAGTAACAACTTCTTGCCCTTGCATTCTTACAACGAGGCTGCAAAGACCAGCCAGGGAGGCAAGGGCTTTTACCATTTCATGAAGGCTCTCCAAGATTAATTAATGCTTTGTCATAATCTAAACCTTGTGCAAATTTTCTGATTTTTGTTTCCATGACAAAGTTCATTTTGTAGGAAAATGTGAAAATACTGTGTTAAACTTGGTAGATTCTTTTGCTGAGGCTCCCTTATTCTTATGAAATTGGACTTAGCCAAGTTTGATTTGATAATCAATAGGAAAAAAAAGGACTGTGAGAGTATTTTATCTGCCAATGCATGGATTTGTGTAAAATGTTTGTGGATTCTTTGAATTGAAGCTTGCATATACCATGCACATTTTACTAAGGAATTTGGTGCTTTTCTTAAAAGGATTATTATTTATGTAGGAATTAAGCTCTATAACTTTTTCCTTGCATAGATGGTGCCAGACATTGAATGGGGAAAGAATATCCGACTCGTGTTAGATATCAGATGTACGGATTCAAGTTTTTCTGCTACTCTCCTTGATAAGGAGGTAATGACACTGTCTTGGGGATTGAAAGATGATCAAGCAGATCTAGCCCAGGTCGCCCTTGAGCGTGGTTTTCCTGCAGTTATTGGTAGTTTGGCCACAAGGCGGCTTCCTTTCCCGGGTGGTGTTTTCGATGCCATTCACTGTGGGGATTGCAAGATTCATTGGTATTCTAATGGTTAGTGTCTTATTGCGATTCTATTGTAAGATCCACAATATAATTGCTACAATAACAGTTCATTGTTTGCAATACAGTCTAATTCAGTTCATTAAATAAATTGGGACTAAGCGTCTTATAGGTGGGAAGCTTCTTCTAGAGATGAATAGGATTCTGCGTCCAGGAGGATACTTTGTTATGTCAACCGAGCATGAAAACATTGAAACAGAAGAAGGTTCATATCTACCAAAGCTCAACTTTAATTTGCTCTACATGTTACTTCAAAATTATTGATAGAGACTCAAACACTGGCATCATAACTTGTTCTCTTATTATGATTATATGTTGATTGGTATTTCCTAAATTTTTTTTCATTGCTTTTTGTTAAATAAGCTTCATGATATATCATTTGGCATGAGTCTTGAAAATGGAATGCATTTTTCTGGTGACACTGAAAATCTGCTCATGTTTTTATAACACCGATGTGCAGAAAGATTGCAAAGCAGAACTTAATGCACTTGGATTATGAATATGAAGGCACTTTTAAGGGTGCTTTAGTACGTACTACATGTATGTGTGCAAACATGAGTACATGCACAGACATCTAGTACACACTGCCTTAGTCTGCAAGGAGATTACTTATTTTGCTACAGGCTAGGACAGAGATAAATGCATTCCAACAACCTGTTAGGTTGTCCCACATCGGTTGTGGAGGGGCTAGGTGTGCAGTTATAGGTGTGAGGGAGAGCCTCATTTTTTAGGCTAACTCTTGAGGTTGAGAAGGCTCATAAGCACTCAACAACTGGTATCAGAGTGTAGGATGAAACAACTTCACCTAAGAGACGGGAAAAGCAGGTTAATGGGGATCCAGTCTAGGGCCCGATGTGTGAAGGAGAAGACTGTTAGGTTATCCTACATGAGTTCTGGAAGGGGCTGGTTGTGTAGTTGTGAGTATGAGGGAAAGTCTTGCCTCTCTGGCTAGCTTTTGGAATTGAGAAGGCCCATAACCACCCAACAGTATCTAGCATTAATAGGGTGCAATTTGGGCCGGGCTCAACTCGAATTTGGCCCGCCGAACCCAATTTGGAGTAGTGTTAAAACTGCCAAATGTTGAACTTGAGCCTGATTTTCCGAGTTCAACCTGAACCCGAATTGAAAAGAATTTGACCCCGAGTTAAGCTAAACCCGAACCCCAATTATATATAACATATATTTTATATTTATTTTATATTCTATATAAATCCAATCTCGTTCCCCTCATATATATTATATTTATTTTATACCATATATAAGCATTATTCCTCCTTAAGTTCAATTATATAATATAATATTTTTATATTTTCTTTAAGGAAAGAAGAGTTTAGTTTAGTGGTAGTTTCAAGATAAAAAGAATGAAAAATATTTTTAGAACTTGAGATGTTTTATTTGGTGTTGTAACTTAACTTCTTATGTAGGATGTTATTATTCGGCTATTTCAATATGATATTAGTGGTTAGATGTTTATTCTAATTGAAATAAATTTGTTATAATCTTATTCGACTTAATAATATGATTGTTGAATATTTTTTTATTACGATTGACATTATAAGGTTTTTCTTATAATTAAATATTAATGTTTATGTGTATGGTTATGATATTAATATTAAATTGCATAATAGGAAAATAATGTACCTTTTTCATTTTCCGAAACAGCCTATTAGTCTACTCTTTTTTTTTTTTGTTGAGAAATGGCTACTAGTCTACTTAATATAAAGAAAATATTTAAATGAGATTTTTCTTCTTTATCTTCTTAAGCACTCTTGAATTTTTGTTTGAAAATAGAAAATTATCATTTTTGAATTTTTTAATGATAGATTTAAAGTTGAATAAGTATAAGATAGATCACAAATATATAGAATAATTTCAACCCGAATTTTAGCCCGAAACTCAAACTGCGCCCGAATTTCAAAAATAGGGTTAAAGTTTAGGTTTATAAATATGGTAGGGTTGAGGTTTTAGAAATAAGGTTAAGG
This sequence comes from Annona cherimola, assembly GCA_030490835.1. Taxonomy (NCBI): domain Eukaryota; kingdom Viridiplantae; phylum Streptophyta; class Magnoliopsida; order Magnoliales; family Annonaceae; genus Annona; species Annona cherimola. The sequence goes on from CM059977.1 coordinate 71,743,055, forward strand.
TTGAGGCAAATCCACATTTCATGAGCCTGAGTTGCACTCCTAAGCATTAATAATGTATAATCTCTAAAGTGGCATTGCAACATGTCAAGAACATACTTTCAAAAAAAAAAAAAATTTGTCATGAACTCAATTGCTTCTTGAAGTTCTTTTGTGAGTTTCTATTTAGCCATTGACTAGGGATTTCCTTGTTCCAGTTAGATTGTAGGTGTAATAGTCTTCTCTCATTGGGTGAACAAGAATTTTCTTTTATACATCACCCTTCTTTCTACTGCAGATCAGATACCATGTCAGTGAGTGTGTTATGCCTTGCATCTTCTCAATGGGGCTTTTGTATTTTCTATCTATTCATCCCGTTTTGTGTGTTTTATATTTTTGTATCTACTACAACCCTGCTTATGTCATGATTTTGGAGAGATTTGATTAACAAATTTTTGTGCTGTTTAAAATTTCAGCATTGTCCAAATTGACAGCATCTATCTGTTGGAATATTCTGGCACATAGAGCTGATGAAATTAGTGAATTGGGTGTTAAGATCTATCAGAAACCGTCATCAAATGCTATATATGAATTGAGGAGGAAGAAGAACCCTCCTTTGTGCAAAGAAGATGAAAACCCTGATGCAGCTTGGTAAGCAAAATTTTAACTTTTAATCCGCTTCATTATGACATTCTGGAGTTGAATACGCACATGGTTTGTGAATTTTAAGATGTGAAAGATGATTATCTGTTAGGTTTCCTCATTCTGTTTAATTTGTTGCCATTGCTTATGATTTGCTATGCAAATTTTTAACAGGTACACGCCAATGAAGGCATGCCTACATAAAATTCCTGCTGCCATTGAAGAACGTGGAACTGAGTGGCCTGAGGAGTGGCCTCAAAGACTTGACACCTTTCCTGATTGGCTAAGCAATCGAGCTAACTTGGTGGCAGATACTGAGCACTGGAAGGCTATTGTTAGCAAATCCTATCTCATTGGGATGGGTATTGATTGGTCAAACATTCGGAATGTGATGGATATGAAAGCAATCCATGGAGGGTATGCAGAAATTGAAAGACTAGACAAGATTACATTTTAGTAACTTCGAGCATCCCTTTATTTTTTGTTTTATCGGTGATAACATAGTGTTATACTGGAAAATCAAAAAATGGATTGTGCATCAAATCTAGACCAACCTTGGAACTAGACATTGTATGAACTAAGAAGTATATCACATTTATTTATTTTCTTTAAATTTTTGTTCAGTCAGTTTATTCTACTGATTAAAACATCACTTAGATTACAACCAAGCACAGACACGCAAACAAACCAAAGAAGAACTCAAAGAACAGAAGGAATACTTGAACATTAGGTGATATTTGGGGTTTTCATTGACTTAATATTGATAATTTTACCGAATTAAGGCAGTGTCTGTTTTGTTAATGTGGGGAAAAAAAGAGCGTGGAAAAGTGAGGGGAGAGAGTAAAGTGAATAAGGGCAAAATATATAGACATTTGGTATCGAAAAATGTGAAACATAATTAAAATATAGTAAAAATATGAAAAAATAGGGTATTTAGAATCTTAGATACTTAATATGCCACATCACCTCAAATGTGTGAAGAGAAGAATAGAAAAGAGTATAAAGGGATGGGAAATTTGCCTTTATTTTTTATTTCCTTATTGGCAAACTGAGCCTGAGATAAGAGTGAATACAATATTTTTCATTGTGTTTGCACTTGATATACTGGTATGCTGAAGTTTTAACTCACTTGTCTTATTAACTGCTTCTAGATACTGATTACAATATTATAGTCAGAGAAAAAATTCACAATTTTTTGGATATTCAGTCATGTAGTGAAAGAAGTATATCCTGTTTCTAAAATTACTGCAATATAGCGATTTCTATCTAGCCTTTTACTTTTCTCTTTAGATTGTGCATAATTATGAGCCAGTTTGTTATTTTGTTGACTGTTGGATGGAAAACATAAAAAGCTTGATTATATACATCATGATGTATTTTAGGCTAAAATACATCATTCATGAGTTTTTACAGTTGATTATATTTTTTAATTTTTTCTGCATAAACATGTTTTTCTAAGTGTATTTAATTTATATACCAACTTTTACCATTTTACAATACTTCTGACTTATACGCCCCTGAAATTAATTATTTTTAAAAAATCAAAAATAAATATTTAAAAGTATTGTAAAATGGCAAAATGTAGTTTATGAATTAAAGACACTTAGTACAACATGTCTATGAAGAAAAAATAAAAAAATATAACTAATTGTAAAAATAAATTTATGATGTATCTTATCTAAAATACATCATGATGTATATAATCGGGCTTCAAACATAAATATCATTTAAATTCATCATTCAGAGGGTTCTCCTTTAATGGCTTTTATTGTGTAAAACTTATGCTAAATTGTACACCTTGGGCTTTGTAGTTTTCGATATTTTTATTTGGATCGAAGCACTGCATATTCTTCTTCATAATATTTTTATGCTATCAAAAATCATTTTAACTAGATTTATATATAACTCACAGCAAATGCAAATGCTGGGGTTTCTTCAAAGTATATATATTTTTAAAAATTAAGAGTACATAAGGGGTGTGTTTGGGAATGGATAAAACTTTTGATGAAAAGTTGTATAGAGTAGAAGTTGTCAAATGATGTGATATGATAGGGGTAATGATGAGAAATAAATAGGATAAAGTTGAAAAAAATATGTTAGTTGTGTAGAAATGATTGAAAAGTAGGGTAATTGTATAGAAAATGTGAAGAAATGATTAAAAAATAGGATAGTTGTGGAGAGTGAAAAGTTTTAGATTGAAAAATTTTAACTTGACAACTTTTACTTATTACCAAACACACTCAAGCTTTCAATCAAGTTGATTTTTTATACTGAGACTAAACAAATAGTTTAGAATACAATGAATGGCCTGGATACAGATAAAAATACCAAAAAAAAAATGGTGAAACCCAAGGGGGTACAAGCTGCAACTGGTTTCATGTGAGCAAAGCCTGTCCTTTAAAGTCATGACTCATGATTAAGTTTCATAATGTGTTCCCATCGAAATCATTAAAAGCATTCTTCAATGGTTTTTCCTTCCACTTCTGTTGGAGACTTTTTGTAGTGATTTGAAGCAATGCTATTAGAATCAAGATTAAACTGGTTGGTGCACTCAGTGGGTTCTTAAATCATCATTTCACTGAAAAATGAATCACTTGAATCATCATTCATAATGTTTAACTTGAGTTTAAATAACAATAGAAGAGCTTTGCTGTGGGCTTCCATCAACAGAGGGGTTGGTAAGAGATATGATCAGCTAGTGAGATGGTTTGGGGTGGGGAGAGAGCTAGGTGAAGATGCTTTTGGCTGTGCTTTCTGAGGGTTTCCTGATCATCATATTTGTCTGAGGGGTGTTTATTTGTTGAAGATGGCTGAATGGTTTCTGCAGTGGGAGAAAAAACGTAGAGGAAATAAAAAGACTTGGTTGCCTAGAGGAAGCATGGTATGTGTTGAATTGTAGTGTTCATGGACTATTTGGGGCCCACTTCAAGTTCCATTCCATCGGAATGAGTCTCCAGAGAGCTTAGAACTCAAAATATAAAAAGGGCCAACCTGGTGCGTGCCGCAGACTGTAATGTCTAGGGAGGGGCATCTATGTGCATAACCTTACATTTTAGACTATTTACTATTACTCGAGACCATGACTTCTGACATGTTGCATAAAACTGTCACACTGTCTTCATGCGACTAAAACTATTGAAATAGAGCCCTGCTTCTGTAGATGGGGTTTCCATGATATATAAATAATGTTAAATACAATGGATGGGATGGATTTCCCATCAATTATCAAGGTAGGAAAGATGAATGGGTTACATAGAAGTGGGTTTTCATGGAAGTGGAACTCACAGATATTGAAAACTAAGATTATTGATGTATGATGACAATGCCACATTTCAAAACGTCTGAACAAGTGGTTAAACTGGATTGGGCCAAACTCTTTAATGGAATTGTTCAATCACCTTCTTGGCTGTTGTAGCATTGATTTGAAGACTGTTAACTTCGTATGCACCAGATCACTGGTATATCTGCTCAAAACCCCTGGGAAACTCCTTTGTTCCCCTCTTTGCTTATGTTCTGGATTATTATAATCAATTTCTCATACGTCCATTTAGATTTTCTTTCACATTATTGCTATTATAATCCTGTTTGTTACACATTTGTGCTGCTAAAAACCAGCTTGGCCGGTTCCTGAGCTATTCATCTGATCAAATTATTTGTATCGTGATTGTTCATGCGAATTATATTCTAGGAATTCAAAAATGAAGGTTTAGTAAATAGGAAATCATATATCATAAGAAATTAATAAAAAAGGGTATCTTACTTTATTCAATTCTCGAATGCAGATTTGCTGCTGCTTTGGCATCTCTTAAGGTCTGGGTCATGAATGTAGTGCCAGTGCATGCTCCAGATACACTTCCAATAATTTATGAGCGAGGGCTTCTAGGCATCTACCATGATTGGTGTGAATCCTTCAGCAGCTACCCAAGGTCTTATGACCTTTTACATGCTGATCATTTGTTCTCTCGGCTTAAGAACAGGTAAAATTTATGTTGCTCCTTATATTGCTTGATTTTTCATTTTGGAAAGAATCTCATGATATTCTTGCATCTATTATTAATGGAAGTTAGGACTCAAGGGATTAAACTAATCTTGACTAGTGTTCCCTTTCTCTAACATCATTGGCCTATCTCCTCAGTATATCTTTCTAGCTATGTAGCTATACTATATGTACACAAAAGCAAATGCTCGTATGAGACGTTAAACAAGCAGTGATTTCACTCAGTCCATCTGTCTGAATGTTTTTTAACCAAACATTTTTAATGACCTTTATTGTGAAGCAAAGTTTTTGATATTTTAGACATTTTATTGTTTGATTTCAAAGTTCATGATCTTTTCTAAATGATTATGGTTTCAAAAAATCCTTCAAAATATAGCCATTATATTCTTTTGCTCGTGTTTAAAATACGTTTTTGTCTTTCTTAATGCTATCATAATCTTATTAAATAATTCAAAACTATCTTAACGTCTCTTCTAATGCATTTCTTAGTGAAATATCAGGTGAAACTATCAATGTCTTCTCTTTCTATTTCTATATATATATATATGGGATTTATTCAGGTGCATTCCGACTGCACCCGAATACCCTGCAGACACCCCATCCGCCCGTTCGTTTCAGCGGGAGAAATTTACGCCGTTTGTTCAATTATGCGTGTAGAGAGATGACGAGCCGAACGGAGACACGCGTACATGCGCGCAAAAATTCGGATAATGCATTTTCTCGCTCGGTGGACTGAAAATCCACAAAAACCCACCCGCTCATCCCTCCCATTTCGAAAACAGAGACCCCATCGCTGCCGCTGCTACTGCTGCAGCCGCCGTTGCTGCTCCCAAATCTCCTTCTCCGTCGATTTTGAAGTTCTATGATCGATTATAATTGATTCTGAAGTTCTGTGTCGACAGAAGGTACTGTGCGCAAATCGTCTTCTCCGAATCCGCATGCGGATTATAACTGCGCAGCAAACGCACCTCCCATCTACATCTCTCTGACGCGAAATCCGCATGCGGATTCTAAATCCGCATGTGGAAAACAACACTTATGGGAGGTACGTTTGCTGCAGATTCAGAATCCGCATGCGGATTTTCGCGTAAGAGAGATGCAGATGGGAGGCACGTTTGCTGCGCAGTTATAATCCGCATGCGGATTTTCGGAGAAGACGATCCGCGCAAATAGGAGACCTTTTGCTGCGCAGTTATAATCCGCATGCGGATTTTCGGAGAAGACGATCAGCGCGAAATCCGTCGAAGCAGAACTTCGGAATTCATTCACAGAACTTCGAAATCGACGGTTTCCGTCGATGCAGAACTTCGGAATCGATCACAGAACTTCGGGGGGTGCCGCGATTTAGGGATTGAGGAGGGACGAGGGACGCCAGAGAGGAGGAGGCGGGATTTCTGTTTTTGTTTTTAGCTGCCGAGCGGGAAAATTTTCCCAACATTCACCGCGTGTACGTCCCACCCAACGCAACACAACACGCGCACCAACTCTCGACGGACAGGATTCATCCTGCCAAAATAGACGGCCGGATGAGCCGTCTGCACGGTAGTTTCCGTGCAGTCCGAATGCACATGATTAAATCCATATATATATATATATATAGAGAGAGAGAGAGAGAGAGAGAGAGAGAGTTGTTCTGGTGCAGCTGCCCAAAAAAGGGCCCCACATGTACTTAAATGTATTGATATTTTATATAATCATTTATCCATATATAAATCATACTTCAGATGGTTTAGATGTTGAAAAAATCACTTTAAAGTTGTTATTTACATCAAATTATTTTATTATGTTGAATTTGTACCATTTTCAGATGGGATCCATACAGATATTCGATTGGGATAAAAATTGATATGGTAATAGACTACATTATTCTAAATACAATGGGTGGAGTAGATTATAATTTTATGATCATGTGGGGCCCATTTTGGCGCAACTGTACCTGAATGTTTCTCATATATATAATATGGAGGGTTGTTCCAGTGCAGCACCATTGCATGCTGTACCGGAATTGCATACATTTGCCTAAAAATGGGCTCCACACATTTGAATGCAATGAAACTATATATACTCATTTATCTATATATAAATTTTACAAATGGTTTATATGTTGAAAAAATTATTTTAAAGTTGTTATTTATATCAAACTATTTTATTATATTAAAATTTTACAGCTCTACTGTACCATAATTACGGTGTAGTGGCGTCAAAATGGGCTCCACATGATGATAAAATTATAATCTACGCCGTCCATTGTATTTAGAATGATGCATCAAAATGGACTTCACATCATCATCATCATCATCATCATCATCAGCCATTTCCCACCTAGGCGGGGTGGACTGCATGGATTCTGTTGCGCCATTCTTGGCGAGTTGAGACTAAATTTTTTATAGTTTATAATATTTTAAAATCTTGTTTAATTACTTGAATTCATATTTTTTGGGGTTTTCCTCTCATTCTCCTACGACTTTCTACTTAGACTCTATTCTCCTAACCGGTGCTATTTCAGGCCTCCTTTTAACATGACCAAACCATCTTAATCTATTTTCTATCATTTTATCACAAATTGGTCTCATTTTTAGATTTTCTCGAATTATTTCATTTCTAATTTTATCTTTTCTTGTTTTACCACTCATCCACCTTAACTTTCTTATTTTTTGCCGCTCTCATTTTTTTATATATGTTGTTCTTCAATTGCTCAACATTTTACCCCATAAAGCATATTAGGTCTAGTCGTAGTCTTATAAAATTTTCATTTTAGTTTGATTGAAACTCGACGGTCATATAAAATTCCTGACGCACTTCGCTATTTTTTCAATCCTGATTAAATTCTATGTATTATATCTTTCTTAATTTCCCCGTTTTCTTGAACTATTGAGAAGTTGACCCATGTAAACTTTTCAAAATCTAAGATTTTGATCTTTAGTGAAAAATTTAATCAATTCATTGTATTTAACATAATTTATTTATCTAGGGGATCAAGTTTCATCCTAATCAAGAATGTTTATGGGCAACATTTGTGAGAAAATGTATATATTCATGTGTAAATTATGAAAAATGCTAAAATATCAATTGTAAAGTAGTATTTTCGACATCTAAACTATCCAAAATATTATTTCTATGTGAATAAATGATTCTATAAAGTATTATTACATTATAATACATGTGTAAATAGATCTAAACATTTTTCATAATTTAAACATGAATATATGTATATATTTGAACAAATGTGGTCTATAAATATACTTGATTGAGATGAAACTTGGTCTCTTAAATAAACAAATAATGTTAAAGGCAATGAATGAATTGAATTTTCCATTAAGGATCAAAATCTTAAATTTTGAAGGGGTTACATGGGTCGGTTTCTGTGTAACACAGTTACATAGAAGCAGGACCGTGTGTGTATATATATACATATATGTAATCTTTTCTGTGCAGCGAAGCTGCACTATAATTGACGATGCATTTGGCCTAAAATGGGCCCACATGTAATTAAATGTAGTGATGCTTTATACAATCATTTATTTATATATTAATTTTATAGCGAATGATTTATATGTTGAAAAAACAACTTCAAAGTTATTATTTATATCAAACTATTTTATCACATTGAATTTGTACTATTTTCAAATGGGGTCTATACACATCCAATCGTGATAAAAATTGATATGATAATAGAATACATAATTCCAAATATAATAAGTGGAGTAGATTATAATTTTATAATCATGCGGGGCTCATTTTGAGGTAACCACACCATAATTGTAGTGTAGTGAAGCTGCACTTGAATATTTCTCATATATATATATATATATTGAGAGAACATTTTCTGTGCAGTGAAGCTGAACCATAATTAACAGTACATTTGGCCCAAGATGGGCTCCACATATACTTAAATGTATTGATATTTTATATAATCATTTATAAATATATAAATTTTATAGCAAATGACTTACATGTTGAAAAAATATCTTTAAAGTTATTTATTTTAAACTATTTTATTACGTTAAATTTGTACCATTTTCAGATGGGGTCTATATACAAATCCAAGTAGGATGAAAATTGGTATGGTAATAAAATACATCATTTTAAATACAATAGGTGAATTATATTATAATTTTATGATCATATGTGGCTCATTTTGAGATAACCGTACCATAATTGTGATGCAATGAAGCTATACTTGAATATTTCTCATATATACATGAGGAGTATTTAAGTGCAGCGTAGTGGCGCTAAAATGAGCCCCATTATAATCTACTTCACCTATTGTATTTAGAATAATGTATTTTATTTTCATATAAATTTTTATTCTAATGAGATATCTATATGAACCTCATTTAAAAATGGTACAAATTCAACATAATAAAATAGTTTGATGTAAATAACAATTTTAAAGTGATTTTTTTCAGTATGTGAAACATTTGCTATAAAATTTTTATCATCATCATCATCATCATCATTATCACCATCATCATCATAAGCCATTTCCCACCTAGGTGGGGTTGGCTGCATGGATTCTGTTACGTCATTCTTGGCGATTTAAGACCAAATTCTCTGTAATTTATAATATTTTTAAATCTTGTTTAATTACTTCTATCCATTTTTTTTGGGTCTTCCTCTCATTCTCCTGCCACTTTCTTCTTGGATGGACTCTGTTTTTCTAACGGTGCTACTTCAGACTTCCTTTTAACATGACCAAACCATCTTAATCTATTTTTTCTCATTTTTTTACAAATTGGTCTCACTTTTAAGTTTTCTCGAATTATTTCATTCATAATTTATCTTTTCTTGTTTTACCACTCATCTACCATAACATTCTCATTTTCGCTATGCTCATTTTTTGTATATGTTGTTCTTTAACTGCCCCATAAAGCATAGCAGGTTTAATCGCAGTCTTATAAAATTTTCCTTTTAATTTGATTGGTACTCGATGGTCACATAAAATTCCTGATGCACTTCTCCATTTCTTCCAACCTGCTTGAATTCTATATATTATATCTTTCTCAATTTCCCCGTTCTCTTAAACTATTAATCCTAAGTACCGAAAGTGATTAGTTTTTGTTACTACTTGATCTAAAATCTTAATTGGTTCCTCATCCGGGTTCTCACTATTATTAAAATTGTGTTTCATATATTCAATTTTAGTGCGTCTAATTCTAAAACCATTAGATTCTAAAGCATCTACCCACCTATTCAATTTAAAATTTAGTCTTTTAGTTTCATCTATTAGAATAATGTCATCTGCAAAGAACATACACCAAAGTACTTCTTCTTGGAGATGTCTAATAATTTCATCTATTACTAAGGTAAAAAGGTAAGGACTCAAGGCTGAACTTAGACGTAGACTTATTTTAACTGGGAAAACATTAGTATCTCCACCAATGGTCTTCGCATTCATAACAGCCCCCTCATATATATATATATATTTAAAAATATCAATGTATCTGTCATTAATTCATTTATTTCTCATCACTTGCCATATTAAATTTCTTGATACTCAATCATAAGCTTTTTCTAAATCAATAAAAATCATGTATAAGTTTTTTTTCTTTTCCCTATACTTTTCAATTAGTTGTCTAAGTAAGAAAATAACTTCAGTGGTTGATCTTCCCGGCATAAAACCAAATTGATTTTCAGATACATTAGTTTCTCGTCTTAGTCTATTTTCAATCACTTTTTCCCATAATTTCATAGTATGACTCATTAATTTTATTCCACGGTAATTTACACAATTTTGAATATTTCTCCTATTTTTATACATTGGAATTATAATGCTTTTCCTTCATTCACTTGGCATTAACTTTGTTTTTATAATTTTATTAAAAAAATTTTGTTAACCATGTTACACCTACATCTCCCATGTACTTTCATCCCTCAATTGGTATATTATATGGGCCTAAGGCTTTTCCTGTTTTCATTTTCCTTAGAGATTCTTTTACTTCAGATATTCGAATTTTTGGAAAATAACTAATATTCTTATTTTCTTCTCTATTTAAAATAACATCTAATGTTAAATGTTCATGTGGGATATCATTTAGTAAACTATAAAAATAAGTTTTTTATCTTTCATTAATATCATCATCTTTGACTAGAACTCTTTAGTCCTCATTTTTAATACATCTAACATGTGTTAAATCTTTGCTCTTATTTTCTCTTAATTTAGCCAACTTAAAAATATTTTTTTTACCTTGTCTAGTTCCTAATCTGTCATATAAGTTCTCATAAGCTTTGTGTTTAGCATTGCTAATAATCTTTTTAGTAGCTTTTTTTTTTATAGTTTGTATTGTTGTAAGTTTGTATCATTTTTATTTTTTTGCTATGTTTTAAACTTTTCTTGTTTAGCATTTATAGCTTTTTGAACATCTTATGGATAAATAATTGTATAAAGTTCCATTCCATTCTAATATGTGTGAGGCCCAAAAATGGGCAAATGTACCGCTATTCTGATGCAGTGGCGCTGCATCGGAAATCTCTCTCTCTCTCTCTCTCTATATATATATATATATATATATATATATGGGAGCTGTTCCGGTGCAGCGTCACTGCACCGGAACAACGGTGCAGTAGCCTAAAAACGGGCCCCACATGATCATGAAATCATGATCTACTCCACCCATTGTATTTAGAATAATGTATTCTATTACCATACCAATTTTCATCCAAATCAGATACTTTAAAGTTGTTATTTACATCAAACTATTTTATTACGTTGGATTTATACCATTTTCAGATGGGGGCCATATACATATCTGATTTGGATGAAAATTGGTATGGTAATAGAATACATTATTCTAAATACAATGGGTGGAGTAGATCATGATTTCATGATCATGTGGGGCCCATTTCAGCGATGCTGCACCAGAATATATTCCTATATATATATATATAAGGGTTGTTCCGGTGCAGCATCATCGCACCAGAACAGCGGTGCAGTTGCCCAAAAAATGGGCTCCACATATATTAAAATGCAATAAAACTTTATACAATCATTTATCCATACATAAATCATACTTTAGATGGTTTAGATGTTGAAAAAATCACTTTAAAGGTGTTATTTATATCAAATTATTTTATTACGTTGAATTTGTATCATTTTCAGATGGGGTCCATGCACACATCCGATTCGGATGAAAATTGATATGGTGATAGAATACATTATTTTAAATATAATGGGTGGAGTAGATTATAATTTGATCATTATATGAGGCCCATTTCAGTGCCGCTGCACTTGAATATATCTTTTTCTCTCTCTATATATATGGGAGTTGTTCCAGTGCAGCGCCACTGTACTAGAACAGCTAGAGGTGTTAATGGTCATAGTCAACCAGCTTGTCCAACTAATTTATAAATGAGTTTAGGTTAGAATTTTTGAATAAATGGGTCATGACCCATTTAACCATTTAATTAAATAAATGGATTACGATTGAGATTTTATAATTCGTCAACTCGTTTAGTAACCCATTTAGCCTATATAATCTGTTCAACCCATTTAACTTGTTTAACTCATTAAAGTTATATATATATATACATGTAAACTCTTTGGTTATTTTCTTTCTTTAAGTCTTCCTCCAGTCACCTAATTTTCATTGTTCCACTACTGCCCTAATTCCATTTTTCCTATGCCGAAAATATTCTTTCGTCTCTCCCTGCGAGATCATCATCTACTAGAGTCTAGGCTTTCAGGTTATTTGCTAAACAACCTGTTAACAAACCACTAATTATTTGCTAAATAACTTGTTAACAATCCACTAATTATTTGCTAAACAACCTTTAACAACCCACTAACCCGTTTATTAAATGAGTTGTAAATAGGTTAGAGTTGAGGTTTTTTAAATGAGTTAATAAACGGATTAAGATTGATATATTTTAAATGGGTTAGGATTAGAATTAGGCTCTTACTCGTCCAACCCGATCCATTAACGCCATTAAGAATAGCAGTATATTGCCCAAAAAATGGGCCCCACATATATTAGAATGCAATGAACTTTATACAATCATTTATCTATATATAAATGTTATAGCAAGTGGTTTACATGTTGAAAAAATCACTTTAAAGTTGTTATTTACATCAAACTATTTTATTACGTTGAATTTGTACGATTTTCAGATGGGGTCCATACACATATCTGATTGGGATAAAAATTGATACGATAATAGAATATATTATTCTAAATATAATGGATGGTGTAGATTATGATTTTATCATCATGTGGGGCCCATTTCAGTGCCACCGCAGCATGCGACTACACCGTGTAGTTCATGCACTATGGGTCCCACTTGATCGTGAATAGGAAATCCACCCAACCAATTGTATTTAGAATTGTTCACTTTATTAGCATATCAATTTTCATTCAAATCCAACATGTGTATAATCCTCTACTTAAAATGGTGCAAAATCAACGCAATAAAATAGTTGAACGTAAATATCGAGTTTAAAGTTGTATTTTCAACATCTAAACCGTCTAAAGTATAATTTTTATATGGATAAATGATTATATATAGTTTCATTATACCAATTATAGTTTCATTATACCAATTATAGTTTCATCTACTGTGTGGGGTCCATTTTACTGCGGACTGCACCATAATACGGTGTAGTCTGTCTGCACACGATCAAATATATATATATATATGTACATATAGGGAGATGTTCTGGTGCAGCATCACTGCACCGGAACAGCGGTGCAGTAGCCCAAAAATGGGCCCCACATGATCATGAAATCATGATCTACTCCACCCATTGTATTTAGAATAATGTATTCTATTACCATACCAATTTTCATCCAAATCAGATACTTTAAAGTTGTTATTTACATCAAACTATTTTATTACGTTGGATTTATACCATTTTCAGATGGGGGTCATATACATATCTGATTTGGATGAAAATTGGTATGGTAATAGAATACATTATTCTAAATACATTGGGTGGAGTAGATCATGATTTCATGATCACGTGGGGCCCATTTCAGCGATGCTGGGTGGAGTAGATCATGATTTCATGATCATGTGGGGCCCATTTCAGCGATGCTGCACCGAAAATTCCGGTGCAGCATGCTGCACTAGAATATATTCCGTACATATATATGTATATATACATATATATGTATAGGGAGCTGTTTTGGTGCAGTACAATTGCACCGGAATAGCAGTGCATTTGATCAAAAAAGGGTCCCATACATATTAGAATGCAATGAAATTTTATACAATCATTTATATATATATAAATTTTATAGCAAATGGTTTACATGTTGAAAAAATCACTTTAAAGTTGTTATTTACATCAAACTATTTTATTACGTTGAATTTGTATCATTTTCAGATGGGGCATATATATGTATCTGATTGGGATGAAAATTGGTATAATAATAGAATATGTTATTTTAAATATAATGAGTGTAGTAGATTATGATTTGATGATCATGTGGGGCCCATTTCAGCGATGCTGCGCCTGAATATTTCTGATATATATATATATATAAGAGTGATCCTATTAGCTTAGGCTAAATAAATGTCTTACTTAGCCCACTTCAAAAATCCTATTTACAGCAACTTTTTTTTTTTGCTTTTTTTCTTCATACAATTGTTTATCTAAGTGTATTTAATATATAAATCAAGTTTTACCATTTTTGGATATGTGTATATATTTTTTTAGATTTTTAAAAATAAGAGTATTTTAAATACATATATACACATAGATGTTTAAAAATCTAAAAAAATATGTACACATATCGAAAAATGGTAAAACTTGATTTGTATATTAAATACACTTAGATAAACAATTGTATGAAGAAAAAAGCAAAAAAAAAGTTGTTCAAAAATGGCCCCCACACATATTAGAATGTATTGAAACTTTATACAATCATTTATTTATATATAAATTTTATAGTAAAAAATTTACATGTTGAAAAAACCACTTTCAAGTGATAATGTTGAATTTGTACCATTTTCAGATGGGGCCTATATACATATCTGATTTGGATGAAAATTGGTATGATAATAGAATATATTATTCTAAATACAATGATTGGAGTAGATTATGATTTGATGATCATGTTAGGCCCATTTCAGTGATGTTGCACCTGACTATTTTTGATATATATATATATATATAAGAGTGATCCTGTTAGCCCGGGCTAAGTAAATGTCTCACTTAGCCCACCTCAAAAATCCTATTTACAATAATTTTTTTTTAATTTTTTCTTCATACAATTATTTATCTAAGTGTATTTAATATATAAATTAAGTTTTACCATTTTTGGATATGAGTATATATTTTTTTAGATTTTTAAAAATAAGGGTATTTTAAATACATATATACACATAGATGTTTAAAATTTTTTTTAAAAAATATACACATATCCAAAAATGGTAAAACTTGATTTATATATTAAATACACTTAGATGAACAATTGTATGAAGAAAAAAGCAAAAAAAAAAGTTGTTGTAAATAAATTTTTTAAAGTGGGCTAAGTGGGACATTTACTTAGTCCGGACTAACATGATCACTCATCATATATACATACATATATATGGGCTCCGCTTCATGTAACTAGGTTATATAGAAGTTCTCTTACGTAACACCCTCAAATATCAAGATATTGATCATTGATGACAAATTCAATCTATTCATTGTATTTAATATCATTTGTTTTGCTAGAAAATCAAGTTTCATATAAATCAAGTATGTTCATGGGCCACATTTGCTCAAGAATATGTGTATTCATGTGTAAATTATGAAAAATGCTTAGATTGATTTACACATGTATTAAAATGTAATAATACTTTATAGGATTATTTATCCATGTATTATTGATATTTTAGATTGTTTAGATGTTGAAAAAACTACTTTAAAATTAATATTTTAACGTTGAATCATTGTATCACACTATCACGTTGATTTTGCACTTTTATAAATGGGACCCATATATAGTAAAATTAAAAGAATAAAAGGATTTTCAGGATATTATAAATGATGCTAAATACAATGGATGAAGTGGATTTATCACCAACAATGAAGATTTTAAAAATAGAGGGGGTTACACAGAAAAAAGTTTCATAGAAGTGGGAATATATATATATATGAGAAATATTCAGATTGAGAGCTATGATGGGCTCCACATGATCATAAAATTATAATCAACTCCACCCATTATATTTAGAATTATGTATTCTATTATTATACAAATTTTTATTCCAATCTGATATCTGTATGGACCTTATCTGAAATGTTACAAATTCAATGTAATAAAATAGTTTAATTTAAATAACAATTTTAAAGTGGTTTTTTCAATATGTAAATTATTTGCTATAAAATTTATATATAGATAAATGATTGTATAAAATTTCATTGCATTCTAATGTATGGGGTCTATTTTTGGGCAAATGTATCACTGTTCCGGTGTAGTTGTATTTAGAATTATGTATTCTATTCATACCAATTTTTATCACGATTGGATATGTGTATGGACCATAATTAGATAATCTTGTGTAGTGAAGTTGCTCAATAATTAACGGTGCATTTGGCCCAAAATGGGCCCAACATGTACTTAAATGTATTGATGTTTCATATAATCATTTATCCATATATAAATTTTATAGCAAATGATTTACATATTGAAAAAACAATTTTAAAGTTGTTATTTACATTAAACTATTTTATTATGTTGAATTTGTACTATTTTCAAATGGGGTCCATACGTATCCAATCATGATGAAAATTAGTATGATAACAGAATATATAATTTCAAATATAATAAGTGGAGTACATCATAATTTTATGATCATGTGGGGCCCATTTTGACGTAATTGAACCATAATTTTAGTGCAGTAAAACTGCACTTGAATATTTCTCTTTCTGTGTGTGTAGAGGAGTATTGAGGTGCACCATCACTACACTGTAAATTACGGTGTAGTGACGTTGAAATGAGCCTCACATGATGATTGAATTAAAATCTACTCTACCCGTTGTATTTAGAATAATGTATTCTATTACTATATTAATTTTCATCCCAGTTGGATGTGTATAGACCTCATATGAAAATGGGGTAAATTAAACATAATAAAATAGTTTATTGTAAATAATAGCTTTAAAATAGTTTTTTTAACATGTAAACTATTTGTTATAAAATTTATATATAGATAAATCATTATATAAAGTTTCATTATATTTTAATGTCTGGAGCCCAAAAATGGGCAAATGTACTGAGTTCCATTGCAGTGGCGTTACACTGGAACAACTCTCAGTTGTAGTGAAGTTGCACCATAATTAATAGTGCAGTTGGCTTAAAATGGACGCTACATATACTTAAATGTATTGATACTTTATACAGTTATTTATTCATATACAAATTTTATAACAAATGGTTTACATGTTAAAAAATAACTTTAAAGTTGTCATTTATATTAAATTGTTTTATTACGTTGAATTTGTTCTATTTTTTGATGGGGTGTATGCACATATCCAATTGAGATGAAAATTGGTATAATAATAAAATACATAATTCTAAATATAATGGGTGAAGTAGATTATAATTTTATGATCATGTGGGGCCCATTTTGAGGTAATAAAAGCTGTACCTGAATATTTCTACCCACACACCCACCCACCCACCCACCCACCCACCTGAAGGTTGTTCCAGTGCAACACAACTGCACCAGACCAACGATCCAGATGTCCAAAAAATGGGTTCCACATATATTAGAACGCAATAAAACTTTATACAATTATTTATCCTTATACAAATCATACTTCAAACTTTTTAGATGTTGAAAAAATCACTTTAAAGTTATTTATACCAAACTATTTTATTACGTTGAATTTGTACCATTTTCAAATAGATTCCATTCAAATATCCGATTGGGATAAAAATTGATATGTAATAGAATACATTATTTTAAATACAATGTGTAGAGTAGATTTTGATTTTATCATCATGTGGGGCCCATTTCAGTGGCGCTGCATTGTAACTATGGAGCAGTGGCACTGCACTTGATAATTTCTTACATATATATAAGAACCATTTATGTGCAAATAGACTGCACCATAATACAGTGCAACCTCTGTAAAATAGGCCCCACACATATTAGAATATAATGAAACTTTATACAGTCATTTATCCATATAAAAATCATACTTTAGACGGTTTGGATGTTGAAAATACCACTTTAAACTTGATATTTACATTAAATTATTTTATTACGTTGATTTTGCATCATTTTAAGATGAGGACCATATATATGTTGGATTTTGATGAAATTGGTATGCTAATAAAGTGAACAATTCTAAATACAATGGGTGAGGTGAATTTTCCATTCCCGATCATGTGGGGCCTACAATGCATGGACTGCACGTTACAATCACATGCACTTTAATATTTTCTCATATATATAAGAGCTGTTTTGGTGCAACGCAACTGCACCTAAATAATACTACATTTGCCTAAAAATAGGGCCCACATATATTAGAATGCAATGAAACTTTATATAATCATTTATCAATATATAAATTTTATAAGAAATAGTTTATATGTTGAAAAAATCACTTTAAAGTTGTTATTTATATTAAATTATTTTATTACTTTGAATTTGGTCCATTTCAGATAGGGTCCATAGACATCCGATTGGGATGAAAATTGGTATGGTAATAGATTACATGATTCTAAATACAATGGGTGGTATAGATTATAACTTTATGATTATGTAGGGCCCATTTTGGTGCAGCAATTTTATAGCAATTAGTTTACATGTTGAAAAAATAACTTTAAAGTTGTTATTTATATCAAACTATTTTATTATATTAAATTTATACCAATTTCAGATAGGGTCCATGCATGTGTCCAATTGAGATGAAAATTGGTATGATAATAAAATACATAATTCTAAATACAATGGGCGGAGTAGATTATAATTTTATAATCATCTGGAGTCCATTTTGGCACAACTGCATCGTAATTGTGCAGTGAAGTTGCACACACACACACATATATATATAGAGAGAGAGAGAGAGAGAAACATTTAGGTGCAGCGCAACTACACCGCAACAGCGGTGCAGTTGCGCCAACATAGATCCCACATGATTATAAAATTATAATTTACTGCACTCATTGTATTTAGAATTATGTATTCTATTACAATACCAATTTTCATCCCAATCGGATGTGTATGGACCCCATCTGAAAATAGTATAATTTTAATGTAATAAAATAGTTTGATGTAAATAAGAACTTTAAAGTGTTTTTTTCAACATGTGAACCATTTGCTGTAAAATTTATACATGAATAAATGATTGTATAAAGTTCATTGCATTCTAATAAGTGTGGGGGCCTATTTTTGGGCAAATGTACTACTGTTCCGGTGCAGTTACGCTACATTTGAACAACTCTCTCTCTCTAACACGCATACACACACACACACACATATAGAGAGAGAGAAATATTCATGTGCAGCATAACTGCACTGTCGTGCACCATAATAGTGGTGCCATTACACCAAAATGGGCCCCAAATGATCATAAAATTATAATCTACTTCATCCATTATATTTAGAATAATGATTCATTTATGAATAATTGATTGTATAAATTTTCATTGCATTTTAATGTGTAGGACTTATTTTAGGGCAACTACACCACAGTTCGTGTAGACATACTTGATTAATTGCGTGTAGACATCAAACCCCTTTTTATTTTTAATTTTTTTTGACATGGATGTGCAGACCCACCTTTGATAGCACCTTGGCCAAATTTTACTTTTTTGAATTTTATTTTTTTAAAATTTGTTTCAAAAATAATCTAATGAGGTGTGTTTCTTGCGCCAGTATCAGAAGAATCCTTTTAAGCAAAGCTTTCAATTTTGTGCGGCTGGCAGCTATGCGCTTCAAGAATCTTTTTTTTTTTTATAAAATTTTTTTCCATGCCATAAATTTCTTTTCTTTTAAAGGGTTTCTTTTTCTTAGGGTACATGCCACAAATTTCTTTTAGTAATATTTTAAGCAAACAAATCCTTTCTAAGCAAGTCATTTCATCTTATGTTCGGAAACTTTATTGATTAAAACCATAATCATCTCATAATCCTTTTTTGCTGCATGTACGTTCTTTTTAGTAATGTTTATGAATATTATTTCTGCAGGCTTTCATATGTTAAAACTTGGAAGTCCTGTGCTTCCTGATACTCACGAAACCATCATCATTCGCATAAAACATTTACTATTGCTTCTGTGCCTCAAGGCATTACAAATTGCTCGTCCTTTTCTTCCCCCTCTTCTCTTCTTCTTTTTCTTCTTCATCGTCTGCGTCGTTGGCTCCTGAATTGCTTTTTAGTACATGCCTATGCCATGGCCTCATTTGTTTCCTTTTTAGGTGCAAAACGCCTGCAGCAATTGTAGTGGAGATGGACAGGATATTACGACCTGGTGGGTGGGTAATTATCCGTGATAAGGTGGAGATATTAAACCCACTTGAAATGATCTTAAGATCTCTACATTGGGATATCCAAATGACATTTGCAAAGGATAGAGAAGGTATAATATGTGCACAGAAAACTATTTGGCGACCGTGAAACGATTTGGAAGTTGCATGATGCTATTTGACAATTGTTTGATTCTTCTGTGCCAAAGAAAATATTGAGAAGTAAATATTGATAAGTATGAGCTTTTGCATTTTCTTATTTTCCCATTGATGTTAAAGGTTATTATTTTGGCTTCTTAGTTACAAAATCTATGGTTTGAGAAAGGTGAATTCCTCACATACTGATGAATTTTACTCGTAATTTATTTATACTTACAAACTTTTAAAAGTGCTTTTCATATTCATTAATTTTCATCTTAATTTCACATAAACCTATGTTGTTAAGGGTTCATTATAAGAGTAGTTAACCTCTTGTAAAATGATTCTATAATGAATTTTTATTGAAAGGTGATCCCCTTAGGCTAGCTATAAAACCTATTTTTTAGAAATATATTAAGTCAGTTTATTTAATTTTAAAATCAAGTTTTTCCATTTTCGGATACGTTTAAATATTTTTAAATTTTCAAACACAGGAGCATTGTGGCAGGGGGCTAACTGTTCGTTTGATAAATCTCTAAGTATGGGTATAAGTGGAATTTTAAGCGAAATATGTGATTATATTTGAAAATTTTGAAAGTTCATAGGTATGAGTACAATTAAGAGAAATTTGTTTGTGTATTTAGAATTTGGCTTATTTGGAATAGGAAAAGCGCTGTGCATGCTCTCGCTGGCACGCAAAGCCAAGATCAACGTTAAAGTACCCCACGTCGTATCATGGGGCTTTGTCTTAATTAACTAAAAATAAGTTATTTTAAATGATTTACATATCTAAAATTGTGATTTTACCTTGAAAATTAAACCCACCTAAGAGTTTTATACATAAAATTTTTAACAATAGTGGATCCTTTGAAGTGCAATTTAGTATATAAATTATTGACGTGCTCAAATAGTCATTCATGTTATACTTGCAAGATAGGAGAGACAAATATTTTTTTAATTTTTTGTTGACGTGAAAGCTTCACTTGGATCTTTAATCTTGTGAAATTTGATAATATTTTAATTTATATGGTATGTTATTTCAATTTTTAAAAATTCATAAGAGCGACGTAGAAAGATAGAAATTTTTTTTTAAAAAAAATTCAAATTTTATAGTCTACCTTTATTCAACTTAGATGTTCTTTTCTCATACTTTGATTGGTAGGTGTTTGGGTGAGACGAAAGAAGAATAAGAAGGTATGGAACAAAACAATTTCAATTTTTGTTGTCTGTTTCTAATTTTCTATTAGGAACAATGACGGCTAACAATATTCTGAGTTTTGACATTTGATAATTACAAGACATTTGCTTCTTGCCCTTAAAATAATTGTGCCTCCATATATATAGAGAACCTATCCTATGCAGACGTATTGCATCGTACGTACCTGCAATTTCCTTAGAAAATGCTTTTGGATAAGAAACGGGTGATTTCCTTAGGAAAATCAATTGAAATCTGCACAAAAAAAATTCCTTTGGGTAACAGGAAATTCTTCCATTGCATTCCTCTTCACTCAATCTGTAGAAGCACATTCCATTTGTTAGATTCGTTTGACCCCAGTTTCACCATCATTCCAACTCCACACGCACTTAGTAATTTATGAATGGTGAGCTGAGCGGTCTGCACCGCTGATTACGTGCGGGAAGAATGTACCTGATAATATCCCTGTAATCTTAATCTAAATCTTTTAAGGGTTGAAAGAGTAATAGCCATGTTGGATAAAGGTTGATGGGATCACCCATATGTCTTTTTTAGAAAATCATTACACTTCTACGGGCTTCATTTACATAAAATCATATAAATTTTTGAAGTTTTTTTGGGGATATTTCTAGATTAGATTTCTTAATTTTCAAAATAAAAGGGAAATTGTTTTATTTTTTACTTTGATGTTCGACTGCCTCTTTATATCTTGAAGCCATATTATAAATAAATCATATTATTTTTATATACATGGATGTTTATATTTATACTAGATATCTTTGCATTTATTAGTCTTCTTTTTTACATTATTTTAAAAAGTCCAATTTCTTCTAAAAATATATTATACATTACTAGATATATTGAAAAAATTGGAGATTAAATGCAATTATAATATCACATCAATTTTTAAATTTTTTTTAAAAATATGTCAACAAAATACTCACTTTCTAATTTTCGTAATTTTTAATATTACCTAATAACTATTAAATTTGCCAATTGTGCATTGCCTAGTTGGTACGTATATTGGCTCTCATACTGCCCCCATGGTTTCTAATTTTCCAGTTGTAAGAATTTCGATTTTTTTCTAGATGTGGGGGTTTGGCTTTGGGGAGTTTTTTTTTCCGTCTATTAAGAGAGAATTTGTGGAACTCTGTGGGTCTTCCATATATGAATGTACTTGAAATGCAATATCAAATATCATATTGTATATTACCAATAAAAAATTACTATTTATTTTATAGACAACACCTTTAACTTATCAGCTTCGTTCAAAAAATTCCTCCATCTTGGTACGGGAAATTCATCTATCCATTCGTCTATCCATCCATAATATCCCGTACTTAATAAGTTATTGATAAAAAAATTCATAGTTCAAATTCATCTACGATCACTCTTGACCCCTTGTATATCTAAAATAGAATTTATCAAAAAATGAAACATATTCACGAAGTAAAATGACCATCATTGTCTTTATTTCTATTTTTTTTCCTCGTTGGAAGTGATTACTATGATGCTTTGGTCAAAGAAAAAAAAAACGACCAAACAAACCAACAAACAAAAAATAATTTTAATATTACCTAATAACTATTGACTTTGTCAATTGTGCATTGCCTAGTTGGTACGCATATTGGCTCTCATACTGCCCCCGTGGTTTCTAATCATCCTTTTGTACGAATTTTGGTTTTTTCCTGGATGCGGGGTTTGGCCTTGGGGAGTTATTTATTTATTTATTTATTGTCTCTAAAGAGAGAATTTGTGGAGCTCTGTGTGTCTCCCATATATAAATGTACTTGAAATGTAATATCAAATATCAGGTTGTATATTACCAATAAAAAATAACTATGTACTTTGTGAACAACACCTTTAACTTACCAACTTCGTTTAAAAAATTCTTCGTCGTGGTATGGGAAATTCATCTATCTATCCATAATATCCCGTACTTAAAAAGTTGTTGATAAAAAAAATCATAGTTCAAATTCATCTACGGTCACTCTTGACCCCGTTGTATATCTGAAATAGAATTTATCAAAAAATGAAACATATTCACGAAGTAAAATGACCATCAATGTCTTTATTTCTATTTTTTTCCTCGTGGGAAGTGATTCCTATGATGCTTTGGTCAAAGAAAAACAAAAACAACCTAACAAACCAACAAACAAAAAATAATTTTAATATTACCTAATAACGGTTGACTTTGCCAATTGTGCATTGCCTAGTTGTTATGCTTATTAGCTCTAATACTGCCCCCGTGGTTTCTAATCTTCCTATTGTAAGAATTTAGGTTTTTTCCTTGATGTAGGGGGTTTGGCTTTGGGGAGTTATTATTTTTTTTTTTTGGTCTCTGAAGAGAGAATTTGTGGAGCTTTGTGGGTCTCCCATATATGAATGTACTTGAAATGTATTATCAAATATCATGTTGTATATTACCATTAAAAAAATAACTATTTACTTCGTAAACAACGCCTTTAACTTATCAACTTCGTTCAAAAAATTCTCCGTCTTGGTAGGAGAAATTCATACATCCATCCATAATATCCCATACTTAATAAGTTATTGATAAGAAAAAATCACAGTTCAAATTCATCTACGGTCACTCTTGACCCCGTTGTATATCTGAAATAGAATTTATCAAAAAATGAAACATATTCATGAAGTAAAATGACCATCAATGTCTTTATTTCTATTTTTTTTTCTCGTTGGAAGTGATTCCTATGATGCTTTGGTCAAAGAAAAACAAAAACAACCAAACAAACCAACAAACAAAAAGTAATTTTAATATTTCCTAATAACTATTGACTTTGCCAATTGTGCATTGCCTAGTTGGTACGCATATTGGCTCTCATACTGCCCCGGTGATTTCTAATCTTCCTGTTGTAAGAATTTAGTTTTTTCCTGGATGTGGGGTTTGGCTATGGGGAGTTATTTATTTATTTATTGTCTCTGAAGAGAGAATTTATGGAGCTCTGTGGGTCTCCCATATATGAATGTACTTGAAATGTAATATCAAATGTCATGTTGTATATTACTAATAAAAAAATAACTATGTACTTTGTAAATAACACCTTTAACTTATCAACTTCGTTTAAAAAATTCTTCGTCTTGGTACGGGAAATTCATCTATCCATCCATAGTATCCCGTACTTAATAAGTTATTGATAAAAAAAATCATAGTTCAAATTCATCTATGATCACTCTTGACCCCGTTGTATATCTGAAATAGAATTTATCAAAAAATGAAACATATTCATGAAGTAAAATGACCATCAATGTCTTTATTTCTATTTTTTTTCTTGTTGAAAGGGATTGATATGATGCTTTGGTCAAAGAAAAACAAAAAACAACCAAACAAACAAAAAATAATTTTAATATTGGCCTTAGTCCTTCATGTTTTAGTTTCCTATGGCTTACTTTCTAAAAAAGCCGGGTACTTTATTTTTTGATACAAACTAGGCATTTCTTTAAATAAGTTACATTCGATCCAGCTTGTACAAACTAGGTAGTTCTTTTGATGGTTTTTTTGTAATTTAATTTCACTTTACTAAAATTGCAATATGTATCTTTCTATAACTTTATAGCAATAATATATACACCATACAAGTTTTCAGTACGCCTCACATTCACTAAGTTTCAAATAACATGAGTTTCACATGTACTTAATAAGTTATTGATAAAAGAAATTATAGTTCAAATTCATCTACGATCACTCTTGACCCCGTTGTATATCTGAAATAGATTTTATCAAAAAATGAAACATATTCACAAAGTAAAATGACCATTAATGTCTTTATTTTATTTTATTTTTTTCTATCGTTGGAAGTGATCCCCATGAAGCTTTGGTCAAAGAAAAACAAAAACAACCCAACAAACCAACAAACAAAAATTAATTTTAATGTTGGCCTTCGTCCTTGTTTTAGTTGCCTACCGCTTACTTTCTAAGAAAGCCAGGTGCTTTATTTTTTGATACAATCTAGGCACTTCTTTAAATAAGTTAGGTTCGATCCAGCTTGCACAAAATTCATTCTTTTCCTTTCTTTTTCTTTTGATGGTCCTTCTTTTCCTATTTTGATAGATAAGCCAAGTTGCCCAGAGGGTGCTTCTTTTACTTTTTCTACTTTATTTGTTAAATAAAATGCAATTACGACACTATACAATGGATCGTTACTTAACTAAATATTTTCTATTTTTAATATTCTTTTTAATAATTTTCCCTTTACTTTCACGTGAGCTCAAGTATATTTCGTTTATACACTAAATTTTAACATTTTTGAATTTTTGTATATTTTTTATAAACTTTCAAAATTTAGAAAATTTTCACTCATGTTACACTCCCCGCACAGTACACATAAATATTTTTATTTTAAAATTTTATAAAAATATATATGATTCCACAAGTAGTTATTTTTGGTATTTTAACTAAGTGAACTAAAAGTAGATAGAAAACCAAAAAAATATATTGGAAAATAAAAAATATAGGAGATTGTTACTTAGTTAATTATATCATGATCCAATAAAATATTATTCCGTATTTCATATGATTATTAAAGGGTACCAATCCGGTGGAATTGGTTTCATGGATTTGAATACGTAAGGATGAAATGTAGATTCAACCAATCATATTGTTCGACATCATTTTATAAACAAAAATTATTTATGCAACAATTATGGATCTATTCATAGATTATTAAATTGTTATAATAATTTATAAAATTACTTATCCGAATGTTTCAGATGATCTAGATGTCAAACTAACAACTTCAAAATTAATAGAGAAATTCAATTTTTTATTAAGTTAATTTCAAATATACCTATAACTTCTATCCTTAATTTTAAATATAAAATATTTCATATTAGCCATGATCCGTCTACGGTCTACCCCGCTTGCCATCTGGCGCTGGTTAGGCCACTAGGAAAAGAAAAAAAAAAAGAAAAACTCTGCTGCTTTCTTTGACTCTATCCAGTCATCACCCGTTGACATTGACTCTTGGCATCACCCGTTGTCGGCCACCGTCTCTTTTATCAATCCCCTCTCAATCTCAAGCTGAAGTGCAGAAGAAGAAGAAGAAGAGAGAGAAGAAAGCGATCGTTTTCTTCCCTTCTGTTTCCGTAAAATTTGCTGCCGGGAATTCCCGATTGTCTCCCGACGGCCACCTGATTGGCTTCTCTCCACTTGCAGCTCTGAGGAAAGCGGGAAGCTTGGACGATCGTCGTCGACGGATTTCCGACGGATTTCTCCGCCTGCAAAGAGAGGTAAATACATAGATGCCATTTCTTCCCTAGAAAGATTTACGGGATTCGACCCGGAATTTTTCAATCTAAATTGAAATTTTCGTGTGAATAGTGATATTGAAATTCTTTTTTTCCTGTAGTATTGTTGTGATGCTATGGTTTCATTGGAGAAGCCATCAAACTTTTAGGTTTTAATTTTTATAAAGTTAAGGTCTCTCTTTTAGCCTCAAGGAGAACGGAAAAGAAAAAAAAAAGAGGAGGAAAACAGAGGAAAAGACTACTTAAAAAATATTTTGATGATATTCTAAATAGTAAATTTAATCCAAGTTGCTGCAAAAGATATTTTTCACTTAATACATGCCATGCAATCGAAATTTTCGTTTTTGTCGTGTTTTCAATCTATTCTTTGATTTCCTTTTTTTCCTGGGGTTAACTTATCTAGGGTGTGTTTGGGAATAGATAAAACTTTTGATGAAAAGTTTTGAAGAGGAAAAGTTGTCAAATGATATGATATGATAGAAGTAATGATGAAGAGTAAAGAAGATAAAGTTAAAATAGATTAGTTAGTTGTGTGGGTAGTTGGGTAGAAATGATTGAAAAGTACAGTAGTTGTACAGGAAATTGTGAAAAAAATGATTAAAAAATATGATAGTTATGGAGAGTGAAAAGTTTTAGATTGAAAAGTTTTAATATGACATTTTTTGCACATTGCCAAACATACCCCTAGTCATGTAAGTTCTCCACTTTAGCTTGTTTTCACAAACATTGTTGGCTTAGCATGATGCCAGATTGCCAACGTTGGTGCAATGGCCAGTTATGCAGTTTGATTGCGACGAGCAAATTGATCAAATCAAATCCGTGTCAAGAAGAGAAACTTTGCAATGAGAGCATCCCTCAACATGCTCCTCCTGTAAGCATTGTGTCATGCTTTTGATTTATTTAGTAATGCCAACGTTTTGTCTAATTCCTAGCTGAAGAATACTTTCATCTTGGGTGGTGACTTACATTCCCTGGGACTTCCACTAGTTGTTATTTTAGAAAGTTTGAAGAATATCATGCTTGCACTCCTTGAATATTGTATCATAAATCTTCCTGTCAATGCCTTCTTCCAATGAAATGATTGTCCCTTCAAATGGGTAGATTAGAAGCATTAATCCTCCGTTATGTGTTTTTTTGTGCTATCATCTTATTTAGGCTTCGGAGATGGTACTCCAAAATGGCACGAATAATCAGAAACCAGAAAAGTATCCCCAATAATAACACTTCCGTTCGTCATCCCTTCTTTGAAAAATTGCAAACTGCTATTTTTATCTATATCTCTGTCTTCTCCATTTGTTGCTGTGTCGGGATTATATTCTTGCCACTTGTATGTTGTTATTATTATTTTTCATTATCTGTCTTCTTTTCAATTCCCTATGCATTTACACCATCTATCTTCTCCTAACAATCTATCCATTTCGATTCCATGGCAACTGTCATATCATTGTCTTTTATGTGCACAAGGAATTTGAAATTTTATTTCTCATGCATAATCCTTTTTCTTTAAATAGTTTACACAGCCAAGGGCTGCTGACCAAACTGCCTACTACATCTATGATGACAATTTTGTCTGTGATTGATAAAGTTGTAGACTGTGATCGCAGGGCAGGATCCTCAGAGTTGTCTCTCGGATATAAAAAATCAAGGGCGTCTGCATACAGATACACCTTCCAACCCAGGAGGTACAATGGCTTTGTTCATGGTTTTATGAATGTTCCTTTCTTCTTGTTAGAAATGTTAGTAAATGTGATTGCCATGGATTATGAAGTTCTTTTTCTTTAGAAGCATATCTCGAGCTGGGTATTCACTTGCACACGACCATATGTTGAAATACTGTAGCATGGGATGCTATTTTTGCCCTTTCATAGGTTTAATCTGTGCGCTAAAAGTAACACGAGCATGGCATCCGAAAGGCATGTTCACAGGGGGGAGTGGGAACTGCCAAAGGAAAGACAGAGACAGATGGGAAGGGTGAGGCTAGCCGAAAGTCAGAAGCTGGAGATGTTTAATTGTCTGATCAGCCCTGCACTTCTGACGATGGCATGCTAGTCATTTATGTAAGGGATTCATAATTACATGGTGATGGGTCTGAGAACTCTTAAGATCTATCATTGAAGGGGGGCTTTTATGATATTGCATGCACAAACTACAACAATGAGATGGAAATGGAAGAGCTGCAAAAGCAAACGGATGGGAAGGGTGAGACTAGCTGAAAGTCAGAAGCTGGAGATGCTCAGTATATCGGCCCTGCACTTCTGATGATGGCATGCTAGTCTTTTATATAAGGGATTCACAATTCCATGATGATGGGTCAGAGAGAGCTCTTAAGATCTATCATTCAAGGGGGACCTTTTATGACATTGCATGCACAAACTACAACAATGAGATGGAAATGGGAGAGCCCATGAGTAGGATTGGAAAGATCAGATGACGTTGATTAAAAGACTGGACATCTTTCTTCTCTTTTGGGTTCAGACCAGATGACCTTGGTTAAAGGGCTGCACATCTCACTTCTCTTTTGGTCTCGAAATTGTTAGCTAAATACTTCATGTTGGTCGATTTGACTAAGTTCTGTCTTACACTGTGTATGGCATATGGACAGGTAGGGATAATTCACACCAGAGAGGACTGTATTGCTATAAGCAAGAATTCGTTAGAATTTATAAATGTTTCCAGAAGGTGCTAATGTATCATTTTCATTGGCCTGATACAGGTCTATAACAAAGCCATTTTACTGTAGTGTGTGAGGTTCTTGTTGTTTCTTGTTTTTTCTCCTGTCTTCCTATCTGTATGCATTTTCCCTTATGACACTGTTGTTTCCTTTTTTGGCTCAAAGTTTTGGTATTTGAGCTTTTGCCATCTCCACTTAATTTTTTCTTTTTTTTCCCCCCTTTTGGTTGGGATTGTCTGTTTCTTCAGGTATCCTTAACAGACTCAATTCTTTCAAGGAAAGCTTGGAGGAGAGAAATTTCCCTTGTTTGCAGAGAGCACTAGTTACTGTCACAGTCACACTATTGACAGTTTTGCGATTTTTGCATTGTGGATCAAAGGCGGCAGGAGAACAGCCACCCCTCAGATCCTTTAGGGCATAATTCTAATAGCCATCTAGCTGCAGAGGCCATCAGTGAAGATCTCCTCCTCCCATGTTTGTAGTGCCTTGAAAATCTTGAGATGTTATTAACTGAGCTCCACAACAAGCCAGCAGATTGCTTAATGAAGTTTCTCCAATCCTATTCTTCTTCTTCTTCTTTAGTGCTCTGCAAATTGCCCAAAGGTTCCTTCCTCCTATTCTTCAGACACTGAATCCTCTCTCTCTCTCTCTCTCTCTCTCATTAAGAATGAATTGCTACCGTCTTATGTGGGTTCTTTTCTTATTAGTCTTTACCAACAATTTTGGTTCTTCCTTCATCATCACGGGTTAGTGTTTCATGCTCCAAAATCTTTTCATCCCAATCCTCTTATCAGCTCCTTATGTATGTATGTGTGTATTATACTTTTGTTTCCTTTTTGTCTTATAGATAATTTCTTTGCTAATCCTCCATCGTTGAAGACGGGTCGAAGCCTACTCCAACTTGAAAAGCGTAAGCCTTCCTCCATTTCAAATAATTATGTATTTTTTCACTTTAAATTCTGCCTTCAAGGGATGATCCTTTTTAGGAAATGAAATGACGATATCGTGTGTTTGGGGTTGTGTTTGAATTGGTGGAGCTGACACAATTACATGCGTGGAGATAATATTGGGTTTTAGGTGTATCCAAATCCCTAAGATAGATAGATAGATGCATCTTTACTTTTAGGAGACCATGATATAGCATGCAGAATGGATGTTGACTCCAAATCTGAATATGATTTGTGTGGCTTAATTACATTGTTCTATTCTGTTGGATAGAAAGTAATTCCCAACTTCCCCATGAGAAGTGGTTTGTATAAAATTAAAACAAAGCAAAACGAAAAAGCAAAGAGATACGTAAAAGAAATCCTGGGTAATTTGAAGTGTCAAGCGAACAAAAAGTAAAGTCAGTCACAAAATAAATTATTTATATGGTGCATCCAAACCTAAAAGAACCTAAAAGAATCTTGAGTAAACATGGATATGATCAGCGGAGGACTGTAGAGTATCAAATATAATTCAAAGTAGATTGATATCATGCTGAGTCCGTGAGGTAGATGGGATTCTCTACTTCACCTACAGGGATTTACAAAACATGGTCTTCTGCTTTCTTTATTCTTCTTTCAATCGGATAGATTATCCCATAAATTCAAGATATATATTGGCAATCACGTTTCAAAATAACTGTGATAGATTAGTTTGTATTTTGGACAGGTTGCATGTATGATAAATTAATAACTGTTCAGGGCATTCAGAGTCTTATCATCAGCATGTGGGCGCATATAAATATTGATATGAAGTTCTAATTCCATCCTATCTAATTCATTTAGACTTGTCACCACCCTTATTTAATATGTTTCTGAATTGACGTGAGTAATATTACAAAGCAAGGTGCAGAATATCATCATACTATTTACTTCTCTAATTCCCTGTTTTCAGCTTGCCCCTTGAATATAGAGGCATGGAACTACACAAACATTACAAGCCAGTGCAAAGTGCCCTACAATGTTTCGCGCTGTTGCGGCGGCTTCAAGGCCATTGCATGCCCTTATGTTTCTTACATGAATGAAACCTATAACTGTATGGAGAAATTGCTCAATTACCTCAGACTTAAAGGCACCCCAGCAGGCCTTTTCAATAGCTTGTGCCGTGATGGGAAAGAAGGGCTAGAGTGCCCCACACCATCTCCTCCTCCATCATCGCAAAATGTCAATGCCAACAGATTTCAGACACCCTCGGCCCCTTGCCTGCTGGCTGGGATCACCTTCTTCTTCTTCTGGATCTTTTGATGGTGTCCTCAGAGAATTTGATGAGAGCATGCCAGTTTTGTCATGAAACTCTACCAAAGTGATTTGGTGAACAATTATTTCACTGTTGTTGTTTGGATCTGTGTGAATGTGCATGGAAATGCAAGAGAGCTTCTATAGGAACTTGAGGAACAGGTCATGGAAATGCTGTAAGCACACCGAGACCATGGGTTGGTTATGGTTGTAATAGTTGTAAGATCTCTGGTTTTAGATTGCTTATATCATGTATCAGTATTTCGATGGCAGTCAAATGATAAGGAGAGGTTTGTTGTGCTTGTAATAATGGTTAATTGTTGACTTTTGGTTGCTTATATCTTTTTTTGATTGTGTATATACATCCATCTCAGATATCTGTTATAATAAAGCCTTGAGACATTCTTTCGAGTCTTAAAAATCTGGAGACACTAACTCTACCAAAGAACTAGAGAGACACATCTCCCAAATAAACCAAGGAACAAAATGCCCCCAACACAATTTGAACCCATCTTCCAATTTGGGGATGATTGGCTCTACCAACCGGGCAAAGGCTGATTGGCTAGTTGCTTGTATTTTGTATCATTTTTTGGATTTAGTATAGATGGAAAATAACAAAAGAAAGGAACTCGAAACTTATGTCTAACTTGACTTCACAGACACGTGATTCCATCAAAATAATTGTACAGAATTTTGAAAGAGAAACTTGATTTGCAAACTGGTTCGAACCCCACATGAAGCCATTCTATCTCTAGACCCAAACACGTCATAGAAATAGGAAGAATTCCTTTTATTTCTTCAACATTTGTACCTAATTTTTATATACTCACAACATTACACAAATTTCTCTTATATTCATAACATTTCACTCTAAATTACTTTTATACTCATGACGTTCACACAATTATTATCTATCTTATTGAAAAGATGATTATGTCATTTAAAAATCTTTTAATTAAAATAATTCAATTTTAATATGACTTTTAAATTATTTAATATCATATATTAATGATTCTTTATCATTAATTAAGTTATTTTAAGGTTAAATTGTTTTAATTAAAAAATTCGGAATAAGCAAAATTGTCTTTTTAATAGGATAGATAATAATTGTGTTAACAATGTGACTAAAATAAGAATTTAGGATGAAATGTTATAGATGTTGTCAGTATATTATAAATTAAGTGTAAATGTTATGAGAATGAGAGGAATTTTCCCTAGAAATTATATAAAATTTTGATGAAAAACTTTAATTCACAAAATGATTTCAATCCCATGTCGACAAATTACGTTCCCAATTCCCAAATTCACCAACCATCTTATTCCCAAATCCCTGGATACAACACGTCATTCCTATTTTTATGTAGGAGTTGCTTCCTGGAGAGGAGAACTTGAGGTGATCAAATGCAGCATGTTGCCTGTTTCATAGTTTGTCATAATTTTATTGAGAGAGAGAGCTAGTGCAACAATGACTTTTGGCCAATTTGCCTTGTTCCTGATCCTTTGTGGCTTGTATTGCTTATTTTCTATGAAAATCATGCTATATTAAGGTTTGTGGCATCTTTGCTGTTGCAACGAGCTCTGTGATGTGGCTTGCATGAGGATTTTGAAGATGGGCAGTAGCGTCTGAGCCAAAAGTTGGTCGCGCAAAGAGGGAACCCTGCATTAGTCGCTCGTGAAAGGAAGGGTGAGTGAGAAGAGGGAAGGGTGAGAGAAGGGACAGCTAGACAAATTCAGGTGCAACTCGGGTCAGACTTTACCGGGTTTGGGTTGGCTTATCAGGTTTAGGTGAATATAAATCCTAATATTAAAATCCGGGTTCGGGTCGGGTTTGCAGCGGGCTATACCATACCAGCCCATCTGCAAATGATAGGTTCTCCAATATATATATATAGGGAAATGATCCAGTGCATGCGACTGCACCGTGCAGTCCATGTACTGTGGGCCCCACCTGATCATTTCCCATAAATCCACCTCACCCATTGTATTTAGAATTATTCACTTTATTACCATACCAATTTTCATCCAAATCCAACATGTGTGTAGTCTCCATCTTAAAATGGTGCAAAATCAACGTAATAAAATAGTTTAATGTAAATATCAAGTTTAAAGTGGTTTTTTCAACATCTAAACCGTCTAAAGTATGATTTATATATGGATAAATGAGTGTATAAAGTTCCATTACAATCTAATATGTGTGGGGTCCATTTTACAGCGGACTGCACCGTAATTACGGTGCAGTCCGATTGCACAGGATCGGTTCCCATATATATATATATATATATATATATATATATATATATATATATGAAAAATGTTACAGTGCATGCAACTGTACCGTGCAGTCCATGCACCTGGGCCCCACATGATCATAAATGGAAAATTCACCCCGTCTATTATATTTAGAATTGTTCACTTTATTAGCATACTAATTTTTATTTAAATCCAACATACGTGTGGTTCCCATCTTAAAATAGTGCAAAATCAACGTAACAAAATAGTTTAATATAAATATTAAGTTCAAAGTGGTATTTTTAACATCTTAACCGTCTAAGTATAATTTTTATATTGATAAATGATTGTATAAAATTTCATCGCAATCTAATATGTGTGAGACTCATTTTATAGTGGATTGAACCGTATTACAGTATAGTCCATCTGCACAAGAATGTTTCTATGTATATATCTATATATATATATAGAGACCCGATCGTGTGCAGTCGGACTGCACCGTAATTACGGTGCAGTCCGCTGTAAAATGGACCCCACACATGTTAGATTATAATGAAACTTTATACACTCATTTATCCATATATAAATCATACTTTAGATGGTTTAAATGTTGAAAAAACCACTTTAAACTTGATATTTACATTAAACTATTTTATTACGTTGATTTTGCACCATTTTAAGATGAGGACTATATACATGTTGGATTTGGATGAAAATTGGTATGCTATTAAAGTGAACAATTCTAAATACAATGGGTGGGGTGGATTTTCCATTTATGATCAGGTGGGGCCCACAGTGCATGGACTGCATGGTGCAGTCGCATGCACTGGAATAAATCCCATATATATATATATATATCAAGTGCATTCGTACTGCACCATAAGTATAGTACAGTCCATGTACTATGGGCCTCACATGATCATGAATGAGAAATCCACCCCACCCATTGCATTTAAAATTGTTTACTTTATTAGCATACTAATTTTCATCTAAATTCAACATGTTTGTGGTCTCCATCTTAAAATAGTACAAAATCAACGTAATAAAATGGTTTAACATAAATGTCAAATTTAAAGTGATATTTTCAACATCTAAACTGTCTAAAGTATTATTTTTATATGAATAAATAATTATATAAAATTTTATTCCATTCTAATATGTGCAAGGCCTATTTTATAGCGATTGCATGGTAATTACGGTGCAGTCCATTTGCACACGATAAAATCTTATGTAACCGGGTTACATAGTATGTAACTCCTTCAAAATCTAAGATTTTCATTTTTAATAGAAAATCCAATTCATTCATTGTATTTAACATCATCTTTTCATTTAGGAGATCAAGTTTCATTCCAATCAAGTATGTTTAAGGGCTACATTTGTTCAAATATATATATATATATTTATGTGTAAATTATGAAAAACACTTAGATCTATTTAAACATGTGTTAGAATGTAATAATACTTTATAAAATCATTTATTCATATATAAATGATATTTTGGACTGTTTAGATGTCAAAAATACTACATTAAAATTGACATTTTAGCATTTTTCATAATTTACATATGAATATATACATTTTCTAACAAATGTGGCCCATAAACATACTTGATTAAGATGAAACTTGATCTCTTAGATAAACAAATGATGTTAAATACAATGAATGGATTAGATTTTTCATCAAAGATCAAAATCATAAATTTTGAAGGGGTTACATGGGTCCACTTCTATATAGCCCGGTTACGTGTGTGTATATATATATATGGAAAATAATTAAGTGCATTCAAACTGCACCATAATTACGGTGCAGTCCATGCACTGTGGGGCCCATTTGATCATTAATGAGAAATCTGCTTACCTTATTGTATTTAAAATTATTTACTTTATTAACATACGAATTTTCACCCAAATCCAACATGTGTATACGTTCCATCTTAAAATGGTATAAATAAATGTAATAAAATAATTTAATGTAAATATCAACTTTAAAGCAGTATTTTTAACATTTAAACCGTCTAAAATATAATTTTTATATAGACAAATGATTGTATGAAGAGACAAATGATTGTATAAAGCTTTATCACATTTTAGTATGTGTTAGGCCCATTTTACAGCAGAATGCACCGTAATTACGATGCAGTCCATCTGCATAAGATAGGTTCTCTCTCTCTATATATGGAGTCACAATTATTTTAAGGGCAAGAACCAAAGGTCTTGTAATTATCAAATGTCAAAGATCAGAATATCGTTTGCTGTCATTGTTCCTAATAGAAAATTAGAAACAGACAACAGAAATTGAAATTGTTTTGTTCCATACCTTCTTATTCTTATTTTGTCTCACTTAAACATCTACCAATCAAAGTTTGAGAAAAGAACATCTAAGTTGAATAAAGGTAGACTATAAAATTTGAAATTTTTTTAAATTTCTATCTTTCTAAGTCGCTCTTATAAATTTTCAAAAATTGAAATAACATACCAAATAAATTAAAATATTATCAAAATTTTCAAGATTAAAGATCCAATTGAAGCTTACACATCAATAAAAAATTAAAAAAATATTTGTCTGTCTCCTATCTTGCAGGTATAACATGAATGACTATTTGAGTTCGTCAATGATTTATACACTAAATTGCACTTCAAAGGATCCGCTATTGTTAAAAATTTTATGTATAAAACTCTTAGGTGGGTTTAATTTTCAAGGTAAAATCAGAATTTTAGCTACATAAATCATTTAAAATAATTTATTTTTAGTTAATTAGGGCAAAGCCCCATGATATGATGTGAGTTACTTTAACGTTGATCTTGGCTTTGCGTGCCAGCGAGAGCATGCATAACACTTTTCCTATTCCAAATAAGACAAATTCTAAATACACATACAAATTTCTCTTAATTGTACTTATACCTATGAACTTTCAAAATTTTCAAATATAATCACGTATTTCGCTTAAAATTCCACTTATACCCATACTTAGAGATTTATCAAACGAACCGTTAGCCCCCTGCCACAATGCTCATGTGTTCGGAAATTTAAAAATATTTAAACATATTAAAAAATGGAAAATTTTGATTTATAAATTAAATAAACTAGCTTAATATATTTCTAAAAAATAGGTTTTATAGCTTGCCTAAGGGGATCACCTCTCAATAAAAATTCATTATATAATTATTTTACAAGAGTTTAACTACTCTTATAATGAATCCTTAACAACATGGGTTTATGTGAAATTAAGACAAAAATAATGAATATGATAGGTATTTTTAAAAGTTTGTGAGTATAAATAAATTATGAGCAAAATTCATGAGTACGTGAGGAATTCACCTTTCTGAAACCATAGATTTTGCAACTAAGAAGCCAAAATGATAACCTTTAACATCAATGGGAAAATAAGAAAACGCACATGATCGTACTTTCTCAATATTTTCTTTAACACGGAAGAATCAAACAATCGTTAAATAGCATCATACAACTTCCAAATCGGTTCATGGTCATCAAATAGTTTTCTGTGCACATATTATACCTTCTTTATCCTTTGCAAATGTCATTTGGATATCCCAATGTAGAGATCTTAAGATCATTTCAAGTGGGTTTAATATCTCCACCTTATCACGGATAATTACCCACCCACCAGGTCGTAATATCCTGTCCATCTCCACTACAATTGTTGTAGGCGTTTTGCACTTGAGAAGAAAACAAATGAGGCCATGGCATAGGCAAGTACTAAAAAGCACCTTAGGAGCTAACAACGCAGACGATGAAGAAGAGAAGAGGGGGAAGAAAAGTGTTATCTTCACAAACTATCTTCTAGCAATTCACTTCAGAAATTGCCTTGCAATTCATCACATACACAGTTCAAAAAACTAAGAAATATCATAAATATGCAAGTAGAGCTGCTGCTCATAAAAAATACACGATGCATTAAGTGTATTGTTTAAAAGAACTGTTTAGCTCTATTTATACAAAGCAAAATAGGCAAACCACTAACCACTAGCACCTAAAAAGGCTCCACTACACCACTGCCCACTAGCCATTACCCATTACCTAAAAACACAGACAACACATCCCACTAACTAGATTTTAAGTATTGCATTTAACACTCCCCCTTAATACTTAAAAACATAAACTCTTGAACTCCTAAAAGACAACGAAAATTGACAAATACTTCAGTTGGTAGTGCTTTTGTAAAAATATCCGCAAGATTGTTTTTGAATTACAATAAGACAATGCAATCTGATGATCATTAACTAATTCTCGAATGAAGTGATGTCTAGCTTCAATGTACTTTGTCCGACCATGATAAATTGGATTGTGAGTCATAGCAATAGTTGATTTGTTATCATAAAATATCTCCATTGCTCCCCCTTGCTCCAAGTAGAGATCTGCCAAGATCCTCCGTAGCCAAACCGCGTGACAAGTCGTAGATGATGCAATAATATATTCAACTTCAGATGAAGATAGAGCTACTGTATCTTGCTTCTTTGAAGACCAACAAAATACGTTTGAGCCGAGAGTAAACACATAATCTGATGTACTTCTTCTATCATCTTTGGAACCAGCCCAATCACTGTCTATATAACCTGTCAGCTTACTAAAGGAGGATTGGGAATAGTACATACCAAATGTCTTTGTCCCATTCAGATACCTCAAAACTCTCTTTGCCTCACCAAAATGTATCTTACTTGGTTCCTGCATAAATTTAGACAATGCATTGACAAAAAATAAAATATTAGGTTTGGAGTTAGTTAAATAAATCAAACTCCCCACAAGGCTCTTATAAGAAAATGTATCAATTTTCTCTATTCCATCCCGCATTTCTAATTTCTCATTCGCATTCATTGGAGTACTGATCGGCTTGCAATTAGTCATATTACGCTTATTTAGAAGCTCCTCAATATACTTCTGCTGAGACATAAAAATACCGTTATCCATCTGCTTAATTTTCAATCCCAAAAAATATTTGATAACTCCCGAATCGGTTATTTCAAACTCCTTCATCATATCTATTTTGAAATTCTTTGTCATTTCAGTGTTACTTGTCATATAAACAATATCCTCAACATATATACATGCTATAAGCACATCATCACCATCAACCTTAACAAAAAAAGTTTGTTCATTCTTACTTTTCAAGAAGCCTTGTTTTGAAAAATAACTGTCAATTCTATTATACCATGCACAAGATGCTTGTTTCAGTCCGTATAGTGTTTTGTTCAACCTATAAACCATATTCTCATTTCCTTCCAGTTTATATCCCTGTGGTTGTTCAACATATATTTCTTCTTCCAATAAGCCATTAAGAAATGCAGACTTAACATCAAGTTGAAATAAAATCCACTTTTTAATAGCAGCAATACTTAAAATAGCACAAACAATATCAAGTCTAGCAACTGGAGCAAATGTTTTAAAGAAATCAATACTTGGCTGTTGAGAATATCCTTTTGCCACAAGTCTTGCTTTGTACTTTGCAATTGACCCATTTGAATTAAACTTGGTTTTAAAGACCCATTTCAAACCAATGGTAAGTTTATCTTTTGGGAGTTCTACTAATTTCCAAGTATCATTTTTTTAATCATGGCAAGCTCTTCATTCATTGCTTTTACCCATATTGCAAGTTGTGGTGCTTCTTCATAACTACTAGACTCATGAACAACCTGTGAAAAATTACAGGATGCATAAATTTCATGCAAGGAATGCACCTTTCTAGGACTTTCATCATCATCACCCATCTGATAAGAATTATGATGTTGAGTTGGCAAAAGACTGATCACTGAGCTATCTGGCTGTTTTTTCCAAATCCATGCTTCATTTTCAGAAAAGATCACATCTCTACTGATAATCAACTTTTCAGTTTTTGGATTATATAGGCTATATCCCTTGATTTTATTATAATAACCAACAAATATACATTTATCATTTTTAGGGTCAAGTTTCTGTCTTTTTTCAGATGACACATGTGAATAAGCTATACAATCAAAAACTTTTAAATGATATACCTGTGGATGTTTTCCAGTCCTTGCTTTATCCAGGGTTTGATCTTTCACTACTTTTGTTGGAGATCGATTAAGCATATATACTGTGGTTACCATTGCTTCAGCCCAAAAATCATTTTGTAAATTCTTTTCTTTCAGTATACTTCTAGCAAGTTCTACAACAACGCGATTCTTTCGTTTTACTACACCATTTTGCTGAGGACTATATGGAGAAGTCAATTGCCTTTTAATACCACAATTGTCACAAAAATTCTTGAATTCTGTTCCAATAAATCCCCACCTATGTCTGTACGAAGTGATTTGATATTCAAACCAATCTGTTTAAAATTTTGAAAAACAGATAGTGCATCAAATTTATCCTTTAAAAAATAAACCCATGTCATACGACTGTAATCATCAACAAACAGAAGGAAATACTTGCTCTTACTGAATGATAATATTTGCATAGGACCACATATATCTGCATATATTAACTTCAAAGGTAAACTGGCTCTCCAAGAACTGACAGTAAGAAAGGGATTTTTGTGATGCTTACCAAAAATGCAACCCTCACATAATTTATGTTCTTCCATTATAGGGGGCAAACCATTAACCATCTGTTTCTGATGCAAAAGTTTTAAACCATTAAAACTCAAATGTGCAAATCTTTTATGTCATAACCAAGAATCAGTAGAGTCATGAGAAGTTATAGCTGAATTTGTAGCACAACCAAATTCAAGAGGAAATAAATAGCTTCCATTCATAGCAATTTCAATAAAAATTCCTCTTGGATGCTTAGAATCATAAATGCGACATTTTCTATCATTAAAAACAACAGAGTAGCCATGTTGAATAACCTGCCCAAGGCTTAAAAAATTCTCTTTCAAATCTAGAACAAATAACACATCAGAAATTTTTTTAGTATCACCATTCTGTAAATGAACCAGGATCGTTCCTTTACCCATAGCATATTATAGTGAGTCATTTCCCATTGTGACTAGTGTAGTAATAGATATATTTATATCAATAAATAATTTTTCATTATCAGTCATGTGATTACTGCAACCGTTATCAAGAAATCAAACATTTCCAACTCGATGAGCAGTAAGTGAATCATCTAAAATAGCAAATAAATGATTCTATTCTTCTTTTTCTTCAATGAAATTGACCTGCTGTTGCCTTTGTTTAACATAGAAAAAATTTTCTATGTGCCCATACTTTTTACAAAAGTAACACTGAATATTTAGATTTTTACCTCTGTGAAATGAAACTTTCTGATTTTGGTGTTTATTACCTTCCTTGCCTGATGTATTTTCAGTATATTATTGATGATTTAGATTATTGAATCTGCCCTTACCTCTGCCACGACCTCTGCCTCGGCCTCTGAATCTAGAACCTCTACCATAACCCCTATAACTCGCATTCCTGTCACTGTCAATATCTGTTGTATTTGATTTATCAATAGAAACATTGCATTTTAATTGAAATGCTTTTTCAGCAGATTTAATTTTAGGCTTGGCCAATCTTTATTCATGAGATTATAAGGAACCAAAAAGTTCACTTACAGTTAGAGTATGTAAATCCTTAGATTCTTCAATGACAGCCACAACATGATCATATTTAGATGGTAAAGCATATAAAATTCTTTAAGCAACAATACTATCTGGCAATGCATCACCATAGCTACGAATTCGATTTACAATTACTTTCATACTTGAAAAGAAATTTTGCATAAATTCATAATCAGACATTGAAAAATTTTCAAATTTCCTTCGTAGAGATTGCAACTTTACCATTTGTACCTGTGCATTTCATTGAAATTCAAGAGCTAGTGTGTCCCATGCTTCTTTGGATTTCTTTGTTGCAACAATCCTTGTAAAAATGCTATCTGTGAACGCTTGTTGAATAAAAGAAAGAGCCTTACAATCTTTCTTTCTTTTATCATGCAATTGTTCGGTTTGCTCACATGTTTGAGGACCCCGTTCAGGTGGATCTGCATACCCATTCTCAACAAAATCTCACAAATCTTGTGAAACAAAAATGGTTTTCATCTTAATGCACCAAAAATCATAATGCTCACAGTTTAAAATAGGAATGCCAGGCTGAGTAATACTTAACACATTTGTACTCACCATACTTAATCAAGAGAATGAAAATTCTTCTTTCAAATAAGCCAACAAACTCCTCAAGGATACAAATTTTTAACTGAAGTATTAACATAAACACCTTGTAGGCAATCTGAAATATCCAAAAATCAAACCTACAGTTTTGAAGCTTTAATTCAAAAATCTCCTTCTTTGATACCGCAATGTTATCTTCACAAACTATCTTCTAGCAATTCACTTTAGAAATTGCCCTGCAATTCATTACATACACATTCCAAAAAAATTAAGAAATATCATAAATATGCAAGTAGAGCTACTGCTCATTAAAAATACACAATGCATTAAGTGTATTGTTTAAAGGAACCTTTTATCTCTATTTATACAAAACAAAATAGGCAAACCACTAACCCACTAGCACCAAAAAAGGATCCACTACATCACTACCCACTAGCCATTACTCATTACCTAAAAATCAGGACAACACATCCCACTAACTAGATTTTAAGTATTACATTTAACAAAAAGGACGAGCGATTTTTAATGCCTTGAGGCATAGAAGCAACGGTAAATGTTTTTTGCGAATGATGATGGTTTCGTGAGTATCAGGAAGCACTAGACTTCCAAGTTTTAACGTATGAAAACCTACAGAAACAATATTCATAAACATTACTAAAAAGAACGTGCATGCAACAAAAAAAGGATTATGAGATAATTATGGTTTTAATCAATACAGTTTCCAAATAAAAGATGAAATGACTTGCTTAGAAAGAATTCATTTGCTTAAAACATTACTAAAAGAAATTTATGGCATGTACCTTAAGAAAAAAAACCATTTAAAAGAAAAGAAATTCATGGCATGGAAAATTTAAAAAATAAAAAATAAAAAAGATTCTTGCAGCACAGTGCTACCAGTTGCACAAAATTGAAAGCTTTGCTTAAAAGGATTCTTCTGATACGGGTGCAAGAAACACACCTCATTTGTTTATTTTCAAAAAAAAAAAATTTAAAATTAAAATTCAAAAAAGTAAAATTTGGCCAAGGTGCTATCAAAGGTGGGTCTACACATCCATGTCAAAAAAATTTAAAAATAAAAAGGGGTTTGATGTCTACACGCAACTACTCAAGTATGTCTACACGAACAGTGGTGTAGTTACCTAAAAATAGGCCCTGCACATTAAAATGCAATGAAAATTTATACAATCATTTATCCATATATAAATCATACTTTAAATGGTTTAGATGTTAAAAAAATCACTTTAAAGTTATTATTCGATTGGGGTTCATAAATATATTTGATTGAGATAAAAAATTGAGATAGTAATAGAATACATTATTCTAAATACAAGGGTGAAGTAAATTATAATTTTATCATCATGTGGGGCCCATTTCAGCACCACTATACTGTAATTATGGTGCAGAGGCGCTGCACTTGAAAATCTCTCTCTCTCTCCCCACACATATATATATAGCTCTACTTCTATGTACTCGGGTTATATATAAGTGGACCCATGTAACCCCTTTAAAATCTCATTGTATTTAATATCACTTGTTTATCTAGAGAATCAAGTTTCATCCCAATTAAGTATGTTAATGGGCCACATTTGTTAGAAAATATATATATTCATATGTAAATTATGAAAAATGCTAAAATATTAATTTTAAAGTAGTATTTTCAATATCTAAACCGTCCAAAAAATTATTTCTATGTGAATAAATGATTCTATAAAATATTATTACATTCTAATATATATGAATAGATCTAAGCATTTTTCATAATTTACACATGAATATATATTTTTTAACAAATGTGGCCCATAAACATACTTGATTGGGATGAAATTTAGTTTCATAGATAAACAAATGATGTTAACTACAATGAATGGAGTGGATTTTCCAATAAAGATCAAAATCTTATATTTTGAATGGGTTACATAAGTCCGCTTTTATGTAACCCAGTTACATAGAAGAAGGACCCCGTGCGCGGGCGTGTGTGTGTATATATAAACATATTTATGAGTCCGACTTCTATACATCAAGATGTACCAATTCACTTCAATACTCTCGTTAGTTTAAACCTTATTTTGATGATTTTATTAAATCTAATTCATCCATTGTACGTTAAGACCCTATTTTGATGATTTTATTAAATCTAATTCATCCATTATATGTTTAGACCCTAT
The DNA here is from genome assembly GCA_030490835.1 of Annona cherimola. Lineage (NCBI taxonomy): Eukaryota > Viridiplantae > Streptophyta > Magnoliopsida > Magnoliales > Annonaceae > Annona > Annona cherimola. The sequence goes on from CM059977.1 coordinate 71,787,044, forward strand.
TTTAATGATTTTATTAAATCCAATTCATCCATTATATGTAACACTATTTATTTTATTTAGATACCAAAAATTATATCATTTGGATGTATGTGCATGCAACACTTTCAAAAAGTGTATAAAAATATATACAAATTTAGAAAATCACTTGAATCCATACATCAAAGTTTTAGAATATTATAAAATTCTATTGAATCACTAATCTAAGTAGGATGAATATTGTAGATGTTTTATATATTAAATTGAGATCTCGTAGGTTCTTATAATAAACAAATCATTTTTAATAGATTTAAAGTCACTCAAAAGTGATTGTTAATTTTGAGAATGATGCAAGTTATGAATTTAGATGGTTTGTATTATCTAAATAAAATAGATAGTACTAAATATAATGGATGAATTAGATTTAACAAAATCATCAAAATAGAGTCTAAATTAGACAAGAGTATCGAAGTGAATTAGTATATCCAAATGTATAGAAGCTGGACACACACACACATACACACACACTCTCTATCTCTCTATATATTTATATATTGCATCGGAATGTTGCACTTGAATATTTCTGTACATATATATATATACATATATATGAAATATAACAATAGTGCAGTTGCGCCAAAATGGCCCCACATAAATACAAAATTATAATTTATTCCACTCATTGTATTTAAAATCATGTATTCTATGACTATATTAATTTTTCATTTCAATTGAATGTGTATAGACGTCATCTGAATAGTGCAAAACCAACATAATAAAATAATTTCATGTAAATATCAAATTTAAAGTGTATTTTCAACATCTAAATCGTCTAAAGTATAATTTATATATGGATAAATGATTGTATAAAATTTCATTGTATTTTAATATGTTTGGTGTTTAGTTTTTAGGCAACCGCACCAGAACAGTAGTACATTTGCCCGAAAATGGGCCCGTACATGTTAGAATGCAGTGAAACTTTATATAATTATTTATCTATATATAAACTTTATAGCAAAATAGTTTACATGTTGAAAAAAAACACTTTAAAGTTGTTATTTGCATCAAATTATTTTATTACGTTGAATTTGTACCATTTTCAGATGGAGTCCATACACATCCGATTGGAATGAAAATTGGTATAGTAATAGAATATATGATTCTAAATACAATGGATTGATTAGATTATAATTTTATAATAATGTGAGACCCATTTTGGTGTAACTGCACCATTGGCACATTGTCAAGCAAGGAGTTTTCGAGGCTTGTCGGAATTGACGGATTCGAATTCCCCTCTCCAACAAAGGGCTATGATCTCACAGGTTAATCAAACACATGTTGTTTTTATCCCCAAAAAAGAACGGGGCGACCAATCTGCCCATTTTCGACCCATGGGCTTGACTAATGTTGTATACAAAATACTCGCAAGGTGTTGGCCAACCGTCCGAAGGGGTGCTTTGAAAAGATTATTTCTATCAACCAGAGTTCTTTTTGTCCCTGGTCTGCTAATCACAAACAATATGCTCATATCCTATGAAGCTTTATACGTACTAATGAAGAAAAAGAGGAGCAAATATGAGCAGATGACAGTAAAGCTAGAAAAGGAAAAAGCTTATGGTATGGCAGATTGGTCTTTTTCATGCCAAATTATCCGCTGCATGAACTACAGTGAGAAGTAGATTGGGCAGTTGGCACCTCGTCCATGATCCGTCTACCCCACTTGCCATCTGGCGCTGGTTTGGCCACTAGAAAAAAAAGAAAGAAAGAAAGAAAAACTCTGCTGCTCTCTTTGACTCTATCCAGTCATCACCCGTTGACGTTGACGTTGACGTTGACTCTTGGCATCACCCGTTGTCGGCCACGTGTCATTTATCAATCCCCTCTCAATCTCAAGCTGAAGTGCAGAAGAAGAAGAAGAAGAACAAGAAGAGAAAGAAGAAAGCGAACAATTTTGTTGCTGTCTCTCTCTCATTAAGAATGAATTGCTGCTGTCTTATATGGGTTCTTTTCTTAGTAGTCTTTACGAACAATTTTGGTTCTTCCTTCATCATCGCGGGTTAGTGTTTCATGCTCCAAAATCTTTTCTTCCCAATCCTCATATCAGATCCTTTTGTATATATGTGTGTATTATACTTTTGTTTCCTTTTTGTCTTGCAGATAATTTCTTTGCTAATCCTCCATCGTTGAAGACGGGTCGAAGCCTACTCCAACTTCCAACACGTAAGCCTTCCTCCACTTCAAATAATTATGTATTTTTTCACTTTGAATTCTGCCTTCAAGGGATGATCCGTTTTAGGAAATGAAATGACGATATCGTGTGTTTGGGATTGTGTTTGAATTGGTGGAGCTGACACAATTACATGCACGGAGATAATATTGGGTTTTAGGTATATCCAAATCCCTAAGATAGATAGATAGATGCATCTTTACTTTTAGGAGACCATGATCTAGCATGCAGAATGGATGTTGACTCCAAATCTAAATATGATTTGTGTGGCTTAATTACATTGTTCTATTCTGTTGGATAGAAAGTAACTCCCAACTTCCCCATGAGAAGTGGTTTGTATAAAATTAAAACAAAACAAAATGAGAAAGCAAAGAGATATGTAAAAGAAATCCTGGGTAATTTTAAGTGTGAAGCGAACAAAAAGTTAATTTGAAGTGTCAAGCGAACGAAAAGTAAAGTCAGTCGCAAAATAAATTATTTATATGGTGCATCCAAACCTAAAAGAACCTAAAAGAATCTTGAGTAAACATGGATATAGTCAGCGGAGGACTGAAGAGTATCAAATATAATTCAAAGTAGATTGATATCATGCTGAGTCCGTGAGGTAGATGGGATTCTCTACTTCACCTACAGGGATTTACAAAACATCGTCTTCTGCTTTCTTTATTCTTCTTTCAATCGGATATATTATCCCATAAATTCAAAGATATATATTGGTAATCGCGTTTCAAAATAACTGTGATAGATTAGTTTGTGTTTTGGACGGGTTGCATGTATGATAAATTAATAACTGTTCAGGGCATTCAGAGTCTTATCATCAGCATGTGGGCGCATATAAATATTGATATGAAGTTCTAATTCCATCCTATCTAATTCATTTAGACTTGTCACCACCCTTATTTAAGATGTTTCTGAATTGACGTGAGTAATATTACAAAGCAAGGTGCAGAATATCGTCATACTATTTACTTCTCTAATTCCCTGTTTTCAGCTTGCCCCTTGCATGTGGAGGCATGGGACTACACAAACATTACAAGCCAGTGCAAAGTGCCCTACAATGCTTGGCGCTGTTGCGGCGCCTTCAAGGCCATTGCATGCCCTTATGCTTCTTACATGAATGAAACCTATGACTGTATGAAGCAATTGCTCAACTACATCAGGATTGCAGGCACCCCAGCAGGCCTTATCAATAGCTTGTGCCGTGATGGGAAAGAAGGGCTAGAGTGCCCCACACCATCTCCTCCTCCATCATTAGTAAGTCACAATGCCAACGGATTTCAGACACCCTCGGCCCCTTGCCTGCTGGCTGGGATCACCTTCATCTTCTTCTGGATCTTTTGATGGTGTCCTCAGAGAATTTGATGAGAGCATGCCAGTTTTGTCATGAAACTCTACCAAAGTGATGTGGTGAACAATTATTTCACTGTTGTTGTTTGGATCTGTGTGAATGTGCGCGGAAATGCAAGAGAGCTTCTATAGGAAATTGAGGAACAGGTCATGGAGATGCGGTAAGCACACCGAGACCATGGGTTGGTTATGGTTGTAATATTTGTAAGATCTCTGGTTTTAGATTGCTTATATCATGTATCATTATTTCGATAGCAGTCAAATGATAAGGAGTGGTTGGTTATGCTTGTAATAATGGTTAAATGATGACTTTGGTTGCCTATATCTTTTTTTGATTGTGTATAAACATCTATCTCAGATATCTATTATAATGAAGCCTTGAGACATTCTTCCGTATTAAAATTCTGAAGACGCTAACTCCACCAAAGAACTAGAGGGACACATCTCCCAAATAAACCAAGGAACAAAATGCCCCAACACCATTTGAACCCATCTTCCAATTTGGGGATGATTGGCTCTACCAACCGGGCAAAGGCTAATTGGCTAGTTGCTCATGTCTTGTATCATTTTTTGGATTTAGTATAGATGGAAAATAACAAAAGAAAGGAACCCGAAACTTATATCTAACTTGACTTCACCGACACGTGATTCCATCAAAATAATTATACAGAATTTTGAAAGAGAAACTTGATTTGCAAACTGGTTCGAACCCCACATGAAGCCGTTCTATCTCTAGGCCCAACACATCATAGAAATTAGGCAGAATTTCTTTTATTTCTTCAACAATTGTACCTAATTTTTATATACCCATAACGTTCCACAAATTTCTCTTATGTTCATAACATTTCGCTTTAAATTACTTTGATACTCATGACGTTCACGCAACTATTATCTATCTCATTAAAAAGACGATTATGTCATTTTAAAAATCTTCTAATTAAAATAATTCAATTTTAATATGACTCTTAAATTATTTAATATCATATATCAATGATTCCTCGTCATTAATTGAGACATGTTAAGGTTAAATTGACTTAATTAAAATTTTGGAATAAGCAAAATTGTCTTTTTAATGGGGTAGATAATAGTTGTGTTAACAACGTGTAGGATGAAATGTTATAGGTCTAAGAAGAATTCGTGAAACGTTGTGAGTATATTATAAATTAGATGTAACTATTATGAGAATGAGAGAAAATTTCCCTAGAAATTATATAAACTTTTGATTAAAAACTTTAATTCACAAAATGATTTCAATCCCATGTCGACAAATTATGTTCCCAATTCCCAAATTCATCGACCATCTTATTTCCAAATCCCTGGATACAACACGTCATTCCTATTTTTATGTAGGAGTTGCTTCTTGGAGAGGAGAACTTGAGGTGATCGAATGAAGCATCTTGCCTATTTCATAGTATGTTATAATGTTATTGAGAGATAGCTAGTGCAACAATGACCTTTGGCCAATTTGCCTTGTTACTGATCCTTTGTGGCTTGTATTGCTTATTTTCTATGAAAATCATGCTATATTAAGGTATGTGGCATCTTTGCTGTGATATGGGTTGCAGCGAGCTCTGTGATGTGGCTTGCATGAGCATTTTGAAGATGGGCAGTAGCGTCTGAACCAAAAGCAGGTCGCGCAAGAGGAAAACCTGCATTAGTCGATCGTGAAAGGAAGGGAGAGTGAGAAGAGAGAAGGGTGAGAGAAGGGACAACCTGAAAAATTCAAGTGCAACTTGGGTCGGACTTTACCGGGTTTGGGTTAGCTTATCAGGTTTAGGTGAATATAAACCCTAATATTAAATCTGGATTTGGGTCGGGTCTGCAGCGGACTGTACTGTAATTATAGTCTAGCCCGTCTGCAAATGATAGGTTTTCATATACCTGTCTACAAATGATAGGTTCTCATATACATATAAGAGTTATTTTGCTGCACCAGAACAGCGGTGCAGTTGCCCAAAAAATGAGTCACACACATTAAAATGTAATGAAATTTTATATAATCATTTATCCATATATAAATCATACCTTAGATAGTTTAGATGTTGAAAAATCCACTTTAAAGTTGTTATTTACATCAAACTATTTTATTACGTTAAATTTGTACCATTTTTAGATGAGGCTCATATACATATCTGATTGGGATAAAAATTGATATGGTAATATAATACATTATTCTAAATACAATTAGTAAAGTAGATTATAATTTGATGATCATGTGGGGCCCATTTAAGCGATGCTGCGACTGAATATATCTATATATATATGCATGGAAAATGTCACAGTGCATGTAATTGCACTATGCGGTCCATGCACCTGGGCCCCACATGATCATAAATAGAAAATCTACCCCGCCTATTATATTTAGAATTGTTCACTTTATTAGCATACCAATTTTTATTTAAATCTAACATGTGTGTGGTTCCCATCTTAAAATGGTGTAAAATCAATGTAACAAAATAATTTAATATAAATATCAAATTTAAATTGGTATTTTTATCATCTAAACTGTCTAAAGTACAATTTTTATATAGATAAATGATTGTATAAAATTTCATTGCAATCTAATACGTATGGGGCCCATTTTACGGTGGAGTAAATCGTATTACAATATAGTTCATCTGCACATGAATGTTATCAAGTGCATTTGTACTACACCATAAGTATAGTGCAGTCCATGTACTATGGGCCTCACACGATCATGAATGGGAAATCCACTCCACCCATTGCATTTAAAATTGTTCGCTTTATTAGCATACTAATTTTCATTTGTGTGTGGTTCCCATCTTAAAATAGTGCAAAATCAACGTAATAAAATAATTAAACATAAATGTCAAATTTAAAGTGGTATTTTCAACATTTAAACCATCTAAAGTATTATTTTTATATGAATAAATAATTATATAAAGTTTCATTACATTCTGATATGTGTAGGATGCATTTTACAGCAATTGCACGGTAATTACGGTGCAATCCATCTGCACACGATGAGATTTTATGTAATCGGGTCATATAAAAGCGGACCTATATAACCCCTTTAAAATATAAGGTTTTAATCTTTAATGAAAAATCCGATCCATTCATTGTATTTAACCTTATCTTTTCATCTAGGAGATCAAGTTTCATCTCAATCAACTATGTTTAAGGGCCACATTTGTTCAAATATATATATATATGTGTAAATTATGAAAAATACTTAGATCTATTTAAACATGTATTAGAATGTAATAATATTTTATAAAATCATTTATTCACATAGAAACGATATTTTGAATGGTTTAGATGTCATGATATTTTAGCATTTTTCATAATCTACACATGAATATATACATTTTCTAACAAATATGGCTCATAAACATATTTAACTGAGATGAAACTTGATCTCTTAAATAAGCAAATGATGTTAAATACAATTAATGAATTAAATTTTCCATCAAAGATCAAAATCATTATAACATCATCCAAACTTCTAACCAAACAAATTAAAATTCATCTTGCCTGTATATCTATGTTAACCCCATACCTAACACAATTCTATTTTTATACCTAGCTAGCTTCATCAATCAGTTGATGAGCCATTTTGCTATGTGTCACTGGATGGTCTGTGCTTGTACAAGTTGTACAAATTTTATGCAAAATTTTCGCCCTATACATTCTATAAATCCGTGCTAACAACCAATAAATGATGCTAATTTGAAAATTCCCCACTCTTCCTAGTAATAAGCATGTTAATATTCTCATATAGGATACTAATTTCATAAATCTCTAACCCACCTGCAAATCAGCATGCTAATTATAAAAGTAATGTAGAAAGGAGCCCTAGTGCCAAAAAAATCTAATCTTCTTAAATAAAAACCCAATCAGTAAAATAATGCACTTGGAAATCGAAAGTAGAATTTCACTATGATGAAAAAAGCTCTCTTCTCCAATTACTACGTTTAATCTATTGTCTTTTATCTAGTTTTTAAACCGAAAATTATTCAAATGAACTAATCAGGAATGCAACAGAAAATCAGTTTAACAAACCATGAGTGTGTTTGTTTGGGATATAAACATGTCAACAAAAACTTTTCAATCTGAAACTTTTCACTCTCCATAACTACTTTATTTTTTAATTATTTTTTCACATTTTTCTATACAAACTACTCTACTTTTCAATCATTTATACATAATTATCTATACAACTAACATATCTATTTTAACTTTATTCTTTTTACTTTTCATCATTATTCTTATTATATCACATCATTTTCTATCAATGTGATAACTTCTATCTCAAAAACTTTTCATCAAAAGTTTTACTCCTAACCAAATACACCCTATATATTTATGCTTTAAACAATATTTTAATTTCTATTTTTAACTTAATTGCAGAAATATATTTTTATTAAAATAAAATTTTAACATTCATGATTTCAATCAATTGTTTTTCAAGTACAACTTTTCCAATGAAATTCTATTAAATGAATCGATAATATTGCTTTTAATTATAACTAAGGTTTTGGAATTTTGAGATAAATATTTTAAAACCTAAGCTTGCAAGGAGTTGGAATCCAGGCACGTTTTGTTGGAATTTCATAAATAAAATATTCCGTTTCAGACGTTTCAGCCGTTTCAGCCGTTTCTTTTCTTATGCTTCGGCCACTGTACGTTTCAGCCGGCACGTCTCAGCCGTTTCTTTTCATAAATGCTTCAGCCACCGTGCGTTTTCAGCCGTTTGATTTTTTGATTTAATTTTTTTTTGAAACGTTAAAAAGCCCAAGCCTATATATACGAGTCTTTGTTTTCAGAAGATGCATAAGTTTTTCCACACTTGCATCCTTTTCTCACTTGGTTCTATTTGAGATTTTTTCTTTAAATTCCCTACTAAGCCTGTTATTCTGCTATCAAGTGTTTGGAATCTAGAAGGGATGCTGTTTCCATTCTAGATTAGGTTCACTCTTTGTATCCTGGGGGAAAACTGCTAAAACCCAAAACAGCTGTGAGGGTGCAAATATTGCCTTAAAGAAAGTGACGACTGTAACACGCCTAGATGAGTAACCTATTTTTTTTTTTTTTGCACAATTTCCACTTTTCTTAAATTTTCTCTTTATTTCCAAGTCTATGCCCCAACAATCTTAAGGCAATATTTTTTTTATTTTTTCATTTTCCTAAATGGCCCCCCAATCTACCATTCCCATTGCTAAACCTGATATCCCAAGGTTGGATGCCTGTGTTGGCACCAACTTCAAAAGGTGGCAACAACGACTTCACCTCTACCTAACCCACCTTGGAGTTGTCTACATTCTTACCAACCCGAAGCATGAAGAAACCACGGATGAGACGCTACAGCAGCAACGCAAAAGAATAAAGTGGGAGATGGACAACTACATCTGCAAAGGCCACATCTTCGAATCTCTATCAGATTCTCTCTTCAACGCATACCAGAAGGTGGATACGGCCAAAGAAATTTGGGACTCACTTCGGCACAAGTACAACACGGATGATGCGAGTATCAAGCAATTTCTTGTAAGTGATTTTCTTGAATACACTATGACTGACGATAAGCCGATCCTTGATCAAGTTCATGAGATCCAGCATATCGTCAATCAACTTGAGTCGGAGGGCAGTAAGATAGATGAGTCCATTCTTGTAAGTACTATAATTGCAAAATTGCCACCTAGTTGGAATAACCACCGCAAGAATTTGAAACAAATGAAAGGTCTTATGAGTTTAGATGAACTTGCTCTTAACCTACGTACTGAAGAAAAATCTAGACAAAGTGAAAAGAAAGACGAGCAAATTCAATCTAAAGCTCATATGGTTGAATCTCAAAATCGGGTGACAATTAGCAATAATCAACCCTTTAGAAAATTTAACTTAAATACTAATAAAACTATTGCTAAGAAGAAAAAGGGACCTTGTTATTATTGCAAAAAGATGGGACATTTGAAAAGGGAGTGTAGGCTTCTCAAAAAGAAGAATAACACTCAAAAGGATCCTGAGGCACATTTGACTGAAGAAAATTTTGTTGCTATGATTTCTGAAATTTGTGCTGTGAGTGATGATCAGACCTGGTGGCTGGATTCTGGGGCTACTAGGCATGTATGCAAAGATAGAAATCAGTTTAAAACCTATGAATCTGATAATAATGAAAATAATTTATTCATGGGTAATTCATCTACCACCAAAGTGGTAGGGTCAGGGACTGTTATCCTGAAACTGACTTCTGGAAAATCACTCACTCTTACAAATGTACTTCATGTACCAGAAATTCGCAAAAACCTGGTCTCGGTTAGCCTTCTTAGCAAATATGGTTTTAAATTGGTATTTGAGTCAGATCAAATTATTATTACAAAAGGATGTATTTTTGTTGGGAAGGGTTATGTTGTAGACGGCATGTTTCGCCTGAACGTGAATAATGGATCATCTTCTTCTGCTTATATTGTTGATTTATTTTCTTTATGGCATGATAGACTAGGTCATGTTAATTTTAGAAGTATGGACACTATGATGAAATTAGGATTAATTCCTAGATCACCAAATGAATCAACTGATAAATGTAAAGTATGTGTTCAAACTAAAATTACTAAAAAGCCATTTCAAAAAGTAGAAAGAAATTCAGAATTATTGGGTTTAATTCATTCTGATATATGTGATATGGAAAATAACCTAACAAGAGGTGGTAAAAGATATTTTATAACATTTGTAGATGATATGCTCATTTTTGGGACTGACATTGATATTATTGAAGAAACTAAAAGTTTTCTGTCAGTTAATTTCGATATGAAAGATATGGGCAATGCAGATGTTATTCTTGGCATCAAGATTATTAGACATGGTAATATATTTTCTCTTTCTCAATCGCATTATATTGAAAAGGTACTCAAGCGATTTAACCATTTTGACACTAGCGTAGCCTCAACTCCTTTTGATCCCGGCATTAAGTTGTGTAAAAATGATGAACGATCTGTAGCCCAGCTTGAGTATGCTAAAGTAATTGGAAGTTTGATGTATGCCATGTATTGCACTCGACCAGATATTGCTTATGCTGTTGGTGTACTAAGCAGGTTCACTAGTAATCCAAGATATACACATTGGAATGCAATTTATAGGGTATTAAAATATTTAAAAAAGACCATTGCTTCTGGATTGCATTTTAGTGGCGAACCCACTGTATTGGAAGGATACAATGATGCAAGTTGGATTTCAGACACCAAGGAATCCATGTCTACTAGTGGTTGAATTTTTACCATTGGAGGAGCTGCTATTTCTTGGGCTTCCAAAAAGCAAACCTGCATTACACATTCTACTATGGAATCCGAATTCCTTGCCTTGGCCGCAGCAGGAAAAGAGGCAGAATGACTTAGAAATTTATTAATTGAAATTCTCATTTGGCCTAAGCCAGTGCCTCCTATTTATTTGCATTGTGACAGCGAAGCAACTCTATCAAGGGCATATAATAAGACTTATAACGGTAAATCAAGACATATTGCATTGAGACACAACTATGTAAGGCAATTGCTCCAAGATGGAGTGGTAAACATTGATTTTGTAAGATCAAGTGAAAATTTGGCAGACTCGCTTACAAAAGCCTTACTCGGAACGTGGTCTGGAAAACAGCAAGAGGGATGGGACTTAAATCCACATGTAATGAGTTGCAATGACTGAAACTCAACTCTAAGCTTGTAACCCAGGTGTAGAGTTCAATGAGCAAAGTATGTTATTTCGCAGTTTGCAAGCACTGGTTATATTTATTTATTTAATCCCTCAGGCAGTGCTTGGTTCCTGTAATGTATTTATGAGGATGAGTGTATTATACTCTTAATGGATCTAAAACTTTTGTGTTGGAGTATTTAATTACAGGGTACTCTAAATAGATCCACCTATATGAGTGTTGGAAGTGAGGCCGCTTCTGTTTCCAGAGTGTGTGGGTTCACTCTGAGGTGCTCATGAAACTGGGATATAGACACATGACCATAAAAGTATCACCTTTATAAACACTTAATAAAATTTGAAATCTTGTATGTGGGGTATTTCCGATCTATCAAATAGGGTCGACAGTTCAAAGCTCTGGCTACTGAACACCTCGCTAGATCTTGAGATATTTTCACTAAACGAAGGTTCAAGTCTAACCGACACCTTTAATTATGTATGAGATTTCTTTGGCTTAAATGGAATTGATTTTATTTTGAAAATGGAAGGGGAATGTTGGAATTTCATAAATAAAATATTCCGTTTCAGACGTTTCAGCCGTTTCTTTTCTTATGCTTCGGCCACCGTACGTTTCAGCCGGCACGTCTCAGCCGTTTCTTTTCATAAATGCTTCAGCCACCGTGCGTTTTCAGCCGTTTGATTTTCTGATTTAATTTTTTTTTTGAAACGTTAAAAAGCCCAAGCCTATATATACGAGTCTTTGTTTTCAAAAGATGCATAAGTTTTTCCACACTTGCATCCTTTTCTCACTTGGTTCTATTTGAGATTTTTTCTTTAAATTCCCTACTAAGCCTGTTATTCTGCTATCAAGTGTTTGGAATCTAGAAGGGATGCTGTTTCCATTCTAGATTAGGTTCACTCTTTGTATCCTGGGGGCAAACTGCTAAAACCCAAAACAGCTGTGAGGGTGCAAATATTGCCTTAAGGAAAGTGACGACTGTAACACGCCTAGAGGAGTAACCTATTTTTTTTTTTTTTTGCACAATTTCCACTTTCCTAAAATTTTCTCTTTATTTCCAAGTCTGTGCCCCCAACACGTTTCTGCTATCAATCGTAGTTCCTTTTTTGTGTTACGTGGAATGCCAATACATGTCTAGATTCAATTTAAAGAAAATATAATAAAACTGGCCAAAAAGTTGAAGAAAAAGGCGGGCTTCAATGGCACATGCTGCTAGGAATGACCAGGATGGATTAACGGAATGAAAAAAAAAATCAACAACGTTACTTACTACTCTTCTAGGACTTTCGACAGAAGGTGTGGAAGAGGGTTCCAATGAATCAAGAGGGGAAAAATTGCTAGCGGCCGAAAAGTGAAAGAAAAAATGCGCGTGCCTCAAAAAATCGAATTCGCATAAATGCCGTTGTCATTGTTTTTGTTGATTGCCTAAGTCACACGAGTGAAAAATGAAAGGAGTAGCATATACCTTCAGATCGAGGACTATGCCGAGATGGAAAGGAAGGACTGGACCTGCCGGCGGTGAGGCATTTGGGACGACATGGAATTTTGCACACGATTAAGGTTTTTATTCAGTCGTAGAAATTTTGCGTGAAGAGGTGAAGCATTTGGAACGGCATCTGGGAGAAATTGTGTGAAGAGTTGAGGCACCTGGGACTGCATGAATTTTGCTTCCAATTTTTAGGGTTTGGTGGTTTTGGGGATTTTGCAACTTCAAGATGATTCCCAAAAATCCAACTTTATATACGGCGTGTATCCATCCACTGCCAAACTCGTCCATGCACTTACGGAATGAATGGTTGGGATTTTACCTGCTGAAATGAACGGCTAGATGGGTGTCTGCATAGTAACAACAATGCAGACGGAGTGCACGTGATATAAACATACACGGAGATGTGTATAATTTCAAATGCGCCACAAGAGCACTTGATATGGTGATCACCATTTTAAACGCATTGCCGCCGTCGCCCGCATTCGATGCGCCCTTGCCAAACTTTCTAACTAGTAGAAAATGCTCAAATACATCTCATTCGTGAAACTGAGATGGACGGTGGGCACGCTTCCCCTTCAAAATCATGATTCAGATGTTTCATGCTACAACATCTCTACTTTTCTACCGAGTGTTTGTCCCATATCGCAAATACAATATGTCACCAAACATGGATGCTTTTTCCCTTGCTTCTCTTTTGTGGACTTTGAAGATCTTCTCTGCATAATGATCTTCCCCGAATAGTCTGAAAATCACAAGCAAGGCGGATAATCAATGAGATAAGATTCAATCCATGTAACAATCAATGGGAGCCTAGTCAGATGTGCCTGTTGCATTGATGCTCAATGCACCCAAGTGCATATTTTTTTATTTTTGGAATTTTTTTTTTTATGAAACTACTAATATAAGTGTATCTAACGTGTATATCAATTTTTACTATTTTTGAAAATTTTTAAATATTTTTTTTGCATTTTTTTAAAATTACTAGTATTTTAGTAATTTTTTAAATAATTAACATGCCACCAATTTTAAAAAATTCCCACAAATATCCAAAAATGATAAAAATTAATACGCATGTTAAATAAACTTAGATTAACAGTTATATAAAAAAAATTTAAAAAAATAGAAAATTAGGTGTATATAACTAAGTGTATTGAGCCTCAATGCACCTGGGTACATTCGACCGGGACTCCAATCAATGCCTATGTTCTTTTTTCCCAACATTTAACACACATTAACTTGAAAATCGTAATACTATTATGACAGCATGGAGCGTCAAAAGGAAAAACAGATACGTCCACAAAATGGGATTTCAATTCTCAAACAGTCAAAAGGCTCCTTTTTTTTCCCTCTTTTGTTTCCCTTTAATCATATCCTGATTTGTTTTGTTCCTGTTTTCTGTCCTCTTCTAGCACTCAAATGCATTAGCTTTTGACAGTGGTGTTCAATGTGTGTTTCTAAAGTACAACAAATGTCTAAGAGCCCTTGTGAAAGGTTATAGGAAGTTGCAGAGGAATGCTTTCATAAGCCAGACTCAGTAAGAATGTGTTCGTAACAATTGCCCCAGGATTTTGGCATCTTAACGAGGATTTATGCGAATGAGAAACAAGCTAAAAGAAGTCAGGCTAACCTTAGAGGCTACCCATAAAAGTTTGCCTAGAAGTTCATCCATTTTGAAGTGTTAGCCCTGATAATGGCGGATTCATCATGTAATCTGAATAAGCTTAGATGCAGTGGATCCAAAGTTTGCCAACAAGATAATCTAGTTCAAGGTCAAGACAAACATACATGAACGGCTCACGGAATCAACAGCAGCTTGGATTCATGTCTTCATGACCAGCTGATAATCACATATGCTCGAATTCTGCACTCAACAAATCCTAGAAAGTATGGAGAATCCATCAACCTAGCACCAATAGCTATTTAGCGCACACATTCTCTTCGATCCTGCGGATCTCTACAGGCCAAGAAAAAACTGGCAGCACGAGCATCCTCCTTAAATGCTAGTGTTGCCGTTATTAGATCTTCCACAGATAGGTCTAAAGCATCTAGTGCATCCACAATTCTTTGGCTTCAATCTTGAAGTTCATCAAAAAAGTTATCAGACTGATGGTCTGGATAACGTTGAGGAGGAGCTGTTAGCTGACGAACTAAGCCTACTGAGGACCTGGATACCATTGAATATCTGGATTCCACCGGCGAGATAGACACTTGATGAATCCATCCAGAAGGCAGAGCAGGTTTCAATAACTCAAAAAGAGTTGCATCTTTTGCCTTTTCGATGAAGGTCCTGCAATTCCATTATTTACTTCTGGCTGCTGACCATAGTGAGCCATGGCCTGAGGAAATAGAATGACATACAGAAAAGGCACTAGAGCCTATTGACACAAGATAATTGCTTTTCACAAACATATCTAGTAATTTCATCTATCACTAAAATAAAAAGGTAAGAACTTAAGACTTAGCCTTGATGTAAACCTATTTTAACTATGAAAATATTAGTATCTCTACTCATGTCCTCACATTTGTTACAGCCCTCTCATACATATCTCTAATGATATGACTAGATCGGTTATTGATTCTTTTTTTTTTTCATCACTTGTCATATTAACTCTCTTAGAACTCGATTGTACACTTTTTTCTAAATTAATAGAAATCATAAGTAAGTTCTTTTTCTTCCCCCTATACTTCTCAAATAGTTGTCTAAGCAAGAAAATGGTTTTAATGGTCGATCTTCCTAGCATAAAACAAAACTAATTTTCAAAGACATTAGTTTCTCGTCTTAGTCTACTGTTCAATTACTCTTTTCCATTACGCACAGTATGACTCATTAGTTTTGTTCCACCATAATTTGCACAATTTTAAATATCTCCCTTATTTTTATAAATTTGGACTGTAGTGCTTTTTCTCCATTCAATTGGCGTTAACTTTGTTTTTATAATTTTATTAAAGAAATTTGTTAACCATGTTATACCTATATTTCTCATGGACTTTCATGCCTCGATTGGTATATTATCTAGACCTAAGGTTTTTCCTATTCTCATTTTTTAGAGCTTTCTTTACTTCAAATGTTCAAATTTTTTGAAAATGATTGATATTTCTATCTTCTTTTATATTTAGACTAATATTTAATGTTAATGTTCTAGTAGAGTATCATTCAATATTCTATAGAAAAAAGTTTTCCATCTTTTTTAATTTTATCATCTTTAACTAAAACTCTTTGGTCCTAGCTTCTAATGCATCTAATATGCACTAATCTTTGCATTTATTTTCTCTTAATTTCACATTCTTAAATATATCCTTTTCTCCTTGTCTAGTTTCTAAACTTTTACATAATTTTTGCATTTAACATTGCCAATAATCTTTTTAGTAGCTTTTTTTAGTTTGTATTGTTAGAGATTTGTATCCTTGTTCTACCACCAAGTTTGTATATGTATCTACCATTTTAGTATATTCCTACAATATTTTGTCCAATTTCTTTGTATCATTTCATCACAATTGACACACTGATTCTACTTCATCTTCTTGTATGTGTTATTTTCCTTCTTCAATCATTCTTTTACTAAAAAGTTCTACGTAATTGCCCCTTAAATTCCACCATTTAATTTTTGAAATAATATTATCTTTAGTTTCTGGCAACTCTTTGTGTGTGTGTGTGTGTGTATCCATTGCTAGCAATTTATGTTGCATGGTTAAACTCTCACTTGTTATAACCTTACAATTACTATAAAGGGATCTATCATATTTTCTTATGAGGAAGAAATCTATTTGCCTAAAATTAGTCTCTCTTAAAAGTTATCAAGTGTTCATTTTTTTTTAAAATAAGATATTTGTTATAGCCAAATTATATGCTATAGCAAAATCTAAAATGACGTTTCCTATTTCATTCATTATTCTAAAGCCGAAACCTCTATGAATTCTCTCACATCCCACATTTTCTTGTCCTACATGTCCGTTTAAATTTCCTTCTATCATAATCTTTTCTTAGTTAAATATCCTTTGCATTATATTATCAAAGTCATCCCAAAACTGTTTTTTTAATTCTATTTTGTCATCATCTAATCCTATCTATGGTGCATAAGCACTAACCAAATTATGATTATGACCTCTACACCTAGCACAAGCTTTATTTTAATGATTCTGTTATTTACTCTATTAACATCTACAACTTTATTTATAAATTTATTTTTTATCCATAGACCATTTCTATTTTCATCCTTTCCTATATACCATAATTTTAATCTATATCTGGAAAAGTATTTTAGTAGATAGAGATTTGCTAAAGACGGGTGTAAGTGGAGAATAGGAAATAGTGCACAAGTAAAGTTCTTCCAAGATGGGTGGACAGAAGCGCAACTAACAAAAGTGGGACCTCTCCATGAAAAATATCTCAGAAGAGACATGTCTTGCCCAATTTATTGCATGGGAAAGAAGGGAATGGAGAGAGGACAGAATCAAATTGGCAGTTGACCCTCATGGATGGGAGGTTATAAAATGGATTCCAATCCCATCCGAACAAGAAGAGGATAACATCTGTTGGATTGCTGAACCAGATGGAATCTTTAAGGTAAAATCAGCATATCATTCACTGCACAACAAAGGCCAAACGGAGCTGGAGAGCATGAACATAGAAAGGCATCAGCAGCTGGAAATTATCAGATACCTATGGAAGATTAAACTCCCACCAAAGATTCTCATTTTTGGATGGAGGTCAGTAACTGACCAATTACCCACAAAGGTAAATTTTCTGAAAAGAGGAATTCAAGTGGATCCAAATTGTTTATTTTGTAACAAAGAAACAGAAGACATTACTCATCTATTGTGGTCATGTCATGTCCAAAATTTGAAGAAGTTCTTGACTCTCAATTGCTGAGGAAAATTGTCAGCATGCATACAAGCTACTTCGGAATTTGATCTCATGCCCCTAGGTGCACTTAGCTTTGGTACACCCAGGTGCAAATACTCATTTTTTAAAAAAAAATTTGGAACTTTTTACACAATTGTTAATCTGTGTATTTAACATGTATATCAATTTTTACCATTTTTGGATATTTTTATATATTTTTTTAAAGATTAGTAGCATTTTAGTAAATTTAAATTACTAAAAATGTCATTATTTTTAAAAATTTTTAAAAAATATCTAAATTTTTTATAAAAATGGTAAAAATTGATACACATGTTAAATAAACTTATATTAACAGTTTTATGAAAAAAGTTTCAAAAAAAAACTTTAAAAATTGGGTATTTGCACCCGGGTGCATCGAAGCTAAGTGAACCCAGGTTGTGGGCATGGTTCATCCATCTTCTCTATCAGTTAATCAAATCAGATTCAAGAGAATTGTTTCAGCTCCGTTGGTTTGCTGGTGGCGTGCATGGTTTCACAAGAATGCAAGCTGTGGGCATGGGCAATTAATTTCGGCTGCAGAGATTATGGATTGAAGTAAGAATTTCATATTCCAATACCAAGCAGCACAGTTGCTATGAAAGAGCAAGTCTGATCCCCATCCTATCCAAATTAGATGGAAAGCATCCGCTCAAGGTACACTTGAACTCAATGTAGATGCTGGAATGAAAAGTAAAGTGTGTCTGTGTGGCGCAGCAGCAGTACTCAGAGATTCTAATGGTCATATATAATGCCACTAGGGATGTCATGGTTGAAAGAGATGCATACCAGGGAAGTTATTTATGAAACAGATTCAATCATTCTCAGCAACATGCTTACAGGAAATCTCAAGATTTTATCAACTGTTTGGTATATTATTGATAAAATCAAAGCCATAAGCAGAAGCCTCAGAACTGTGAATTCTCCCATGTACCCCACATAAGGAATTTTGTAGCACATAACACCGTGAAATTTGCATCACAGCAAAGTGTTGGTTTGTAATACCATGCTTTTCCTCTCAACAATATCCTCAAAGTGAAAAACATAATAAAAAGAATTCCTTTAAAACAATTGATATTTGAGTGCAACACCTTTTTGCGATGTGGTTAGACCAAACAGGAAAATCATGTGCATTGTGCAGCCAATATTCTCCTGTCATGTGATTATCATTTGTTCTACATTCACAACTCATGGATCAATGTGGCTAGACCAAACATAGGAACTTTTTTCATTTGGTATAAAAATCACAAAACAGATGTTAGTAAGATACTTGTTGAGCTAGGCAGAAATCAATGTGTACTTCCAACTCGTGAATCAATGTGTGTTGGATGCATCATCCGGGAATGAAATAAATCTGAAGCCACCCAAAAGTGATGAGAATATCTTTTCTGGTTTGGATGAGGATACTGACTCCTGCGGAGAGTCGTTGCTGCACCCCTTTTTTGCCCGTTTTACCCTTGCAGTGGCTGCTACAGATCACTTTGAAATTGGAGGCATTATTGTTGTGTCTGTTTCCAGCATAGTGCACTGGGCTTCATGTCGAATATGTGGCCGGAGATTGTACGAAGATGGATGGGTACCCTGGGTACCCTTCTCGGAAGATTCGCATCCATGGGTGGGTTCTTGTGATTGTTAGCGTCGAGAGTGAAACTTCCAACTACAGGAGGCAAAGTGAATCAACATGGAGTTATAGACAAAATGCCCTCCCTAATACTTAACGGAGCTGGAGTAGCTAAATAAGATCACATAAAAAGCAGTCGTTTCTAATGTACGTAACAGATGCAATAGAAATAGTGTTCTGGTTGCCAAATCTTGACCTCAACATACAACAAATACTAGAATTTTTGGATATGGAAATTCATCTAGTAAATAAACTAGCAAGTTAACTCATTGCAGTGAACTTACCTACCAAATCACACTTCCTAGTTATACCAAAGTAAGGTACATTTCATGTTCTCTTTCACATAAGTCTGTTAAGGACAACAGTAATTCCTCATATTTGGGGATTTTTATATTGGTTGCAGAACAACAGAATACAACTCTCTTCCACACTTTCCCTTGTCAAGTTACAAAACAGAGGAAGCCTGCATCCATGGCAATCTTCTAGTACAGCATGCAATCAGGATTCAACTCACAGAAGATCTATAGTGGCCAATTTTTTTTAAAGGCAAGAATCACATAGCTCAGGGCTTTGAACCTGAGATCTCAGATGCAATCATGTTGGCATCTCTCACCTGTCTATCACAGCAGTGACATGGTGTCTACAAAACCAGCCCTTTCTTCAGAGGAAGATAGATGAATATATAACCAGTCAAATGACTTGAATTGCCATGCAAGTCATATACAGGCCCCTATCATCACTAGTGGCATCCCCAAATGGATCCACTAATCAGAAATGCAAATTAAATTATGGAGCATGCTCTCTGATATATATTTTACAACTAGTAATCATCACAGAAACATAACCACCACAACTGATGCAGATGAAAAAACAATATAACATATTGATGGATCCTTGGCAACCTGTTCCTTGAGTATAAAAACACATGAGAAAAAACTTGAGGTTCAGTACATGGCAGAACATGATAACTTAAACATAATTTACCCCCAAAACAATTAACTTAAGGGCCTTTATAAAACCAACAACTCTTCCATTGCTATCAAAACATTCCTGCCACTTTTTATTATCTGTTTTTTTATTTATTTGGGAACTCCAAATTAGAGATTTCAATAGGAATCTAAACGAACAATGTGAACAGATAATTTCAAAACCTATATATTCAATCCAAAACCAGTAGAAACCACGGATTTCGAAGAAGACAAAAATGGCATAAGAAATCAAAATATGTACCTTCGACCAAAACGTCAGCAGCAATGGAGGGATTCGTCGGTAGGAATGGAAGGATTCCAGCGGCGGCGGCACCGGCAGGTATTCCGATGGGGTTATTTATAATTTCAGAAACTATATGAGTATATTTACAATTTTGATCAAACTAAGTGAGTATATTCGCAAATTATCCAACCTTAATAAGTATGAAATAACTTTTTATTAGAAAATGGCTCACATTTAGAAATACTTCATGTCTTCTTTAGTCATTTTGCATGTTTAAAAGTACTTTTATGTTTGAGGTCGGATTCTTCGGGTCGGGACATGGTTGACCCACCCCGACCCTATTTTTGAATTTGGGTCAAAATTTTTGACCCATCCCTATACTAGGTCAAAAATATATTAGTTTTACCTGGTCAAAAACGGGTTGAGTCAAAGCCGGGTCACGGGTCAACCCGCCCCAATTACCAACCCTAATGTAGAGCCTATTTCATCGATGCTGCACCTGAATATTTCTGATATATATATATATAATATTCAGGTGCAGCATCGCTGAAATTGGCTCCACATGATCATCAAATCATAATCTACTCTGCCATATATATTTGAACTGTTCTGGTGCAGCGCAACTGCACAAGAATAACGATACATTTGATCAAAAGTGGTCCCCGCACATATTAGAATACAATAAAACTTTATACAATTATTTATCTATATATAAATTTTATAGCAAATGGTTTACATGTTGAAAAAATCACTTTAAAGTTGTTATTTATATTAAACTATTTTATTACGTTGAATTTGTACCATTTTCTAATGGAGCCCATATATATATATATGATTGATATGAAAATTGGTATGATAACAGAATACATTATTCTAAATACAATAGGTGAAGTAAATTATGATTTTATAATCATGTGGAGCCCATTTTAGCACAACTGCACTGAAACAGCGGTACATTTGCCTCAAAAACGGGCTCCCACATATATTATAATGCAATGAAACTTTATACAATCATTTATCTATATAAATAACATACTTTTTGACGGTTTAGATCTTTAAAAAATTACTTTGAACTTGTTATTTACATCAAACTATTTTATTACGTTCATTTTGTACCATTTTCAGATGGGGTCTATACACATATCCGATTGGGATGAAAATTGATACGGTAATAAAATATATTATTCTAAATATAATGGGTTGAATAGATTTTAATTTTATCATCATGTGAAGCCCATTTCAGCGCCAGTACACTGTAATTGCACTCGAATAATTCTCATATATACACACTATACCTCTAAAAATCACGCTATATCTCTAAAAACAGTAAAACTTGATTTATATAGCACATAAGGTAACAGGGGAAATGACATTAGGACACGATCAAGCCAAATCAGATTGGCTTTTTTTTTTTTTTTTCCAATTTACATATGCCAATTGACAGAAAAAAGAAGAAAAAAATCAGTGTTTCAACACATGCCAATTTCACATGAGATGATGAAGATGAATCTGTTACAAAGATTAAAAACGTTCATCAACAACACCCAGAGAGAAGGAACGTTTTACAGAGCTCAAGAAACAGCAAAAATCAGTGAGGCGTGGCTTGGGTTGCCTTATGGATGGCAAAACCGATTGACTCTTGGAATGGCAAAGCGAAAGGAAGTTATTTTTGCTTTTGGAGTGAGATGAATGAGAAAAAAACTCTTAAGGAAGTCGCCTTTTGAAGTTCCGAGTAGATGCTTGATATGTGCGGACAAGCAAACCCACCCCTATTCCAATGCCTACACAAATCCCAAGCCCAATCCCTACGCCTACTCTCACGCCAGCGTTGAACCATGATAGCTCCCCATCTTCACCTTCCATGTATTCTGCTCTTGAGTAGAGATTGCTATACTCATCCTCCTCATCATTCTCCACTTTGTAACCCTGTAAATCCGATGACAGCTGCAACAACAACAACAAGAAAAGAAAAAAAGAAAAAAAAAGGGTAACACATTAGGCCATCTGAGTGGCTGACTCATCAAACCAGAACTAAATCCCATCTTAAAAGTCTGGCAATTGAATGGGGTTGCTTTGCACATCTACTTCACAAGAATTAAATATTATCATTCTAAGCCTCTATTACAATGATGAAAGCATAACTGCTGGTACACGGATGAAAAACCTGATCGAAACAACTTAATTTTGGAAAGTGAAGTTTTATGCAAAGCTCATTCTGTCTTAATCCTACCAAAATTATCCTGAACCAAGCCAACGCTCTCGTGGAAAACAAACTAATTACATATATACAAAATAGCTTTAGTGCCTCAATGAGTCATTGTAAGAACTGAAAACAGAGTTTCTTGCGTATATCAGGGGAGTGTGGGGACTTTCTGGAGTTACATTCTATAACCCAGCTTTGCAACTACAAGACGAGTATAAGATAGATTTACTCATTTCAAAGCCATTTGCATGGATTTGGAAGTGAAGAAACACAGCTACTAGGATTGAAATTGAGGGCTTTTCATTAGCTAGTCATCCTTTCCTGGATGCAACATACAACAGTGTTGTTTTGCACTGTAAGTGTGATTGTTCATCCTTGCTCACCATCGCAAGTCTTTGTCAACCCTTTTTGACATCTTTTTGTGAATTTCTCTGTTCCATACATACAACCGAGATAAGGATGGGTCAGCTTTTCTTTTTGACTTTGAAAGATGAGCAATATCAACACGTCATCATTGCGATTGATCTCAAAGCCATTTGCATGGATTTGAAAATGAAGAACATTCAAAAGGATCAAAATCCAGGGCTTCTGGTTAGCAGGTCATCCTTCCTGAATGCGACACAGAACATTCTGTCATATTCTGCACTTAAGGGTCCATTTGGTATTTTGCATAGTGGGGAGGAGAAAGTAGGGAGTACAATTTCCCACATAACTTGATATGTACAACCCAACAACGTAATTTTTTAATGATTATCCCTATATTCCAATCATTTTGTTACATGTCTCCATATAAACCTATTTCTTTCCACTTTTATTCTCAATTTCCCTTGTCCTATCACATCACTTTCACACTTCTCGACTTCTTTTCCATTACCACTTTTAAACATTACCAAACGCTCCCCAAGTGTGCTTGTTCCCCCTTGCTCACCATCTCAAATCTTTGTGAATCCCTTCTAAAATCTTATTATGACTTACTCTGCTCCACAAATTCAATCAGGATAAGGAGTTGATTTTTAAAAAATTTTGAAAGATAAGAAATCTCGATTCATCATCATCTCCACCACCTTGTTAATCTTCTGAACCCTACCAATGTTTTTTCGACCTTCCTCTGGTCCTCTTACACTGGTCCTCTTATAGCTTTCTATGTTGATTCGACCTAACTGATGCAACTTTTAGCCACCATTCCAGGATGACTCAATCACTTAGGTCTGTTTTCTCGAATTACTCCATTTCTATTTTTTAACTTCTTTCATTTTACTGCTCATTTGGCCATTGTTCTACCCCACAAAACATAGTTGGCCTTATCATTAGCTTACAAAATTTCCCTTTTAATTTAATTGCCACACACTCAAACAGCAGATGAATAAAATTGAAGCACTGTATCTTTGCTTCTACCTACTTGATTCTTATCAACACAACTTTCCTAAACTATTGATCTAAATACCTCATCTTCTGGTTCTATTTTATCTACTACAATTACTGGTTCCTCATCTACATTTCAAGAATTACGAAAGTTACATACCATATATAAGGTTTTGTTGGAGCAATTCTAAAGCACTTAGATTGTCATTGTAGAGCATCTCACTGTCTATTTAGTCTCATATTTAGTTCTTGTGTTCATCTATAAAACTACAGTGTAAATAACAAACACCAAGGGACCTCTTATTAAAAGGTCCATCAAGTTCATCCATGATGAGAGTAAAAAAGGTAATGGCTCAGAGTTGATCCTTGAAGCAAAACTCATCCATTGACGAAAGGATTTACATGAAATAATTACGCCATTATATTATATCCTTCACTTGATCCTTCTGTTTAACGTGCTATAAAATAATTTTCTACCACCGGTGGCTTTGTTTAACTGCATTAGCAGTTTAGCATAATGAAAATTATTCCATCGTGCACACATATCATATGAAGTCATGATATTTGGAG
The DNA here is from genome assembly GCA_030490835.1 of Annona cherimola. Lineage (NCBI taxonomy): Eukaryota > Viridiplantae > Streptophyta > Magnoliopsida > Magnoliales > Annonaceae > Annona > Annona cherimola. The sequence continues at coordinate 71,811,581 of CM059977.1, forward strand.
TAACGTAACTGAAAAATAAATGCATAATTTGGCTTATGCTTCATATCCATAGTTCCATGGCATAAACAATATGCTAGTGGTCTTCACGCACAAAAACATGGTAGTTTGAAGTGTGACGTTCTGTCTATGATGATATTTATGAACATAATGGATGCATTATGGATATCCTTCGAGCATAATCATAAACAAACACGAAGTAGAAATCATCAAAGAACTTTGAAGCACATAATAACAACAAAAAATGATGATGCTGCTGCTGCTGCTACTGCTACTACTATTACTACGACTAAGGCACAGGAATCAGCTAAAACTTCAGTTGGATTAACTTCAACCAAAATGTTTTCGCCTACAGTAATGTGGAATTTCACACTCAAAATTGATAGATAGGCAGCCAATGCAAATTGAACACCAATATACAATTTCAGCTTGCTTCTCACACCAAAAAATGTAAATACCATAGCTGGTAAGTACGAATATACCAAAGTAAATTTATTACCATCAGATTAACCTATAACAGGGTATAAAAGGCACACAGGCTAAACCACCAAGCATAAATGTAGCAAAGAAAACAAAGGGAAAAAAACATTATGAACTTGTCTATATTTCAAATAGGTTCCATTTCTATGTAACCGATTATTGAGTTATTCGTGTAACTCAATCTATTTGGCCCACCTTGATGATGAATCAAAATCAACTTTACCCAATGTGTTTCAAATCACATATTTGACTAGAAAACCAAAATTTTCATCTAAGGGTGTGTTTGTTTGGGTTATAAACATGTCAACAAAAACTTTTCAATCTAAAACTTTTCACTCTCCATAACAACTTTATTTTTTAATTATTTTTCACATTTTTCTATACAAAATTTCCTACTTTTCAATCATTTCTACACAACTACCTATACAACTAACCTATCTATTTTAACTTTATTCTTTTTACTTCTCATCATTATTCCTATTCTATCACATCATTTTCTATCAATGTGACAACTTCTACCTCAAAAACTTTTTATCAAAAGTTTTACCCCAAACCAAACACACTCTAAATCAAAGCTGTACATCAGCCCCATCTTAAAAAAATGTGTAAATGTAACTTAATAAAAATTGTTTGATTTATATGTCAATTTCAAAAATAACATAACACACATATTTAAGAAACCACTCAAGCCAATAAATAAGCCTTGGTTGCAGGATATATTATTCACGTGGAACTTACATTTTTTCATTCATATTTAAATAATATAGCTCCAAGGGTCTAAAGTAGAAGTGTCACTCGCAAGTTCAACCCAATAAATTTTTGTAAGGCGATGAACGGATGATGCATTAAATGATTATGGCCAGTCAGAAGCAACATGGCAAGGTGATGAGGATCACAAGGAGAAGTTTTTCAAGTGTGCTTATTTCAGGCATAAGAACCAAGCACTCATTGAACTTCAGACTTGTCTAATCTATGAAGAATTCATCAAACCTAGATTAATCTAATTTTAGAGGTTGGTTCTTTTTAAAAAAGAATAATCAGCTTTTAAGCTAATGGTCGCAAAACATTTGAGTCTATCCATAATTTCTGATTTCTTATCCTAACTTCTTCCAGTCCTTTTCCTCTCATCCTCTTTCCTATCTCCCCTTTCCTCATTACTCTCCTATATCACCAGGGGCAAAAAATGCAAAAGGATACTAATGGAAGCAGTAAAAAAATGATTCAGTGACTCACCTCTGGACCAGTCATGATCTATTTTGGAAGATGGTGGAACCCAATTATAGCATTTTTTTTTTGTGAGTTAAGATGATGATTGACAACACGATTGTGTACTTTGTGCATTAAACATTTATAAATACGATGAATCAATTAATCAATTCTCTTCAATGAAAGAATGATGCATTGGCAAATGTTTGAAGGGTGCAGCTTGGGTTGGGTCAACCAGCATTGCACAACCTCAACAAGTGAAGCTACAATAAATCAAAATTTTGGATAGAAAATTAAGTTGAGCACACCTTGTTTTTCGATAGGATTGCATTAGGGTTGATGATTTGGCAGCCTGAATCCTGTCCAACCCAATATTCTCACCTCCTAAAGTTATCTTTCAACTTCCACAACTACTTTTTAGAATTCACTTTTAAAAAAAAAAAAAAAATTTCAACTTTTCACTTTAATGGCTGGACCCTTTTTGACATAGTACTTGTGTCCTTTTATTCATTGAAACAAACAAAGGGCTTTAATATTTTTACATTTTCCTAGGCATGTGTTGATACAATATATCATAATTTTAGAAAGAAAATTAAGTTGAGCCAACCCGGTCTTCTAATAGGATTACATTATGATGGATGGTGCGACAGCCTGACAATACCGTCCCAACCCAATATTCTCACCCCTTAAAGTTATTGTTCGACTTCCACAACTACTATTTTGCACTCAACTTTTTTCCCCCTTAACTTTTCACTTTAATGGCTGGACCCTTTTTGACATAGTAATTATGTCCTTTTATTCATTGAAACAAATAAAGGGCTTTATTTTTACATTTTCTTAGGCATGTAGAGTTACTTTGTTCTTACCAAATATTTTTCTATTTAAATCCCATTGAAAATTGAAATTCTTAGTACAGCCATGATAAGTTTATGTTGACTCATAAGACTCCGCATAGAATTTCGAATTATTTTGTTTAAATTAGGTTATTGTCAATTTTTTTCAACAAATTTTCAACTTCGTTTTGCCTCGAAATTATTAACATTTTCAGTCCATGACCCAACTTGAATTTTAGAAACAGCTTAGGGTTGATGTTATGAAATAATTGGTTGAATTAGAGTTAGGGATGGCAGACATCCTTCTAGAGAATGGGTTCAAGCTAGGTTTGACTACCATCCGATTTAACCCAACCTAGTTAAAACCTTAAAATTTCCATACTAAAAGGAAGACTGGAACACAAATAAAAGAAATGTTAAAGAAGCTCGAGCTATGGAATTGAAAGAAGTTGTAATCATAAGGCAACACTACAAAATTTTCATGTATCCTTCATAAAAAAATAAATCAACAAACAAAAGACATAATCCAGAGTTCCTTACATTGAATAATAGGGAAAGTAAGCGGCAAACATATAATGGGTTATCATTGAATGCAACCAATGTGTTCATACATCCTTTTGATTTTTCTAATTAAATTTTTTTTTTATAAGATCTACACCATTGACAACATTCATCTATTTGTATTTGTTTATTGGGCCAAAAATCACATATTAAAAACCGTTTTTAATATATATATATTTTATCATTCATTCTCAAAAGGCGTTAAGTTTTGAAATATATAAGTTTCTAATTAAAGTGATCTTTTACATCATAAATAAATACTTGTCAATGGAGATAATGAATGGTTTAGATTTTTTAAAAACTTTTTACAATTAAAAAATCAAAGAGGTGCATGGACATGGTTGCATTAGATCAGAACCCATACACAATTTAAGGCATCTTAAAGTGAATATATAGGGGGGAACAAACTGATGCAGAGTTCTCTTTTTAGAATAATAAAAGAATAGAAGGAAATGAAAACAAAAACTCATAGCAGGGTTCCCTAAATTGAATAATGCAATTTCTTTTCAATTGCATCGACTAATGGGGGAACGGGAACAAAAAACCAATCATGGCTCCCTCAACTGAGTGATAACAAGTCAGGTCCCTAACCAAAATGATGTAAAAACAAGAACAAAATTGTGATCTACGCTCCCTAAATCGAATAACAAGGAAACTGGATAATAAATATGTAATTCAGGGCTGCTTAATCGAAGGAATCTAGGGTTCCTAAATTATATAATCGAAGAAACAGGTATAAAAGACATAATATAGAGGAAGAAGAAGTCCAAAAAAGGGTGCCCTTACTCTTCCTAAATTGAACTTTATTTATTTATTTATTTTGACAACCACACTCATCCAGCGCTGGCTTTACTAGTATACTGTTATATATGTAATCATTCTTCCTTGGCAGACAGAAAAAAATAGAAAAAGGGCAACTTGGTGTGTAAGGCCCAAGGAGGGGCAGCGATATACACAGTCGTACTGCTGTTTTACAAAGTTGTTGTTTCGCTTGACTTTACATAATCATTTTTTCATATAGGAATGATGTTTTAGATGTTGAAAATATAACTTTAAAATTGATATTTAAATCAAACCATGTTATTATGCTGATTTTGCATGATTTTCATTTAGGGCCCATGCACATATCTATTTAGATGAAACTTGGTTTGCAACTGAAATAAATTATTCTAAATACAAAGGCTGCATTAGATTTTGATTACACCATCAACTTGGGGCCCATTTGCAGGTGACTGAACCCTAGAATTTCCCCAAGTATATAGGGATACACCTGGGCACGAAATGTGGGGCCACTTCCCAGTTAGATTCAGATTTCATCATCAATTTGGGGCTCATTTTAAGTCAGCAGCACTCTCATCATCATCATCATCATCATAAGCCATTTCCCACCTAGGTGGGGTCGGCTGCATAGATTCTGTTGCGCCATATAAGCCATAGGAACTTCATACACTAGACATGAACATATGTTTCTAGTTGGATTCGAATTGGTTTTTTATTTTTTTTTTCTTTTTTTATATTGATTGTTTCAAGGGATCAGAATCAATGCAACCTGGTCCAATTGACATACAGCTAAAAAAGTATTACTGCGCACAATTACAAATAATTCGAATAAGTTGGAGAAAGTAAGAAGTAACATTCTATTGCTTCATGCCATGCCCAGTGCCCATAATTTTCCACTGGAAACATAATGTGCAGAAAGAAATGGATTTCTTTGATGAAAATAAGGAACATTCCAGTAGCCAAATAAGTTCCACAATGGAATGAAAGCGGTAAATCAACCTTGTGAATTCCGCAAAAGAAGGAACTAAATTAGAGAGTACTTGCCATTTGCCAAATGGAATGTAAAAAATATTTCTCAAAGAAAAACATTATGTTGCTGTGTTCGCAAATGATTTATAATGAAAAAATGCCACTCTATTGGAGGAAAGAAAAAGAAAATGAGGAAGTACCTGCAAAGCATTTGCAGATGATGCTTCCATTTTGCTTTCGGTTGTCTCATACTCCGGGATTGAATCCAACATACCCCTTCTTGCATGCTTTTTTTGGAATGCAAGCTGAAGAGTCTTTGTCAAGATGATAGGAATCCCTGAGAAACACCCTGCAACATAAACCTCCACAGTTGGCAGAAGAGATTCAGAATCCATATGTTGTCTTAACCTCAGGAAGCCTGTGTTTGAAGTCAGTTCTGATTGGCAATTCATGGTCCATCTTCGGCTGTGATTTTTTGATTCCCCAGTAAAACCATTACTGTTGGACATCTCCAGGACTCCAGATAGCAATAAATTGTCTCTCTCGCAGACCTCAATTTTTGAACTCCCAGTCATCCTGATACTATCTGTGCTCACGAACGTGGCTTCTTCAGATTTCTTGTCAACCCTATCTCTTCGTAGCAGTGATGAAACTCCTTCAGTGTACATGCTGCTCCTAGTACCATTCACTTCAAGGAGAGTATCAGGGCTTAGAGGGATATGATTGAGAGTGAGATACCCAGGCGTACATTCATCTACCACACAATTGCTAACCCGCACATAGAAGACTCTCAAATCAAACCAAGGTGATGACTTCGGCTGGTAATTGGAGTGCCTAAGAATCTTCAGACTAGGATCAGCTGATCCATTGGCACTCACGGGATCATAACAACACTCCATAGCAAAAGCAAAACGTTTCTGACAGAAATACCCTCACATGGATTTGGAGGATTATATCAGAAACACCCAGATTGTATCAAGTAGCATAGGAAAACTCACAGCAGTATGAGGGGAATCCTGAAAGGCAAATCAAACGATTAACGAAAATTATGGCATGGATACAACCAGGAAGCTAGGAAAAATGATTATCATCAAAATAACACAGGTTAGAAAACAGGATGAGAATCAAAAGTTGATCACCATGAAACAGAATACCAAAGGGAAACATGTTTAAAAAATCAAAAAAAAAAAAAAAAGCTAGATTAGAAAGACTCCATGGTCGAGGGCATAAAATCTATTAAATACGAATAACAGATTAAATTAATCGGGGCTAGGAGTGTGGCTTCAATCGAAAAATTGAAGTCGGGAAAGCAGACGGCAAGCCTGAAGAAGCAAAATTTTGGATTGCTAAGAGAGGAACAAGAAACCCACCGATTCAAAGAGAAGTTGTGCAAAATAGCGGAAACCCCATAAGAGAAAGCAAAAATGGACGCCAAAGCAACAGAGAAATCGTCTTTCTGGAATCCTATCGGCGACCAGCAAAGCTGTACATACCTTTTTCTTTTGCATTATCCAGAATTTCTCGATGGGACAGATAATTGTACATTGTTATTCTCCCAAATATTGAGAATTGTGGGGGAAACGAAAACAAGGAAAAAAAGAAGAATTTCAGAAGAATGGGTTGTCGGCAAAAGACAATGAAAACACACGTCATATAATCCCCGAAACCGTTCCTTTTTTTAGTTTTTTGGTATATGTAATAATATAATATGATATAATTTGGGGTAGGGAAATAACATGAAAATTTTGATTAATTGAAAGCAGAGATTGTGGACGGGAACTCACCTAGAGAAAGAAGACTTTACCTCAAGCAGACTCCGTCCACAGACTCTTCAATCAAGCAATCCATTCAAACAATCGAAGCCAAATTCAGGAGGCGAAGATGCCCTCTCGCATCGCTGTCGCTTGCCTAAGCAAAGATCTTATTTATGGCTACTGAGAAAAGGGGGTTAAAAATAATAAAAGAAGAGAAAAGATAATCGAAAAAGACAAGCAAGAGTGGGAGAGGAGAGAAAAGGAGAGAGAGACAAAGATTTCAGAAATTCAAATCCTCATCGTCAGCTCGCTTCTTCATTTGGATTTTGGACAGGTAAGAATAAAATATTCTCAGGGACTTTTGGAAAGCATATCCAACCAAACATGCTCATGCATCGTAGGCACGAGTATTTCCATTTCGGGGCTAGTTTCCATATGTACCCAGTCATATAAAAGTGGTTCCATTTTAATTCCTCAAATTTTAATATTTTAATGGTTGATTGAAAATTTAATCTATTCATTCTATTTAACAATATTTGTTTAGTTACAGGACCAAGTTTTATCCAGATTCAATATATGCATAGATCACATTTACTCAAAAAATATATACATTTATATGTAAAGCAGGAAAATATTTAAAGTCATCTAAATATATATTGAAATGTGGTAATAATTTATAAAATTATTTATCCATATTTAGATGATGAAAATAATACTTAAAAATAAATATTTAATATTAAATTTTTTTATTACATTGATTTTGCATGTTTGTAGATGGGGCCAATATATAATAATATTAGAAAAATAAATTAATTTTCATAACAATATAAGCAATGCTAAACAAAATAGATGGAATGAATTTTTTTAATTATTATTAGAAGATATTTTACGTCATATCTCAATTCATATTACATTCAAACCCTGAGACAATTCTAACAAACTTATAATGGAAGACGACAACAAGCTTACACAATCAAGTGGGGAGACCACTAGCTCCCATCCAAGTATAAAGGGGAACCACACATGCCCCCACCCCAAATATGGTTCAAAATCCCACATGGGATTCGAACCAGCACCGGCTACGAACGGAAATCCCGTGCCGCAGCCAATGACCAGACGAGCACCTAGATGTTGAAAATATAGAATGAATTTTTTATTGACCATCTAGATGTTGAAAATAAAAGAAGTTAATGGAAAGAGAGTTGCTTAGAAGTATCTCTTATTTTCGTTTTCACCATTTTACTTATAAAATTACATATTTCCACTTTCACTTTTTTATGTTTTATTATTTTATAAAGGATATTTTCGGCATTTACTAATTTTCACTAATAGTTTTTCACTAGATGTTGAAAATACAAGAGCTCTAAATTTTAGAGGTTTAGCTATAATTTCATTTTATCTTTTATTATTTTACAAAAGGATATTTTCAGCATTTACTAATTTTCACTAATATTTTTTTTTTTACAAAAATTAGTATTTTTTTAGATTAAATGTAAAAGTAGTGAGTATATTTGATATTTTGAAAATAATACGAGTATACTTGGGAATTGAGAATAAGGTCAAACGTGGTGGGTATGTGGGGAAAAATCCCTATATTAATTATTATGCAAGGATTTCCTTTTCTTTTAATATCATTTTTCATCTATTTACTGCATCCTGCTTACGTTACCCTAAAGTTTGGGAGTGTTGCCGTCGTGGCAACTCGGAACGCCCCCATAACCATAAGCAGGGTACCCGAGTTCAAAGCGCAGAAAAAAAAAGAAAAAAAAACCAGCAGCATAAAGTCGGTGGCATATAGGAGTGTCCATTGAATGTTTCTTTGGATAAAGTGAGAGAAATTGTTAGCGATGTATTAAAATATTATAAGAAATTTGTGCAAATGTGTCAGAGCTCAATTTAAAAATACTATTTGACATGATTGTAGATACCCATGGAAAAACATTCGGGAGCGTTTGTATGTACATTCCCTTCCTTGGCAGCCAAGACGCTTTAGGAACGAGAAAATTTGAATTGTAAATATAAAAATAAGAAATGATATTCGAAAAATAAAAATAAAAGATGATGATGTGTTAAAAATGAGAAATTATATTACAAATTTCGACAATGAAAAATCTCCGAATCAATCCGAACCGACCCTAATCAAGGTTACTCAACGGAATGATTTCCATTTCATCGATTTAGAATTGTTAAAATACATGTAAAGCCAGCTGCCACGCTCTATTCGTTTGCAAATTCTTATGCGACTAACACTTATGATTTTAGATTAAAAAAATCTAATGACAGTTTTATTTGCCCATAGAGTGTGTTTTTTTAGAGAAAAATAAAAATGCAAAAATCAACACCCAATTACTCTACTTTTTTTTTTATTTTTACCTTTATATTCTAATTATTTTCTTCATCTTTTTAATTACTTTTTCATATCTTTTTATACAATTACGCTACATATTTCTCTTTATTTCTATTTTCCTTTACCACGTCCATTTGGTACCCCATTTCCATTCTTCTCATCTCAAACAAACCCATATTTTCTTGCACAAAGTTAGGAGTTGCCGGATCTTGCACAAACGATTGCTAAGGATCTCTCCTGACGCCCATTGCAATCTACATCTGCAATTCCACTCTCAGGTTAGGTGAGGGAAAAGATTACACCAACTAGAGGGTTTTCTAACATCATTTGAGGTCTTGGGTAGGCCACATTTGATAAATATATATATGGGAAATAATCCAGTGCATGCGGCTGCACCGTGCAGTCCATGCACTGTGGGCCCCACTTGATCATAAATAGAAAATCCACTTCACCCATTGTATTTAGAATTGTTCACTTTATTAGTATACCAATTTTCATCCAAATCCAACATGTGTGTAGTCCCCATCTTAAAATAGTGCAAAATCAACGTAATAAAATAGTTTAATGTAAATATCAAGTTTAAAGTAGTTTTTTCAACATCTAAACCGTCTAAAGTATGATTTATATATAGATAAATGATTGTATAAAGTTTTATTACAATCTAATATGTGTGGGGTCCATTTTACAGCGGACTGCACAGGATCGGATATATATATATATATATATATATATATATATATATATATATTAATGTATAAGTTATGAAAATTCCTTAGATCCATTCATACATGCATTAAAATGCAAAAAATACTTTATTAATCATTTGAAATCATAGGAATGATGTTTTAGGCAGTCCGAATGATGAAAATACAACTTTTAAATCAAACACTTTTTTTTATGTAGACTTTAGATGCTTTTCATATGGGGGGCCATGCACATATTTGCTTTGGTTGGAACTTGGTTCCCTTGTTACTCAATGGATTCTAAATGCAATGGGTGGATTGGATCAATGCAAATGATTCAACATCCTTGCAAGTAAACAAGCAAAATGTTATTTACCCAAATCATCCTTAGAATGAGGCTGGTAGAAAAATGGAACATAACTTCCAGCATCATCTTCTGAATATGTAAAGAGACCCTAAGTTATATTCACCTACATGGTGTTTTGCACAATAGGAAGGGCATGGGAGAGGGAGAGGATTCCTCCCAACCTACTATACTCCATTTATGCAGCAAATGATGGTGAGACTCAGGCTACAATTACTAACTTATACTTCCATTGGTTCGGGAGCCACCTCTGCAGCTGAATGCCCTTTGCTGGTACGGATGGGCTTATCATCATCTAGTCCCCAGAAGCCTGCTGTTTTTACATCATCCCTGGCCATCAATCTTGAGAACTCCTCATGATCGTACTCTGAAGCAGCTTTTCCTCCAAACTCAGCAGGAAGGATCTCACTGTCAAAGTTCTGTTTCATCAGCTCTTGGCTTTCTGCATCCTTTACATAGATGAATTTCACCTTCTGATATGTCTTTGGATCTAGGAAATACTTGACAATCTGCAGCATGGGAAAGAATATATGTTAATCATCAACACCCCAACATTGATATCCCTAAGTTCAAGGCCCAACTAACTGTCAGTGCCCTTTAACCACTACCGGAAATCCGGTGCTGGATTCTAAAGGTAATCACTTAACTGTTCATGGCTCAAGTAAACAAACAACACAAAAAATTCATCCCTTCACTATAGCAATCAGTTGATAACCATTAATAATTTCTTATCATACTTTTGAATTCCCTACTAACAAACAAAAATAAAATGCAGACACATCCGGTTGTTGAGAACTCATACCTTCCAAAAAGTTTCAAATATCCTTGGAGGATTGTAGAGAAAGGCAGCAGCAAGCCTCTCTGGGTAGTGATTCTGCAGTATGCTTATTGTTTCTCGAGCAGTCTTAATGGGAACTGAGTTTGACAGTGACCATCCACTGAAGTCTATCAGCCACACCATCTGCTCCTGCCCCTCAGGCAGGTTAAGTATTGCATTCTCCATTAGATATACCAGATGACGGAGCTGATTGTCATGTGATGTTGTATTCTGCATAGGAGGAAAAGTTCTTTAAAACACTGAAGGCATATCTGCATATAAAAATGCAACTCAAACTATTAAGAAGACAAACCTGCTTTCCTGGTCTAAGAATAAGAACTGTCCGACCTTGTCGATCATTAAAAGTTGCTCGGTATACTTTCCCTGTCTCACCTTCAATGGCCACCTCATGCTGAAGGACAAGAGCAAATGTATAATATAAGTTATTTCAAATCAAAGAAGAAGAACATAACAGGCAGTTTCTCATGCTCCGTTTAATCCAGAAGCAGACAGACATCCGGGCAACAATAAGCAATGTCTCCTGAAGCACATTGATGTAAAGAAATCTAAGTTTCTTTTTAAATGAAAATATGAGATTCATTATGAAAATAATGTTCTTTCAAATTAGACAATGCATTAATAGCTCATTGGATAAATAAAACAAGAAACAAAGTTGAGGGCCTGAGGCCTTTGTCATGCAAAAATTAGTAGCCTTTCAGTTTTATTAATGTAGCTTACTTAAGTATTAGAAAAAAAAAAAGTTTTTTATGACAACCTGAAGGAAACCAAGAAAATAATTGCAGTGGACACCTCAATGGAAGCAGAAACAGCTAGGTGGCTACCTTGTTGGCTCAACTGACAATATTGCTTACTTTATTAAAAAAAAAAAAAAAAACAAAAATTACAATGAATACAAGAAATGAGATAATAATATAATGGAGCGGTGTAAGAAATAGACAGGCGGACAGATCAACAAGGAACCACTTTGAAACCAATCTGGTTCCTTAAAGTTGACCTCAAGCATCAATTCTGTGTCTTTGAGATGTATCAAAACTTGATATTCATTCACTGAAGAGAACAATAATTATTTTTGCATGTCTTGTCAGCCAAGTTGGATGGACAAGGAACTCTAAATGATTACTCAAGCACTTGAAATGATAACTAATTCACTCAACTTTCAAATATCCTACGAAGATAACCAATATGGCATAAAATCAGCACAAAGCAAAATCAGTTGAACATCAAATGGTCCAATCCACCGAGTGCCACTACTTTTTAAAGATAAACTGCTAGTATGATGACTGTGAAAGATAATTCACGTGTAAGACAAACATGTAAGAAAATGATGGGTAAAGTATTATTATGAGAGAGACAGGGAGTTGTATAAAAGGGGAAAGACATGCAAGAAGAAAATCAATCAACAGCATCCAATTTCTAGTGTTTCTTTCTTTCTTTTTCCTTTCCTTATACTTTCCTTCTCTGTTCTTGTTGATTTGTGTTATTGTACTTGGATGGGTTTTGAGTTGCTGCGAGGTCAATTCACACCCATTGTACTTGGGTGGTTGTCCGCCATCAAATCAAGTGGACTCTTGGTGTGAGTTGCTCCAAGGCAAATTCATTCCATATGGTATCAGAGCCAACAATCAGGAACTTGTGAGAAGTCTGGGGCTAGAGATTAGTTTTCTTTAGACCGAAAGATCACTGTAGCAGTAGTATTGTAGGAACCAGCAAGGAAATTGAGTCAAGCTATAAGAAGTTGACAAACCTAATCTTGGGTAAGAAGATCTTACAACATCGAGCATCCACGATAAAAATAAGATCTAGGTTCTGAAATCCCCTTTCATAAGCCATCACCACAAGGTCGAACTCATGGCAGAGCACTTATCTTGAGACAACCTGGGTTTTTTTCTGAATTCATCTGCTGATTTTTAACAAACTGGGTTGAGTATCGAATCTGCAGGAATAGAGAATACAGAAACTCCCAAAAGTGAGAAGATGAAGGCAAGGGCCACAAGGACTAAATCTGATTTGTTTCTTTCTTACATTCATTCTTTTTAGAGTTTTTGGCTCTCATACCTACAGTTTTGTACATTATTTGTGATTATACCTACAGTTTGAAAATTATTGTGCTCATGCCAGCAAAAATGTAAGATATTTGTGTTGATGCCTAGGCCCTCAGTTTCCTATGTGAGAGTCCATTATGTGCAACGATCATGTGCCCCTGCTTGCCATTTTCCCCTCGTTGCCAGAATTGTTGGAGGTGATGAGAGGGGAGATGATGCTGCGTGCTTGTCTAGTCTTGGATTTGAAAGAGAGGCAGTGGGTGATTATCCGCAATTTGTTAAAGATGACAGTGATAGGTGTAGCTGATTTATCTTTTAATGGATTCACCAGGCTGAAACTCCAGCCCAGCAGCAGGGTGTGTTTTTGCAATCCAGGCAGTGGGACTTGATGGAGACATGTCAACAATGATTTGCTTCTCGCCAGCAGAGGAGATAACGCCTGAAGATAAAATAAATGGCTGGATGGGTTTACTACATATTGGAAAAGATCAGCGATGGTTGGTGGTCAATGGCTGCAGCAAGGTGTTGGCAGGATTTGCAGGGGATCTCTCTTGAAGTTGGACGGATTGCTTGGATTCCAAGGATGGATGATGCCAGGCTTGTGGCTGTTGAAGGTTGCTGGATTCATGGATTAGGAATTTTTGTATACCAGTTTTAAGGGGGAATAGTTGCATCATCAGTTTGGAGGCAGCATCCATTGTGAGGCTTGCTGGTGCTCAATTGGAGTTGGAGAAGGTTCAAGAAGGCTCAGTAGTTAGCTCTCTGGATTTGGTTGGGGGTTTATTGATGGGCTCTGCCCCTGGATCAGAATCAAGGAAGTCATTGGTAATGGCGCTGCTCGATTTTTGCTGAATCTAACTGCTGTGGATGAGATGGATTTTTTGGATTTCATGGGTTTTGGACAGATCTGCCTGGAGAAGATGAAGCCACAGAATTCAGGAAGCCATAATCAGTGCTTAGATTGATGCATAGCTAGAGACAAGTCAGAGACGGTAAAAGGGTGAGACAAAGGCGAGCTGTTCACCAATCTTTGAAGGATATCAATCCCCTGGTGCAGATTTGTCTGTGATGGTGGTCGGTTCGTGGAAGATGGTGAGATCAATGAAGTTTGCAGATCCAGCCACCATCGGTGAGTGGATTTGACTGGCTCTGGGGAATAGTGTCGGATTTTCACTGGAATTCATGGCAGCATGGCTGGAGGATAGCGCTGACTCTGGATTTTTTGCCAGCATCCAAGATTGCTGCACATGGGGAAACTGGTTGCTGATGAGCAGTGCAGATAACAGATGCTACTGTTAGAAACTGACAGCTTTGGTGCAAGGGAAAACATTTTTTTATTTTTGTAGGCACAAATGCAATAATTTCCAAATTGCAGGTATAATCACAAATTATTAGGTGCAAAAAACTCTCCTTTTTATGTTGGAAAATTATTAGAATGACAAAAACATTCCAAAGGCTCAAGTTCAGAGGTTGTAGTTGCTTGCTGTCAAAGATCTTTGTCGTTCTCCATCAAGATTATAAGCAGTAATCAATGCTGTGAGGATCAGATCACAAAACTGGAAGCTGAGTTGGCTGGGATTCAGAAACAGCTAATCAACAATGGCGGGAGAGAAACCTTAAAGCCGCATAGGGGAGGGCAAAGGCTCCATAACTCAAGAGGAAGATCACACAAGGTCAGCCATTGTCAGAAGGGAGGATAACTCAGATGTGATTCAGAAACAGCTAATCGACAATGGCAGGAGAGCAACCTTAGAGCCACATAGGGGAGACGAAGGCTCCATAACTCAAGTGGAAATCACACAGGGACAGTCATTGTCAGAAGGGAGGATTACCCAGATGTGAAACAAAACTCGATCCTGTCATCCTTAAAGGGGAAGGGATGATGAAAGAGAAGATAATACTTCCCTGCCTATTACCAGTGTAAATGAAATGATTCAAATCAAGGTTGATTCTGACCTACTTATGCTACTGGACAGTAATGAAATGGAGACAGCGCTAGATTCAGTGTTGGATATTGATAGCTGTGAGGCTAACAACACTTTGCTGTTGTTGACATGTTAAGGTTGTATATGCATTTTATAGACAAGTAAAGGGTTTGAGTTGCTTCTTCCCAAGTTACGCGCCCCATCAATCTGACATAACTGAGAATATGACATTGCGAATTGACGAGTCAGACATCATCTACAGTGCTTCCAATTCACTTAACCAAGTAGGAAGTATTGGAGATAATGAAACCAAACTCAATGGCATTAAATACAACAATGAGATATCACTAGAGAAGTGACAAGACCTTAGAAATGCAACATCATACCACAAAAGATTCAAAATTAGTGGTCTTCCCATTGAGAAGTCTGCCACCTTGAGGCTTATCCATTAGGATTGGACTTCGAAATTCTTCTTGCCACCAAGACTGACAATGATTTAGGGTACAGCTTGGATAACCATAAGGTGGCCAAGGTTAGTTAATTCCATATGCCTCAGCAAGAAGCCTACATTCTCTTCCACAAAAGACAAGGCTTTTCTTGGTTTTCTGGCTTGCAAGAAAAAAAAGAGCCTCCAAGGACATGATAAGGCAGTGCTAGGGATAAACACGAAGAGGCAGCCAAAGATCTCAATCAATGCCATGAAGGGGACCAAAGTGAAGATGAATAATAATGCATCGAGGTGGATTTCGGATGCAGATGGAACAGTCAAGAGGCCCCCTCTATCCCTGATCTCTCAAGCTGGCATGCCAATTATATGCTATATTGCTATTAAACAAACTACTGTAGTTGAAGATCACATCATCACCTTGAGGACAAGATGAGTCTTAAGGAGTCAAGAGGATGAGTCTTAAGGAGTCAAGAGGGGAAGGAACGGTATGATGAGTGTGAGGTATGGATCACAGATGTTTAACATCGTAGTGTAGTTGAAGATCATATCATTGCCTCGGGGACAAGATGAATCTCAAGGAGGAAGGAATGGTATGATGAGTGTGAGGTATGGATCATGTGTAATAAGAGCCAAATGTAAAAAAAAATGTTCAGTAGGATATAGTTATTAGAGAGAGAGAGAGGGAGAGGGAGACTTTGAATAAAAAGGGAAAAGACACGTGATAGGAAAATCCATCAAGAACATCCAATTTCTACCTTACTTTCCAAGTTCTAGTGTTGCTTTCATTCTTTTTCCTCTCCCTGTTTTTTCTCTCTCTGTTCTTGTTGACTAATGATCTTTTACTTGGATGTGCTGTACGCCATTGAAGGCCATGAGGTGAGAGTTGGGTCTTGGTGTCAGTTGCCACAAGGCCAATTCATAACAGTTGTACTTGGGTGAGTTATATGCCATTGAAGGCCATAATAAGATGAGAGTTGGCTCTTGGTGTCAGTTGCTGCAAGGCCAATTCATACCAGTTTCTTGAAAAAGAATCAGTCAACCAAAGCAAGTGCCAATCAATCAAAGTAACAAATCTCAAGAAAAGCTCTTTTAGACATGACCAACCAAGTGAAGGTAATGTTTGGTCAACTGAAGCCATGATAAATCAATTGGAGAATTGGGCATATGATTCTGGAATTCAAGTTCATTTGATAAGTTGGCATAGGAAAATGAACGAATGACTTGGATCCAACTAAAGATCAAGATCAAGATCAATCGAGAATCAACCAAATGGTTGAGAAAAATCCACCAAAAGCACAACCAGAATCCTATGGAATTTTAGCTATTATAACCAGTTGACTGCTGGATGGTTCACAAATAAGATTGCATATTTGCAACTTCTACAACTTAACGTCACCTTTTTTATAAAATGATCACCAGGTCTCCGAAAAGCTATTGTAGAAGAATATTATTAATTAGAAAGGGAGCCTTGGCACAGCAGTAAGAGTTGTCACCATGTGACATGGAGGTCACAGATTCGAGTCGTGAAAACAACCTCTTGCTTCACAAGGTATGGTTATGTACTATAAACCCCAAAAGTGGTCTGATAGCTAAAGGGCAAAGGCGAACCCCAGAAGTGTATCAAAGGAAAAAATAATCTTTTCAATATCTTTTTGAGAGAGCTCTCAGTTTTTTTTTTTTTTGGAGTTGCTCTCAAGTGATTTTGAGATGCAAATAAAACATCCAAAGCTTGATCTTCAACAGGATTCGAGAGAGAGAATTCACCAGAATTCTAGTCCAAACCAAGTAGTTTAAACTAGTTTGACTAGAACCAGTACCAACACAGTCTGATTACATAATGTCACTAAATAGAAAATCAAGAGAATTATATGAATGGTCCAACTGGGAACCAGTTCCAAGGATGATCAAGGGTGTGATTGATTTTGTCCACCATATGAGTAAGAGAGGAAAAAATAACATGAAAAGTAATTGTCATTGGTGGGTTAGTCCCACTGGTAGATGCATGGCTATATATAAGAATCAAATTTTCTTAAGTTGACCACCGTCTGGAACCTCACCCAACTCTAACTTAAGCAATAAGAAAGCATAATCCTACGTAATTTGCAAACTTGCTCTAGAAATAAACTTACACAGAAAGAGATAATTAAAAAACAAAAACCCAATAATTTAAACTATTTATAAAAAAAATCCCAATTTCTACCATTGCGCCTCGAATAGGTACGGAGTGGATGCATGTCAACATGATCTCCATCACTTACAGATTGACTAGTTCAAATGGTTACAGATCAACTAGTTCAAATGGTTGAACTGGACAAATCTCAATTCAGTCACCCAATGGCAGAAATCGGCCCAAACTGCAGTCAAATTGGTTGGACCAGTCCAAAATATAGTAAAAATTTAAAAATATAAAATGTCCGTAAATTGCCATCATAAGCCCGATGGGACCCTTGGCCAAAAGCCCAAGAAACCCAACCCCTTTCCATTCTATCTCATTCCCATTTCCCTCCATCCAGAAACCTATCACCAAATCACCTTATCAGCCCCACAAAAAGGAAAAGTTCTAAAAACCTTAATGCCTTTGTTGTTTTCACTACCTATGATGCAATGCCATTGTTCTCTAACCATCTCCAACTCAAATTAGCAATCCAAACAAAAGCTTCAAATCTACTGGCATCTTCCTTTGGCAAGACCTTCTTCAAGTCTTCTAGTAGCGGCAAGTTCATCTGCTCATAAATGTTTTACACTTCCAGTGGTGTCTTCCATCATTGTATCCATTTTGTCCCTTTTTTCTTTTTCTTTTTCTTTTTTTTTTCTTTTTTTTTTTGAAAAAAAAGCTCTGTTTTTCAATATCTATGGTTTTGATTGTGATTTTTTAGATTATTTGGCTATTAAGTTGTCACATTCTAGATAATTTATGATGCTTTAATCCTATTAGAATAATCAACATTATCAATCAAAATCATGGTTCTCCATTTCGATTATTACATTTTTTGTTTTTACTTACCTTGGGCTCTAGAAAGAAAGAATTGTAGGTATTATCTATGATATACAAATTTTATGTTATTTGCAACTTTTAGTATTTATATTATCTTAAAACCACTAAAAATTTATGACATCATACTGACATTATGTTTGCATCATGTATTAAGAGTCCATCCAGTTTGAACCAAGACCAAACAATTGACCAGTTCAATTGTTGGTTTGGTTCTGATAACATTAGTTGATTCCCTTAAAGGGCTGTGAACTTGATCTAGGTTAACTACTGAAATTCAAGAGGTCATCGAGATGAGAGAACTTAAGATTTAGAACTTTGGATTGTTTGTTATCAAATATGTATGATCATCGATTCCGTCATCTTACAATCAAATTTTCAATTACAAATGTTCTCCAATCAATTGACTCCTATACAACAGTGAGCATACAAAAATAAGATAAAAGATAACTTTTAAATTATCAAAGAAATAAGCTTGCTCCCATATTATTTCACTTACAGCAGTTTAAAGTTGACTCAAGTGAGTTTTTTTCTTTTTTCTTTTTTCTTTTTTGGGAAAAAAAATTATCGCCTGGGAATCTCACTTGAGTACCTCATATCCCATCCCTACTTAAGGCCGGCACAACCTCTGCCTACTAAGATTGCTGATGATGATGAATGGGAGTACATTGGGGATCCTCATAGTCATTTTCGATGGGGGAGATCCATCAAAAGGGCATATAAGCTCTAGGATCGAGTCCAAGAGGAAAAGGGAGAAGAATATAAGGAACAGCCAAAAGAGAATCCAATAAAGGAGGATCCAAACAAAGAGGACCCTGTGCAAGTGCTACAAGAAAAGGAGAAAGAACCTTCAATAGATCCAAACAATGATATTGAATTTGAAGAAGAGTAGCTGGAAAACTCAAGACCCAAGTGACGATGGGTCAGGGTTTGCCACCAACAAGGTAACTGAATGATTATATGCGGGTTAAGAAAATCCTCTGGAATTATCCGAGGTTGATTTCTTCATGATAATAGATGGAAAGAAAAGAAAAGAAAAAAAAAACAAATAAAAAAACAAAAGCGAAATCTAAACAAGTGTTATAGATATTTCGAGCAAGTTGTGCACTATTCATTCTAAGGAAAGCATCAGTCAATCAGTGGAGTAAGTTTTAGTAGACGCCTCACCCACATAGGCTGGCTTGGGGGTTCCACAAGGTTTGGTATTATAGGGATTGATTGTTAGCATAATATGCAGAAACTTAGCAATAGAAAAGAAATGAAAAGTAGAGACCACATTTCATTAACTACCAAGAAAGTTCTGTTCTGAGACAATTATGATTAAATGTTTGCTCTCTTTTCTTTCTTTTTTTTTTTTTTCAAGAATCATATTGATGCAGGCTGAACGACAAAGGTTAATGAAGGAGAGACCTCGACTGGTGCACAAAGGTAAGACGAGGTAAAAAGGTGGCAGCCACAATATTTGGAATCTTGGTTGACAGGGTCAAGGCCTAGAGAAGTACCAGATAAACCATATATACACATTCCACTATTTAGATGTAACTCCCCTCAAGAGTTGCACCACCAGAGAATCCCCTGACAGATGTTAGGTCACATGAAGAGGACGCAAGGCAGCAATGGGATATCCCATTTCGCAAGGTATGGATCTTTATTTAAATTCTTTAAATGATCAAACAACTTTAATATGTTGATTGGCCTTAAAATGACCATGCAAATGTTTAATATAGATGAAACCCGAATTCCTAGGTAAACAAATGATTCTACATAAACTAGTTAGATTGGCTTTTGATTAATCATCAAAGTGGGGCCAAATGATGGAATTCTAACAAATATAGACCCTATGTACGGGCATTTGTTCTATGAAACCAGTTCCCATGAAATATTCATGGAAACCGGGCAAATTTAGCCCGCCTTGATGATGAAATGAAATCCACTCCACTTAGTGTATTCAAAATTGTTTATTTAACTAGGAAACTAAGTTTCATCCAAATGAAATAAGTGCATGGGTGTCATCTAATAAAGCTGTAAAATCAACATAATAAAATTATGCGACCCAATGGCAATGAGAATAGACAGGTATCTTAACTTGCGATGACATTTATAGAAAAAGTTTAATCTTCTCCTACATATTTTGGCAATTTCTCTGTCATGACTCTTAAACATAGCAAAACAATCCAACTCACAAGCAAATCAAGTGTCACCTTCTAAAAGAAGAAGAATGAGCAACATAATGAACAAAATCAAGTTCATCAAATGTGTCACACATAATTACATCAAGCATGTCACAGATAATCTTATTTGTTAGGATTGTTTCAAACTTCTTCTCGAATCAGGTGTTTAGACAACCATATATTTAGAAAAATAAATAATAATAATATTATTATTAATATTAATATTAATAATAATAAGAATAATAATAATAATAATAATAATAATAAAAGAATCACTGGCATGCTTATTAAAGAAACAATCTTGGGAAGCATACCCAGCGTATTTCCTCAGGCTTATAATCTGATCTCCACTTCAAAGTCTCCTCTAACATTTTCTTTGCCTTGTCAATGTTCCAATTCCGAGCTTCCAAATATCTCCTTAAACATGCATCAGTGCAGAACTGCAAATTACGTCCTGACAGCAGTCCAACAGCTGCCTTAAGTTCATTGACCTGGAAGGGTAATAATAACTAGACATGTAATACATGCAATAGTTTTTTGGGACACAATTTCAAGTTTTATAATGAAATGAAAAAGGAAGCTATGATTCTCATATGCACGAAGAACTGGAGCAAAGGTCAGACTCTGCAATGAAATTGAACGGGAAGGAAGAGATTATTTTTTTAATTCATGTTCTCAACAATCAACACTACTGCCACGACTCTCTTCTACAGTGTTGGACATTCCCGAGCTACATATGATGCAAAAATATTATGCATTCATCTATCTATACGCCATAAGGAACTTATGCTAAAATCCAGTCAACAAAATGGCATTGAAATGAAAGAAGATTCAGCTTCATAGTATTCCTGCACTATATCCGTCTGAAAAGAATAAAAGATCGCTAAGGAAATTTTGTCAGAGTGTGCTTCTCTTCAATAGTGCACTCAATCATCAGATAATCTAAAATGACAGAAGAAAAATTGTTGAAATTTATGCTAATAGGAGAGGAAATACAAAAGATAATTTAGAAGCTAACAGTAGCCTATGGCCTATGTACAATATAGTGGGTAAAACTTGTCAGCAATTAGATGTGTAACAAGGGGAAAAAAATTTGATAGAAGCACCAATGATGGATAACGAGAGGTAAGTGGTAACAATGCAGAAAGCAATTCACCAAATTCAATGACCGCCCAAAACCATGGGTGGGAAAATGGCAGTGAAATACCTAGACATAAAAAGCCTACTTTCAAAGCAATAAGGCCAAAATTGAGACGGTCGAATTCCAAAACTGCTCAACTACATCTTTGAAATTTGACAAACACGGAAAAAATGAATAAATAAGAACTGATGACACTGGCGGTTTAACATCCATTATTACCTTGGCTTCCCGGTGCGCAGAATCATTGTCCTGCTGATCATGCGCGTGCTTTCTACGGAACATGGCGATTGATATAAAATCCGTGAAGAAGTTAAATGCGGAGGAGAATAGGCCCTGGCATATTATATGAAGTTACGAACGGAGAAGCAAGCAGCAACCAATTGAAACCATCAAATAGTCAGTAGACGGTGCAGTGAGCAAAAGAAAGGCAAAATCCAAAGAGATGTTAAAATCCCAAGTCAACGATTCCCGTTCCCATCTCAATCAAAAGAGTGGAGGTAACTTGCAGCAAAAAGTGCATCAGAGAATCGATCATTATTCTGTTGAGGCTGGCACTGGCACAGACAGAGAGATTGGTAGAAGATGCCTACCTCTACCTGATAGAGAGAGCAGAGTCAGCAGATGAGTCTGTCAAGTGAGAGAGAGCGCGGGAGAGATTAGAGGCTCTGACTCTGCTCTGGCCAGCAAATTACAGTGCTATGAGAGAGAGAGAGAGAGAGAGAGAGAGAGGTCCTCTCGTTGCTGCGTCCATCCGTCGCTTTCCATTTTATACTTTGAATGGAAATGCGTTCGGGAGCGGTCTTGACTTGACTTTTTAACCCTCGTCTGACGGCTCTGCCCATTTTTTTTATTTCCTAACGTGAGTTTGAGAACGCATAAACGGTTGGAGATGAAAGGTTAAAAATTTTCAAATGAAGTAATATAATAGAGATAATATTGGAAAATTTTAACTTAATATTTTTTAACCATTGCCAAATACACACACAAAGAACTTATTCTCGGCGTGTTCCCACTTCACCCAACCCATGTTCCCTTCTTGCCCTCCCCTTCTGCCCCTTCACTAGGCAAGTCTCCATTACATTTTATGGAATCATTTCCATTTATTTTATTCTTATTTATTTAGTCAGTTATACCACTTAAATTTATTTTAGTCAGAAATTTATATAGACCGCATATAGGATAATATTTTAACGGATTTTATTCGTTCCAAAAAAAATGATGTTCATTCGATTCCCAACATGTGCGACTGAGTGTTTATTTATCTCCTGTTTTATTGGAGTTTTATTTCTTCCTTTAGTGGGAGTTTAATTTATAAGAATTCGTTCTCCCTTAAAAAATTGTTAGAATATTTGAAGGCCTAAATGTAATACAAATTGAGGTGTATATATATATATATAGGGAGTTGTTCTGGTGTTGAGCAACTGCACCAGAACGGCGGTACATTTGATCAAAAGTGGGCCCCACACATATTAGAATGCAATGAAACTTTATATAATCATTTATTCATATATAAATTCTATAGCAAATAGTTTATATGTTGAAAAAACCACTTTAAAGTTATTATTTACATCAAACTATTTTATTACGTTGAATTTATACCATTTTCAAATGCGGCCCATATACAAATTTTATTGGGATGAAAATTAATATGGTAATAGAATACATTATTTTAAATACAATGAGTGGAATAGATTACGATTTAATGATCATGTGGGGCCCATTTCAGCGTCGCTGACGCTGCACCTGAATATTTCTGATATATATATATAACGATGTTCATTTGAGAGGGCTTTTGCATCCATAAATAAAGCCCCACTTATACATGGTTAGATGTATATATATTATTTACAATATTCATTTTTAATTTTAATTTTATATATTATTTATTTTTATTTTTATTTTTTATAAACATGTTTTCCCAAGTGCGTTCAACTCATACACCAAGATTTTTCATTTTATAATACTTTTATATACTTATTTTTATTTTTAAAAAGTAAGTTTTAAGATGTGAACATAACTTATATACCCTTGAAATGGATGATTTTTTAAAAATAAAAAATAGATATGATAAAGTATCGTAAAATAGTTAAATTTAGTATATGAATTAGATACATTGACGAAAATATGTTTATGAAAAAATTATAAATAAATAAAATTAAAATCAAAACCAAATATTGTAAGTTAAGTATATCTACAACTAAGTGTACATAATCTGGCTTCAATAAAAATTGTCATGATATTTGCATACCTTCTATAAAAATGATTGTGCATCGCTATTGTTTTAAGGTTTCTTCGTTTTTTTCACGCTTAAATAAAAAATATGTCATCCTTATTCTTTAGAATTTCATAAATCAAGACTATTATCCATTCTACCTAAATAATGGGAGAGAATATGATATAAGATAAATTTGTAATCTCCACATGATTCCAAAAATCTATCATACGCAATCCAATTTAAATTTCTAACACAACCGACTTGGATAATTTAATTTAGGATAAATTCCACATATATCCATTAATTTTGTCTTTAAATCCACTTATAACCACAAACTTTCAAAAATTCTAAATATATCTATATATTTTCCCCAAAATTTCATTTTACCTACAACTCCTTGTGAATGATGAATATGCCCAAAACCTAATTATGAATTTATAATAGAGGTACAACTCGGTCTAGGTACCATGGTTGACCTATTGGATACCCTAAATAGGGTCGGTTCGGTTCTACGTATATTACCCGCAGGGTCAGTTCTATTCTGGTTATAAAATACCGGTGGGAATTTGGGTAGGGTCGGTTCCAAGTGCTGGGTACTTGGAATTGACCCGGATTGTATATTAACAATATTATTATAATGGATTAATTTCAAATATACCTACGAATTTTGCATTTAATTTCAAATATACCTACTAAGTATGAAAAGTTTCAGATATGCCCACAACCATCGACCTAAATATCAAATATACACAAAAACCTACCGGTCCGTTAGAGAAGTAGAAAACAATGTCCTTTTTGCTAAAAAAGTAATTTGTAATGACCAAATTGCCCTTATTTTGAATTGATAAGATAAAGGACTACCAACTCGCAACGATCCGAGAAACCGCAACAATTTGAGAAGCCTACGTTGCGGCTGAACTAGAAGCATTTGAAAGTTGAAGTGGGAGTTGTGCTACTAGATTTTGCATGCGAAATGGAGGTATGGACATTAGAGTTTTGCTTTGATTTTTTTTCGATATTTGAAATCTGCTTTTGTATCGATGATGTTGCTGGGAATCCTCTTGCGTTTTGTATAATGGGATTTTTGCATTTGAATTTGTCAAGACGCTTTACACCATAGATCCGTGTTGAAGAAAGAGGTATGGATGTTGTCGTTACTCAAATTTGCTCTTGCAATTTTATGTTGGAGATTTCCCCTAATTTTTCTAACTGATTTCAAATTTGTTGTTGTAATTCTATATTGGAGATTTCCCCCAATTCTCCTAATAGATTTGACCCACTAGAATTATATTTGAGAGTCCTTATTTTAATGATTGTATAGACATAGCTATATTGGAGATTTTGAGATTTCCCCCAATTCTCCTAACAGATTTGACCCAATGGAATTGTATTTAGGAGTCCTTATTTTAATGATTGTATGGACGTAACTATATTGGAGATTTTTCCCCTATTCTCCTAACCGAATTCACTCATTGGAATTGTATTTAAGTCTTTATTTTAATAATGTTATGGACATAGCTATTAAAATTTGTGCTGCCAAGAATGCACATGCTTTTATAATTTAATTAGCCTTCTCTAACTCTTGTAATTATGGAGGCTTAATATGTAATTGAGTTTTCTTTTCCTTATTTTAAATGCCCTCTGTTGATGAATGTATAAAACATATGAATAATACACACTATGCTTGTAATTTTTCTTGCAAATTTTCCATTTCAAATGCCCTTTTACTGATGAATGCATGAAAAGTATGAAGAACACCAGTTGTGTTTGGAATTGAATAAGAGTTGGATACAATTCAATTTGTTTAGAATTGTCTGAGTGTTGGATATGATTCAATTAGAGTACAACCGATGCACAAATGAATTAAAATGGAGGTCATTTGTGGCAGTTTGAGGAGTTGTTGAATCCCAAACATAGCAGACTAATGGGCATAGTTATTTGAGTACAATTGGTGCACAAATGAATTAAAATAGAGATCATTTGTGGCAGATTGAGGTAGTTGGTCATTTGTGGCATTTTGAGGCAGTTGGCGGAATAATTTGTCTGTAATCAATTCATGTTGTCATTCCAGCCTTTCAATGCCCATAAACAAGGGTGCATATGGTCATAATTTGCCTGTAAGCAATTCATGTTGTCATTCCAGCCTTTCAGTACCCAGAAACAAGGGCGCATATGGTCATGTATTCCATGTTGGATGAAAATAAATTCCCAAGGCAGGTCTATAGATTTGTTAGCATGCCATATGTGGAAGGGTGACGACAATTAAAATGTTCGCTATTTACGCAAGTATATGTGTCGTGTCAAGTAATAAAGAGTGAGTAGAGTATCATTCCCACGAGAAATTGTTAACCAGAATTATTAATTAGTTAAACTGCTTTCGATGGGTGAAAAATTCTGAGTTTTTATGGTTCAACTAAACTAACAATTGCAACGAGAAATCAGAGTAGAGATGTGAGACTACTGGATACTTTGAACGGGTTTTCTGATTAGGGATGATAGATGGATAAATCGAAATCCTTGAATCTAAACTATATTGCTCTGGTTCTTTTTAATTGGATTGCATATGGATTTATTAGCCCAAATTCATATATCTTTATATGTCTTCCAACAGTATATAAAGCTAATTACACCCTATTTAAGTGCTATATTCCCATGTCATTACATAAAGTGCAATTGATAAGTTCATAACTTGTATAATGACTACACAAGGTTTAACGATATATTGTTATTCGTTAAACAACTCTCCTTATACAAAAGTCGAAACTTATGCCTTGCACATGGATCTGGCAGAGATTTTCCTCTTTCAAGGATAAATCAAGCAATTAAATCATCTTACAAGGTAGCTAATCTTGTAAAAAATATTCAATCCACACATGTAAAGGTAAATCATACACAATCATGCATAAAATCAACTATTCATTCCTGAATATTCTAAAAACCAAGAAACAATATAGTTTAGAATTCAAATCATCCTAACTATTCATCTAATTGGAGGTTTAGTTCAAAGACATGATTTTAACATCTAATACATCCATATAAAAAGTATCCATAAAGGCAGAGAAATAAAATTGAAAAGAATAAGAAAAATTATTTTTCGGCGGTTTCTACCAACGGGACTTGAATCCTTTCTTCAATCCAGGCTTTAATCTTGATTTCTACTTTCTCTTGCACTTTAGTTCATACTCCCCCAGCTCTCTCTTCCTCCTCTCGCTCGCGAACCCCTAGGAACTATTTATAGAGTTCATTTTGCTCAGCTTACGTACTGGAATATTCGTGTACGGATGCATATTGGCACCCCTATTTGGAGCTTAAGTGCCAACTCCCTGTGTTCTGAGCTACTTGGACACATTCTGCAAAATTCTAAAAATTTATGCACTGGCGCCTAGGCGCCAACTCCCTGGAATATTGCCTGACTTGTGGCTTCAACATCGTCTAAACTTAGGTTGCATGTAGATGAAGTGGCGCCTAGGCGCCAACTCTTTGGAAGCCATGCTATCACTTGTGTGTACTGAAAATGGTCAAGGCACGTAGGGATCTGCCTCTGGTTGCCTCAGCTTGCTTTCAACTCGTTCATTTTGCCTTCACACACCCCGTCCTTTCTGCAAAAGATGGAAAACTAAGTAAATGAATTAAAAATGCTTAAATAATGTTAAAAATGCCTAAAAACTAAATAATGCTCCTAAAATACAAAGCGAGTGAAAATTAAGCTAAATAAATACAAATGAAGCCTAATCTCTCAAACTAATGAACAAATCAAGTCTGAAATGGGTCACACTCCCAAACTTAAATGTTGCTAGTCCTCGAGTAACACATGCAAATAGTATGAATGAATGAATAATTGAATCAATGAATGAATGAATTAATGAATCCCTGCAGACTCTGTCAACTCCGTTTGCTCCCTGTTATGCACTGATCAATCCACTTAGCTATTTTACAAGGTCAAGACTAATTCAACTTGAAAAATCCTTCATTATACAAACAAGGCATGCATTTTTCTTTTCAAACAAAGTTACATGTGTATACTAAGATTCCATAATGCAAAGTCATATTTCAACATGTTAATCTTTTATTCGATTAGAAAACTTGTTAGAAAATTAATGAACACAAGCAAACCAAGGATTAAACTGAATATACTGGTTACAGCAAATGGTATCAAGTCACTGAATTCAATCTCTAACAACTACATATTCTTTTCCCCCCAAACTTATTGCAAAAATTCTCCTCACCATATTTCAGGATATCTGAATATCTATTTTTTTAGCTCCCCTCACCATATTTCAGGGTATCTAGGGAGAATTTTCATTTGTAAAGCGTTGTTGCTATGATTTTCCTTTGTTTTTTTACGCGAACCTTGCCATTTGTCGATGTCAAGTTCCGGTTACTCAGCTTAGGTCAACCACTCCCTTTTCAAAACGGTTTTCTAATGCCTTGTTAGGGGTACTGAACATGTTTGAATAATTCCTGTGAACTAATACCATTTCTGAACCTGTTGAAGTACTTGGTCAACATTTATTTAGTTCAGTTTTCATCATCTCGGTCTCAAAGATATGCCTGTGATTGAATTAGAACAATGCATTATGAAATTCCTTTTAATTCTTTCACATGTTAATTTCACCCTATTTTTACACTTGGTTTTTAATCTGAATAGCCCATTCTTTCATGAATTCAATTCCAAGTCAAAATTAATCATAACATTGCACATTTTCATAATAAGATAGATTGAAATAAAGATAACTTGCATTAACTGGAATTGACATACATGCAACATAAAATAAAACATGAAAAATTAAAATGAAAAACTAACCTATGGTTGAGAATTATACACTCCCCAAACTAGAGAGATGCATTGTTCTCAATGTATAATCTTAAGATGAACTAAAAATGAAAATATAATGAAAAGTAGAAATAAAAGAAAATAAAAGCAAAAAGAAAGGACTAGGACTCCCTCATGAATCGAACTCTGTCACTTCTTCTTCATCCTCGTCGTCGGGCTGGGGTTGAGACTGCTGCTCGAAGCAAGCTCAGACCTCTGGCGGCGTCCGTGGGAAGGGCTCCAATTCTTTTCCCTACAAAGGCAAAAACAACAACCAAACATTCAAACAAAAAATGATTGATGGGTTGCCTCCCATCCAGCGCTGAGTTTATCATCCTCCGCTCGACGTTCTCTCTGTTCAATTCTCTTTCAATTCCACCACCTCCTTGCTGTTGGTCCCGAGTTAATGGCAAATACCCAAGAGGGGAGGGGTGAATTGGGTAATTAAAAATTTACAATTTAAACAGAAACTTTATCCCGGATTAATCTAGTTCCCTTTATGAAGAAACAGAATGGAAAGCAATATAGTGTAGAGAGCAGAAATAAACATCAACACACAGGATTTTATAATGGTTCGGGCAACCTCCCTACTCCACTCTTCCAAGTTCATACCTCTTGTGACTTGGGTTCCACTATGTATTCCGCGAATACAACTAGAGTCTCTACTCTCTTCTAGATTCTAGCTCTAGGGGGCATATACAACCAGAGCCTCCGCTCTCTTCTAGATTCTAGCTCTAGGGGGCATATACAACAACAGCACAAGTAGGTGACGAGTTTCACTCCAATCACACACTACTTTGCTTACATTTGTTATTAGCTACCCAAGCTAAAACAAGTTCAATACAACAATAAGAATAAAAGAAAGTTTCTACACGTTACTGTTGTGTAGACGCAGATTTGGCGCAGAGAAGAACTCGTAGTGTAGGCTTAGAGATTCAACAAGCAGCTCTTGGCAGTTTGAAGCAAGGTTCTTCTTCTAAAAATTGGCTTGATCACTTGAAGCTCTTAAAGATGGGAGTTATGCATACTTAATGATTCTCAGCTACCCTCCTCGTTCATATTGAATGCGTTTTATAATTATGGAGGGAATCCGAACGTTTGGAGGTAGGTGGCGCGCATTTAATGCACCAACGTTCGAATTTTTTCCGACCGTTGCGACCCAAGTCGCAGGTGGAGTCGACTTCGGGTGCGATTTCGCCCAAGTTGCTGATGGAGTCGACTTCGGGTGCGACTTCGCCTGTTCGCAACAACTTCAAGTTCCAGTCTTGGTCGACTTGGTCCTCGACTTGACCCAAGTCGCAGGTGGAGTCGACTTCGGGTGCAACTTCACCTCGGCAGCTTGCTTGACGAACTTGAAATCTTCAGAGATGACTTTGATCATTAGATTTTCTTCATATTGAATGTTCTTCCTTATATCTCTTTACATATAATACCTTGGATTCCTTTTCTTGAGTTTTTGAGTACTTGAATCTTGGAATGCATTGCTTGCTTGAATTCCTTTATTGTTTGGAGACTTTTTATAATTCTCACGTTTGACTTCATGTCTTGAGTCTTGAGTCTTTGAGTTGTCTTTTACCTTCATCTTCTTTTGAAGCTCTTGAATCTACCATTTATCTTGATCTGCATGTTTCCGTATTGAAGTCGAAGTCGGAGTCGACTTGATCTGCGACTTCACCCAAGTCGCATGTGGAGTCGACTTGGGATGCGACTTCAGCAGTCCTTGTTCTCAGTTTCAACTCTGGATAGAGATGACGCCTCCAAGTCGCTACTGGAGTCGACTTGGTCTGCGAATTCACCTCAAGTCGCAAGTGGAGTCGACTTGGGATGCAACTTCGGCACCTCTCAGTCTTGATTTCAACTCTGGAAGGAAATGTCGTTTCGAAGTCGATGCTGGAGTCGACTTGGTCTGCGACTTCACCCAAGTCGCAAGCGGAGTCGACTTGGGATGCGACTTCGGCACTTCTCATTCTCGAATTCAACTCTAGAAGGGAATGACGTCTTGAAGTCGCTTCTTGAGTCGACTTGGGGATCGACTTGGCCTAAGTCGAAGCCCGAGTCGACTTGGAAATCGACTTGACTTGCCATGCTTCATATTCTTCAAAATTATAACCTTAAGTCATTTCCACAAACATGTTAGTAACCAAAACTTACTCAAATTGATTTGTTAATCATCAAAACATAGACTTGGCTTATTTTCCACATATTTTCAACACTTGCAACGCTGAAAATCGTCCCCCATATAATGCTTAAGACATTACCCGTTCACAACAAAACTATTTTCGGATCTCTCGTTGCATATTTCCACCGCTCCATGCTCAGTTGCCTTTATCACCACGAATGGACCTAACCATCTAGATTTGAATTTCCCTAGAAATAACTTCAATCTTGAATTGAAAAGTAAAACTCTCTGACCTGGCTCGAAATTTCTTGTTAGAATCTTTTTATCATGTCATTTCTTCACATTTTCTTTATAGATCTTGGTATTTTTATAGGCTTGCGTGCAAAACTTGTTCTACTCATTGAGTTCCAAAAATCGGCGTTTCCTTGCCTGTTGCATGTCTAGGTTGAGTTTTTTAATTGTCCAATACACACTGTGCTCTAACTCCAACGGCAGATGGCAAACTTTTCCATAAACCAGTTGGTATGAAGACATTCCAAACTGAGTTTTATAGGTAGTTCGATACGCCCATAGTGCGTCATCTAGTTTGACGGACCAGTCATGGCGAGAGGACCCGATCAATTTTTCTAAAATTTGCTTCGATTCCCTGTTGGCCAACTCAACCTGTCCGTTATCTTGCGGATGCTACGCTGTCGTCACTTTATGATGTATGCTGTATTTGTGTAGAATTGCCATGAACTGCCAGTTACAGAAATGAGATCCTCCATCACTAATGATTACCCTCGGCGTGCCAAAATGAGTAAAAATGTTCTTCTTGATGAATTTAAGAACTATTTTAGCATCACTTGCTTGAGTTGGAATCGCTTTTACCCATTTCGAAACATAATCAACAGTAACGAGGATGTATTGGTTTCCGAAGAAGGGAATAAATGAGCCCATGAAGTCAATACCCCAGACATCACATATTTCCACTTCAATGATATTAGTGAGAGGCATCTCATGCCTTTTAGAAATATTACCTGTCCGTTGGCATTGATCACATCTTTTGACATAAAAATGAGCGTCTTTAAATAAAGATGGCCAGTAGAATCCCGATTGAAGTATTTTTGCTACAATTTTGTCTCCTTGAAAGTGGCCCCCATACGACGATAAATGGCAGCTCTGCAGTAGTGCTTTCTATTCACACTCTGGAATACATCTCTGATATAACTGATCTGGGCATTGCTTAAACAAATATGGATCATCCCAGAAATAGAATTTAACGTCATGGAGAAACTTCTTCCTTTGGTGTGAATTCAGCCCCGGAGGCAACATTCCGCTGACGATGTAATTGACAACGTCTACATACCATGGTGGCCTACCTGGGGAGATAGAGAATAGCTGCTCATCTGGAAACACTTTCCGGATTTGCTACATATCATGAGCTAACTAGGGTCCTTCAAGACGTGATAGATGGTCATCAACCTGATTTTCAGCTCCCTTACGGTCTTTGATTTCGAGGTCGAATTCTTATAGCAGTAAGACCTATCGAATCAAGCGTGGTTTTGCATCCTTTTTCTCAATCAGATATTTGATGGTTGAATGGTCTGTGTAAACGATAACCTTAGTGCCCACCAGATAAGCTCTGAATTTGTCAAATGCAAATACCACTGCTAGTAGTTCCTTCTCGGTTGTAGTGTAATTCATTTGTGCCTCGTTCAAGGTCTTGCTAGCGTAGTAGATGGAGTGGAAAATCTTATTTTTTCGCTGACCCAATATTGCTCCCACTGCATAGTCACTTGCATCGCACATTAATTCAAATAGGAGATTCCATTCTGGAGAAATAATAATTGGTGCAGATACCAATTTCTTTTTCAGCTCCTAGAATGCTTCCATACATTCGTTGGTGAATTCGACTGGCATATCTTTTTCGAGCAGCGAACATAATGGCTTAGTTATCTTTGAGAAGTCTTTTATGAACCATCTATAGAATTGTGCGTGTCCCAAAAAACTGCGAATGCCTTTGACTGAGGTGGGTGGAGGTAATTTCTCGATCGTCTCGATTTTAGCTTTGTCCACTTCGATTCCATGTTTAGAGACCCTATGACCAAGTACGATGCCCTCTTGCAACATAAAATGACACTTTTCCTAGTTAAGAACTAGGTTTGTATCTTCACACCGCTAGAGCATCTTTGATAAGTTGGTTAAACACTCGTCATATGAATTCCTGAATACAGAGAAATCGTCCATGAGTACCTCCAGGAAATCTTCCACCATGTCAGTGAAAATAACCATCATATATCGCTAAAATGTGCCTGGAGCATTGCATAGGACAAACGACATTCTCCTGAATGAGAATGTGCCATACGGACATGTGAACATGGTCTTTTCTTGGTCTTCAGGTGCTACCATTATCTGGTGATAACCTGAATAGCCATCCAGAAAGTAGTAGAATTCACGTCCTGCTAACCTGTCCAGCATCTAATCAATGAATGGAAGTGGAAAATGATCATTTCTGGTGGCTTTATTCAGCTTACGGTAGTCCATGCAAACTCGCCAACCAATAAATATTCTGGTCGGGATTAGCTCATTGTTTTCGTTGGAGACGACCGTCATACCACCTTTCTTTGGGACACACTGCATCGGGCTGACCCAAGAACTATCGGAGATAGGGTATATCACACCTGCATCTAGCCATTTGATGATCTCCTTTTTTACCACTTCTTTCGTGATTGGGTTTAGTCTTCTCTGCGCTTCGATAGATGACTTGGAATTCTCTTTTACTTGAATCTTATGCATGCAAAAGGATGAGCTGATGCCTCTGATGTCTGTTATGGTCCATCCTATGGCCTTTTTGTGATCTCTGAGCACTCTAAATAGTTTTTCTTCCTGCACGGGATCAAGTGCAGAAGAAATAATCATCGGGAGTAAGGATTCTGCTTCCAGGAAGGCATATCTGAGGTATTTTGGCAAAGGTTTCAGCTCCAGGATGGGCGGCTCTTCAATTGACGACTTCAGTTGTTTAAAAGATTCCGGCTTGAGCTCCAGCGATTCAAATTTCTGCAGGTATCGTGGGAATGTCGGGGGTTGTTGCAGATAATATATCATTTCTGCTAAATCTTCATCCGATTTATTGCCTTCCCCAACGAGCGATGCTTCTAGGATGTCCTTGAAAGCTGAAATTTGGAATTCAGCTTGCACTACCGAGTCCACCATGTTGATCATTAGACATTCCTCTAGGTCATTTGGTAACTGCATTGCCTTAAACACACTAAAAGTAATGTGTTCGCTCTGAACCCGCATGGTCAGCTCTCCAGCTTGTACATCGATGATGGCCTTTGCCATTGCGAGGAAAGGTCGACCTAGAATGATTAGCACATCTCGATTCTCTTCATAATCCAGGATAATAAAATCTACAGAAAAAATAAATTTGTCCACCTTGACAAGAACATTCTCAATAATACCTTCCGGATATGTGATGGATCGATCCGCCAGTTGCAACATCACTATGGTAGGTCGGGCTTCCCCGAGGCCTAATTTTCTAAACATGGACTTGGGTATGAGGTTAATGTTGGCTCCCAAGTTGCATAGGGTTCTCCCAAAGTACTAGTCTCTAATCATGCATGGAATGATGAAACTCCCTAGGTCCTTGAGTTTAGGAGGCAGTTTCCTCTGCACCCTCGCACTGATTTTCTCTGTTAATGTCACCATCTCGAATTCCGTTAATCGCCTTTGCTTTGATAGCACGTCTTTCATGAATTTGGCGTGGCTAGACATCTGTTCCAAAGGCTTCGACAAGAGGTATATTGATATGTAGCTCCTTCAATACCTCAAGAAATTTCTTGAACTGGCCCTCCTTTTTAGGTTTTTCGAATTGCTGATGAAATGGAGGAGGCGACCTTGGATTCGTGGCGATTTTAGCATCTGGTTGCGTCTGAGTTGCCCCTGGTTCTTCTGGCTTCTGCGACCGTTGACTCAGAGGATTGGTGGGTTCAATTGCCAATTCTGGTGGAATTGCATCGGGTAACTGTTTTCCACTATGCAATGTGACCGCTTGGACCTATTCTTTGCCTTTTCCCTTCGGGTTTTGCTCGGTGTCGCTCGGCAACGATCCTTGAGGTCAATTGTTTAGAGCTGAGGCCAACTGGCCTATCTAAGCTTCAAGGTCCTGATTTTCGTGATCTGGGATTGCATAAACTGCATGAAGAGATTTTTCAGATCCGATTTCTTCTCTTATCTCAGTGGTGGATTGAACTGCATTGGTCTTGCAGGCTATTGCTGCGGCGGCTGCTGTGAGAATCTAGGCGGCTAATTTGGCCTTGTCTGGCTATTCCATGAGAAGTTAGAATGATTCCTCCAGCCTTTTGTAGTTGTTTCCATACTGATTCGCTAGGTTTCTCTGAAAATTTCTCACGTAATTAATGGACTCCGGGTTGGAGGCACATTCATCACTGGGATGGCCGAATTCGCCACACCACGTGCAAATGTCTGCTGCTGTCGACTGCTGTGGTATAGACGCCCCTAATGCATTGATGTTGGATGGCCTGGACAAGTTCTGGATTTGCCAAGATAAAGCGTCGATGTGGACCTTTATCGATGAAACCACGTCCAGTTGAAGTAGACTCCCACCTCGGCTCCTGTCAGATGGCAGTTAGTAAGTATTGGCCACCATGTTTTCAAGTAGGCCATATGATTCCTGATAGCTTTTTCGTAGCAGAGAACCATTCGATGAAGAATCCATCATGTGACGGGTGGAATCTTGGAGACCGTTATAGAAAATCTGAATTTGGACCCACGGCTGAATTTTCGACTGCTTTTCCGTAGCAGAGAACCGTTCGATGAAGGAGACCATTTCATGATGTAGGCATTTTCGAAGCAGGTCTTTGAAACGGTCCCACGCCTCTGATAAGGTCCCCTCTCCGTGCTGCTTGAACGAGACTATATCCATTCTTAGCTTAGCTATCTTGGCAGGTGAGAAGTATTTTTTTAGGAATTTCTGAGCCAAGTCATTCCATGTGTTGACGGAGTTTGATGGTAAAGAGTCTAGCCACTCAGAGGCTCGATATCGCAGAGAAAATGGAAATATTCGAAGTCGCATTGCCTCGTCGGAGACTCCATTTTGCTTGAAAGTGTTCATGATCTGCAGAAAATTCCGTAGATGACGGTGCGGGTCTTCAGATGTTAGACCTCCGAACTGCCCAATAGATTGGAGCATCTGGAAAATCACCGGTTTGATTTCCAAATTGTTGGTGTCGATCGGGGGAGCTGCAATGCTAGTCTGAACAACATTTTGACAAACCGCAATTAGATCCCAAATGGGTTGATCCAAATCATCTTGAGGTGGATGATTCGGGATCTCAATCCTTGGGCTTTCTTGCTGGTTTGCTTGAACGTTGTCATCCTGGTTCTCGATATGCTCCATCGTATGTTGTTGGTTTCTAGCCTCCTTGCTCTTTCGACGCCTTCTCAAATAGGTTCGTTTGGGTTCCGGATCAAAAGGAATAACAATCTCCTTCCGGCTTTGCCTCTACGCATCCAATTTGCGATGACTCTGCAAAAACCAATGAAATTGAACTAGCAGAAAAAAGATTCTAAACTAAAAGAAATTATGAAAATAAACTATTCTACAGAATTATACAAGAAAAGTAATAAAACTAAAAATAATTAGCTAACAATTCCTCGGCAACGGCGCTAAAAACTTGACGAGCTACGTATATGTCAATTAAAATGCTCGCTATTTACGCAAGTATACGTGTCGTGTCAAGTAATAAAGAGTGAGTAGAGTATCGTTCCCACGGGAAATTGTTAACCAGAATTATTAATTAGTTAAACTGCTTTCGATGGGTGGAAAATTCTGAGTTTTTATGGTTCAACTAAACTAATGATTGCAATGAGAAATCAGAGTAGAGATGTGAGACTACTGGATACTTTGAACGGGTTTTCTGATTAGGGATGACAGATGGATAGATTGGAATCCTTGAATCTAAACTATATTGCTCTGGTTCTTTTTAATTGGATTGCATATGGATTTACTAGCCCAAGTTTATATATCTTTATATATGTCTTTCAATAGTATATAAAACTAATTACACCCTATTTAAGTACTATGTTCTCATGCCATTACATAAAGCGAAATTGATAAGTTCATAACTTGTATAATGACTACATAGGGTTTAACGGTATATTCCTATCCGTTAAACAACTCTCATTACACAAAAGTTGAAACTTATGCCTTGCACATGGATCTGGCAGAGATTTTCCTCTTCCGAGGATAAATCAAGTAATTAAATCATCTTATAAGGTAGCTAATCTTGTAAAAAATATTCAATCCACACATGCAAAGGTAAATCATACACAATCATCCATAAAATCAACTATTCATTCCTGAATATTCTAAGAACCAAGAAACAATATAGTTTAGAATTCAAATCATCCTAACTATTCATCTAATTGGAGGTTTAGCTCAAAGACATGATCTTAACATCTAATATATCCATATAAAAAGTATCCATAAAGGCAGAGAAAGAAAATTGGAAAGAATAAAAAAATATTTTCCGGCGGTTTCCACCAATGGGACTTGAATCCTTTATTTAATCCGGGTTTTAATCTTGATTTATGCTTTCTCTTGCACTTTAGTTCATACTCCCCCAGCTCTCTCTTTCTCCTCTCGCACGCGAACCCTTAGGAACTATTTATAGAGTTCCTTTTGCTCAACTTACGTACTGGAATATTCACGTATGGATGCGTATTGGTGTCCAGGCGCCAACTCTCTGCGTGTTAAGCTACTTGGACGCATTCTGCAAAACCCTCAAAATTCATGCACTAGCGCCTAGGCACCAACTCCCCGGAGTATTACCTGACTTGTGGCTTCAACATTGTCTGAACTTGGGTTGCATGTAGATAAAGTGGCGCCCAGGCGCCACTCTAAGCGCCAACTCTCTGGAAGCCATGCTGTCACTTGTGCGTACTGAAAATGGTCAAGGCACGGAGGGTGGCGCCTACGCGCCATCTATCTGCCTCTGGTTGCCTCAGCTTGCTTTCAACTTATCCGCTTTGCCTTCACACGCCCCGTCCTTGCTGCAAAAGATGAAAAACTAAGTAAATGGACTAAAAATGCCTAAATAATACTAAAAATGCTCCTAAAATACAAAGCAAGTAAAAATTAAGCTAAATGAATGCAAACTAAGCCTAATCTCTCGAATTAATGTACAAATCAAGTCTGAAATGGGCCATGATAACTCGTAAAAATACGAGTTATCAGAGGGCTAAAACTAAATAACCACCCAAATTACACAAAATGAGTGCGAATGAATCAACAAGTATCCAATATAAACACATTCATCTGCCACGCATTCTACAGATTCAAATAAGTAGAAATACACATACAATATCTATGTAGAAATAGGGAGTACCTATAGGTTTGTCCTATTGTTTGTTGAATTTTCTAAAAGATGCATATTGCCTTATATTTTTCTCTTGTAGAAGATATGTCAAGAAAAGGAGAGGCAATGAATTATCCAATGATTACTTGTGAATGTGGAAAGGGTTTGTGTAGGAAAATAATGTCTAATACCAAAAGTAATCCACAAAGATGGTTTTACAGATGTCCTGGATGGCTATGACATATTTTGATTATTTGATATGTTATTTTTCATTAAATAACTTAGATAATGCAGTGCAAACTAAGTTGAATTTGTTTATATAGGGATCGTAAGATTGCAAAATTTTTCTATGGTGCGATGAGTATGTTGCTAATGTCAAAGCAGATGAAAGCTCGAGCATGTGCAAGTGTACGACTGCACAAGAGAATGCACTATTAATGAAGAAATTGGAAATTGTTGAAAAGGAGATTCCTCTAGCACATAGGGAGATTGCTCTTTTGAAGCAAGAAAAAAAGCTTTTGATTGAAAAACATACGTCAAGTTCTACGAAGGTATTAGGAAAATTGAAGATCGAAGACTAAGTTGTACTTTTTATATTTTATGAAGTGGAAGTTGAAATAGATGAGATATATCTCATAACTTTAAGACAAAGCTATAGTTTTATGTAATATGATGCGGATGTTTAGTTTTATTGAATTAATATGGTGATAAGCCTATTATCTACATTTTTCTTGCAAGAAGTTCTTAAATGCGTTTGGCCATTTATGCCGGCATATGGATGCAACCTCTGATTGGATTCTTCAGACCTCAAAGGTGAAATCTTCTGCTTTATTATTTAAAACAAGCTCCTGATGACAACAAGGCAACAGATTTTCAGACTAATGACCTTTATGAGAACCTAAATTAGCAAATTATCTACTAATCAAATTTTATCAGATAACATATAATTCTTAAATGGGTATGAACAAGAATCATCCATAATCTTTTTAGCTAGCCTGATTAAATAATATGAATCAACGAGTTAGTGCACAACCTAGTGGGTAGTTGCAATGGATTTCAAACAAGAGTTAAGCATTTGCAACTTGCTCCCAATGGACAATTTAAAACAAGTATCACAAGCAGTATTTGTCCATTTCTCAATTGAGTCAAGCCTTCTCGTGGTCCTTCAGATTGCACTTTGGGAGAACCTGTCCATCTGTTCATGGAACCAATAGCTGCAGAACACATTCTATCCACACAAATGAAGAACTCGTCCATCTGTCCATTTACATATATTGAAATTCATCTAAATTCTCGAAAAATTACCTTTAAATTCAGAAAGTTGGTTACATTCAAATTCTTAAAGTTACAAATTCTGTAAACGACATAATCACTGTCTGTCTACAAATTCCGAAAAGTTGGTTAAATTCTCAAAAATTACACCACTCAAGTATAAAATTTGCAACCAGGTTAGCAAAAAATTCTCAAAAAAGAACCCGTCCATCTGTTCAGTTACATAGATTAAAATTCATCTAAATTCTCAAAAAATTACATCTAAATTTAGAATCTGTTCATTTACAATTGTGATACCCAGACCCAAGTAAGGTTTATTTATATGCAATTGGCATATAAAAATGGATCATGTATGATTTAGTGGAACTATGAATGATTTCCAATTGCAATATTGACAATTTATTGCAATTAGGGCAAGTGATTATGAATGATCAATATAAGTCGATATGGGCTAATGTGATTAAAGAGGCTTAATGAAGATTAGGAATTGTGAATATATTGAGGATAATTACCTCATGTATTATGGGTTAACTAATGAAGATTATGATGCTAATTATGGAATTAAGGTAGCAAATGCTAGAAAATGTGTAACTCAATGCCGGAAAGGCGGACCAAGATAAAAATTGAAAGGTAAGCACATAATTTTATGCTTAATCATATGGGAAAGTTAGATTATGAAAATTTTGATGATAATTAATCATCACCGTCCAAAATTTAGAAACAACTTCAAACGATCATAACTTGAGCTAGAAAAGTCAGATTGAGACGGTTAAAATTATGAGATCTTTGCAATGAGAGGCTTGGAGTAAGCTAATGATGATAAAATCAAGTGCTTAATGCTATGAATTAATGGTTAATGGATTAGCTCAAAGGAGTTTGAAAAGGTGGCCATACATGTGGACAATCAAGGGGCTATATACTTGATTTTTTTAATTTTTAAAAATGAAAAATGTGTATTTACATGTCCTAGGCAGCTAGGGGGAGATGTGGACG
Source organism: Annona cherimola (assembly GCA_030490835.1). NCBI lineage: Eukaryota > Viridiplantae > Streptophyta > Magnoliopsida > Magnoliales > Annonaceae > Annona > Annona cherimola. The sequence continues at coordinate 71,851,885 of CM059977.1, forward strand.
AGATTTGGGTTGATTTTCATGCCAAGAAAATACTAAAAAGTCCATAATAAGTGGACCTCACCAAGTGGACAACATTATGGAGCAAGAGAGAGGTCACGGTAAAGCCAGCTATTTGGATTTTTTATTAATTCTTTTAATAGATAATTTGACTCCTAAATTAGATTCTAGGTAGGGTGATTAATTATACATTAATTTAAAACTGCAATTTTGTGGAAAAATTACAAAAAAGGGCAGTTGATGTGGACGTGAATGCATGGACACTAAATGGACGACATAAGGTGTGGACGGCTAAGCTGCATTATGTGATTTTTTATAATTTTTTTAATAAGATAAATTGTCCCCTAATTAGTTTGCAACCTAGGGTAGTTAATTAGCCATAAATTAAAGTAAAAATTCGTTGAAAAAAATGGCAAAAGACTACTGCAAAGGGACGTTGCATTATATGAATAGATTTTGACCATTAATGATGTGGATCTTAATGGATTTATTAAAAATAATTTGCTAATTTAAATGGACCACATTTTACCATGTAGAAATAGGGGATAAGCATGTATTAATCATGTTTAATTTCTGTGGAAAGTGGGGCCCATAAAGCTAGAAAATCCAGCTCATATCCTAGGTGCATGTTCACATGTGCTAAGGGTTGAGGAGAGAGAAAAATGCTAAGGGGAAAAACCCCCTAAGCAAGGCAAGCACGTTCCATTTTTTTCCAGTCCAAGAGAAGAAAATAGGAGAAAAAGAGAAGGAAAAATGGAGAAGAAGAATGAGATTCAAGCTAGGAAAAGTGGAGTCCAAGTTTGATCCAATACATATAAGTATACCCTTGATTATAGGTTGAAAATCATAACTGAAATTTTCTCAAATCCTATGTGATGTTGCTGTTTTGATATTTAATCATGATTATATGATGATTCATGATTAGATGAATTATATAAGTTGATTTATAAAGTTTAATTTGGGGATTAATCAACCCATATCATCTAATCTATACTTATGTGTAGTAAATTTGGACCTAGAAAGGAAAATAGGCAAGAAATAGTTAATGAATGAATTTTATCATGAAAATTTGTGGAAAACCTTATGATATGATGATTAAGGAACTATCCAATTTTTAGCTTAAAAGGATAAGTACGTTGGAAATTAAAAATCCGAGAAAAGAAACTTGAGCATTATTGAACGCGTGTCAGGTTAGCTGCACCAATTGATTTTTAATAATTTTTATACAAGGTATTTTGAGCTGAAAATTTTAAAAAATATATAAGACATATTTCGGATCACACAAAAAAAATAAAAATTAGGTTTTGATGGGTATAAATATACCCCATAATTAACGTGATTTGGGCTGTTTGAAAAGGGATATTGCTGTCCATCAAGGTAAAAATATAAAAATAAATAAAAATACTAAATATTTCATGCTAGAAATATTTATTTTGGTTAATAAATGTAGTTATTAAGGTATGGTAGGAATTTCAGATCAAAAATACTTGATTTGATATTAATGCAAGATTTTGAGAATTCCATGTGCCTGAATTCAGCATTATGGACAGCTTAAGGAATAAATCAAGATAAATGTTAAATTTCAGATTTTTAGGATGAAATTTAAATTAAAATGGGATATAAACAAGTAGCATAAGTGATTATGATGATTTAATCTATTAAATATGAGTTTTAGAAAGGATGGAACTTAAGGTTACGTATAAGACACGATTTCTATGTTTTGATGTTGAAAATGATAAATGGATTATATGAAGTGTTAAAATGTAAAAATGCATAAAGATATGATTGGAACACGTGGATTAGGTTTCTATTTTATTAAATAATGATAATCTTAAATTTTGAGATTATTATATGATACCTAAGTTAGCAACTAAACGCTTAAAATGAGCACCGATGTGTAAAAGATGAAAAATATGTTAAAAATGATAAATAGAGGTAATAAACCTCCAAGTAATAATTTAATGAAGGATTATTACATGTATATAAGATTACCCTACATAAGGGTATAAAAAATGAATGAATGGATGATTTGATGTATAGGCTGTGTTAAGTAGGAATGCCGGACTTGAAGGATAAGTGGGTCAAGCTAAGTCCAAATGAATTTATGTAGGTTAGAAAATCTAAGAAAAATAAGTATTTGAAGATGATGCAAATAAATGAAATTATCTAGGCAAAGGTAAGGAAAAGAATGAAAAAAAGGATTATGACAATCTCAGGTAAGCAAGCGAACTTTCTAAAATGATGTTTTCTTTCTATGTGATGATATGTGATTTAAATTGTTTATGATTATGTTTAAACGAATGGGCAAGCATAAGTTTTGAAAATAATGGCCTTAATAAAAAATCACAAGTTTTGAAAATGATGGCTTTAATGAAAGTCGTAAGTTTTAGAAAAGAATGGCTTTAAGGAAAAGCTTCAAGTTTTGTTTCATGGGAAGCAAACAATGATTTTAAAATAAAGAATTTATCACAAGTGCTTCCATGGATTGGCAACGTTTTATGTTAATGGATTGAGAAATTTGCTTATGAGTAAGCAAGTTCTCCATGATGTTAATTTTAACAGATTTTATATTTTATGCCGATGATTTTAAGAATTTGCTTTCAAGTAAGTAAATTCTTTATGATGTTGTTTTCAAAAAAGACTTTATAAGAAATTTTGCCCTTTTTCATAAAGAAATATTATCAGATAAGTTTTGAGTTTTCTTATGATGTTTTATGATAAATGATTAAGCTTATAAAAGAAAAAAATTAATTTTCTATGTCAAAATATTTAATTATAAATGATAATTTGGACATAGCCCGTATGTTTTGAAATGATATTTGAAAAGTTTTGATTTCCTTTAGACAAGAAAATCTATGTTGAAAATGTTTTGAAAAATATTTATACGGATGTGTTGAAGGAAATTTAAGGATGACCAACCTCCTATGTTGATTTCATAAAATGATTTGATTTCGGGTTGCTAAATGATATGCAAAAGGGTAGGCAAACCCCTTTATGTAAAAATGGCAAAACTGATAGGTGGACAAGAAATTGATTTTAAGGTGGTTGAGAAGAGGTTAGCACAATTGCATAACTTTTGTGAGCAAAAGGCCCCCGACATGGAAAACAAGAAAATGTTAGAAAATATAAAGTTTAATTTTGAAAATTCAAAGGTTTTGAAATTCTTTTATAAGGATTTTAAGATGTATTATTTTTTAAACATTTCAAATGTTTATCAAAATGTTTTACTCAAAATATTTCTAAAAAAATTTAAGGACGGTCATCCTAAAAGTTAGATTTCAAATAACAACTTGTTAAAGTGGGTGTGCTCGCTTACAAGTTGACACGGACTGCGGTCTGTGATATGTGTTTTTCAAAATCATTTGTTTTTAAAAAAACACAGACTTCGGTCTGTGATGTTTTTAAGTTACGGATGCTGACAGAGGTCTGTGATTGCAGTTTTAAAGGATACAGGCTGCGGTCTGTAATACTTTAAACCAAACGGGCTGCAGTCCGTCATAATAACATATGGTGCACCAGTACAAGGAACAAGACGGTTGTAGAGCACGGTTGGGATGACCAGGGCCCACTCTACATATGGCCAAGTAGTTAAGGAATGGCAGGAGTGCCAGGGCTCTCTCCCTGAGATGGGAGCAGGATAAAGGAACAGCCGCCTGGTTAGCTGCTGTTAAGGATTCTCTTTTAAAAGGTAGCATGATCACTTGCTAAGTGTTACTACTGGATGGGGAGAAATGTGTTTGCATACGTTTTGCTTTTCAAAAGCCCAAAGATTGAGACATAAAAATATTTTTAAGAAAAGTTATCCTAAAAGGATTTTTATGATACGGCTACCCTAAAAGAAAGGGTGGTTTACACAAAAGTATAAATAACAGGAATAAAAGAAAATATTTTTATGCAAATGCATTTATGAAAATGATTTATGTATCTTATATGCCTTGTTTGTTATAAACAAGTCCCAAAACGGGGACTATGAAAAGGATTTATGTCAAACTTCTTTTCGGACATAAGAATGTCCATTATTAAAGAGCCTAAATGAAATGTGTCCATCGACATGAGAATGTCCAATGCCATAGTGTTTTAATAAAATATGTTTTAGAACATATGAGTAAAACATGTATGTTTTGCCTTTACAAGCCCAGACGTGACTTGTAAATGATTTTAAGAATAATGTTTATGAAAAATGTTCAAGGACATGGAACTGTCCTTATGAACGAGGATTTTATGATAATGTTTTAGGACATATATGTGTCCTCAAGTAAAAAATATTTTCAAGATGTTTAAGAAAAAAGTTTTAAAGGAAGTCTTGCCCTTAAAACATAAAATGCTTACTTACTGAGTTGTCACTCACGTTTTGTTTTCCCAAACCTTAGACAGGTATCGGGAAACCCAAGAGGTTATGAACCTAAGCAGGAGAAGAAAGGTACGTGATGGTAGCCAAGTGGGCTATAAGAAATGGGATAGCATGAATTAAAGCTCTAAGGTATGTATATGTGAATGTGAACTTATGTAGAATTATAAGTTCTATGTGGTCCAATGCTTGTATGGATGTATGTATGAAATGTAAATGTCATTATAGAAAAGCATGATGAGATGTTATGAAATAGAATATGAAATTTTATTACAAGTATATCGCCACTTGTTTGATGAATGATGTGAAATGTAAAGATATGAACGATGATGAACGAAAAAAAAATTTGGATGAAATCCAATTAAGAACACGCCACGTGATCAGGGCAACAATCCTGATTCACATTTACTAATCAATAAGGTCTTGAGGAAATGAAGTGACGTCTCGGTTTGGGGCGCCACAACAATCGCACGTCTAGTCTTGGGTAGCAGTTTAGTAATGATTTTTATGACACGTGGCACAACTTTGTGCTGGAATTTCATCGCCTTCTCTCTTCGTTCTTGAAAAATTATCATCATCTTTCATCTAATTTTCTCAAAATAGTCCACAGTGGGTAATGTCCTCGATTCACGGATTCACCGATTCCATGCCTCTGCTGCATTGTTATCTATATGATTTGAAGGTATATCATATGAAAACCAAGCTTTGCACCAATGTCTCCCATTTATCTCTTTTAACCATTCCCAAGCCTCTGCTGAGATGATCTTCACAACATCTATCTTTTCCTCAAATTCGAAATGAGTATATGACCTAGCGACATCCCAGAATGAGTCCACTATTAGGTCTCCCTTGCCAAATAGTTTTGTCTTCAAGTTGTTGATGATATGTCGCATACAATAACGATGATGGCTTTGTAGGAATATACATTGAACTACCTCAGGCAATCTTTTTTGTCAATCGATCATGAAAATAAATGACCCATTACCTAGGGGTGCAACTTGGGTCGGGTACCCACGGGTCGACCCGATGGGTACCCTAAATAGGGTCGATTCGGTTCCACCATAGTTACCCGTAGGGTCGGTTCGGTTTCGGTTAAAAAATACCCGTGGGAATTTGGGTAGGGTCGGTTCCAGGTGCCGGGTACCCGAAACCGACCCGAATTGTATATATATATTACTAATAGGCTTGGTTCGGCCGTTCATATGCTCCTCTGTTGGGCGCTGCCCTAACCTAAAATCTCTTTCCTAATTCGATTTCGATCCTCCAACGCCATCGCCCTCCTCCAAGTCACCAACGCCATCTCCCCATCCAGCAATCCTCCAGCCCGTCTCTCAGTGCCGCGTCCGATCGTTGTCCTCGACGGATGTCATTAAATTAATTTTTAAATATTTACACAATATTATCCTCTTTAAAATATTTATAATTTTCACTCCCAGATCATAAACTCACAAGTATAATAAGATTAAGATTAAAATTAACTTCCAATGAAAAATATTATAAGATTAACTTGAAATTAATTAATTAATTTTATCTCCAAAAATATATAATGATCCAATTGGTACCCATATTTTAAAAATATTTTGTAATTATATTATATGATTTTTCTCCATAAAAGCATTCTATAAATGTGCCCAATTTGATTTAATAAGCTAATAATATTTTAAGGTTTTTTAACCTATTTAAGTATGAACAAATTTATTTCAAGCTTATTTACTTAAAATTTTGTCTTTTGCTTCTGATAGGCAGTCCGAAGATGTTCGTATAGTGCTTTAGTGAATTATTATGTATATATTTTTTGCCAAATACACAAGTTTCTGTAGATTATTTTTGAAAATATTTTTAAATATTTATATAATAACTTAATTTTAAAGAATAAGTTTCAACATTTTATTTGATAAATTTCATAATATTTACCATATATTAAATTAATGTGTTGAACTAAACATTTAAACTGAAGTTAAAACAATTATTTATTACAAGCTAAAATATTAAAAAATAGGTATGGTATTTATCTAAAGTTAAGTAAATATTTAGATTTATTTAATTTAATATTTAAATTACATAATTCTTTATTACAAAAGTTTTATGTAGACATAACCCATAGATTAGCAACAACATAATACGAGTAGTATAATTTTTATTATTATAATATTTTAGATATTTATGATTTAAAAGTAAATAAAATTAAGATAAGTAACTTGAGTATGAATAAATTTAAATCAATAATTTATTAAATTTGCATAAGTTATAAGAATATTATTTTTAGATAATTTTGATACTTTTAAATTGATTAAATTTAATTTAGATTAATATTTATTTTTATTTAATATTTTAATTTGGATTTTATTGGCTATTGTTATATTCTATTAGTTACTGTCAGACATTATTAGATATCATTAGATGTTGCTAGATGTTGTTAGATATTGTTAGATATTATTAGATGTCATTAGATCCTGCTAGACATCGTTAGACGCTAGTAGACCCTATTAAATTTAGATGAATTTAATTAAATCATATTAAATAAGTTTTAATTAATGTATTTAAATTATAAATAACCTTATAATGAACCTAGAAAGATATTGTCAATGTTAAATTATGATTATCATATTAGTCATAAAAATTAGATATTTTTAGATTCTTTTAGATACCATTAGATGCTGCTATATGTAGTCCTTAGATTCTGTTAGACGCCGTTAGACGATGTTAGATTGAGATAAATTTAATTAAATCCTTTTAAATGATTTTAATTAATGTATTTAAGGTATAAATAACCTTACAAGGAGCTAGGAACATATAACCAATTTTAAATTAGGATTATCATATTAATTATAAAAATCAGATGTCGTTAGATTTTATTAGATGCTGCTAGATGTTGTTAGACATTGTTAGATGTCATTAGATCCTGTTAGACCTCGTTCGACATTGTTAAACACTGTTAGATTTAGATAAATTTACAGGTTATTACTAAATATACTCACTATATTTGACAATAATTCCAAATAAGTCAACTATGATCCAAAATTCCAAATATACCCACTACATTTGCATTTAATCCCCAAAATGCCTATTCTGTAAAAAAATCGTTAGTTAAACCTTTTTAAATATCCAAAATACCCCTGTTGTAAAATAATAAATGATGAAATGAATAAAAAGAAAATAAAATTAAGGTGCTTTAAATTTAGAATTCATGGAATTAGGGCATTAGTGATTTATAACATTTAATTTGCCAATTATGTCCTAAATTTGAAGAGCATATTAGTAATTTTACATATTCTCTAATGACTTTAACTCATGGAATGAGCATTTTTGGAATTAAATGCAAATGTATTAGGTATATTTGGGATTTTGGAAACGTAATTGACATATTTCGAATTAAGGTCAAACTTAGTGGGTATATTTGGGAATAACCCTAAATTTAATTAAATCTTATTAAACAAGTTTTAATTATGTATTTAAGGTATAATAAACTTATAAGAAGCCTAGGAACATATTACCGCTATTAAATTAGAATTATCACATTAATTATAAAAATTAGATGTTGATAGATACTGTTAGAGTTGTTAAATATAGTTAGATCCTGTTAGATGTCGTTAGATATTGCTAGACCTAGTTAGATTTAGATAAATTTAATTAATATATTTATGGTATAAATGACATTATAATGATCTTAGGAACGTATTATCGGTATTAAATTAGGATTATCATATTAATTATAAAAATTATATATTGTTAAATATTGTTAGATGCTGCTAGACATTATTAGATGTCATTAGATCCTGTTAGATATTGTTAAACGCTGTGAGATATTGTTAGATTTAGATTGATCTATAAAATCCTATTAACCAAGCTCTAAAACATATAACAAAGGCATAATGAACCTTACAAAGAGTAAAAAGGTACATTATGATTGTTAAATTATAATAAGCATATATATAATGAAGGTTAGATGTTATTAGATATCATTAGATTTCACTAGATGCTATTAAATTATGCTAGATTCTTTCTTTTTAATTGCCATAAGATTTCTTTGGTAGATTTAAAGACTGCACTCTAAAACCAATTGTTAGTTTTGAGTAATGACTAACAAAATAAACTTTGCATGCATAAGATTAACCAAAACCACAAAATAACTTCAAATAATAGAGAGAAACTGATTATAGTGGTTTAGTCCCTTTCACTTACTTCACTCTCCAAGCACACAAGGCTTGGGTTTCACTAGTCAAGTTAACTCACACAAGATATAATTGAACAATTCAAGCAACTATCTTCTAGATTTAAAACCTAGTTCCGAGTAGCTAGTGAAGCAATCAACCCTTTGATTAGCTTCATTTATTTTGATAGTGTAGTGTGCCACTGGCCGTAGTCGTCAAGCTGATGGTCACTTGGGCAGAGATCTAGAGTATCATCCCAGGATCTGTCATAATTTGAGAGGCAAAGGAAACATACATAGGATTACACATGTAGCAACTCTAAATATCTGCAAGAAATGCAATAATTAACTTATGTTAGCAAAAACATCATTCATACATAAAAGCAAGACTATCGCCTATAGCGGAAGTAACATACACATTGACAAACCCCAAATATAATTAATAAAGCCTCTTTAGGTTATACGTTCATAACCCATGATGTAGCATAAATATATATCTCACCACTTAATATAACATCATACACTTGTATATTTTTCTATCTCATTAATAAATCAATCTCAAAAACAACAATTTAAAACTATATAAATTATACCTGCCACAATCTACCTTAGCCTGAGACCAAACATGACCTAGCCCATTGCTAGGTACCTACGATACCAATCTCGCTAAAAATATTGAAAACAAACATGTGAGTTAGGTAGATTCAGTAAATAAGCATGATCAGTGAAAACAACGATCAACCCATGCCAAAATCAACACGTACATCATGCTATTACGTGTAATGCAGACTCTAAACTCTCATTAGCCTCTCATAATCATGTCATGACATAAGCACATGTATCATAATATTCAACATGTATCCATGTGTCATAGACTACACACCACATGCCTGCCTAACTGCATGCCTTGCTTACACCTACGCAAGCAAGCACACCATGAAATTGAACTAGCCTCATATCCGTCAATGGCCATAAACAATCGTATCCTCATGTGAATAAAGGGTCATAAACAATCGTATCCACATGTCAATAAAGGGTCATAAATAACCATATTCACATGTCAATAAAGGGTCATAAACAACCCTGCGTAAACGATGCACATGCATTTCTTGTACAATATGCATCATGCTCATGACAAAACTATGTATCATTAGTTTCATCAAATCATGCCCATGCTCATTTTGCAAACCATCACTATTTGGTTTCACAAAATCATGTTAAAATAAATAACTAAACTGTTACCAAAGGAGTTAGCATCAAATCAACAGTTAGCATGCAAAATTCAACATTAAACAATCCTAGAATCCATCCAAACTTCGCTAATGGACCACTTATCCATTAGCCTCTCATTCATTCATCCAAACCAAACGCATATGCCTATCTTAACATAAGAATGATACAATTTCAACATCTATCCAACTATATCATTTGGCATAAGTTTAGAATCCCATTTCAAATGATACACCTCATACACATCAAGCCATCACAAGTTTCATTTCAAATAATTCATCATCCTACATGTCTTCAAGCATAAGCAACACATCATTCAAATCACAAAGGCTTTACACTAGCCATTTATACATTATTTTCTCACATTTGGCCTCACATGGGTATTTTATTGAAAACAATATATACCAAGTTCATAGGTGTTATATGGAAATCATTCCCATCTCATGTCAAATTTATAGGATTCCATCCAACATATCATAATATTATATAAAATCATTTCTACTAACATCTAATCCATTATTTACATGGTTTGCCATAAAAGCTCCTAAGTTCCAACCTCCCTATAGTCTCTACACAACCCTATACCTCAAAATTCATTTAAATCAAGAAATTAAATACGGTGTGCATAAATAATCATCTTAATAATAAGATTTTAACTCAAATATCTCATGAGTGCATGATTATATACAATATATTATATATATACTTAAGTTATGATATTTATTTTTTATTTTATTTTTTTGATTTTTTCTTTATAAATATATTTTCCTAAGTGTATTTAATCTATATACCAAGTTTTTTATTTTATAATACTTTTACATATTTATTTTTATTTTTGAAAGTAATCAATTTTTAGGGAATATAGGTCATTTTTCAGCCCTTAAAAATTTTGATTTTTAAAAGTCTAAAATAAATATGTAAAAGTATTGTAAAATAACAAAACTTGATATATAGATTAAATAAACTTAGGAAAACTATTTATAAAGAAAAGATAAAAATAAAATAAAAATGAATATTGTAATTTTAGCATATATACAATATATTGTATATAATCATGCCTCATATATCAATTTATTTCAAAACAAAATAATCTACTTACCTCAAATACAATTTTCCTAATTTTTTTCAAAATGCCCAAAGCTCCAAGCCTTCTCCTTATTTCATCAAGCTTCCTTAATGCAAATGACGTGAAACGAGTACTTTTAAGTGGACTTCCATGGTGATAGCAAGTTATGGTCATGAGGGAAAAAAGAGAAAGACATAGCATACAAATGGGATGAGTTTAGACCTTCCCTATTTAAATAGCCATCCATAAGGCCTGGGCCATGTGATTCTGGAAAGCACATGGTTTGGGCCATGTGGCCTAATTTCAGTGACCTATTTTGCTCATAACTTTCTGTGTATAACTTTAGTTGAAACGATTCTTTTTGTGTTAGATTACTAAATTCAAATATTATCTCTCCACACATTTTCAGCACAAAATTCCTTCATCACAAACTTTGACATGTATTTTACTACTTTACTTTACTAAAAATTCCACCCATTCACAGCACATGTAGCTATATGAAATAAATTGTTCCAAATACTAATTCAATCTTTTTCACATATCCCTTATCATCATAAAATTATATTTATGTAATTTATTTAAACAAAATATGTCTTATATAAAATTTGACCCAGCAACTCATTTATTTAATCGTTTTACCTCTACAATGGATCTCATCAGTCCAAATCATATCAATCACTATACATCTAGAATCTCATCCATGCTATAAACCCTCATGTTCTACTCACTTATAAAATTTCACCCATTAAGTTCATTTCTTATCATATTTTTACCATTGCCTCAAATAGCTTAACAAAACCATCATCTCAATTTTATTTTGAAGTATCATGGACATATTTTAATTATGGTTAGATTCATTCTCATGAAAATTATGGCTCACACCAATGATTTTCGATCATTTTCACTATTTCAATTCTTTTGGGCTTAATTATACAACGAGGCCCAATTCTATCATTCTATCAAATCTTTCATTTAAATCTCACCCATAACCATCTACATCAATTCCATACACATTTTAAATCTAGTCAACTCCAAGTTATGCCCTTTTTCAAGTTAAAAATCCACACATATGACAATAAAAAAATCCACATATAAGAGAATTCTCAAATATTCATCATTCATTCAAATCATGAGTTTCCGCACATCCAAAATCATCTAATAAACTCGTCTAATGTAAGGACTAAGTATTTTTTTATTATATCCCTTCTCTAACCTTAAGGTAATTTATGAATATGCTACTGAAAATTAATAATGTTAATGTAATATATAACATATATAGATATGACATCCAGTGCATGCATATATGTGTTACAATCTTGGCATGTTGGATTGTATGAAACACCATTCATAAGCATGCTAGACATGAGTACGATTATGTGCGTTGGCAAATTTCTGTAGTTGCACCATTTATTGATGATATTATTTATTGAGTATTGATTTAGAGGTGTACGATTGATGTATTATTGACGACACTAAGACTATCTTGAATCTCGCAAAGTATGTACAGTGTTCAACTTGCCAGTCAAGTCGCGGGGGTCAAGGAAATAGTGCTCCTTGTGGGGCGAAGGGGGTAGCACCTTAGGAGAAATTTTTAATTTACAAAGTTATATGGGTGGAAAACCAAGTTGCAAACTGCGATCAGGCTCGGTCCTTACGATGACTATTAAAAGCAAGGCCTATTTGGGCTAGTGCTCCATTTCATTTCCTCTTCTTCTCCTCTCATTTCTGCCTCCTCTCTTTCCATTTCCTCTTCTTCACAGTGATCGATTCTACCCTAAATCTACTCAAAAATTCCCCAAATTGCCTTGCAGATCAGCAATTCTAACTAATAGAATTCAAAATCTTAGAGATATGGGTTTAGAATTGCTATTCTTAGAGGAAACCACAATTAAGGTAAGTAGATGTTCCATTTTCTCAAGTTAATGATGGATTCTCTTCTTAAATTTATTATAAAACTGGTGAGAGTGGGTATTGTCCAAGAAATTTTACAGTTAAGGCATTTTGAGATTTGGATGAGTTAAGGTTAGATGGTTTCATGGGAAATTAGATATTTCTGTGGGGTTTTGGTGAACTAGATGACATTTTTGTAGCTTTTGCAACACTAGAACATGATATGGCCTACGTGTGGTTAACTGGTATGGAGAACTAAAGGTTTGCCCTCTAATGCCTATTAGGTGTTCAATGGATTGCTTGCATGACAATTGTTGTGCTATATCAAAGTATATGTTTATTGATTTTAATGATGTTACATATGCGATTTATGATATTCATTTTGTTTGTATGGGATGATGCACCATTCGAGATAAGTGACAGTAGTTTAGTAGTTCAATGCATGAGTATTATCATGGGTATGTGATAAGTCTAAAATTTTTCTGGTAATTTCATATTAAATTCACACCGTTAAGTATTAAAACATTAATTAAATGCAGGTTTTAAGCGAAATTTTATGAAAATCATATTTTTGGTAGAATCTTTAATTTTAATATAAAACGGGTCATTTTGCAATATTCTTGAAAATATAAAATTATGACTCAATTTTAATGTCGAAATGTGTATTAGTTTATTAATATAATTTGGGCAAATTTATAAAATTATTTAATTGGAAAAATCATAAATATATAACTATAATTATATTTTAAACAAAGTAAAATATTATATTTAGATAAAATAAATTATAAGATTAAACTAAGAAGATACGTGTCATTATTGAAATTATTTACTAAAAAAAATTATATTTAAACCCGTATGTTACGCTGCATGAGTACAGATGGTCGGAGCACCGCCGGAGCACCTGTTATGGTGCTCCATCTTCCCCAAAACGGCAGCTCCATGATTTTCCCCAAATTCGGCAACCGATCAGCCGAACCCACCAGCACGTCACCAGCGGCAGAAAACGCACGACAACCGCCATCTCTTCGCACCGACCGACGACTGCAAGGTCAGCGTCTCCGCCACAACCGACGAGCCACGCGTCGTCGATTCCAGCCGTCCGCACAGGCAAGCAGCCCGTCTTCCCCATCCGTTTTCGCCCAACCCCAATCACCGGCTTGCTTCAATCTCCACCGAAAATCGACGGCAGCCTGTCACAACCAAACTCACCTCAACAGCCATGAAATTTCTAACGCCCAAAATCCGGCAACCACGATCACAGCAGCTTCTTTATTTCCGGCCAGCCCCGATCCAAAGCCGGCAACCACCTTCCAGATTTCCATTTTCCAATTTCCAGCACCGTCTTCTCCAAGCTGAAAACCCATTTTTCTGCCCAGCACCCATCCATGGCCGCTTGCGAGCTCCTCGCCCTATCCATCTCCCTACGGCAGCCCCTTTCAAACCCAATTCTCCAAAGCTAAAATCGGCAGCAAAATAGATGTCTGCCCGCATTGCAGAAATTTCAGCACCGCCATTGCAAAACCAGCAGCCATTTTTATTACGGTCATCTCCCAAGAAGACGGCGATCGCGGCGAGAGCGGAAGCTGTCCAGACGGCACTCGGCGACGAGCTAAAGCCACCGAATCCATCTTCCACAAATCCGGCGAGCCCCTTTCTCTTCTTTCCTTCTCCGATTCTTCCGGCAGAGAGTTACACACTAGCAGCCATTATTCTCGCCGCACAACGAACCACGACAAACCATCCGGATCCCAAATTCCGCCAGCAACCAATCCCCGATTTTTAACAGCAATTTTTACGGCAAATCAAATCAGCCGAACCACAGGTCAAACCATCTTTCGGCAAATGCAGAAACCGATCAATCACAAAAAAAATCAAAATCCAAAGGGGCAAAATGCCTTAATCTCTAGCAACTGCAGCCGCCGATCAACGCCATGAGTGTTTCGCCCCAAACCCATCTTCTCCGACCAAGGCAAACCCATCAGTTTGACAGCGTCCAGCTCTTCGAGCCCACCTTCGCCACCTCCTGGCAGTATGAAACTCACCTCCTTAGCCGCAATCACAAAAATCCTCCATCTCCATTAATTTCCAGCAACCGAATCCACTTGGTCATCCAAGCAGCAAATCGGCAATTTCATTTCCATTTTTACAAGCATTCAGCCCCGTCCACAAGTCAGCGCTTAAACCCAACTCTTCTCCACCGAAAATAGACAGTAAACTGGCAGTTATTCCATTCGTCACCAATTTGCAGCCAAACATTTTGATTCCATCAGACAACGCAATTTGTCTAAGCACCTCCTCAGCCATCAATGCACCGCTCCCAATTTGGATCAGCATCAACGCTCCTCAAACTACCAGAAGAAAACCACGGCAGATGGCAGCTACGGCGAAACGGCAGAAGGCAGCTGCAGTTGAAGGCAATGCGAGAATCCCACATCGGATTCCAGATTGGACGGAGGGCCCCTCCACTCATCCCAACACAACTCTCTCTCCCATCACTTGAAGTGGGACCCATTGAGGTGGGTCCCTTGCCAAGTGGGAAAAATTTAAGAGCTTGTATTGCTCATCAAAAAAGAGTGGTTTTCAAGCAAGAATTGGGATAAGTAAATTTCTGTTAATTATAGTTTTTCTTTAATGCTTTGTAGTTGTTAATTTTAGATTTGTAATATTTAGCATAGATTTATCGCTTTATGCATTGTAATTCTTAGATTACATTTAATGCAATTTTCATTTCTGCCTTCGTAGATTAATTTCTGTAGTCTTTTAATTACTGTCCTAGTTTAGATTTAATTATTTGCAATCTCTTCTTTCCTTTCTCTGTCTCTTTCTCTCTCTTATTTATATGCTTTCTCTCTCTTCTTTCTTCTCTATCTAATTTCTTCTCCTTTCTCCCTAATTTCTTTCTTTTTCTTCTCTGCACCCTCTTTCACTTTTCTCTTTTATTTTTGCTTAAAATAATTCAAAATATATAGCCTCTCTGTGGATTCGACCCGACTCACCATTATTCTACACTATCACTCGTATAGTGGTAGCTTTAATGTGTTTCGGTTAATTTAAATTAAACTGGCGATCACAGTGCTCTTAACGACAAGCACTTGGTACGCATCAGTATGTTATATCATTTACATTTGGTATACAACTATAAATATGAATGCGCTGCATGGTTGTATAGGGTTATTCATGGCCCTTGATTAACATGAGGAAAAGGTCGTTCATGACCCTTAATTGACATGAGGAGTGGGGTTGTGCATGGTCTGTTAAAGACATGCAACTATATACTTATTTTTTTGGGCAGGGGTGTTGATTTCACATCTTATATGGTCATTTAGGAGTTGAAATTCTACATCATTGTCATGATATGTATATCATGAGTCTCATTTGTTTCAATTTTCATGCTAGCTCCTATTTACTTACTGAATCTGTTTAGACTCACATTATTTGTTATTTTTCTTTTACACCACAGGCTAGGAGAAGAACTTTGATATGGGATTGGTGGAGGACATTACCCTGGAGACTAAACTCAATAGTTAGGCCTTGAGTTTTTAGCTATTTTGAGCTTTATGCTTTTTTTACACTAGTTAGGGTAAACATTTACCTAATTTGATTCAACTATGAAGAACATATTATACTTGGATATTTCTGAACTTAATTACAATTTATGTGAACATATGTATATGTTATTTTGGGTTATTTTCTAAAGTAATGATGGATAATGATGATTTTCTTTCTTTATGGATGTCTTTATAGTATGAGCATGTGAATATGCAAATGTAAAACTAAGTGTTTATATTTTAAAATGAAATTATGATGTTCATATATAAAAGGTTTTGTATACCATACCACCCCTTATAGGTTAGGGGAGATGCTGTTGAATTTTTCTTAGATCATGTGACACCCATTGAGTAGCCATTGAAGATGCCTAGACAATGAGGCGTCATAGGTAAATCCATCCTAGGCTTACAACAATCCATTTAACAAAATTTTCACCTTTTCAATTCCCACTAATTGGATTTTGCACATTTGTTACAACTCATAGAATCATTCACAAATTCAATCATTGATTCACTGAAATTCTACTATCATATGGCTTCGTAAGCTACATTATACTCGTTAGTGTTTATTTATACAGTTGCTAATACCCAAGATAGTATAGAGAGCCATTAATACTAAGGTGATATAAGAGAATGATCAATAGCTCAATGAAGCTTACTTGCAAGATTTTTGCATTTAAAAAAACAATAGTCAACCTTTTTATTTGCTAAAAGAAAACAGCTAACCTTTTTGTCTAAAATAGTTGACCTTTTTGCAGTTAGAGATATTATTGAGATATTTTTGAATTATCAATTGGCCTTTTCTGATAAAACAATGACCTTTTTGCTAGACGAAAATAGTCGACCTTTGTTCTGTTTCTCAGAAAATGAATTTTCTTCCATCTTGATATCTATCCTGCTCATGACAATTCATGCCTCTTCACGAAATATCTCAAATATAACTCATAATAATCGATCTCAGTTATTGACGTTTACAATTATATCCGATCAATCACACAATTATATCCATACACAGTTAATGATATAATCAATTGTATCGAATCACTAGTAATGATTGATCCAATCATGCAATCAAATTCAAACATAATTAAAGATAGAATCAATCATATCCAATCACAATCACTTCGCACTTATATTTTTAGCTACAACTAAACCTTGCCTAAATAAGAGAGATCTAAATTAGTTCCAAATCAATCAAGTATTTCGTGATCATCATGATCACTATAATTTAATTCATAGGCTGTCAACTACTTCTATATTTTAATACTTTTTCTCTTTTTTACGAAAGTTTAATCTATTTTTTTATCGTTATCCTGGTAACGTGGGCAGAAAATTCAAACATTTACGTCATCACGTAAGGTGGAAATTCTAAAATATACGGGTAAGGTGGGCAGAAAATTCAAACCCATACCGGCAAACAAGGGAGAAAATGTCAAGGGTAAGATAATCAAAGGTTGGAAAAACGGTCAGACTACCAGTCTATGATATCCAGGGTCAAATGATTTATCTTTTGATTATTTAAAGCATACAACTCCGATTTTTTTATGTTCAGCTTAAACAAACAGTTTTAACATAAATCTATGGTCTCGGCAATTTTGCAAGTTTATCATAACTGTTGACGAAATTACAAGCGTATCTGATTATTTCACGGGAAACGAAAACGTAGTTCAGTCAGGGAATGTCAATGGGCGTTAAGAAAAATTACTAAAATGACAAAAATGCCCCGTAACAAATAAATTTTTATTTGCAAATGTTGTAAAAGTTTCAATAAAAATGATTAAATAATTGCAAATATACCCACGTCGTGACAGTGCAGTAACATCGTCATAACTGAGTGGGTATATTTGCAATTATGGACAAACTGTATGAGGGTAATTTGCAATTTCAAACACTATGTGGGTATATTTGCAATTATTGTCAAAACTATGTGGGTATATTTACAAATACCCAACATTTAATTGCAAATAATTAGTACCAGTTATTAGCCCTTCTCTTTACCAATCTGTACATTCAACCCAAAGTTAGGTTGTATCTACTAATTTTTTTATGTTGATAAACATTTTTTGGTTGCTAGTAATGGTTCAAATTTTTTTTTTCTTAAAGTGGCCGCTGATTAGTAAGTTCCTAGGATTTCCAAGAACTGACTATCGCTCATCCTCTAAAAAAAATGGATAATTTTAAATGTACTCATAATTTTTTCCTTAATTTCAAATATACTCACTAAGTATGAAATCTTTTATATAAACCCATTCGAAATGCCCCAAACATCAAATACACCCCAAATTGTCATTGTCCGTTAAAATACCATCAATGTAAAGAGGAAATGACAAATATATCCTGAACTTAGGGTTTGTTTTGAAGCTCCTTTGGACTATAACAAGTTTTGGATCTCATAAGAAGAAACCATTTCTATCCATGTATATAAGGAAAATTTGGTTAAGAGATATATAGTTGCACGTTGTTATCCAATGAGGCTTCAAACCAAGCCCTAAGCCTAGGATATATCCATCATTTCCTCACCACATTGATGATCTTCCAATGCGTGGTGATGGTTTGGGGTATATTTGATATTTGGAGCATTTTTAGCGGGTACATATGAAAGACGTTATACTTAATGGGTATATTTGAAATTAAGGGCAAAAGTTGAAGGTAAATTTAAAATTTTCCTCAAAAAAGAAAAGGAAAAACAAGAATTGAATTAATATCTTCTTGTTGGAATATTATAGTAATGTCCCTCTCTTCTTATACGCTTCCTGTTTCCCTACCCACTCTGTTATACGGTTACAAATTTACGATTCAGTCAACTTAGGGTGTCCGCTTGCTCTCTTTTTCTCCCTCATTACAAGTGTCACGCTCATGCCTCAACCCTTCTTGCACTCTTTTGTTGCTCCACCTCTCTAGCCATAAGCCGGCAGTCCCAGTTCAATACCACTAATGCTGCCATTTCGTAGTGCTTTAGCAAAATCCCATCAAAACTACTATGATTGTAAATTGTTGCTCATTTTGTTTCTACAGTTAAAATTTATTTTAGCGTTTTGGTAACAATGACATTATGATGATGACTTTTAATGTCAAAAAAAAAATAATTAAGGGTTGTGTTTTAAATTTCAACACAATCAGTTGCTTATATATATGAGAATCTTTTATGTCTAGACCCTCTGCACCCTAATTAGGTTGAAGACCTCTGCAAAATAAGTCTCACATATATTAAAATGTAATAATATTTCGTATAGTCATTTATTCTTGTAAAACATTATGTTTCAGATGATTTAAATGTTAAAAATATAATTTTAAAATTGATATTTATGCCAAATTATTTTATTATATTGATTTTATGCTACTTTAAGATAGAGCATATACAAATGTTTGATTTAGATACAAATTGGTAAGATGCTAGAAGCTAGAATAAATAATTTTAAATAAAATGATAAGGTAGATGTTCATTTTATAATCAAATGGGCCTTTTTACAATGGTTTGCATTCTAATTATGGTGAAAACTGAATGTACTCTAATATTTTCCTATATATAAATAGGATATATATATATATATATATATATATATATATATATATATATATGAGTTCAACTATTTTATATTTGAATTTACCATTCACTTCAGCACTCCCAGCTAGTTTAGGTCATATCCTGATGATTTTTTAAATCTAATTCATAAATTATATTCAACAATGTTTGCTTTACTTAGATACTAAAATTATCCTAATACGTAACTTGTATCATTCTCAAAATTAACAATTACTTAATAAGGACCCATGAAGTTCTAATTTAATATCTAAACTATCAAAAATATTTATTCTGCATAGATTAATGATTCTATAATATTTTATAATATTTTAAAACCTTAGTGTATCGATTCAAGTAGCTTTCTAAATTTATACATGTTTTTATACACTTTAGAAGATGTGGTCGACACGTAACTCTGATTGATATAATTTTAGTTTTTAAGTAAACCAATGATGCTAAATATGATGAATGAATTACAAGACAAGGACCAAACTAAATAAAAGTATCAAAGTGAATCATAGCTTTTTTATATAAACCGATAGAATATAAGTGTGCAAAAAGTTAATTTTATTAAAAACTTATAATTTACAAATATCTAACCTGACATGAGAGTAAATAATGATCAATATGTGACTGTTAAAATTTTTAAATAAATATATATACACAAAAAATACCCAAGATATTTTTGGATAATAATCATTAAAAACAATAATAAATGAAAAAAGTAATAAGTTGTTTTGTGATTATCATTGCCAATAATTATAGTCATAAAAGTATATTTTTGCAGCAATAATATTTTCTGGGTAATGATCCAATATTTAACGTACATTATGATTTTGAGTAATGATCCAATATTTAACGTACAATATGCTCTACACTAATTTTTGTATTTTAATTTTAAAATATTTTTAAAATCTAAAGAATGTTTGAATTTTAAATTTAAAAAAATCTAAATCATTTTTCATATTTTACCCATGTATATTTATTTATGATTTTGAGATTTTTTTTTATTGCAAACTATGCTTGATTTATCCTACAAATTTTTTCAAAAATGTCATTAAGTGTACATTCAGTATCAAAATGCTATTTTTCACAAGATATAAGTTTTCAATGAAAATTAGTTTTACCGACATGCTAAAAAAGTTGTGTTAAAAATAATAAATAGTTTAGCTTTAAAAGTAAAATTAAAAATCTAAGGGTAAGCATGGAACTTCACTTGAACGTAGCAAAAATTTCTGATAGAAGTCTTTGTTGCAAAAAAACAAAATTCACTAATTTACTAATCCATATCTTTTGAAAGTAAGATAACTCAGTTTTTTAGTAAGACAGCTTTAAAAACCACTTTTTAGTGGACTGCTTGACTTGGTTTTCATTATTGAAAATAATGATTAGCTCCAACATGATTAGTAAATAAGAAAATCTTTTGAAAATGGATAATGATTTAATTTAGAACTATATTAAATGACATAAAATAAGCTTTTGATTTTTATAACTTCAAAATTAAGTCTCGAATGAAAATTTTAATCCCTTCAGAGTGTCCAAAGTATAAAAAATATAAGAATTAATTGATTATATGATAACAAAAGTTGGAGTTAAAATGCATAATTTACAATAAACAGAACCAATGGCTCATATTTTGCAACATTAGCCCCGACCGGGCTTGGCCAGACCATGCTTACTGTAAGTATTGAGTTTTTTTTTTTTTTTTTTTTTTTTTGATGAAAAGTACTGAATAGTTAATTCCCCCACGTCTAATGGTCCATTTGGTTGAAGTGCCCCTCACGCTTCGCCATGCTCATCCAAAGCTCATGTCTATATATATAGCCATTTTGTGTGAGCTTTTATGGGTAGAAGATAGAGACGAACTAGTACGTACTCAATCGACGTTAAGATCATCACGCGTATAGATCAGAGATCATGGCATCCAATGGAAGCGGCTGCTTCAGCTCTAATGGAGTATTCCCCAAGAGCGAAGGAAGCATCTTTTTTTATTCGGTGGCCCATCATCACTCATCAGGCCTCCTCCTTCACACGCAGGTTCCTGCCATGCCAATTTGCTTTGATGAGTATGAGGAGAAGGAGATCCACGTCTACTACTAGCTTCTCTTTGTTTCCTAAGTAGAAGGCATGTGTGTAGGAAATTAACAAATAAATATCCATGTGTGGTTGGGTTCACCTTAACCTCCAATGGATTCAGTATGATCGCTCTACTTCCAAAGTAGAATACAAGCATGCATGCATGCTTTCCTGTTTATGTATGTGTGGAAAATAAATAAATATGCACGGGCGGTTTAGTTCGTCTTAGCCTCCCATGCATTCAGTATGATCACTTGGGAAGTTGTATGTGTGTTTGAGTTTTACTCGTTTTCCCGCAGCTGGTCGTTCTAGAGTTGGAATCGCTTCTTCAAGCCTACCTAGCTCTAATGAAATAATTCAGCTCATATAATATCTTTGCTCCATTTATCTTTTTTCCCTTCTAGATAAATATATTATTATTATTATTATTAGGTTAATTAATTTTTATATATAGTTGGGTTTGTCAGTTGTATGTGACGTGGGAACAGTCAGAGCTCGATAGCTAGGGGTACTAGTGATTGATAATAGGCTCCCAAATCCCAAATCCCCTGTATGGAACCGGTTCCATGAATTCTGTCCACTTCGAGCATACCTGGATAATGAAATATAAATCCAACCCATGGTGTTGTCATTATTTATAATGGTATCGAAAATCATCTCAATTTTAGTTTTGGATGGGCCCTAATTATGAAAAGCACTCAGATGAATTTACATATGTGTTGGATTGTTATAATAATCTATGAAATTATTCATCTAAATAATATTTTTAAACGATTTAGATGTTGATTTCACAGTTTTTTTTTTCCTTTTGAGGTTGTTGATTTCACATTTTTTATTAGGAAAAAACTTTGGCATACTAAATATAATTAATGAGAGATTTTTTTTTTTTTTTTTTTTCTGATAGAGAATGAGAGGAATGTTGGATATCATACAATCGAGGCAGGTACCAACACGAAGCCTGTTACATAGGATTCAAACACTCATTCGTAATTTTTATGATGAAAAACACTTATTACTACTGGTTACGTAAAAATAAGAAATTTCCTTTTTTTTTTTTTATGGGAAGAAATTTTCTTACTAAAAATAAGAAACACTTATTTTTGCATAATATTTCGCGTTTGATGGACTGAAATCTAGTTGTTCATCCTTTTAACTATAGATATTGAATGTGATTACAGCTTGCTAGAAAAATTCAAGGGGGATCTTTATAAGGACTTGCAAGCATGCAATTGAAATAAAAGTTATTATATGGGTTTTTAGTAAACTTGACTCTTTAACTTTGTAAATTTGCATTTTGACCCCTTTTTTGAAAATTTTCAAAAATAACCTTCTAAGTTTTTTTTTTTAAAAATTCAAATCTCTAGAAAAGCGATCGTTTATACTTTTCTTTTAGATAAACTTTTCCTCAATTTTTATTTGAGATTTTTGAAAAATTAACCTTCTAACTTTGTGCTTTTGTAAAGTCACCCATTAACTTTATATTTCACGGAATTAACCCTTCAACATTGTAAAATTACAACCTGATAAGTCTAAGGTTAATTTTGCAATGGCGAAGCTAGAAAGCTAATTCTTCAAAAACACAAAGTTAGATAGTTGATTTTGTAAAAATCATAAATGAACATTGATGGAATTTTTGTCCAAAAGAAAACTAAGATTATTTTTATAGAAGGTTAAATTTGCAAAACCCTTAAATAACTTAGAAGGTTATTTTTCAAATATACAAAATTCTAAGGTCAAATATGCAAATTCACAACATTAAGGGGCTAATTATACAGAAAACAATTTATTATATGCAGCTATCATCCCAAGCGAAATAAACATCATTACTTGGAGTCATCAAACGCGAACAACTACGAGTAATGCTTAAATTTGATTACAGGAACTATAACAAGTTATTACTCTTGAGGAATTAAATATTTGCAGTCAATTAATTATTCTTGGCTAAATTCATTTGTATAACAAAGTTTAGTTTACATGTCAAAAAACAGACAATTGCATTTATCGTCATTTGTCATAGTGGTTCATGTTTTATCTTAACCAAATCTACGAAAGACACGGCAGCATTTGCAAGCATATTTCTCCGGAGCATACCCCCTACGTTAAGTTGTAATTTTTATAAACTTCTTTTGAAATGATGAAGATGCCTACATGAACATCTTTATCTTAATTATTAAGATCTGCTAGGAAACACTTGAATGGTATTCGATACGATAAAATATTTTAGCGTGTCATCTCCACTTGGCTCTCCTTAATGATTAGATCAAAAATCTAAATCAATGATTTTGTTATTTTTCAATTATGTCATCAATTATCATATCAGAGAAAAAAATTTATGTTATCATATCTGTATTTATACACTGTAACATATGATATTATAATCAAGTTTTTTCACTATCTTCGTACTACGAAGGATCTTTTATAACCCTTACATCATGGAAGGACATTTTGTCAATAACCCCATCCAAGGGAGAATCTATAAAACCCCCACTATTTAGGGGAAAAATTAAAAATCATCCACAGTAGCCATGGGGAATCGAAACACTAACGTGTGGCTTCAGGGCCACTGTCCGTAACCAGGGAGGTAATGCTTATCATATCAAAAATCATTTCAATCAGTCATGGGGTCATAGATACTTAGAATATTTAATCATGCATATATTAAAAACACTTAGATCCATTCATTTATGCACTAAAAAGTTATAATACTTTGTCAAAACATTCATTTACATGATTTATATGTTAAATTAACAACATTCTACAATAAAAAAACAACATTCAAACAAATATATAAATTTAACAATTTTATCACATTGAGTTTACACCTTTATTAAATGGGGCCATTCATATGTATAATTTACATGAAAATTAGTTTTCTAATTAAATATATAATTTTAAACACAATGAGTGGATTAGATTTTGACTTAATAATTCAAGTGGCCTTAAAATGGAGGTGACATATTGTGATCTTAATGGTATTAATACAATTGAAATATTTTTCATATATATATATTATTCGTATATATTATTGAGGCATGATAGGATATGATGGCTTGCATGTAGTTAGGTAATATGAGAAGCATCTTTTTCTAGCTTTTGATAATTTTTTTGTTTTCTTTTCATTTATATGTAGGCCTAAGCATATATATATATATTTCTTATAGTAAAATCTATCATTTTTGAATTATTGTATATATATTTTTTTATAAATTATCAAAAATAAAAATTTTCGCTAATCTCACATTCTTTTTTTTATGAAGACTAATCTCACACTCTTAAGACATGAAAAAGATGACATTTTTTTATTTTTAAAAATTTACAAAAAATATGTACAATAATTCAAAATTGGTAAATTTTGGTATATGAAATACATACACTTGAACCACATATAAACAAAATGGAAACAAAAAATTATCAAAAACTTTTAAAAAATGTATCACGTATTAAGTAACATGATGCATCCTATACTGGCATTCTCCAAGAGATATTAGGGTGCACTATTTTTGCATCCTTGTTAAGGTGCACTTTGATAAAAATGAGGACCACCTTAATGATAAAAGATGATACTTTAATGCTTTTCTGAGTATCAGGAACCCTTTTTCTATATAATCCCCTCATTTTTAATATTTTTTATGTTTGATAGAAATTCACTTCATTTATTGTATTTAGCATCGTTTATATTATTATGAAAATCTTTTCTGTTGTCTTATATCATTGTGTATAGGTCTCGATATAAATGTGTAAAATCAATTTAATAAAATTATTTAATGCTAAAATGATAATTTTAAAATAGTGTTTTCAATATCTAAACTATCTAAAATATCATTACTTCGCAAATAAATAATTATATAAAATATTAGTATATTCTAATACATATGCGAATGGATCTAAGTATTTTTTATAATTTACACACGAATATATATATATGTTGGAAATATGTGGAAAATAAGCTAAGTCTATGTTTTGATGATTAACAAATCAATTTGAGTAAGTCTTGGTTAGTAACATGTTTGTGGAAATGATTAAAGGTTATAAATTTGATGAATATGAAGCATGATAAGTCAAGTCGATTTCCAAGTCGACTCAAGCATCGACTTAGGCCAAGTCGATCCCCAAGTCGACTCCAGCATCGACTTCGAAACGACATTTCCTTCCAGAGTTGAAATCAAGACTGAGAGGTGCCGAAGTCACATCCCAAGTCGACTCCACTTGCGCCTTGAGGTGAAGTCGCAGACCAAGTCGACTCCGGTAGCGACTTGGAGGCGTCATTTCTGTCCAGAGTTGAAAACGAGTCGCAGAGCTGCCGAAGTTGCAGACAAAGTCGACTCCGCATGCGACTTGGGTGAAGTCGCAGATCAAGTCGACTCCAGTATCGACTTCAGTTGGACAGGGCAGAAACTTAAGAAGCCAAATCGGGGATTAGATCGATTTCAAGGAAGAACTTGAATCAAGTTGAAGATCAAGTCGACCTCGATGTTCTACTTGGAACATGTGAAGACTAATCCAAGTCCAAAGAAAGCAAGATGCATGAATTCAACTATTCTAATCAAAATAGATTGGACTTGTTCATGAATACAAAAGATTCAAGACTCAAGGACTCAAGGTTTGCAAATCATGCAGCTAAAGGACATCAAGCTAGAATGATAACACAGTGATCCAAAGAGATATAAATAAAGGAAGAACAACTAAACATGAAGAAACTCAAGCAAGCAAAGCATTCCAAGGATTTCAAGTTCATCAAGCAAGCTGCCGAGGTGAAGTCGCACCCGAAGTCGACTCCACCTGCGACTTGGGTGAAGTCGAGGACCAAGTCGACCCAGACTGGAACTTGAAGAAGTTGCGAACAGGCGAAGTCGCACCCGAAGTTGACTCCACCTGCAACTTGAGTCGCAACGATTGGAAAATTTTCGAACGTTGGCGCATTAAATGCATGCCACCTACTTTCAAACGTTCGGATTCCCTCCACAATTATAAAAGGCATTCAATATGAACGAGGAGGGTAGCTGAGAATCATTGAATGTGCATAACTCCTATCTTCAAGAGCATTAAGTGATCAAGCCATCAAAAAGAAGAAGAACTCTGAGTTCAAACTGGCAAGAGCTTCTTATCGAATCATCAACACTGCTGTACAAGTTCTTCTCTACGTCAAAACTGCTTCTACACAACAGTAACGTGTAGAAAATTTCTTTTATTCTTATTGTTGTATTGAACTTGTTTTAGCTTGGGTAGCTAAGAACAAGTGTAAGCAAAGTAGTGTGTGATTGGAGTGGAACTCGTCACCTACTTGTGCTGTGTATTGTTGATGCCCCCTAGAGCTAGAATCTAGAAGAGAGCGGAGGCTCTGGTTGTATATGCCCCCTAGAGCTAGAATCCAGAAGAGAGTAGAGACTTTAGTTGTATTCGCGGAATACATAGTGGAACCCAAGTCACAAGAGGTGTGAACTTGGAAGAGTGGAGTAGGGAGGTTGCCCGAACCACTATAAAATCCTTTGCGTTGATGTTTATTTCTGCTCTCTACACTATATTGTTTTCCATTCTGTTTCTTCATAAAGGGGACTAGATTAATGCGGGGTAAAATTTTTGTTTAAATTGTAAATTTTTAATTATCCAATTCACCCCTCCCCTCTTGGGTACTTGCCATTAACTCGGGACCAACTATATATATATATATTTGAACAAATGTGACCCATGCACATATTAAGTTGGATGAAATTTAGTCTCCTAGCTCAACAAGTGATATTAAATATAGCAAATGAATTGTATTTTTTATCAACCGTCAACATCTTAAAACTTGAGGGAGTTACATGAGAAAACTTTTATGTAACCTGATTACATAGAAGTAGACCCTATTTAATTTCAATATTGGACAATAATTTTACAATCTTCTTGCATTGCACATTAAAATGCAAGATTTTTTTTCTATTTTAAAATTTAAAAACTATTAGACAAAATAGGAATATGCCTATGTAGATTAGGCAATAAAATATTTTTCTTAAACGTGCATATCCATTAAAAATAAAAAATTGAAAAGAAAAAAGCTTGAGGATTGAATCATGACCCAATGATGAAATATAAATCGAATTTATCACACCTATGGAATTTTTTTAAAAGTATAACCAAACAAAAGAGGCTAAATGCACTAGAGTTTAACCCACTTTTTATTTTTTGAAAAGTTTTCTGTACAACTATTAATCTAAGTGTATTTAACATGTGAATCAAATTTTACTAATTTTTGAATATTTTTAGATTTTTTATTTTTGAAAATAAGTGGCATTCTAGTAATTTAAGATGGTAAATGAGGAAGGTCCGAAACCAAATTTCCAAGATGTGCTCACGTGGGGCCACGGCTACCTACATGCTCATCAGGGTGCAGTAGCTTTGATTGTATCAAATCTGTGGGAAACCAACCTGATTGTGAGATGGCAAAGACCAAATGCAGGAACCATAAAGATGAATTTGGATGGGAGATGCAATGGTAGAGGGAAGTGTTTGGGGTTGAGTGCAATCTTGAGATATAGTGATGGTCGGTTCATGGCTGCAACAACAAAGAAAATTTGGGGACAGCAAGCCCATGAAGAAGGAAGCCATGGCGCTCCTTATGGGTTTGCAATGGGGCGTTGAAATGGGGATGAAGAAGCTAGCATTGGAGAAGTGACTCCTTAATTCTGATAAATTTTGTGAAGGAGAACAAAAATATTGTCTCACCAATTGGTACTCAGATTTAAGAGATTAGAAAGCTAGTAATCTATGTAAAAGAACTATCATATCATCATGTTTTAAGGTCGGGTAACAAAGTGGCCTATACTCTAGCTGTTATGGCATCAAAGGATGCCGGTTTGTGTAAATGTTGGTGCGGAAATCCACCGCTGATCATTGAAATTCTTATTTGTAATGATTTCTTTTTGAGTAAATAGACAAATACGTACCACAAAAAATTTATTAAAATGTAACTGATTTTCAAAAATAAAAATATATCTAAAAATGAATACACATAGATTAACAGTTATATAAAAAAATTTCTAAAAAAATAAAAATGGGGTAAAGCTCCCGGCTGCATTATATCGGTACCAATAACGAAAAGGAAACCATTTAAATAAGAGTTTTAAATGGGTTGGACCTGCTTCGAAATATATATAATCATTTATAAATTACAAAAATAATGAGATACATTAATATATGCATAAACTCGTAAACACTTCAATGGTATTCCATACCACTAGATATTTTCGTGTGCAACCTTCACTTGGCTCATCTTAATGATTAGATCAAAAATGAATTTTGTTATATATCATAATTTTGTTATGATATTAAAAATCTTTTCAAACAGTATTGTGTGATCTACCTAAAATATTTAATCATGTGTAAATTAAGAGAAAATTTAAGACACCCCTCTTTTATACATTAGAATGTTACAATATTTGATTATATCATTCATTTATATCCAAGTAATATTTTAAATGATTCATATGTTAAATTAACAAACGTAAAATCATTATATAAATTTAACATCATTTTTGAATGTTTTGCAACATGAGCAAAAAAATTCCACAACATTTGCGCATTATTCCCTTCGTGTCTGTAACATTTTAATAATTTCTCTAATGTTTACTACATTTTATCCTTAATTTCTCTAATGCCTGTACCATCAACTTCCATTAGTTATGTTTTTCTGAGAGAAAAATTTTCATTATTTTTTTAAAATGGCAAAATTGCCCATAAATCAACTATTTCAGTTCTCTTCTTCCTCCTCCGACAATCCGACTACCTCATTCTCTCTCTTTCTCCACTCCCCACTCTTGCCCCCCTCAACATCTTCGCATCTCTAGCACCTAAAATAGCCTCAAGCTCTGCGACCATAACCTTCACATCGCCGTCATGGGCAACAGCCCTGCCAGATAAGATGGGTTTGAAGGTAGCAAAAATGGGCAGCGTACCAGTGACTGAATTCGGATTAGACGGTGTTGGTCCTCTAGAAATTAGGATTGCAGGAGGAATATGGGGAAAGGGAAAACACTGTTCCAACGATTCTATTTTTTTAATACGAAATCGGAAAGTGCATCTTCTTCCTCAAATCAGTTGGCAGATGGAAAGACATTGCACGCGATTGCAATTTAGCTTGCTGCTTGTGAGGTGCTACTGGACAGTGTGGAGTAGTGGAGCTGAGATGCCGAATTTAATGGTGTATTGTCAGTAGTGATCCTCGTTCATGTAGGAAATTGCCATGAAATGCGGGCCTGCATCGTTTCTCTGAGTTACTGCGGTCATTTTTAAAGAATCCGCCAAGACGGAGCTAACGCAGCAAATCTTATGCAGCTTCATGAGGGAGATCGAAATACCCTTCTAGATCAAATTCATGGACGTCAATGTCATTCGCGTCATTGGAGGTGAAGCAGTAACCGTCAATTTGTCTATGTTTATCTTCAGCCGATCAAATGGCTTTAACTTGCTTCGCTTGCAAAGGCGCATCTCTCTGTAGATAGAGATGTTCGTGGATAGCAATCACAAACGTTTGACGGTCACTTGAACAGACTCCGAACTAAGAAGAAACATAATCGGCCGGATGCCATTCGTGCCCATGTGGTCGAGCCTGCAAAACTTGATGTCAGAGGGAGGGGGGCTCCGAGCTCCGATGCCAGCCTTCTGTGCCAGAACTCTTGCCTCGGACGTCCTCCTTTGGCTTTCAACCTGTCTCCCTCACTGTCAAGAAAATAGCAGAGTTTTGGGAGCACTTCTTCAGCACTACTGATGCGAATAAGCAAGGTGAGGGTTCAATCGAGAGGAAAGGTGGGAAGCAGAAGTGGGAGATTCCGTCTAAGAAGGTTATAGTTTCTCCATATTTAGAAGGTTTAAAGGAAGCGGGAGTTGACATTCAAGGCTTAGATCTAGGGATAGAAATGGTGGGACACCGATGAAGGGAAAGGAATCAACTGTGAAGAGAAAGCTTTTCCAAAGGTCAGATAGAGATAGAGAAGGCGATAGAAAATAGTTTGATGGGGTTGCAGGTTCCCTCTCCATGGTTGCGCCACTTTCATTTCACCGGAATTTCATTGACAGGCGGAACTTCTGCTCGTTGCTACTGGAATTGATAGATGCAGCTGCTGCAAGACGGAAAAATAGAAAGGGGCAAACAAGTCATTCCTAGCGCCCATCACAGCAGCTTGTGCTGACCGTGACAACATAAACATTAGAGGAATTAGGGGTTAAATGTCACGTGCAAAAGAGAAATTATTAAAATGTTGTGGATATGAAAGAAATAATGAGAAAATGTTGTTGTTATCAGAATAAAATTTACCCTTTTATTTATTAATTTTATTATGTTGAATTTATACCTTTATTAGATGGGGCCATTCACATATATGATTTAAGTCAAACTTGGTTTTCTAGTTAAATCGCTGAATTAGATTTTGATTTAATGACAAACTTGGCCTTAAAATGGAGGTGGCATATTGAAATTTTTAATGATATCATATCTTAAAGTATTTTTTATATTCATTGGCATATATGCTGTACATTAGAGTGACCCATTTTGCATCCTTGTTAGGGTGCGTTGTGACGAAAATGGGGTACACCTTGAAGATTTCATTTTCTTTAATATCTATTTGGGTTTCGAAATTGAAAAAAAATATATTACAAAATTCATGCACTCGTGCACAAAAAAGCAACATTTTTTCTACTTTTAAAATTTTAAAACTTAAACCAAATAAGAATATAAAATTTTTTAAAATTAAAAATAAGAATATAAAATTTACGTAATAAAAAATTTTGCTTCAGGACATGTATTTATGTAAAAACAAAAAAAAATGGAAAAAGCTTGAGGGTTAATCATGACCCAATAATAAAATATAAATCAAACTTATCACATTATTTGGAATGTTGTTTTAATCGTGTGGACAAAAACCATTTCAATCAGAGTTTAAAATAGGTTGGCCCAGCTTTAAAAAATATATAATTATTTATAAATTATGAGAACACTTATATAAATGAATGCATTAGAATGTAACAATATTTTTTAAAATCGTTTATTGAAATAGTGTAAACTTTCTAGATTGTCAGGAAGACCACCCCCAATATCTCACGGATAGCATTCCAACAGGAGATAGTGAGGCTGAAGGCATATCATCGTAGGCAAACCTACTAAGGCGTCTTTAGATCTAATAGGGGGACGCAAACGTGTTGGCTAATCCTGTCCACGGCCAGCAATCCAGTAGGGGATAGTGGTAAGGGTCCTTCATGCTTGTTTTTTCATCTCACACCAGCAGAATGTTGGAACCAGAAACCTCACTCCTAGCAGATGAACTATAGATTCTCGCACCGAAACCGATAGAGCAAAAATTGCTCAATCCAGGGGAGAATCCCACGCGGGTTTGCTCAATTTGGAGCACAAATGCATTTAAGAAGGAATTGCTTAAAGCCACTCTATGGTGCTTGTGGAAAACAATGGAGAAGATGTCGCTATTTGACTGCAATTTGGCCTTGCGGGAGGAACGGTCAACTCTCAAGTGGCTAAAGGAGATCAACCTCCATCACACCCCAATATGGATACAAATTCTGGACATCCCTTGCCTAATGGAAACGGAGGCTCTAGGGATGTGTTTGGGAATGAATAAAACTTTTGATGAAAAGTTTTAAAGAATAGAAGTTATCAAATGATGTGATATAATAGGAGTAATAATAAGGAATAAATATGATAAAGTTGAAATAGATAGATTAGTTATGTTGGTAGTTGTGTAGAAATGATTGAAAAGTAGGGTAGTTGTATAGAAAAATGTGAAGAAATAATTAAAAAATTAGGTAGTTACGGAGAATGAAAGTTTTAGATTGAAAAGTTTTAACTTGACAACTTTTATTTATTACCAAACACACCCTAAGTTTTTTAATTGGGAAATCATTTGAGCAATTTTTGGATGTGGCTGTAATGGGGGATAGTCTAAAGATAAGAGTAATCATGATGTGAAGATATGAAGAGGCTTTTTTTTACAAAGGACAAGTAGACAGAAACGATGGCTCATATTTCAGGATGAAAAGCTCCTAAATTTTTGCTACGCATGTGGGTATCATTTGGCACACTTCTAAGAAATGAAAGGATAGTGAGAAGGGGGGAGGTAAAGTTCAAAATTGACCTCCCATATGGCGGTCATCTAAGGTTAGGGCTTAAAGGAATTGGGTTAAAAGGAACAAGTCACAAGGGGAATATAGTAAAACCAGTAGCATACGTGGGGAAGTAAAGTTGATAGTTGAGCAACTTGCCCCTATGAACTCTCAGATGATAAGGGTGAAAATAATAGCTGCTAGCCATCGACTCTTCGGTCGCACTTGCGTGGAAACCTACGCACGTCGGATCTTGTAAGGCGAATAAGGAGTGTCCAATCAGTTGGTTGTGAGCTTTTACAGAAGAGAGCCAACCCATGGGAAGTGCTTCCCACAGTTCTCTTGTAGGAAGCAACACATCCACCGTTCATTTTCGTTCGACGGATGAGATTGAAAGGGGCATTTTGGGTAGGCTAAAAAACCGACAGGAGCACATGGAAGCTTTAGGTTGCTGCTCTTAGGCCTTAGGTTGCGATTTGGAGAGCATGGCTAGATTTGCCAAGGCCGGCCGACGAATCTGAGATGGTTGGAATCAATGTAATCACCGACTACAATTGCTGCAAGCAGAGAGGTATGATTGATGAGAGATGGTTGCCGGTAGCTTATAAACGCCATCGTTGTTGGAGATGAAACAAAGTAGGTGGTTTTGAGAATAAGAAAATAGCCACAGCTGTAACATCTGTCGTTGGACAGAAAATAGTGGCTGAAGGTAAGGGGTTTTCTACGGAGATTGATCGTACGGATCCGATCTGTAAATGCATGGCTCAGATGATGGGATCTGAGATGGTATTTGTAGTAGCCATGGTTAATAGTGCGTGCTTCATGGAGGCTGATGTCTAGTCTATTCATTAATGTTTCAACAAGTTTAGAAGTAAGAATGAGTGGAATGGTGATGGAAGTCGATTTCCAGTCGTTGATGGGTTGAGGAAACAGCAGCAGCCATGGCTTCTCTCGAGCAGGGAAGATGGAGCACCTATACTCTTGGTGCTCCAACGGTGCACAAAAATTTCGTATGCTGCAGATGGAACAAGTTATGTTCAATCGTTGATTCTCAAAAAAATTATTTCTAGTAATTTCATTTTGAAAATAACTAAAATAATTTAATGTTTCATACTCGTGTCTAACTTAATTTGAAATTTTATTTAAAGTAAAATTTTGTTCCATTAATCTTCATTTCAAATTAAATTATAATCTCCTTATTCAATACAAATATTAATTAAATAAGTTATTTTAAATATTTTTTTATGCTAAATAAATATAAAATGTGTTGTATATTAAATTATTTTAAATATAAATATAAATTATAGTTTAATCATTATTAAAATATTATTTTGTAATTTTAATAAATTTTCTTATAAAATTTCTATTAAATACAATTATCTACTAACTTAATTACTTTAATATTTATTTGAATAGTTATTATATTATGTTTAGGAAATAATAAAACTTTTGAATGAAAAGTTTTAGTGTAAAAGTTTTTGAATTAGGATAAAGTAATGTAATATGATAGGGATAATAATGATAAGTAAAAAAAATAAAGTCGAATAAGAGAAGTTAGTTGCGTAGAAATAATTAAAAGATATGATAGTTATATAGGAATATGTGAAAAATAATCAAAATAAATTATAGTTGCAAAAACCGAAAAGTTTTAAATCCAAAAGTTTAATTTTAAAATTTTTTTAGCTAAACTAATGTCATAGTTGATTCTATGCACCCTGGCGCACTAAGTTTTGGTACAACTGGTGCGAAAATTCATTTTTTTAGTTTTTTTGAAACTTTTTATGAAAATGCCACTAATTTATAAATTTTCAAAAATGGTAAAACTTTTTTTTTTATTAAACAAAAATGGTAAAACTTGATACACATGTTAAATACACTTAGATTAACAGTTGTATAAAAAAATTTTAAAAAAATAAAAAAGATGAGATTTTGCATACAAGTGCACTAGATAACATCCCGACAATCGAGCCCAAAGATAACACAAAATTCTCATTCACGGAAGGCTTTTCAGAATATATATTTAGAATCATTGTCCATCTAAAAGATCAAACTTTATCCAAATTAATTAAAGATGTGCATGTGTTATATTTACTTAAAAATATATATTAAATTGTGAAAAATACTTAGAGAGAAAAATGATCTTGTTGAGTTTTTCTTTGCATATTTGTTTATCTAAATATATTTAATATATAAAACGAATTTTACTATTTTTAGACACACGTATATAGTTTTCAAAAATTTATAAACAAGGGATATTTTAGCCTTTTCAGCGAACCGTGGTTTCTTTAGTCTTCGTTGGAGCCCAGAGCATGGAAATGGAAATGAATTGTGACGCCCAACCCATAGGAAGCGCTTCCTACGTCCAAAAAATAAATATTTTATTTTCTAAAATATATATATGTCTCGCTGGCCTCCAAAAATAAATATTTTATTTTTCTAAAATATATATGTGTCCCGTGGGCGTCTAAAAATGAATATTTTGTTTTTCAAAATATATATATGTGCCCCGCAGGCCTTCAAAATGAATATTTTATTTTCTAAAAATATATATATGTCCCGCGGGCCGCCAAAAATGAATATTTTGTTTTCTAAAAATATATATGTGTCCCGCGGGCCTCCAAAAATGAATGTTTTATTTTTTAAAATATATATGTGTCCCGTGGGCGTTCAAAAATGAATATTTTGTTTTCTAAAATATATATAAATGTCCCGCGGGCCTCCAAAAATGAATATTTTGTTTTCTAAAAATATATAAACGTCCCGCGGGCTTCCAAAAATGAATATTTTATTTTTCTAAAATATATATGTGTCCCGCGGGCATCCGAAAATAAATATTTTATTTTCTAAAATATATATGTGTGTCCCGCGGGCCTCCAAAAATGAATATTTTATTTTCTAAATATATATGTGTCCCGCAGGCCTCAAAAAATGAATATTTTATTTTTCTAAAATATATACATGTCCCGCGGGTGTTCAAAAATGAATATTTTATTTTCTAAAATATATACATGTCCCGCGGGCCTCCAAAAATGGATATTTTATTTTCTAAAATATATATATGTGTCCCGCGGGCCTCCAAAAATGAATATTTTATTTTCTAAAATATATACATGTCCCGCGGGCGTCCAAAAATGAATATTTTATTTTCTAAAAATATATAAATGTCCCGAGGGTGTCCAAAAATAAATGTTTCATTTTTCTAAAATATATATGTGTCCCGCGGGCATCCAAAAATGAATATTTTGTTTTCTAAAATATATATATGTCCCGCAGGCGTCCAAAAATGAATATTTTGTTTTCTAAAATATATACATGTCCTGCAGGCGTCCAAAAATGAATATTTTGTTTTATAAAATATATACATGTCCCGCGGGTGTCCAAAAATGAATATTGTGTTTTCTAAAATATATATATATGTCCCGCGAGCGTCAAAAAATGAATATTTTATTTTCTAAAATATATATGTGTCCCGCGAGCCTCCAAAAATGAATATTTTATTTTCAAAAATATATATACATGTCCCGCGGGCCTTCAAAAATGAATATTTTATTTTCTAAAAATATATATGTGTCCCGCAGGCCTCCAAAAATAAATGTTTTGTTTTTCTAAAATATATACATGTCCCGCGGGCCTCCAAAAATGAATATTTTGTTTCCTAAAATATATATATGTGTTCCGCGGGCTTCCAAAAATGAATGTTTTTATTCTAAAATATATATATATGCATCCCGCGGGCGTCCCAAAAATGAATATTTTATTTTTCTAAAATATGAAGATTTGCTATAAATTTTTAATTCAATGTAAATATTTATTATATTGCGTATGTTAGATTGATTTGACTTGAAGTAAATAAATTTTTATTTTTATTTTAAATTTATTAATTCTAGTAACAATCTATCACAATTAGTATATTAATATGTTAAATTTGTAATATAAACTGTAATAAATTTAGAGGTGTTCTATAACATGATATTTTCTATATATTTTTTGTTACTTAAAAATATTTATTAAATTGTTTGTTTACATTGATTTCACTTGAAGTCAATAAATTTGTATTTTTAGTTTAAATTAATTAATTACAGTAACAATAAATTAAAATTGTTATATTAATACTTTAAATTTATAGTATAAACTATAATAATATTATTTTATAATTTTAAGAAATTTTGTTATAAAATTTCTATTAAATATAGTTATTTGCGAAATTGATCATTAACTAATCCCAAAAAGTAACATATATTTACATATTAAATCTAGGTCACAGTTATATATAATTTATCAAAATTTTGGTTCTACAATGTCATATATATAATATTTTTTACTGTTTTATTTCTTTATGTAAATTTCTATTTCATTTAATCAAGTGGAGTTAATATTTTTAATTATAAACTGTAATAATATTATTATATAATTTTAATAATTTTTATTATAAAATTTCTATTAAATGTAGTTATTTACTAAATTGATTATTTAACCAATCCCAAAAAGAAACATATATTTATAAATTAAATATAAATTACAGTTATATATAATTTATTACAATTTTAGTTTTATAGCGTCATATATAATAATTTTTTAAATTTTATATATTTACATAAATTTTGATTTTATTTAATTTAAATTAGTTAATATTTTTAATTATAAATTCATATATTTATTTAGTTTTAAAATTATTTAAAGGTTTCCATAGTTATGAAATGAATTATTAATTATATATCTTTTGCAAAATACACAAATTAGGTAAAATATTTATAAAATTTCAAAAATTAGATGCGGTTAGATGCGGTTAAATGCAGTTAGATGCGATTAGATGCTGTTAGATGCCATTAGATGCGATTAGACACTATTAGATTAAGTTGGATTTCATTAAATCATATTATATGGGTTTCAAATTCCGTAGTTAAGGTCTAAATGACGTTATAAGGGGCCTAGGATCATATTACATGTGTTAAATTAGGATTAACTTATTAATTTTAAAAATTAGATGCGGTTAGATACTGTTAGATGTTGTTAGATGCCGTTAGATGCGATTAGACACTGTTAGATTAAGTTGGATTTCATTAAATCATATTATATGAGTTTCAAATTCCGTAATTAAGGTCTAAATGACGTTATAAGGGGCCTAAGATCATATTACAGGTGTTAAATTAGGATTAACTTATTAATTTCAAAAATTAGATGCGGTTAGATGCTGTTAGATGCCGTTAGATGCGATTAGACGCTGTTAGATTAAGTTGGATTTCATTAAATCATATAATATGGGTTTCAAATTCCGTAGTTAAGGTCTAAATGACGTTATAAGGGGCCTAAGATCATATTACAGGTGTTAAATTAGGATTAACTTATTAATTTCAAAAATTAGATGCGGTTAGATGCTGTTAGATGCGGTTAGATGTCGTTAGATGCTGTTAGATGTGATTAGACGCTGTTAGATTAAGTTGGATTTCATTAAATCATATTATATGGATTTCAAATTCCTTAATTAAGGTCTAAATGACGTTATAAGGGGCCAAGGATCATATTACAGGTGTTAAATTAGGATTAACTTATTAATTTCAAAAATTAGATGCGGTTAGATGCGGTTAGATGCTGTTAGATGCCGTCAGATGCCGTTAGATGCTGTTAGATGCCGTTAGATGCCGTTATATGCTATTAGACGTTGTTAGATTAAGTTGGATTTCATTAAATCATATTATATGGGTTTCAAATTCCGTAATTAAGGTCTAAATGACGTTATAAGGGGCCTATGATCATATTACAGGTGTTAAATTAGGATTAACTTATTAATTTCAAAAATTAGATGCGGTTAGATGCGGTTAGATGCTGTTAGATACAGTTAGATGCGGTTAGATGCTGTTAGATTCCGTTAGATGCCGTTAGATGCGATTAGACGCTGTTAGATTATGGTGATTTCATTAAATCATATAATATGGGTTTTAAATTCTCTAATTAAGGTCTAAATGACTTTATAAGGGGCCTAGGATCATATTACAGGTGTTAAATTAGGATTAACTTATTAATTTCAAAAATTAGATGCGGTTAGATGCTGTTAGATGCCGTTAGATCCGATTATATTCAGAAAATAAAAAAATATTAATAAATTTTCAAAAATTCGAGAAAAATAAAAGAAGTTATTATTTTTGAGAGTACCTTAATTACATTAACTTTAAATAATATAAAATAACTCCTAATAAAAATTATATTTTCCAACTTTACCAATTATAATGAAATCTTTTTAAAAAATAATTTTTTGTATACAAATATTTTTAGAAATTGTCAAATAATGAAAAATTATGTCTACATACATTTTAATACTTGATCTAGCAAATGAATGGAATAGATTGAGATTTTGTATATATATAATACAAATTTTATCAAAAACCAAACATACTCACGTTTTTAAACAAATATACTCTCGCTGTAAAATTACCACAATGCCCAGCTTCCTTTTTTTTTCCCAAGGGAAAGTGCTTCCCCTGGGTTGGGACTCTTTACAGAATACACCCTCTAACATCGTGGCAGAAAACATATTAAAACATCTTGAAATGGTAATTAAGCAAACCGATTTCTCCATTATGAAAAATGGTGGATTCTAAACAGTTGGTTGCCTAGAATGGGGTGGATCAAACATCTCCTTGAATTTCTATCATTGCACTTGAAGAACATTCAAATGCAGAAACCAAAGGCTCACCCAATCAGATGTGTTTGGAAGGTAGGATATATTTCTATGCGAGGATTATATTCCATGTTCGAAAGTAGTGGCAATTCACTTTGAATGCCTTGCCTGCCCATGCATTCGGTTTTGATACCAAAGCCTACTTGCGCAATAATAAGGGAACATGGATGTTGAGACATTATGAGTTACTAAAATAAACCATTCAATTAAAATGCCTTTTTATGTTTTCTTTGAGCCAAAATTAATGTCTCAAAATTAGATGGCAGAATTGTTATAAAAATAGTCCAATTTTGATTTCTAAATGAAGGATTTGGGCCATTCATGTACTAAAATATAGGTTAGAAGACAAATGAGGTCCCCTCCGTATGATATACCCTAGCTTTTATGCTACGAAAAACAGTATCTTAGGAAAAGAGTTGAGGACCTGAATTTCACATCCATTTGAAACAATTTGAAATTCATGTGAGAAGCAAATGCTAGTAAAATGCGTATGGCTTCTAATCTAGCTATGAGTGCATATGATTCTTCAAAATCAATCTCTTCTTCCTGGGAATACCCTTTGGCTACTAGTATAGCTTTGTTTCTTATTACAAGTCCGCTTTCGTCCAATTTGTTCCTAAATACTCATTTGGTACCAATAATGATATAATCATTTGGTCTAGGAACTAAATGTCATACATTATTTCTTTCAAATTGATTTAGCTCTTCTTGCATTGCAATCACCCAGTTTTCATCATTAAGAACTTGTTCAATAGTGGTTGGTTCAATCTTTGACACAAATGCATATTGTCCACAAATATTTTGTTTTGATCTCCTAGTTTTTACTCCTTCATAAATATTTCCAATGACTTACTCAATTAGATGGACATTTTTGAATTTCAAATCAATTGGAAGTCTGTAAGAGTCATTACCTTCACTTACCTCTTCCTCCATGGGATTTTCTGGCTTGAGCTCGGTTTCCTTTTGTTGTTCTTATTGTTTTACTTTTGTATCATTTGCATCACTTGGTTCATCCTCTTTCTTGGAGTTTGGTTAAATTCATCAAAAACAACATGTATTGATTCTTCTACTATTTGATTTCTTTTGTTGAAAATTCTATATGCTTTGCTATTTGATGAATATCCAAGAAAAATAGCTTCATCACTTTTGACATCTAATTTTTCTAATTTTTTTTCCCATTATTTAACACATAACAAGTATATCCAAAAATATGGAAATATGATATGTTTGGTTTTCTGCCTTTCCAGAGTTCATATGGGGTCTTTTTCAAAATTGCTCTAATGGTAACTCGGTTTAATACATGACAAGCTGTACTTACAGCTTCGCCCCAAAATCTTTTGGACAATTTACTCTCATTTAACATAGTTCTAGTCATTTCTTGTATTGTCCAGTTTTTCCTTTCAACAACTCTGTTTTGTTGAGGAGTTCTTGGTGCAGAAAATGTATGGTGAATTCCTTTTTCATTGCAAAATTCTATGAATCGATTATTTTCAAATTCACCACCATGATCACTTCTAATGGAAATAATTGAACTTTGTTTTTCATTTTGCACCAAATTTGAAAACGTGACAAACATAAACAATGCTTCATCTTTGCTAGCTAAGAGTATAATCCAAGTAAATCTTGAAAAATCATCAACAATTACATACACGTATTTTTTCCCACCTAGAGTTAAAATGTCCGATGGCCCATAAAGATCCATATGCAACAATTCAAGTGGTCTAGTTGTTGAAATTTCCTTTTTGGTGGAAAATGGCATTTTGGGTTGTTTAGATAGTGATAAGCTTTGCAAATCTTATCCTTGTCATATTTGAGCTTTGGTAACCCTTGTACTAGATTCTTTTTCCATAATATTTTAATATTTGACATATTTATATGTCCAAGCCTTGTATGCCATATTCATAGATCATTTTCTATGGCTATTAGACATTTTTCCTCTAGTTCATCAAGGCAAACCAAATATACATTTTCATGTCTTTTGCCACTAAATACTATGTGTTCATCATAAAAAACATTGCATATAGAGGATTCAAATTTAACTTTATATCCTTTGTCACATAATTGACTAATACTCATTAGGTTGTGTTTGAGTCCTTCAACAAATAGTACATCCTTAATACATGCATTTGAAATTCCATAAACATTTCATTTTCCTTTTATTTTACCTTTTTCATTATTTCCAAAAGCAACTGTTCCTTCGTTGCACGGGTTAATCTTATGGAACAGTCCTTTTTCTCCTGTTATGAATCTTGAGCAGCCACTATCCATAAACCATATGTTATTGGCCTTAGCTTTAAGACAAACCTGCAAAAATTAAATCAAGTGGAGCTCATCCTCTTGGTACCCATTTTATGGGTCCATTTGGGTTAGTTATGCATTGGAGTCTACGTTGATCTACCTTTGAAGCCATAAATCCAATGCTTTTTGGCATCCAAACCAATTTTGTACCAAAGTTTTGCAATTTTCTCAATTTGCATTGATAAACCTTGTGTCCTAACTTGTTGCAAAAATTACAAGCTCCCGAAGTCTAAAAATAGGAAGCCATTTGGTAATTTGTTCTTCGGTTGATCTTTTGGTCCAGACTACTTGATTTATCTTAGGTTTAGTATAAATGGGTTTGGCGTTGTTTCTCGGAGCATTAGATTTCTCTTGCTCAAATATATTATACCCAAGCCCTTTCTTACAAGTTTGGGTTGTCATTTTCAAGAACATTTTTACATTTTCTCCTGGATTAGAAAACTTGACAAGCGATTCATTTAATGATTCATTTTTCTTTTTGAATTTCTCTAACTCAATTTCTAAGGTATTCTTTTCATTTTTCAATTTATCAATCTTCTCAGCGAGTTTACCATTCACAATTATTACTGCATCACATTGTCTTTTCTTTATTGTAAACTTATTTCCTAATTTTTTTTATTTCTTCATATAATGAATCATAGGCTTGTTGGAGTTCTTCTAATTCAGCACATTTGAGGCATTCATTTGTAGAAGAGAAAATTGAAAAGGATTTTTGTTTGGATGTTACCTCTCGACTACTTGTGCAGTTCGTTGAAATAACTTGATCCTCCAAGATTTCCGTTGCTGCAAAACATATGTTGAAATTTGCCATGAAACAAATTCTTGCGCAATCCGCTTCGCATTCTTCACTTGAAGAGCTACATGTTATAGATTCCTCTTCATTTACGTACATGCCTCTTCCTTTGTTTCTTTGAAATTTTCTGCTATCGCCTCGATCTTTTCTTTGCTCCTTTGCTTTAGTTTCTTCGGGCGTTGGGCATTGAGCTTGCATGTGTCCCGAACCACCACACTGGTAACATTTTGTTGATTCTTTCTTTTTCTCTTTAGAATTTCTTTCTTTAAAATTTCTACCTTTCCTTACAAATTTTCTGAACCGTTTTGTAAGTAAGGCAATTTCATCATCGTTTTGTGATGATGAGGTGGTGTCATCCGAGTCTTGTGCAACTTTCAAGGCGATGACTCTTTTGCCTTTGTGGTGATCCTCGTTTCTTTTCTTGATTAGCTCATGTGACATTAACGAGCTAATAAGGTCTTCCAACTTCAACGTGTTTAGGTCCTCGGCTTCATCTATCGCCGTGATTTTTGGAGTCCATGATTCAGGTAGTGCCCTTAGAATCTTCATGACCTGTTCAGATTCAAAAATTTCCTTTCCTAGCCCTTTCAAGGCGTTAGTAATCTTGAAAAATTTAGCAAACATTTTAGAAATATTTTCTGTTTCTAACATTCTAAAGTTTTCCAATTCTCCAATCAAAATATTTCTCCTTGTTCCTTGGACTTGAGAAGTTCCTTCATAGATAGATATTAGTGTATCCCATATCTCTTTGGCAGTCAAACAAGAGGATACTCTATCATATTCGGAGGCAGTAAGAGTACAAAATAATGAATTCATAGCCTTGGCGTTGCTCTTTTCAATTTTCACTTCCTCATCGGTCCATTTGGAAGCTCTTTCATCAGTAGGCAATGTCATACCATCTTGGATTTGCAATCCAAGAGTCCATATCTGTAGCCATGATGAGTTGTTTCATACGTAGCTTCCAATATCCAAAATTGTTCTCATCAAACAATGGTGGCCTAGTAAAGGATTGGCCTTCGGCAAATGCGGGAACGGAAGTGGATTGGGATGCCATATCAAAAGATCTCTTTGGTAAAACTCAAAGACCTGCTCTGATACCACTTGTTGGTCCTGAGTTGATGACAATTACCCAAGAGGGGATGGGTGAATTGGGTATTTAAAAATTTAAAACTTTAATTAGAGATTTTACCCCGGTTTAGTTTAATCCCCTTTAGTGAAATAAATAGAAAGCAATAAGATAATGAAAGCGGAAATGAAAAACAGTAGACGAGATTTATAGTGGTTCGGGCAACCTTCCCTACTCCACTCTTCCAAGCTCACACTCCCTTATGACTTAGGTTCCACTATGTATTCCGTGAATACAACTAGAGTCTCC
Source organism: Annona cherimola (assembly GCA_030490835.1). NCBI lineage: Eukaryota > Viridiplantae > Streptophyta > Magnoliopsida > Magnoliales > Annonaceae > Annona > Annona cherimola. The sequence continues at coordinate 71,895,940 of CM059977.1, forward strand.
ACTCTCTTCTAGATTCTAGCTCTAGGGGGCGTGTACAATAAGCAACACAAGTAGGTGATGAGTTACACTCCAATCACAACCCTACTTGCTATATCTTGGTTTGAAACACCAAACTCAAACCAAACACCAAAATCAAATAACAAGATGAAATAAAAGAAATCTACACTTTACAGATTTTTGTAGGCAGTTTCAGCTCGAGGAAGAAATCATAGAAGCGACGAATCGTTCAGTGTTGAAGCAAACAGAAACTTTGAAGCTTGTTCTTCCTTTGAAAGTGTATAGATCACTTAATTGTAGAGAAAAGTGGATTGAAACTCTTAGTAGTACTTCTTTCCTCTTTTTCAACTCTTACTTATTTTATTTTCTACGTTTGCTTGAGTGTCTATATATAGAGGAGGGAGAATTTTGAACGTTATAGAGGTGGTTGGTACGTAATAAATGTTCCAATGTTCAAAAATTCGAACGTTATTTCTCCAAGTAGCAGGTGGAGTCGACTTCGTGTGCGACTTCACACAAGTAGCATGCTGGAGTCGACTTCGGGTGCGACTTCGGCTATGCTTCAGTTTTCAAGTCTGTCTTCTAGGTCGACTTTGTCTGATACTTGGCCCCAAATAGATCTTGGAGTCGACTTCAGGTGCGACTTGACTTCTTTCCCTTGCCAAGTCTACTTAATCCTTCTTGAGATGTCTCTTGCTTGCTTAACTTCTTCTTCATAAGTGTTCTTCTTTTGATTTTTAATACTTGGAGTTCATTTGTATAAAAGTTCTTTAGCTTTATGTCTAGAAAGCTTGAATCTTTGTATGCATGAACAAGATCAATATATATATTTCGATTAGAATGGTTGAATTCATATATCTTGCTTGCTTTGGACTTGGATTAATCTTCATATATTCCAAGTCGAATATTTAAGTCGACTTGGTTTTCAACTTGACTCAAGTCTTGTTTTAAGTCGACTTAGACTTCGACTTGACTTCTGAAAATCTGCACTGTGAACCTGAAGTCGATGCTGGAGTCGACTTGGCTTGCAACTTCATCTAAGTCTCAAGTGAAGTCGACTTCATGTGCGACTTCGACAACTTTGCCATCCAATTTCAACTCTGGAAGGAAAGTGTCACTTGAAGTCGATACTGGAATCGACCTAGTCTGCGACTTCGCCCAAGTCGCAATTGGAGTCGACTTTTTCTGCGACTTCGAGAATTCTTGCTCCTAATTTCAACTCTGGACAGAGGACGTCTTTTGAAGTCGAAGATGGAGTCGACTTGAGAAATCGACTTGGCCTAAGTCGATGTCTGAGTCGACGTGAGTTGCGACTTGACCTGTTCTGTTTTGTATTATTCACTTTTATAACCTTAAACATTGCACAAAACATATTAGTAGCTAAGACTTTACTCAAATTGTGTTGTTAATCATCAAAACACATGCTTTGGATATTTTGCATTTGATTTCAACAATTGTTTCCAACACATTTGACATTTAATAACCATATTATGGGCTATATAAACCATCCATTTAGCAATCATAAATGAACCCAATTTATGAGACATCGTTTAAGTAAAGAAACATCTCATTTATGAACATCAAAGCAAGCTTATGGCACCTACTTGTATTGTAGTTGATGCCTCCTCTTGCCCTAGCTGATTTTCTTCTTCTCCTCCTTTTTTTTTTCTTCCTCTTTCCACCTTCATTGCATACCTTTGTTGGATTTTTTTTTCCAAATTTATGCCACTGGCGAAAACGTCCCTAGTAGCCCCCATTTTCCCTTTTATAAAAGGTTGAATTCAATCCTATCATGCCACCTATTATTTGATGATCTTTGACAAATTTTATTCACTAATTTTCTGTCCAATTTGTAGCCGTCCAACTGTCCATTTTGCTGCTCCATTATCATCAAAATTTAATCACATTTTAGCCCAAATCTGGACCGTGCAAGTGCCTCCATCTCCACCGTTGATTTTCTGCTCATTTTCCTTGCTAAACATGTCCAAGGGTAGCTGGAATTCAGGTATTTTTGTCATTTTTTATTAATAAAAATCGGCCCCAAAAATTCCTCCTCAAGCCACCTCACCTTGGTTCATTAACTAGCTCTACTTTTCATTAATTATGGGCTACTTTTTAAAACAAAAAGTCAATAGTTTTTAACAATAAGTGATTAAACACTTTTTCATGAGATTTAACTTAATCAAATCCAGTCATATAATAGAACACCTTGTTTTAGTCATTCATAAAAAAATTCATCTCAAAATAACCGTCCTAGATCAAGATATAGTCATTTGAAAATGTCTCATAAAATTTGATAAAATTAAATCATTATCATCATAATTTAATCATGATTATCATAATTCATATCATTCATTAGGTAGAGCACATCAACATGTGCCTGATAATTAGAAATTAATAACATATTTGTAGGCATTTTATACTAATTTGGTGGGTAATTAATTGAGTTTGGTGTAAAATTTGCTTTAAAATGTTATTTTGTAACATTTGGGCATTAAATATTAATTTCAAGTTATTTAAATAAATTTTATAATGTTTCGGATTGAAATTATATTTTTTTGTTTGTTGCTATGAAATCAAATATGTTTGATATTAAAAATAATTATTTTGGGCTTTAATAATTTTAATTTATCAATGTTTATTAATTAGATAAGTTAATAATTTAAATCTTTATTTTATGAAGGCTAACATGCGAATCCAGGTCGTTCATCAAATTATCAAGTTAAAATGCAGATCCTCACCATCCAAGTCAAAGCGGCATCTCAACCATCCAGGTTCTGCAAGTTCAAAAATTTCATGTGCAGTCCATAAGATCCGGCGACCAGATTAATTTAGCAACACAGATCACGTCCAGAAGTTCAGATCATCGCCGGTCATTTTTTTTTTTTTTTTTTGCAATTAAATCCATCAGTCCAGCTTGATCTTCACCGCCTAGCAATGCAGATGACGCCCAACCAGTGGGCCCCACAAGCTGTCCATCCAGATCAACCAAAAAAAATCAGCACCGTCCAAAAGCCTTTAAAGCATCAGATGTAGAACATCAACGCGCATCCATGCAAAACAGCAATCCAAGCCATCTAATCACCGTGCAAAATCATGCAGCTCAAGTCCAACCAGACATTTCCTGCAAGCTTAACCGTCGAGATCATCTGATTGTGCGCACAGAAGATCAGCACCATCTAGAGAGATCTCCACCGTCCAGGTCCAATCTGTCCACTGCCAGGAACATTCCACCGTCCAGATCTTTGCCCAGCCATGTAGATCAGGTCCACAAACCATGCATTGATTCACCATTCTCAGCATTGGAAAATCAGATCCGTTGATTTGAAAACCACCGACCACTACACAATCAAACAGATCCAAGCCGTTCATCTCCAAAAATTTCAGCAAGCTTTAATTTAATCTGGGTCGTCCAATTATTTTCCCGTTGAAAATGAACGGCCAGCAAGCAGCAACATCAGCGCGTCCAAATGCTGAATTACGCAATTCGCCAAAGGCTAAAAAAAAACGAACACAACAAAATGGGGAGGGGGTGGAAATTTTAGACAGAAAATTCCAACGATTAGAAAATTAGAAAGGAGGAGAGAAATTTAGAGAGAGAGAGAGAGAGCAAGGAGGAGAACACGGGTGAGAGGCGAACCAGCGAGTTGCGTAGAGCGGCCGACACACCATCGAATGCTTCAAACCAATAAGTCTTTCTATTTTTTTCCCTTTTTAATTTTAATTGTCTTGTTTAAGATGGATTTAAATTTGAATTTTATTTTGGACTTAAATATGCTCGGCTAAGCCTTAAATCTAGGGTCTAGGATGTAGCATACGTACAATGTAGTGTAGTGTGTGGTTTTAATTTATTTATAATGGATATGTTGTTAATTTAATATCTCGTAATTTTAATGTTTGCTTTGTACATAGGCCCAGACTTTGGCATGATTTTATATATTAGGTGATGGAACCGAAAGGTGAAAATCTAATATACGATAATCAAGATATTAAACCTGGAAATCTAAGACCATGAGAATAGGCATGATGACCTTGAAGAATTTCTTAAACAACCACAAAACTTAATGAATTTTAATTAACTTAATCCTATGAGAATATGTGGTTAGGAAAATTAGGATACGTCTTGTAGGTTTCGAGAGAAGGTGCAAAGATAAATTAGGATTTGTTCTCCTTTAACAAACAATATCTAGATTAAATAATTACACCACTATCCGTTGCAAAAGTCGCATGTGAATTCCTAGACCCTAGTGATGAGGTATAATTTAGTCTATAAAATCATATGATTTTGCATGTAAAAAAAAAAAAAGAAAAAAAGAAGAAGAAGAAGAAGAAAATAGAGACAAGTGCGGCGGAGTTCGATGGCGCAGCGGCGGTTTGAAGTTGCGTCGAGCCCGTCAATGAAAAGCCATAGATTTTCAACACCCAGCAGCTAGCGGCTCGCTTGAATTCCGCGTCTGCAGCTGGCCAAAGCTCGTCGGTGATCCGCAGCATCTTGCCGGAGCAGCCGCTCGGTGGTGCGGCCGCTTCGGATGCCAAGGACGGCAGATCCCATGGAAGATCGATGCCCTAACTACGTTTCTCATTAATCAGCGGCGTTTCAGAGATTTCAGTCTCAGCAGATCGTCGAAATCAATCCCTCCCGCGGTGGAATTTGTCCGCACACGAGCCATCATCGGTGAATTTGGAGCCGTCTGTCGATCGGACGGCAGGGGACTCTGCTACGCGTCTGAGCGCTCCGGCTTCTTCAGCTGCGAGTAGGCGCCTAGCTCTCGGTGGTTCAGCCGCAAACTCAGATGATTCTGAGTCGGGGACTCGAGAGTTGAATCCGCGAGTGTTTAGTTGTGAACTTGAGAGAAACGGACTGCGGCGAAAGTCGGCAGCTTTTGCTGTCGCCGGACTCGTTTTGGAAGGTGTGGCTGCTGGTCGTTGGGGATACGAGGGCAGTTATATCACAGCTTACTTCGTAGACTCCGTCCATTCAGGGTTCGCTAGAAGGAATCGATGTCTTTCAAGAGTATTATCCAGGCGGAAGGTCGAGAAGGAAAAGACCCAGCTGAGAAACTCGACGTGAGCCGTTGCTGACTTCTCAAGAGGAGCAGCCAAAGGCCTCGGCGCCATTAAACAGACTAAATGAGGAAATGAGAAAGCTACCCGTTGAATACTATGTCATAGCTCATCTGCAGCACATCGCTGATGGCTAAAGCGGCAGTTGGTTCCCTCGCCCCGGCTCTCTACTCTCTCGGTGTTCAATGGTAGCGGCGGCTCCAAGAACGACAAAGACCTCCGCGCCGGCGTCGCCCTCTGTGCTCGCGCTGCTTTTCTCGGCCACGTCGATGCACTCCGAGAGCTCGGTCACTGCCTCCAGGACGGGTACGGCATCCGACAGAACATCGCAGAGGACTGCCAGTTCCTTGTCCAGGCCAACGCCCGCGAGCTCGCCTCAGTTCTGTCGTCGTCCGCGCAACCACTGACGTGGCACCACCACCACCATCAGAGCCAGGGTCAGAGCCTCCATCACCGGCATGCCATCGGGTCAGGACACCCCTTGCTGAGCGATTTTAGCTGAAACGTGCCGCCGCTGGAAGCGCACCCGGCTAGCCGGGTTTTAGTGGAAATGGTATGAAATTTATCGAGTTGGGTTGAAGTTGCGGACGCTTGTGCGTACGGGGACAGTTGGATACGGATAACGCGTGTTTGAAATGGTTTGGGGTGATTCGAACGGCTAGGGGGAGAAGCAGACATGGCGCCCGGCAATGGCGGTGGCTGGCTCTCGTTCTCCGTCTCGCTGCTTGAAATGCTGCCTACTTGCCACCAGTCCCAGCTGTGGCCGGGGAAGGCGATGATGCTGTACGGATCCTCTTATCCCCACTTATCATCAACATCTTCCCCTTAGAAACGCTTCTCCGACGCCTTCCGTGGAGATCAATGGCTGACTGCCGGAGCTCCTATCCCTTGCAAGGAAGGAAATGCAGCAGAACCGACCACCCACTGCCGAAGGTGGAAGATTTTCTGGCCAACCATATCCCTTCCATGGCCCAGTATCCCCTTACTATAGCCGACACTGCAGCTGCAGCTACAAGTGAGCCGTTGCTGTACGGTCGGACATGATGATGATTACTGCAGCTGCGAGGACGGAGGTCAGCTTCGCCGAGTTCCCGGCTGGCTCTAGTTCGGAGGGCGACGACTCTACGTCAGCGACCGGAAACAGACCACAGGGACACAGTTTCTCAGCTGCTCTCCCGAGTCCGGAACCGAGCCGGCATTCTCCGATGCTGCCCGTGGTTTAACTTTGGTTGCATCTCAGGCGTTTGAGAAAACCAGCGAGGTTGCGCTCAAGAAGGTGGCAGCCGATGGGTCTATAGCAGAGAAGACGGTGTAGACGAGGACGAAGGTCATGCCGCCGAAGGCCCAGGCGATGCTGAGGAGGCCGACGCCGTCCTTGGACTTGATGACCGATTCGTCGAGGCCCGGCGTCGTCACATACCAGATGTAGTGGATGAAGCTTTGCCCCTCGCAATCTTCGTGATGGACGGTATCGATTTGACCTGGGAGGGCCCGCGCGCCTGCAGCCCGGCGACGCCAGTAGCGCCTGATGACGGCGTGGATCTTGAGTGATGGGGAAGGAAGAGAAGGGAAAACTGCTCCAATCCCCTTGTTGGGCCGTGCGGAAAGAAAAAAAAAAGAAAAAAAGAGAGAGTCCGAGTTCGCTGGCTCGTAGAAGAGCTACGAACGCCGCCGGCATTTCCCCGAACAAGAAAGCCAAAGACTTCTTGTCTAATTCCCTGAGGATTGGCGTGAAGAAGATCGGATCGGATGCGAGCAAATCTCCTAGGAACGAAAAACAGACGGCTGAATTTTCTCCGGGAGAGCGGTTCTCGCATGCTCACATGGACGACGAATCCTCGACAGGCAATCAGCTTTAGGGAAGAAGGTTCCGCGGAGGTGTGCTCTACGTAGACGCAGTTCCGCGGGAAGCGGTTCCGCGCGAGTGCAGCTTGGCGCCCAAGCACACGAAGTTCCGCGAAAATACTTAGTTCCGCATGGCTACAGTTTCGGGGCAATGAAGTTCCGCGGGAAGGCGGTTCCGCGTGAGCCCGCATCCATAGCCGCGGAACTTGCACCAGACCCGGCAGAGGCCTATAAATAGCCGCATTCGGCAAAGGCAAAGGGAGAGACAACGAGGAGAACGGGAGAGAACTTCGAGCGGAGAACGAAGACGAGCTCTCCCGCGCTCAAAGAAGAGAGAACGTGAGTTCTCCATATATTTTTCTTTTCTTTTCTTTTAGCTAAAAAAAAAGAGTTTCTTCCTTTTATATATATATATATATAAATATATAAATATATATATTATATTATTTTCAAAAATTACTTTTCCCAACGTGGATACTCCCCGACTGGCGAGTTGAATTGACACACGGGTTAAGTATATTTTCTCTTTTAAAAATAAAATAAAAATATATATGTGTATATTATATATATATATATATCTATATATACATATATATATATTATTTTCAAAAACTACTTTTCCCAACGTGGATACTCCCCGACTGGCGGGTTGAATTGACACACGGGTTAAGTGTATTTTCTCTTTTAAAAATAAAATAAAAATATATATGTGTATATTATATATATATACATATATATTATTTTCAAAAACTACTTTTCCCAATGTGGATACTCCCCGACTAGCGGGTTGAATTGACACAAGGGTTAAGTACATTTTCTTCTTTAAAAATAAAATAAAAAAAATATATATGTGTAAATTATGTATATATATATGTGTATATTATATATAAATATATATATACATATATATTATTTTAAAAAAAAAAACTACTTTTCCCAATGTGGATACTCCCCGACTGGCGGGTTGAATTGACACAAGGGTTAAGTATATTTTCTCCTTTAAAAATAAAATAAAAATATATATGTATATTATATATATATAAATATATAAATATATACATATATATTATTTTCAAAAACTACTTTTCCCAACGTGGATACTCCCCGACTGGCGGGTTGAATTGACACAAGGGTTAAGTATATTTTCTCCTTTAAAAATAAAATAAAAATATATATGTATATTATATATATATAAATATATAAATATATACATATATATTATTTTCAAAAACTACTTTTCCTAACGTGGATACTCCCCGACTGGCGGGTTGAATTGACACACGAATTAAGTATATTTTCTCCTTTAAAAATAAAAATAAATATATGTGTATTTTCTATAAAAATATATCAAAATACACATGTATATTCAAAGGCATCCAAAAAACAAAGATTTTGATTTCTAAAATGACCCGCGGGCCTCCAAAAATGAATATTTTGTCCCGCGGGCCTTCAAAAAATATATATGTATTTGCCCCATGGGCCCAAAAATAAAAATAAAAATAAATATATATATATATTTTTAGACTTTCAAAATGATGGCTCAAAACTTTTCAAAAAGCCCAAGATGGCCCAAAAAGCCCAAGATAGCTCAAAACCCTCCAAAAAGCCCAAGATGGCCTAAAAACTCTCCAAAAAGCCCAAGATGGCTCAAAACTCTACAAAAAGCCCAAGATGGCTCAAAACTCTACAAAAAGCCCAAGATGGCTCAAAACTTTTCAAAAAGCCCATGATGGCCCAAAACTCTCCAAAAAGCCCATGATGGCCCAAAACTCTCCAAAAAACCCAAGATGGCCCAAACTCTTGTCAACAAGCCCAGTTGGGCCCAAACTTTTTTAATTGGTCAAAAATGACCCGAACATACTTTTAAAATCCGGTTGAATCCATTTCTTGGTAAAACCACCCAATTGTTCAATCCAGAGGCTGAATGCGGGAGACGCTGGTTTCTTGTATAAATACAGAAGCTGAAAGCGGGACACGCTGGTCTGCTGTGTAAATCCAGAAGCTAAGAGCGCACTTAGTTTGCTGTGTAAGGTCACTAGTGTAGCCGACGGGCCCCTCACTAGTTCCCAAAACCGAGTCATCGCTGGTCGACGGGCTAAGCGTAAACTCACATTTAAGACATGGCGCGTGGCGTCATGTACCTCACATTTAAGTCATGGCGCGCGGCGTCATGTACTTCATATTTAAGATATGGCGCGTGGCGTCATATACTTCACATTCGAGTCACGGCGCGGGGCGAAGTGTACTCATTTATCTTTATATTTTTGTTAGACACGATTGTTCGTGCACTTGTAAAGACGTAGAAGGATATTCTACGCACTTCATTACTATTAAGCATTTTTTATGAACCATTGTATTCAGCTCTTTTAATCAAGGGTTTTCTCGTTAGAGATGTAAAATCAGAATGTGGAACACAATGCAAAATATTTCTGTGATGTATTTTTCGGACTCGGTTAAAGAATTGGATGCTTTAAAATTTTGCTGGGAAATTAATTAAGCATTTATTCTCAAAGCCGCAGGGAATACAATTTTTCAACCAAAATTCAACCGGAATGAATATTGAATTTTATTTCTCACGAGGCCGGAACACCTAGGCACTCGCACCCTTATTTTCTACTGCTCATTCAAGTTTTCAATTTTATTTTCTCTTCCCATTTTTTCTATTTTATTCACTATATTCTCTTCATATTCTACACGAAAGAGTTTAAAAATAAAATTTATAGTCCTGAATTCCTGAGGATCGATAATTTATATACTACAATCTACGACCCGTGCACTTGTGGTGAGATTGTGAACAATGCCTAACTTCCAAATTTCACATCAATCCGCCTTATATATTTCAAGTTATGAATTTTTCAAGCAATAACTAAGGTGATCCCATAATTATCAACAATTAATCATAAGTAATGGAATTAAATAATCATGCCAACTCATCATTTCCTACACCTTGTTTGTCTTTTATGCACATTAATCCACATTGGGCAAAGGTGATTAACTTAACTATTTTACTTAGTCATTGGCCCTAATCTCACTTATCCAATTCAAAGCACGCATTAAAAATTATTAAATTCCTAAGTTACATTTATTGGTCTTAAAATATTCTAAGTATCGCAATCCTCTATCCCCTTATAAAAGGTTTCATCCCAAAACCTATTATATTTCAATTAACTGGGGTAAGACTCACATGAAATAGCCAACTTATTATCTTTTTCCAATATTTTCAATAGTTCACCACACTTCCACTGTGCTACTCTAATTTAGTGGCGCTCTCAGCCTTGGTCGGTTATACCTATTATTCATCTCTACTATTTTCTATTAACTTATGGGTTTCTCAGTGGTAATTACCTTTTCTTCGTTCAGTCTAACTCTTGTTCTTATAGTACGCATAATATTTTCTTATACATAGAGAAATTATATCAGTATAATCTCTCATCTTATCATAAGATAACTCACATCATACCCATCAGTCATATCAAATAAAGATCAATAGTAACCACCTTCTTTTCACATATACTTATCATATAAACAAGAATACTTTCAATTTAATAGCAAAGAGCAAAGGTGCTTTCACACATAATTTCATACATATCTCGTTAAAAGCAAAAGAGACTTTTGCTAACCTATCTATTCATTCTCACTACATACTGCCTACAAGTAAGTTATACAAGTGTAGACTGCTTGGTAAAAGTGTTTGTGCTATACTATTATAGAATATTTCCTTTCTTATCCTAATTTTCATTTTCTATAAACCAGTGAAGGGTCCCCATCATCCTTTCTAGTCTCATTTCTTATAAGCTTATCATCATCATGGAGAGAAAACTCACTCGTACTTATCTTCCAAACACATCGAGATTGAAGAGAATCCTAAATAAATTTTCCTTTCTTCTTGGTCCATAACATTCTAATTCTATATCATGAAAACAGTACATGATATAAATATCATGATTTCAGTTTCTTCATTGACTTCATTTTTCTATACCTATTTACCATTTCTTGCTATGATATCGCTCTTTGTGGTATCAAACTTAAAACCTTTTAGTCCTCCCATTCATGATAACTCGACATGGTTTAATACACATATCTGCAATGAAATTGCAGAGATTCCATATCGATTGGTAGCTGCAATTAGCTTCTACTCGGCTTGACTTCCTTGTCTTGTTGCTTCTTATGTCTTGATTGGGCACTTTGAGGCAATATGTCCCACTTGATCACAATTGAAGCACTTTATCTCTCTTGCCTTAATAACTTGACAATTTCTTACCACATGGCCATCCTGTCCACATTTATATCATCGATTTGAACCCCTTAAACATTCACCAAAGTGACATTTTTGACAATTTTCACAAATTTGAGGACATATTATGTTATAGTTTGTTTTCCTCTTTCTTGTTACGTCCTGCTTGCTTCTTTCCTTCCCTGCATTAGGTTCCTTGGTTTTAAGGTCAAGTTGTTCTTACCCTGATTGTATTCATTCAAACTCAACATGTATTTTACTCCGGAGTCCTATTGGGAGATATTCCTTATTAAATTCTTCCATAAAAATTTTCCACATTACCTTTTCCGGGTGCGGCATAGTGACTATTAGGCTTTCCCATCATTCATAAGCATCCCCAATCAATAATTGGGCGGTGCATAAAACTTTCTGATCATCACTATGGGTGTGTTTGGTAATAAATAAAACTTTTAGTGAAAAGTTTTGGAGGATAAAAGTTATCAAATGATGTGATATGATAGGGGTAATGATGAGTAGTAAAGAGAATAAAGTTAAAATAGATAGGTTAGTTGTGTGAATAGTTGTGTAGAAATGATTGAAAAGTAGGGTAGTTGTATAGGAAAATGTAAAAAAATAATTAAAAAAATACGATAGTTGTGGAGAGTGAAAAATTTTAGATTGAAAAGTTTTAACTTAACATTTTCTATCACTTGCCAAACACACCCTATATGGAAAAAATTTAAGCAACTTCTTGATTTCAGTCATCCACTGCTTAGCCTAAATAGGGTCTGATTCACCCGACAACTTAGGTGAACGCTGAGCTAGAAAGGCGTTGATAGCCTTCCCATCTGCTTCTATCATATGTTCATCAATCCTTAAGGGTTTTGTTACTAGGTTAGGAATTATTACATGTGTCGGCCAATCTCTTTCATTCCCTTCTAATTGATCCTACAAATGCATTTCTCCCAATTTAGTAGTGACACTACACAGTGATCATCTACCTTTTGGAATAGAAATCTATCATATAACAGCACGCTAGCTAGGTAGCCATTCCCATAACCTGTTCCCATCTCAGGGAAGGCGTCGCTGGCCTCCTACCTTCCCTTAGTAACTTAGCCATATGTAAAGGGGGCCCCGGTCCATCTGCGACCATCTCTGCAATTGACATATTCCTTGTTCTAGTACACCATACATCAATCATATATGTCCATATGCTAGCATGATTTCATGAAACGTCACAGACCTTAGTCCGTGTCCTTTATAGCAACTTGAAAAGTGGGCACACCCACTTTGAATTATAATTTTAGGATGACCACCCTTAAAATTTTTAAAAATATTTAAGTAAAATATTTTGATAAGCATTTTTAATATTTGAGAAAATAATCTTTCTAAAAGTGTTTCTTGCAATAAATCTTAAATTCATCATGATAAAGAAATTCCAAGCTTTTCATATACAAAGGATATGCAATTTTATCATCTTCCTTTATCTATCCTGGTATCATATACTTATTCACCTATCATCCTTATCATTTTTACGTAAAGAAGAGCTTGCATACTCTTACTATTTTAGCAAACAAAAATCAATTCATTTTGTATAGTTAACTTATCAGGTTAGCCACCCTTAAACCTCTTTTTAAAAACATCCATATAAACATTTTCAAAGCATTTTCAAAGTATTTTCATATTTAAAGGAAATCAAAACTTTTCTAATAAACTATTGCAAACAAATTGACCATTTTCAAATCATCATTTATTTTCAAGTGTCATGTCCAAAAATAAATATTTTTTTCTATAAATCAAACTCCCTTTTCTTTTCTTTCATAATTGTACTTGCTTTTTACAAAATTCCGTGGAAGTAAAATTCAAAAACTTGTTTGCAAATATTACCTTGTGGAAAGGTCAAACCCCCCCCCCCCCCCCTTTTATAAAATTCTTTAGAATAGTATCTTAAAGAGCTTGCTTTCTTGTAAGTAATTCTTAAAATCATCATGATAAAACACATTCAATCTTTTCAGCACTTGGGATGAAATCAATATTTTTCAAAAGTTTGTTTGCTTACTTGCAGTCTCTTTCTCCCACCTTTTCTTTGCCTTTACCTAGATACATGAAAATGATATTTCATTCATACATACAGAATTTCAAATGCTTGCACATCTTAAAGTTTTCCAACCCACTTAAATTTACATCAAGCTAACTTAAACCACTTCTCTTTCAAGTTTAGTATCAACTTTTTCAATTCACATATTGGTGTAACTTATTATTCAATTGTGACCATTTCTTTCATTTTGATATCTTTATTTAGGGTAAATTTCAGTTTAATTTATAATCATCAACACCTTTCATTTCTCATTTAACACCCATCAATTGCACTTTCACATTGGTGTTCATTCAAGACATTCATTTATGAGTTAGGGCTACTAATTTCAATCTCGAATTTTTTAAGATTTTATAATTTTCTCAAAATAGCCCTATCTTTTCTCATTTTGTCATATTTTCCTTTTATTTTTTCACTTTAGCTATATATACATATAATACAATGATCATTCATTATCTTTCCCATCTATACCCTTCACGTGCACTCTTTTAATCACACGTACATCATGAGATAATTAAGGGGACCTCAAACAGAATTTTCCCCTCAATTTTTGACTTATTTTAGACACTTAGTTGCACATTAATTATGGTATAATCATGAAACTAAAACCCTTCCATTAAATTGCCAAAATAGAAATTTTTCTTTCCTTTATCTCCACCTTGGACGTCCCTATCATCAAGGTCATCTAAAATAGATTTTTAAATTTTTATTTCAACCATTTGAACGTCCCATATTACTCCATAAATGGGGCATTTTACCCTTATAATTATTCATATATCTTGTTGTTCAAGTCATGCATTAATTCCACCCTAAATGAATGGAAATTGTATCAAGTTGTCAATCCAAAGTTCCACCCTACTAAGGTCTATCTTATAAGCTTGTTTTAGCACAATTTAATCACTAAAACATCTCACTTAATCAATACATAATACATGATCAAAACAGCTACATAAATCTGAAATTAATTTAAATTTCAGCATGGTTAACATGCCCAAAACAATTCATACATATTCTTTACTTGAATGCTTGAAACGAATCTCTTAACCCATTTGACATTTCATAATCATATTATGGGCTGTATAAACCATCCATTTAGCAATCATAAATGAATCCAATTTATGAGACATCATTTAAGTAAAGAAACGTTTCATTTATGAATATCAAAGCAAGCTTAAGGCACCTACTTGTGTTGCAGTTGCTACCTCCCCTTACCCTAGCTGATTTTCTTCTTCTTCTCCTCTTTTTTTTCCTCTTTTCTCCTTGGTTGCACACCTTTGCTGGAATTTTTTTTTAGATTTATGCCACTGCCCAAAACTTCCCAAGCAGCCCCCATTTGCCTTTTTATAAAGGACTGAATTCGATCCTATCATGCCCACCTATTATTTGATGATCTTTAACAAATTTTTATTCACTAATTTGTTGTCCAATTTTTGGCAGTCCAGCTATCCATTGTTCTGCTCTATTATCATCAAAATTTAATCACATTTTAGCCAAAAACCTGGACTGTGCAAGTGCCTCCATCTCCAAATTGATTTTCTGCCCATTTTCCTTGCTGAACATGTCCAAGGGCAGCTGAAATTTTGGGTGATTTTTAGCATTTTTGATTAATAAAAATCTATCCCAAAAATTCCACCTCAAGCCACCCACCTTGGTTTATTAACGAGCTCTACTTTTCATTAATTATGGGCTACTTTTTTTAAAAAAAGTCCATAATTTTTAACCATAAGTGGTTGAACACTTTTTTATGAGATTTAGCTTAATCAAATCCATCTATATGATAGAACACCTTGTTTTAGCCATTCATAAAAAATTTCATCTCAAAATTACCATCCTAGATCAAGATATAAGCATTTGAAAATGTCTCATGAAATTTGATAAAATTAAACCATAATCATCATAATTTAATCATGATTATCATCATCCATACCATTCATTAGGTAGAGCACGTCAACATGTGTCTACCTTCCAAATTTCATATCAATCCACCTTATATATTTCAAGTTATGAATTTTTCAAGCAATAACTAAGGTGCTCGCATAATTATCAACAATTAATCATGAGTAATGGAATTAAATAATTATGCCAACTCATATTTTCCTACACCGTGTTTGTCTTTTTGTGCACATTAATCCATATTGGGCAAAGGTGATTAATTCAACCATCTACTTAGTCATTTGTCCTAATCTCATTCATCCAATTCAAAGCAAATATTAATAACTATTAAATTCTTAAATTACATTTATTGATCTCAAAATATTCTAGGTATCACATTCTAGGACAAAGAAAGGACAACAAGCCAGTGGTGATCTACTATGCAAGCAAAATCCTGAATGATGCTCAAGTCAACTATGCAACCACTAAGAAGGAATTGCTAGTTGTGTTTGCTATTGATAAATTTTGTTCCTATCATGTAGGGTCAAAGGTAATTGTTTACATGGACCATGTGGCCATTCATTACTTTCTCATCGAGAAATATGCTAAGTCGAGGGTGATTGCTGGATTCTGCTATTCTAAGAATTCGACCTCGAAATTTGAGACAAGTCATGGAGAATGTGATAGCGGATCATCTATCCAGACTACCACTAACTGAAGAAACTAAGCTAACAAAATATGAGCAGATCAACAAGGACTTTCCCGATGAGTGCCTGCTTGCACTCAAGGAAGCGCTAATGCCCTAGTATAGAGACATTGTCTATTACTTGGTCTGCAAAGTCATTCCACCCGATTTTATCTATCAACAGAAGAAGATATTCATGGCGAACATGAAATACTACATCTAGGAGGACCCATACCTTTATAAGAGAAGCGGCGATGGTCTGATTCGCCGATGTGTACCAAGTAAGGAAATCCAAAATATTCTTTACCACTGTCACTCTTCACCCTAAGGTGGACACATGGGTCCCATCAAAACTGCAGCCAAAATCTTACAATCAGGTTTTTCTAGACCACTTTGTTCAAAGATGCTTGATCTTTTACACTAACCTATGATAGGTGCCAAAGATTAGAAAATATCTCAAAGCGAGATGAGATGTCACTCACAAACATTCTCGAGCTCAAACCGTTCGATGTCTAGGGCATGGATTTCATGAGACCATTCTCATCCTCATTCAACAACCAATATATACTCTTTACAGTTGATTACGTAACTAGATGGGTAGAGAAAATTGCTTCTCCGATAAATGACTCATGGGTGGTCATCAAATTCTTAAAATGCAACATCTTTACCAGATTCAGCGTATCACGAGCAATCATAAGCAACAGAGGAAACCACTTCTGCAACAAAAAAATGGAGCAACTAGTCAAGAAATATGGAGTCACACATAAGATCGTCATCCCATACCACCTAAAAATGACTAGTCATTCTGAAATCTGGAATCGTGAGATTAAACACATACTTGAGAAGGCGGTTCCCAGTCACAATAAGATTGGTCAAGGCAACTCAACGATGCTCTTTGGGCATACCGAATGCATTCAAGACACTGATTGAGACAACTCCTTTCTGACCTGTCTATGAAAAATCCTACCACCTGTCTGTTAAACTAGAGCACAAAGCATATTGGGCAATTAAATTTTTAAATTTTGATCTGAAATCTGCAGGAGAAAAATGTCTACTACAACTTAATGAACTTGAGGAGATCCAACTTGATGCCTATGAGAATTGAAGGATGTACAAAAAAAGACAAAATTTTGGCACGATAAACACATCAAGCAGTAGGTAATCAAAGCAAATGACCTGATTTTGTTATTTAACTCTCATTATAAATTATTTTCAGGTAAACTGAAGTCGAGATGGTCATGGCCTTTCAAGGTATTACAAGTGTTTCTTCAGGGAGTTGTCAAAATCTGGATCGAGAAGGTTGGAGCATTCAAAGTCAATTGGCAGCATCTCAAGCCCTACTTCTCAAGGGATCAAATTCCAATAGGAGTCATCCACTCCTCTGAAATCACACCACCAAACTGAGAATCTGAAGTCAGGCTAATGACTTTAAACCAAGCGCTTCTTTGGAGGCAACCCAAGAATTTTCTTTCAGGAGAGTTTTAGTTTTTCTTTTAGTTTTTTTTATTTTAGAATTTTGATACTTTTAATTTGGAGTTTTATTGGTTACTTTTCTGAGCCTACCTAGACAGGAAGCACCATAGGATGAAAATTCGGTTCAACTCACTAAAACAGGAAAGTCAACAACTCACATTCCTTAAAATTACTAGTTTAATTTTGATATGTCTTTTTGATGACATGATTTACATTGAAGACATTGCTAGTTTCAAGTGTGGGGGCGAATGCATTACATTAATTTTTTTGACTATTTCTTTCATTACCTTGATGATTATAATTCTTTTCACATTTTAAAAAAACATTTAAAAGTTTTGGTAATTCTTGCACAATACTGAACACTGAACTAATTGAGACCCCACATTGAACTCTTATGATGCTTATAAGCAGACTGAACTTAGAATTTCATAATTTTTGAGTTGGTCAAATAACTGAACCCTAGTGAGATGTCAAATTTATTTTTTAACATGTACTTGTTGAAAATACTTGAATTTTTGTCTGAATTACTTGATGAAACTAATATACCAAGGAACCAATTCTGTTTTCTTTCAAAATCAAAGTAATCTTCTCTAATTTGTTAAAGGTTGTTTTAAATACACACAATTTGTTATTTTGAAAGGTAGTTTTTTTACCATATACATGAAAATTTTATTCTGGTTGAAGAATTTTCAAAGTAAAACCTCAACTTGACTTGTTTACAGATATGATTAAGGCGTTCTTTTTTCTAATAAGCCTATCTTTCAGAGTATAACAGTTGTTTACACCCTATTGCGCCTGGATTAAATTTTTTTTTCTAAACCTCAATTCCCACTTAATTGAACCAACATCGAAATTGAATTTTGAGCTAATAAGTAAAATGGGAATAAGGTTTGACCTCCTAACTTCTGCGAATAATGAAAATGACTTTTAAGATACCTTGAGATATGGTGAGGAGAGTTATTTGAAAAAAAAAAATTCCTAGATACCTTGAAATACAATGAGAGAAATTATTGCCGGACTTGGTTTGAAAAAAAAAATCGTGTTAAGCCAAAGGTAAGAATAGGCTTTTAAAAAACGACGATGAAAGTACTAAGGGTGGAGGTAACACTACTTCCTGTTGTAAAATGAGGCTCAAATCAGTGGAAACGGTTCAATTTTTAAAATTTTTAAAATTTTATTTCTTGTACTAAACCTAACCATTGTCCCACCAAGTCCTTATGATCCTACGAAGTGACTGATTGAATTGGTAGAGGAAATTTGGATGCAAGAATTTGATGAGACGTATATAAGGTAATTTTACTAGTATTTTTCAGCATTACTACCATTACTTAAATTGTTGAATGTATGTATTGAATAACCAGATAAAATGAGAGGATACCTGATAATTAAGAGTTATAGTGAGAGTTTTTGAACTCTTAATAACTCAAAGCGAAATAGGTGTCAGTGTGTACAATATGAGTTGAGTAAGAAGGGATTTTTGATAAGGGTTTTTAATAAGTGTCATGTTTATAATTTTTGATTTAATACCATCATTAATTACTCAATCATATTAGCTTGTTGCTTAAATTTTGAAATACCACTTTGAAAATTTTCAATTTATTCTTGAATTCTTCAGTATTTGCTTAAAGACAAGCAAATGTTCAAGTGTGGGGGTATTTGATAATTGAAAATTAATAATATATTTTGTGGATATATTTATTAATTTGATGGGTAATTAATTAATTTAATGTGAAATTTTCTTTAAAATATGTATTTGCAACATTTGGGCATTGATTATTAATTTCAAAGTTATTTCAATAATTTTAAAGATCTTTTATCTTGAAATTATATTTTTTTTATTTGTTGCCGTAAAACTCAATTATGCTTGATATGAATTGTTGCAATAATTGGGCTTCAAACTATTTTTTTATGTTCAACACCTATTTCTTAACAAAAATTAATCATTTGAATAATTTTATGTAGATTATAAAAATCCAATAGTGGGCCCCACAAGCTGTCTGTCCAAATCAAGATGAAATCACATCCAGAAAATCAAGGACGTCTAAACCATACTTTAGCTGTCCATGCAAAAATCACACAACAATCCACCTCCATTTAATGTCCTGATTAGCACGGTCCAATCAAATTGATCAACTGTCCATCATTTTAATCTGAGCCATAAATCGAAACCGTCCAGAGTTGTCCATTTTTATTAAGCAGCAAATCCAGCAGTCCATTAATTCCATCAATAGATGTTGTCCACGTTACCAAGAAGAACCCATACAGATCACGTGATCAGAAGCTAGAACAATCCCAGCCGCCATCTTTCCAAGCGTCCAGAAATCCAAAAACCATCACCGCCCAAGTGTCCATCTGATGCATCCAACCTTCCAGATTTTAATTTAGCGTCAATTTCAAGCTAAGCTGGTCTATCCAATGCATCTGATCAAATCAGCACCATGTAAAGTTTTCCACCGCCGAAGCTGTCCTTTTCAAAACCAGAATTCAAAATCACAGATTTGCACCGCATCAAAAATAAATCTCAATCGTCCAGTAATCATGCAACATATTATTCTGCCATTGCAATAATTTCCACCGTCATAGCCATTGATCTAAGTCGTCTAGAAAATAAACTGCTCACAAGGTTTTCATCCAAGCAGATGTAAGTTATGCCAACGCGGCTGTAGTGCGTAAGCTGGCTGTATGCGCTCTAAGTTTACGTAATTGTATAAATAAGGGCATGGTAGCGAGCAGTTTGAGGGGAGATATTTCACGGACTTCACAACAGAAATCGCACGGACTACAGCTGAGGAAAATTGAGAGAGAGAGACCGAGAGCAAGGGTGAAGAGAAGGCTAAGAGCATGGGGCAAGAGGTGGACGGTGAGTTATGCAGAGTGGCGACACACCATCAGGGCTTCCAACCAATAAGTTTTTTTTATCTTTTTTTTTAAAAAAATTTAATTGTCCTGTTTAAGATGAGTTTGAATTTTAATTTTATTTTGAACTTAAACATGCTTCACTAAGCTCTAAATCTAGGATTTAGGATATAGCATGTGTACAATATAATATGGTGTGTAGTTTTAATTTATTTATGATGGATATTATTATTAATTTAATATCTTATGTTTTTAATGCTTACTTTGTACATGGGGCTATACTTTGACATGATTTGTGAGAACCAGGTATTTTATTTTATTTTCATTATAACCCTTCTTTATTATGAGGTAATTTATGAACATGCTATTAGGAATTTATGATGTTAATGGATTAATAACTTATACAGACAATGTTGAGCACTACAACTGTTTTTCACCTCGCAGAGTAGGTACGGGGTTCGACCTGACCGGTCAGGTCGCAGGGGTCAAGGGGGCAGCGCCCCCGGAGAAATTTTTAACTATTAAGTCATAGAAGTGGAAAGTTAATTACAAATTGCGATTAGACCCGACCCATGCTCAGGCCCGACCAGACCCAATGGAGGTTAATTTATAAGGAGGAGCCCGCGATTAGGGTACATCTTCCATTTTGCGCCCGACTCTGTTTCCCTCTTCTTCTCTTCCTATTCTCTGCCTCTTCTTTTCTTTCCTCCTATTCAGTACGATCCCGCTGTGGATTGCTTCAAGAAATCTCTACTAACTGCCTTAGAAGTCACTGATTCCAGTCAAGGAAGCTCCGAATTTCTGCAATCCAAGCCCAGGGTTGCTGTTTTTGGGGAAAATCACGATTAAAGTAAGTAGATGCTACCCTTCCTTGATTGAATGATGAAATCTCGTAGTAAACATGATGTGAAACTGGGGGGGTGCATGACACCCAACAAATCCATGGTTTGGGGCGTAGTATTCGTAACAGCTAGGGTAAGTAAGGTTTGAGGGGAACTTGTTGTGAATGAGTGAATTTATGAAGTAGAGGACTCGTTAGCAGCTTTTGTAGTCTTAAAATGTGATGTTAGTTGATTCGAATCAAATGAGGGTACGAACTAGAGTTTCCTCCTTCTGTGCCTATCATGTGTTTGTTAAAATGCTCGTGTGGCAGTTTTATACATTGAATTAAAAGTAAACCTTGTTGATGTTGTATGTGTGGTTGTGACATGTATTCTTGTATGTTATGTATGAGGTGTTATTTAAAATGATTGGTTGTAAAAGGGTTGTTCATGGCCCCTGATTGACATGAGTAGAGGATTGTACGCGTCCTTCTGTTTATATGTGATTATATGCATACGATCTTGGGAGTGGGTATCAGACCCATATATTTTATTTTGATCATGACATGCACATCCAAAACTTTGCTTATTCCACTTTGTGCTAACCATTATCTACTTACTGAGTCTATTTAGACTCACGTGATTTGTTATTCTTTTTGTTCTTTAGATCCCAGATCAGGTAGGGAACCTCAAGATGGGGCAAGTGGAAGACCAAACCTTGGAAACCATTAGAACATCTTTAATTAAAGTTATTTTCATGTTGACATTAGCATTATGTAGACGGTTGTGGAACTAGATTTGACCTTGCTAAACAGATTGTATTCAGTATTTAGAATTGGATTGCGATTTATGTGGATGCATGTAGTTATGATCATTCGGTTTGCTCATTGTGTATGGATAAGTTTGAATGATTTCCTTCCATATGAATTCTCTTGTCATATGAAGATACAAATATATAATTATAGAGTTAAATGTCACATATTGTAATGAATTTGAATTGCTTATGCATAACAGGTTGTGTATTACATACCACCCCTTATATATTATGGGGAGATGCTGCCAAAATTTTCATAGGTCATATGGTATCCCTTTTGACTAGTTATTACGAATATTTAGAATTGGGGCGTTACATGATTCTATATATTAGGTGATGGAATCGAGAGATGAAAATCTAATATACGATAATCAAGAAATTAAATCTGAAAATCTAAGACCTTGAGAATAGGCATGATGACCTTGAGGAATTCCATGAACAAGCCATAGAACTTAATAAATTCTAATTAATTTAATCCCATGAGAATAGATAGTTAAGAAGATTAGGATACACCTTGTAGGTTTCTAGAGAGGTGCAAGGATAAATTAGGGTTTGTTCTCCTTTAAAAAATAATATCTGGATTAAATAATTATACCACTACCTGTTGCAAAAGTCACATGTGAAACCCTAGACCTTAGATATTTACATCCTTGTTCTCTACTACCTATTTGAGTTTTCAATTTTATTTTCTATTCCCACTTTTCTACTCTTTATTCTATTTTATTTACTTTATTCTCTTTATACTCGACACGAAAGTATTTAAAAGCAAAGTTTATGTTCCCGAATTTCCTGTTGCTTGATAATTTTTATACTACAATTTATGACTTGCGTACTTGTGGTGAGATTGTGAAAAATAGTGTGTGAAGTCGCAATCCAAGTCAACTTCCCCTACAACTTAAGCCAAGTCTAAGACTAAGTCGATCCCAAGAGGAACTTGAGACTGAAGAGCTGAAGACAGAAGTTGCAACTCATATTAACTCCAATTTGCGAGTTAGGTGAAGTCGCACCCAAAGTCGACTCTGAGTGAGACTTTAATCTCAACGGTCAAAAAAATTCGAACGTAGGCGCATTAAATGCGCATTACCTACCTCCAAATGTTCAGATTTCCTCCCTCTTTATTTAATACACATCAAATGAAGTGGAGAGAATTAACAAGAATATTAATTAAGCTTTCACCTTCTAAACTACAAACATTCAAGTGCTCATTAAATAGATCTACAAGAAGAACTATACTTTTTGGTTGCAAGTGTTAAAGTGTTCTTTTATACACTCATTCTACAAGTTCTTCGCGCTAAAAACTTCCCTACACATCTGTAACGTGTAGATTTTTATTTTTTTATTGTTCTTATAATTCCACTTGGTTTGGTGTTGGAGACCAAGACCAAGTGAAAGCTAGTGTGGTTGAAGTATGACTCACTATCTACTTATGCAAAAATTGTAAAGGCCCCCTAGAGTTGGAATCTAGAAGAGAGCAAGGGCTCTAATTGTAATTGCATTGATATAGTGGAGCCCAAGACACAAGGGTGTGTTCTTAGAGGAGTGGAGTATGGAGGGTTGTCCCGAACCACTATAATTTTTTGTGTTTGATATATCTGCACTATTTGTTCTTCTACTCTCCCTTTTTGTACTCAAGGGGATTTAGGATACAAGAGGTATATTCAGCACACCAAAAAGAATTTTAAAGAACTCATTTCACCCATCCTCTCTCGGATTTTTCCATAAACTCAGGACCAGCAAAGAATACAAGCTCTTCCTAATTTTTTCAATATGGTGAGAAGAATAAGAAGGAAAGAAGAAGAGAATCTAGCAAATGCTTTAAGAGTGGAGGAATGGGTCATACATAGGCCTAATTTCCTAATCAAATGAGTATAAACCAAAAGGGAAAGAGAAGAATGAAATAAAAAATTATAAGCGATCCTCCAAATAAAAAGCTAAAGAAATGTTTGTTGATAAGGAACCATCTTTATCATCAAGTAACTCATCTAGTGAAGGGAAGAACACAACCAACTATGCAGGAATTTGCTACATGGCACAGGTCGAAGAATGCAATTTCTATTTATTTATCGCAGTAACTGAAATAGTATAAGAGACAAAAGACTCAAACTCAATAACTACAATTGAATACATTGATGGAAAAGTATCTTTCTAAACATCTTTGCTGCATTTCTACTTCAATTTCATCATCATTAAATGAGTGTGATAAATGTATAATACTGTATAAGTTTCAACAAGCATATGAAGCCTAATATGTTGAAATTAAAGGACTTGGAATCAAGTATGTAGAGAAAAAATAATGTGATGCTATAGTCATAGTAAATGGCAAATTGACTACGAGAACTAAATTTTTAGTAAAAAAAATATAAGGATTAATAGAAGAATTAAACAAACTAAAGAAAGTGAACCAAATATTGTATGAATAGTTAGCAAGGTTTTTAAAATTGGGAGAGAGTGTCTAAATATTTCTTGAAATGTGAAGAACCGCGTATAGGTCTGATTAAAATGTTCGTTTTAACGCAAGTGTACGTGTGCCGATCAAGTAATAAAGAGTGAGTAGAGTACCGTTCCCACGAGAAAATGATCTAACTAGGATTATTAATCAATTTAGTTGCTTGGGTGAGTAGAAAATTGGGATTGCAAACTTTAAAACTAACACTATCAAATGCAGTAGAAAAGAGATCACGGAACAACTAGAATACTAAAAAGGAGTTATCAATTAGGATAACAGATGGATAGTTTGGAATCCTTGAATCTAACTATATCGCATTGATTCCTTTTCATTAGATTGCGTAGGAATTTACTAGTTCTAGTTCAATAATCTTTATATATGTTTTCCAACGCATATAAAGCTAATTACACCCTATTCAATTGCTATGTTCCCATGTCATTAAATAAAGTGAAATTGATAAATTCATAACTTGTTCATGACTACATAGGGTTTAACGGTATATTTTTATCCATTAAAAAACTCCCCATAACGAAGAGAAAACCTATGCCCTACACATGGATCTAGCAGAGATTTTCTTTTTCCAAGGATTAATCATGCAATTAAATCATCTTACAAGGTAGCTAATCTTGTAAAAAATATTAAACAACATATGCAAGGGTAAATTCACAATGCACAATCATATAGAATATCAAATATTCATTCCTGAAATTTGAAGAACCAAGACAATATAGTTTGGGGTTCAATTCATCCTAACTATCCATCAAAAGGAAGTTTAGCTCAAAGACATGATATAAAAATTCTTTACATCCATATTGTAAGTATCCAGAAAAATAGAGAAAGAAAAATAGATAGAGGAAGAGAAAACTGGATCTCTGCGGTTTCCACCAACTGGATCGGATCTTCTCTTCGATCTGTGCTTGAAATGGGTTCTTTTCCTTCTCTGGGTGCTTGTTTCGTCGGCTCTCGCTCTCTCGCGCACGACCTCCTAAGTTTCTATTTAAACCAGTTAGTTTGCGCAGCACACGTGCAGAAACCCTTGCGTACGGATGCGTAGTGGCGCCTAGGCGCTAACCTTCTGTGTGCTATGTAAATTGGAAACCTTCCGGAATGCCCTGAGATCTGATGCCTTGGCGCCTAGGCGCCAACTCCCTAGATGTTTTGCGACTTGGAACGTCTCGAAATACCTGTTATGCTCATGCCATGGCGCCTAGGCTCCCCAATCTGGCGCCTGGGCGCCAACTCCCTGGAAGCCTAGTGACCTGAAAAATCTTCTAGGCTCGTCTGGCTACTAGTGAAATGGCGCCTAGGTGCCAATTCCCTAGAGGCAATTCTGCTGTGTGAGGTGTTGAAGATTCTGGCAAAGGCCTGTAGGGTGGCGCCTGGGCGCTAGCCTACTCGCCTCTTTACTTGACTTTGTTCTGCAATTGATTCACTCGCCTGCCTGTAATTATCCGTCCTTTCTGCAAAAAATGAATAAACTAAATAAATGAACTAAAAATACCTAATTTATGCTAAAAATGCATAAAAACCATGTAATGCTCCTAAAATGCAAAGCGAATGAAAATTCAGCTAAATAGATGCAAACTAAACTTAATCCTTTGGACTAACACGCAAAAATAGTCTTACATGGGCCATGATAACTTGCATTTTTACAAGTTATCACACCCCCAAACTTAAATGTTACTAGTTCTCGAGCAACACATACATACACAATGAATGAATGAATGAATGAATGTGGACTCCGTCAACTCAACCTGCTTCCCATTATGCTTCTATTAATCCATTTCTCTATTCAACAAGGTCAAGAATAATCTAAACTTGAAAAATCATCTATTTCACAAAACAAGACATGCATTTTCATTTTTTCAATTGCGACCAAGTTACATGTAGATGACAGAATTCTCTAGTATAGAGTAATAATTTAACATGCTAATATTCCTCTTGATCAAAAGAAACTAGTTAGAAAATCAATCCAAACAGGTGAACCAAGGTTTAAGCTGATCTAACTAATCAAAGGAAATGGTAGTCATTCACTGGATTCAATTTTTGCCCCACTGCACATTCTTTCCCCCCCAAACTTATCGCAAAACTCTGCTCACCATATTTCAGGATATCTAGAGATCTATTTTTTTTTGCTCCTCTCACCATATTTCAGGGTATCTGGTGAGAGTTTTGATTTTAAAGTATTATTACTGTGATTTTCCTTTGTTTTTTTTATGTGAACCTTGACATTTGTTGATGCCAAGTCCTGGTTATTCAGCTTAGATCAATCACCCCCTTTTATTGTTCTGAAAACTTGGTAGGGATACTGAACATTCCAGAAGAATTTTTGTCAAGTATTACCATTTTTTAGACCATTAATTCCCTTAAAGCATTTGATTCACATTTGTTTAATTCAGTTCTTATCATTTCAATTGAAAAATTAACATGTAATTGAATTAGAACAATGCACTGTAAAATTCTTTTAATTCATTCACATGTCACTTGCAAATTTCTTTTACACATAGTCCTTAATTTGAATTGCCACATTTTTCATGAATTCAATTCCAAGTCAAAGATTTTCCTCAACCTTGCACATTTTCATTAAAATGGATTGAACAAAGATAACTTTTATTAGCATAAGTTGACATAATATGCAATCTAAACAAAACATGAAAAACAGACCTACGATCGAGAATTATACACCCCCCAAACTTGAGAGATGCATTGCCTTCAATGCATGATACTAAAATGACCTAATAAGGAACAACAAAGTAAAATAAAATAAAAATAGAAAGGATCGGGACTCCCTCATGAATTGGACTCGGTCGCATCCTCGTCCTCGCTCTCTCCACCATGCCGCTGGGAGGACTGTCCGAAGCATGCTCAGAACTCTAGAGGCATCGACGGGAATGGTGGAAGGGTCGATGCATCGATGTGGCGCTCCTCCATCAACTGTTGGAAGTGGGCCTCCATTGCCTGGTTGGACTGCTGCAAAAACCTGGCTTGAGCCGCCATGAGGTTCTCTAAGTTGGTCAGTCGCTCGCCGGTGGTTGGCAGTTGAGAGGAGGGTCCCGCTGATTGTGCTGTCGTGGGGCGAGTCGTGGCGGTGCGAACTCGGGGCTAGGTGCGGTAGGACAGATAATCAATGATTGCTTGGCAATTCAGGACTTCCTCCGTCACTTCCCATTTGACTCCCACCCTCTTGCAAAGCCCTATGATGACGGATGGGAAGTAGTAACTGCCCCGAGGAGCTGTTGCGCTAGTGCAGACCCCACATCGATCGCCATCCCACTATAGATGGCATGCAGTAGGATCGCCCTATCCATTGTGATCTCACTCACGTGAGTTGACGGCATCATCCTAGTAGATATGAAGTGGAATAACATCCTCCCATGATAGAGCATGTCGCTGCGCTTGAAGGATGTGAGTTGCCCTCCCGTCGACTTCCACATCGGTGGCCTCTCACAGAAATGTCCTGTGATGGAGTTGACGTCTGTCCTCTCCCTCTAAGAAGGCCTCATACTGGTCTGGGCGATCAAAAGAGCACGTCCCATAAAAAGATTTGATCGCCTCGGAGTGAAAGGGGACGATCTTGCCTCAAACCTTGATCCGTCCCTGCTCATGCTCCACCGCGTTCGCGTAGAATTCCTTCACCACTGGTACGATGGCGGCCTGTGGCTGTGCCGGGAACTTGTGCCAACCTCAGGCATTCAGCTCATTGGTGAGGACCTCGCCAAATGAGTCTATCTTGATGCCCCTCTCCAGGATTAGGTGACGCTTTTGAAGCGAGTCCGTGTACCGTTTGAAGGCTTGAGCGGACACGAAACGATTGGCGTCAAACTCAACTGGATCCTATGCCTTCTTCCATTTGGCAGAGGATGAGGAGGTTATGTCTCCGATATATAGCAATCAGTTACCAACACCACACTTCACAATCAATCTCCAACACACAATCCCCAATAACTACAAATCGAACTCCAATTTGCCGTCCATCCACTGAATCTCCAATCCAAATGCCAATCTTGCAGCAAAACTGAAGAACTTGCAAAGCACTTAGAATTCACCAAAAAAATTTACCCCAAGAGCTTGGCAACTTGAAATTATGAAATTCAATACTTTTCTGAACTGGGGCCAGGGCGCAGTATGGTGGCGCCTAGGCGCCACTTTGCTGTCGACGAAATCCAGCGTCAGTCGGAAGAAATGGTGAAATGGGGGTTTGAAATGGATCCCAAAAGGAGGGAAAATGGATCGAAAATGGAGTTTAGGGATGGGGCTTAGGATTTGATGAGGAAAAACTCGATTTTTGGGTGGATTTGGGCGGATCTAAGAAAGGGGAAAACGTTGGAAATTGAATGGAAAATGGAGAGGATGGAATGGGGAGGTGATTGATGATGAAATGGAGTTGGATTGGAGTTGAAATGGCTTGGAATCGAGTTGGTATGAATCAGAAATGAGAAAGGGAGAAAGAGGTGGCGCCGGGGCTCAGGGTTAGGGTTTAGAAACCTAACTCGAGCCTTATAAGGTCGTTCGGGTCCTGCTGTCCAATACCCAGGGCTGGGGCCCCATCTTGCTGCGACTAGGCGCCAGTGGCGCGCTCTGTGTTCTTCGGGATAATACTTTTGGTGCCGGGGCGCCACGATGTGGCTCCTAGGTGCCAATGTTCTTCAGTGATTTTTTTCTAAAAATTGTGCTCTCAGTTATTTCCTAGCATAATCTTTATGAAATTGAGCTCCAAGTCATTCGCCTACATAAAAGAAAAACAAAAACAAAAAAAATGAGTAATGGGTTGTCTCCCATTTAGTGCTAAGTTTAACGCCCTCAACCCGACGTTCCCACTGTTCAGTTGTTAACCAATTCCTGCCTTATCAAACTTCCTTCTGTTCGGATTGCACCATGTAAGTTCAAATATCTTCTTAGCCCCTTCAATTGGATTAGTTAGCCTCTTTTCTGGAATTTTATAGAGATTATAGAAGAGTTTGTCATGGTCTTGAATTGATGATGGCTCCACAGTTATGTATAGATCCATTGAGTCATGTTGCTTTTGATTTTCAGGGAGACAAAGTAGAGGTTTGTTGATATGACCAATTTCAACTTTCTCCACTGTATCCACTTCCAAGTCTTCATCAATTTCTTCTTCCTGGCTTTTCATCGGCTCGACCAATTGTTCAAGCACGATATGAGGATCTATTGGTTCTTCTTTATAAGCAGATACATTTTCCTTTATACTTACAGTTATTTCACATTCCTCATTTAATGCAGTTTCCTTTGAGTCTTCCTCACTATCAGTTGAAAAAGATTCTTGAACCGCTGGATCGACTATATTAATCATGAAACATTCCTTTGAATCATTTGGGCATTGTGTTGCCTTGAACACATTAAATGTGAGTTGTTCATCTTTCACTTACATGGTTAATTCTCTGGCTCGTACATTAATTACTGCATTTCCCGTTGCAAGGAAAGGCCGACCCAAAATGATTGGTACGTCCTAGCCTTCTTCATAATCTAGGATAATGAAATTTGCTGGGAAGATAAACTTGTCCACCTTGACAAGAACATCTTCAATAATGCCCTTCGGATATGTCATGGACCAGTCCGCCAGTTGCAACATGACTGTCGTAGGTCGAGCTTCCCTAATGCCCAGTCTTCTGAAATCGACTTGGGCATGAGATTTATGTTGGCTCCCAAGTCACATAGAGCTCTCCCGAAGTATTGGTTTCCGATCATGCACAGGATAGTGAAACTCCCTAGATCCTTGAGCTTGGGCGGCAGCTTTCTCTTCACCATTGCACTGGTTTCCTCTATTAATGTCACCGTTTTGAATTCCGTCAACTGTCTTTTCTTCGACAGAACATCTTTCATGAATTTGGAGTAGCTCGACATCTGTTCCAAAGCTTCGACGAGAGGTATGTTGATATGAAGCTATTTTTGTACCTCTAAAAACTTCTTAAACTGGCCCTTCTTTTTATTCTTTACGAATCTATGAGGAAATGGAGGAGGCAGCCTTTGATTTGTAGTTAATTCAGCATCCGGTTGCTTCTATGTTGTATCTGGTTCCTCTGCCTCCTGTGACTGCTGAATCAGAGGACTAGTGGTTTCAATTACCTCTTCTGGTGGAGTTGCATCAGATAGCTTCTTTCCACTGCGCAATATGACTACCTGCACCTACTTTTTGCCTTTTCCTTTCGGATTTTATTCCGTATCACTCGGCATTGCACCTTGAGGTCAGTTGTTTAGGGCTGAGGCCAGTTGGCCGATCCACCCTTCCAAGTTCCTGTTTATCGTGATCTGGGATTGCATGAATTACATTAACAGACTTTCCAGATCAGATTTCTTCTCTTCTCAAGGTGGTGGGTTCAGTTGAACTGGTCTTGCTGGTTGTTGCTGTGAGGGCTGCCGTGAGAATCCAGGTGGCTGATTCGGCCTCGTCTGGTTATTCCACGAGAAGTTGGGATGATTCCTCTAGCCTGGATTGAGTTATTGGCATATGGATTTGCGGGATTTCTCCGAAAATTTCTCACGTAATTAATGAACTTCGAATTTGAGGCACATTGATCACTGGGATGGTTGAATTCTCCGCACCACGTGTAATAATCTGCTGCTGATGGCTACTATGGTGTAGACGCCCCTACTGCATTGACATTGGCAGGACTGGATAAGTTCTGAATCTGCCTGGATAGAGCGCCAATGTGGGCCTTTATAGATGAGATCGCATCCAATTTGAGTAGACCCCCACTTCGGCTTCTATTAGATGACAGTTGATAGGTGTTGACCGCCATATTTTCCAGTAGGGCGTACGATTCTTGGTCGCTTTTCCTCAGCAGGGAACCATTCAACGATGAATCCACCATATGACGGGTGGAATCTTGGAGACCATTATAGTAAATTTAGATTGGAACCCATGGTTGAATTCCATGATGTGGGCACTTCTAAAGTAGTTGAGGAGCCTATTAATGTTATATTTGATGAATTTGATTTCATCTCAAAAAGGAAGATAAGTGTAGTGTTGCAAAATTTTCATCAAATGAAATGAAGAAGCTACAAGTGAAAAATAAAGCTAGAAAAATTACAAGATGAAATCTAAAAAGAGTTATTTTAAGAGATAAGTTAAGGTGATGTTTTTTACAAACTACCAACTAATTTAAAATTCAGCAAGATCATCCTATAGAACAAATGATTGGAAATATTTATGCTAGTGTGGAAACAAGAGGATCAAGACAAAGTGTATGCAGTCATTTTGCTTTTATTTTGAATATGTATCAAGTACCATAGAAAAATTTTAGAAGAAGAAAATTAGATCATTATCGTGCAGAACGCTAAATTAATATAGAAAAAATAAAGTGTGGAAATTTATTCATAAACCAAAATCATTTGATTAATGAATCAAATGGGTATTTAAGAACAAATAGGTTAGTTATTCAACACAAAGCAAGATTAGTAGCTAAAGTGTACCTCTAAGAAAAAAGAAATGACTTTGAAGATTCCTAAGCCCCAATAGTTAGACTTGAAGCCATAGAAATTATACTTGCTTTTGTATCACATGTGAGTTTCAAATTATTTCAAATGGATGTTGAAAGTGCATTTCTTAATTATTATCTCAATGAAGAATTTTATGTTAAACAACCTCCCAATTTTGAAGAGAATGATCGATCAAATTATATGTATAAGTTGAACAAAGTGCAATATAGATTAAAATAAGCCTCGAGAGATTAGTATGAAAAACTTAGCGAATTTTCGATTGATAATAGATTCAAATGAGAAAAGTAGATACTGCTTTATTTATTAAAGATTAAAATTAAAATATTTTAAAATTTATGTAGTGATATTACATTTGATGCTACTAATGAGAATCTTTGCAAGAATTAAGAATTTAAATTGAGCATGATAGGTGAATCTAACTTCTTTCTTGGATTGCAAATCAAACAACTTAAGAAGAAAATCTACATACATCAATCCAAGTATACAAAAGAGAAGCTCAAGAAGTTTGAAAAGGAAGGTTGCAATAAAATGGACAAAGATGAGAAAGGTAAATCAATTAATCAACGTGTATAAAGAATCATGATTGGCTCTTTTCTTTATTTAATGGCATTTAAACTAAATAGTCTATTCATCATGTGCATGTGTTCTAAATTTTAATCAAATTCAAAAGAGTCATACATACTAACAGTAAAAAAGAATATTCAAGTACCTAGTTAATACCAAATCTTGGACTACGGCATCCTAGAGGATCATCATTTGATCTAATAGGATATTCAAACATTAATTTCATTGGGAACAAAGTAGATATAAAGAGTAATAGTGGAACATATTAATTTCTTAGAAATACACTAGTCTTTTTGCTTTCAAAGAAGCTAACGAGTGTCAATATCTCTACTATAGAAGCGGAATATATAGCCACAAAGAGTTATTGTGCTCAACTCCTATGGATAAAACAACCATTATTGGATTATGTTTACATTACATTGATATTCTACTATGAAGTGATAATACAAATGCTATTTCTTTGACAAAAAACCTAGTATTACACTCATGAACTAAGGTCATTGACATAAGGCATCATTTATTAGGGAACATGTTGAGAATCATAATATATATTTGTCATATATAAGCACAAAAAATCAAATTTCATAGGCCTTCACAAAATTCCTTTATGTAGAAGCATTTTATAAAATTAGAAGGAAAATGAAAATGATTGATCTCAGAAGTTAGGATTAGACATAATCATTATACTTTGAGTGAACGTAACATCATTGTGTTCTTAAATAATTTGTAAATTTTCTTATATGTTGTGTATACAATTGAAACATTGTTTTATGTGTATACATAGTTTGTGTGTGATTAAATACTGTTAGAAATAGAATAGTATTAAAATATGGAAAATAAATAAGCTATCTGAAAACATGGCCGAGAGGCCAGGTTAACTTTAGGAAAGACAACTCAACCTCATTAAGGTCGACCTAACTCATCCGAGGTTGAGTTAGGATCATGACTTAGGGTTTAAGTTGACTTCAATTCATAGTATTTCACCTCCCATTTCTTTCTCTCCCTCCATCTTCTCTTCTATTCAAGAGATTTTCTACTTCATTTCCTTGTCATATTCCCTTCATTTTCACCATGCATCCATTCCATTTACCATCTATGTCCCCCAAGCATGCCATGAGCAAACCCTCTAAGAGGAAGAAGATTGAGAATTATGATAAAAAGGTCGCATAATAAAGCTATCACATAACAACCTTCTATTGCGAACTAAATTGAATATTTTGCAAATCAAGGATTACCCATGTTTTCAATGATTATCTGCCAAATTTGAGAATATTAAAAATAATTAATGTATTTGGTTTGAGATTCGAAGACAAATTTTTCAAAATAAAGCAAAGACAGGTAAAGTCACAAAGCCAAGTTGATCCTAGCATCGACTTGTGTCAAGTCTATATCGAAGTTGATCATAGAGAGTGACCACGAGTGAGATAATTGAAGGTCTGAAGTTTAGAGAGATGAAGTCATAGTCTTAAGTCGACTCAGTGTGCGACTTAGGTGGAATTGCAACCGACGTCAACTTCAACAAGGAGTTGAGGTTGCATATTTCTGCTGACTTGTTATGATGAAAATAAAAGTCGCACATAAAATCAACTCCACTTTGTGACTTGGCTAAAGTCGAAAATCAAGTTGACCCACATTCGCTACTTGGGTTTCTTCAGATGTCCTAAGAGGAATCTATAGAAGTGAAGACGAACACGAAAATGACTCCACCTTACAACTCAGGTCAAATCCGAGACCAAGTGGACTCAAGTTGAAGACTCAAAGAATTAAAAGCCCAAGAGACGAAGTTTCCAAGTTCCAAGTTATGAACATCCTATGGCGCCCCAAACCGAGACGTTACTTCCTTACCTCAAGAACTTATTGATTGTTAAATGTGAATCAGGATTGTTGCCCTGATCACACGGCGGGTTCTTAATTCGATCTCGTCCAAAAATTTTTTTCCTTCATCATTGTTTTCTTGACATTCTGCATCATTCATTCATATCTTTACGTTTCACACCATTATTCATCAATCATTTCTTTAAAATCAACATCATACAAGCGTCAATACACTTGTAATAAATTTCATCATCTCATTCATAGCATCTCTTCATACTTTTCTACAATGACATTTACATTTCCACACATACATACATTCAATCATTGAATCACATAGAACTTATAATTATAAATAAGTTCATATACATCAACATACCTTAGCACTTCAAACCATGCTATCCCATTTCTTATAGCCTAATTTACTACCATCACGTACCTTTCTTCTCCTGCTTAGGTTCACAACCTCTTGAGTTTCCCGGTACCTGTCAAAGGTTTGGAAAAACAAAACGTGAATGACAACTCAGTAAGCAAGCATTTTATCATTAGGGCAAGACTTCCTTGAAAACCTTTTCATAAATATCTTGAACACCTTTATCATGAGGACATTTATATGTCCTAAAATATTATCATGAAATCCTTTGTTCATGAGGAAAAATCTACGTCCTTGAACATTATCATAAAACATTCATTCTTAAAAATTATTTACAAACCACCTCTGGGCTTGTTAAGGCAAAACATGTGTGTTTTATCCTTTTTTTAAACTTTGTTTAGTCTTATATAAACATTTCTAATGTTCCAAGACATTTACATAAAATCATCTTTTGCCCGTCGACGTTTTACGTCCAAAATATTTTTCTCATAAATCCTTTGGCAAGGGAGGACATTCTCATATCCTAAAACATTATTTACATAAGCCTTTCTCGGCAAAGGACATTTTCGTGTCCAAAAATATTTTTCATCATAAAATCCTTTAGCCAAGAGACATTTAATGTCTCAAAATATTTTTCACATAGCTTCTTTTGGCAATGGACATTCATATGTCCTAAAAAACCTATTATTAAAACACTTTGGCATTGGACATTCTCATATCCATATACACTTTTCATTTAGGCTCGTTAATAATGGACATTCTTATATCCAAAAAAACAAGTTTGACAAAAATCCTTTTCATAGTCCCCGTCTTGGGGCTTGTTTATAGCAAACAAGTCATAAATTCTTTTTATGAAAATTTTTGCATAAGAATCATTTCTTTTTATTCTTAATATTTACACATTTGTGTAAAACACCCTGTTTTTAGGGTAACTTATACATAATGGCTCATAAAAATCTAATTTAGGATAATTTTTCATATAAATGCTTTTATATCTCAATCTTTGGGCTTTTGAAAAGCAAAACGTATGCAAACACATTTTTCCCCATCCAGTAGTGACACTTAGCAACTGATCATGCTACCTTTTGGAAGAGAATCCTTAACAGCACGCTAGCTAGGCAGCTGTTCCTTTATCCTGCTCCTATCTCAGGGAAGGCGCCCTTGACACTCCTGTCATCCCTTAGCGACTTGGCCTTATGTAGAGTGGGCCCCGGTC
Source organism: Annona cherimola (assembly GCA_030490835.1). NCBI lineage: Eukaryota > Viridiplantae > Streptophyta > Magnoliopsida > Magnoliales > Annonaceae > Annona > Annona cherimola. The sequence continues at coordinate 71,931,544 of CM059977.1, forward strand.
ATCCCAACCGTGCTCTACAACCTGCCTGTTTCTTGTACTGGTGCATCATACATTATTATGACGGACCGCAGCCCGTTTGGTTTAAAGAACCACAGACCGCAGCCTATGTCCTTTTAAACCGGGATCACAGATCTCTGTATGTATCCATAACACACAAAAATCTTAGACCAAAATCTATATCTTTAAAAATCATTTTCAAAAATACATCACAGACCGCAGTCAATGTCAAATTGTAAGCGAGCGCACCCACTTTAACAAGTTGTTATTTGAAATCAAATTTTAGGATGACCTTCCTTAAATTCTTTTAGAAACATTTTGAGTAAAATATTTTGATAAACATTTGAAATATTTGAAAAATAATACATCTTAAAATTATTATAAAAGAATTTCAAAACCTTTGAATTTATAAAATTAAACTATTTTATGAAATCAACATAGGAGATTGGTCATCCTTAAATTCCATTTAACAAAACTCGTATAAATATTTTTCAAAACATTTTTAACATAGATTTCCTTATCTAAAGGAATTCAAAACTTTTTGAATATCATTTCAAAACATATGAACTATGTTCAAATCATCATTTATTATTTAATTATCAAGATCTAGCAAAATAAATCTTTTTCATAAATCAAATCTCCTTTTTCTCTTTTTTTTTATAAAATGATTATTTATCATTAAACATTATAAGAGAAATTCAAAACTTATTTACATTTGTTGCTTTGTAAAAAATGAAAAAATTCCTTTTTTTATAAAATACTTTTGAAACAACATCGTAAAGAACTTGCTTACTTAAAAGCAAATTCTTAAAAACCATCGACATAAAACGTGAAATCTTTTGAAAACATTATCGTGGAGAACTTGCTTACTCATAAGAAAATTTCTCAATCCATTAACATAAAGCATTGTCAATCTATGACAACACTTGTGATAAATTCTTTATCTTAAAATCGTTGTTTGCTTCCCATGAAGCAATCCTTGAGGCTTTTCCTTAAAGCCATTATTTTTCAAAACTTATGGTTTTGCATTAAAGCCGTCATTTTCAAAACATGTGTTTGCCCATTCATCAAAACATAATCATAAAAGCATTCACAAAATCACCATTTCAACATATAGAGAAAAATCCATAATTTGAAAAAGTTCGCTTGCTTACCTGAGATCGCTATAATTCTTTTCTTTCATTCTTGTCCTTGCCTTTGTCTAGATAAATGAAAATAACATTTCATTTATTTGCATCATCTTCAAATACTTATATTCCTTAGGAATTCCAACCTATATAAATCCATTTGGACTTATATTATACTAACTTAGCTCACTTGTCTTTCAAGTCCGGTGTTCATACGTATCATAACCTATACATCAAATTATTCATTTTTAATATCCTTATATAGGGTAAACTTACATACATGTAATAATATTTCATTAAATCATTATTTGGAGGTTCATTACCTCCATTTATCATGTTTAACATATTTTTTCATTTTTCGTACATCGTTGCTCATTTTAAGCACCCATTGTTGCCTTAAGCCTCATTAATTAATCTCAAAGTTTGAGATTAACATCATGTAATTCTAAACAGAAATATATTCACAAAATTTATCATATTTTTATACATTTTTGTACAAAATCACATTACATAAGTTATTTATCACCTATGCATGTTTATCCTTTCAGAAATGCCCATTTGGCAACACATATATGAGGCATTTCATAAAATTTTCCAAGTCAAAAATTTGGTTACTAATTCAGGATGATAATTACCCCTAATTATTACTTTATTTAGGATATTTTTATGGGATTTAAATCCACTAATCATAGGTTTCCAAAACAGCAACGTTGGAACTCATTTTTCACGCGTTTAACGTGTTTATCAACACATAACCCTAAACATTTTTATAAATCCGATTTTTCAGAAATTAATCCAAATTTTCCTAAAAAAATTTAGGCTATTAATATATATATAAATTTGGATCATTTCTACATAGGTTTCATATTTCTTTTTGATTTTTTTCTCATATGCTGAAATCAGGAGTACTGAAATCTCTAAAACTTGATTTATAATCCGATCAAGGTATTTAATTCTAAAAATTCCATCATACATCAATAAATATATGAATTAACCATAATAAATATTTCATCATGAAATATTAACATTATATATTTATTTTGGCATTTTCACTATGATGGAGAGTGTTGTGAGTTTAGGGTCAGCCATAAATACGTGAATTATGGAGTATATTTATACCCATAAAAACCTAATTTTTATTTTTTTAGTGATCAAAAATATTTTTATATATCTTATAAAATTTTTAGCCTAAAATTCCTTGTATAAAATTTATTAAAAATCATTTGGTGCCGCTGATCCTAACACCCGTTCAACCCTGTTTAGGTTGATTTTCTCGGATTTTTATTTTCCAACAGACTTACATTTTTGAGCTGAAATTTTGGTCGTTTCTTAATAATCATATAATGACCTTTAAACAAATTTTTATAGTACAAATTCTTCATTTACTATTTCTTTCATATTTTGTCTTATAACATCACATAACTTCCAGATTTGAAGTATAAAATCAAAATTAACATATACTTACTTGATTAATTGGTAATACCTACTTTGAGAACTTTAAATTCACTTATTTTCTTCATGGGTTCTTCCCTTGGATTGTTCCAGCCACTGCCCCTTTGATTTTTTTATTTTTTTCTCCCAAACAGAAATCTGGAACGTCCATACTGCCTGCTTATATAGGTATTTATTTTTTAATTTTTTCTTTACAATTTTGACCCAAAATGGAGGGTAAAGTTTTCAAAATTTATCCTATAGTTTACTCAAAAATTTTCAGCCACATATTTAATCATTTAATATTATTTTCGTATTTTTTTCCACAGCTATATCTAGCTTTTAAATAAAGCTGTCCACTTAAGTGGGGTCCACTTGCAACAGCTCTTTGCACGATTTTTCCACACCATTTTACTTTAATTAATGGATAATTAAATACCCTAGGTAACTAGATTAATTAGGGGTCAATTTAGATATTAAAAGAAATTATTAAAAATTCCAAAAGCTGCTTGACCGTGCACTTCTCTCCCATGCTCCATTGCTGTCCATTAATTGATCACATCTCTACGGTCCAGATCTGATGCCTTTAGCCCAGAATTTCCACTGAAATTTAATGCACATTTAATCCCCTTAATCCATAGTTGACTTAGGTGTGGATTTTATAATTAAAAAAATTTTAAAAATCCACTTTTTAGAGCTCATAGTCGTCCACTCTATGCCTCCTCTATGCTTCTCCCTTAAGCTATTCATTAACTCCTTAATTTACACATTAATGCAGGGGATATTTTCATGAATTTTTTCATTTTAGATAATTCATAAAATCCATGTGTCATTATCTCCTTTTGACACCTCATTTTTTACTTTATTTATTTAATTATTTTATTCAACTTTAACATAAATGCTAATCACTTTTTGGTGCAAAAGTCAAAAGAGTTGATCCCAATTCGTGCATCCTTAATCTTAGAATGTTTAGCTTGATCTAACCCTTCCATATCCTTAATCTCACAATTTTAACCGTTCATTTCAAATTTCATCTCAATCCGACTTTTCTAGCTCAAGTTCTGATCATTTGAATTTTTGAATGGTGATGATCAATTTTCACCCTAATTTCATCCTTATTTTCATAATCCATCATTACCATAATATTAAGCACAAAATTATGTGCTTACCTTTCAATTTTCATCTTAATCCGCCTTCCCAGCGTCGAGTTGTGCATTTTCTAGCATTTGCCACCTTAAGTCCATAATTACCAACATAATCTCCACTAGTTAAACCATAATATATGAGGTAAGTATCCTCAATATATCAACATTCCTTAATCCTCATTAAACCTCTTTAATCACATTGACCCATATCGGCTTATATTGATCATTCATAATCACTTGCCCTAATTGCAATAAATCGTCAATATTGCGATTGGAAATCATTCATAGTTCCACTAAATTATACTTGATTCATATTTATATGTCAATTAAATATAAATAAACCTTACTTAGATCTGGGTTTCACAATCTTTCCCCTCTTATAACAGGTTTCATCCCGAAACCTATTACATTTCAAAAATAGCTAATCTTATCATCTTTCTCCAATACTTCAATGGCTCACTTCGCTTCCACTGTGCCATTCTATCTTAGTGTCATTTTTAGCCTTGATCCAATAGACTTATCACTTGTCTCTACCGTTTCCTGTTCCCTGTTCTCATATGGGTTTCTCATTATAATTGTTCTTTTCTTTATGCTATCCATCTCTTATTCTTATGGTAGGCATACTATTATTCTTATACATAGAGAAATTATAAAATTTCTCATCTTATCATAGGGTAATATCTAAGCTACCCATTCATTCATACAACATAGAAATCCATAGCAATCATTTTTATACAACATTCATATAGCTTAATACATTCAGTCTTTAGTATAGAGCAAAAGTTGCTCTCACATAAAGTTTTATACATGTCTTAGCAAAAGATACTTTTGCTAAGTTATCCATTCTTTCTCCTCTCATAATGCCTACCACTAGGTTTTACCATCGTAGACTATTTAATAGGAGTACCAGTTATTAAACCAGTCTAAAATATTTTCTTCCTTATCTTTCTTTTCCAGTTTTTATAAACTAGTAAGGGTCCTTATTATCATTTTTTTAAAATCTCATTTCCTATAAACATCATAGAGAAATAATTCTTCTCATACCTATCTTTCAATCACATCGAAATTGAAAAGAATTCTGACAGTCATTCTTGCCGTCATTTTTCTTCATTTATCTACCATTCCTTGCTATGATATACCAACTTTTGTGGTATCATATGTGTAATCTCCTTTTCCTTCCATACATGCTAACTAGACTTATTTTGCTACATTTTTCTGCAATAATTTGTAGAAATTTCCTATCAACTATAGCTATCAGTTGAGTTGAGCTTTCCTACTCCTTTCTTTCCCTACACCAGGTTCCTTAATCTTTAGGGTCAAGTTATCCTTGCCCTAATTGTACATATTCATTACCAACATGTATTATATCCTGATGTCCTATTGGAAGATATTTCTTAACAAATTCTTCCAGATTATCTTCTTTAATTATGACATAATAGTCATTTAGGGTTTCCTATTACTTATAAGCATTGTCAATCAATGCTTGGTCATTACATAGAACTACATGTTCAAACCTTGAACATGTTCTTGGTTTCAATCATCCACTGCTCAGCTTAAATAAAATCTGATTTATCTGAGAACTTAAGTGGATACTGAGTTAGAAAGGCATTAATAACCTTTCCATTCGTTTCTATCTTATCATTATCAACCCTTAAAGATTTGGGTACTAGGTAAAAATTTATTACCTGTACCAGTCCGTCATTTCAACCTTCTTCTATGTAGTCTTGTTATGCTTTTTCCCAAAGGCCTTGTATTATTCTTCTGCCTGGACCGCTCGATCTTGAGTGGCCTACTGCACAGTTCCTTCTAAAGTTGCAGTTATCCTTTTCTCCACTCTTTCTACCAATGAGTTATCCTTATAGCGGTAACACCTCCAATCCTTTGTCTCAGGATTTATATTTGTCCGTTGTTAATGAGCCCTTGGACTCACTTATCCTCACTGCCCTTGGTCGTTTAGACTTGCTACTGGTTTCTCTTCTTTCCTATTGACTCATATCTGCGACTGCCTTTTTCTTGTTCAAAAACAAAGGTGATAGGTATGTTGTAGAATGTAACATATAAAATTATATCAATATCATTTCTTATTATAGAATCATTCACATTCTACATAGTCAATTATATATTCTAAAAAGATCAATGACCCTTCCTTTTTCATATATATACTTAGCATCTGAATGAAATCAAATGCATTAATATTTTCATAACATCAAACATCATACATTCATAAAAAAAATCCAAAAGAAAATTCCTTTCTTTTTCCTACCTTTCTCATTTCTATCTTTGCCTTTTATGGTATAAGGTTGCTTTTCCTTACACATACAGATTATACCTATGTAATCTGTCATTTTATCATGACCATAATCTCTAACCCAATAATTACTTAGAAAGTTGGCACCTTGGTGCCTATCATATGTCACCATGGCTCTATACCTTAAACATATGTATCATATAGCACAGTTTTGTGCTATCTTAAGTGAGACATAGTTTACCTTAGGTAAGAGGGTCTCTATGTAGGGTTCTATAACCCATCATCTATTTTTATTTCCTTCTATCCTTTGTCTTTTCTTAGATTCTCCTACCTCCTTTTTCATCTCATTTGACCACATAACATTTTTCCTTTCTATATCATCTATACTACGAAATATAGCAAACCAGCTACATTTCCTTAAATAACCATATCTTTGTGTCATAATGACACACAATATAAGACAATACATATCGTATATGTCTTATAATCTCAATCTATCTCTTTCATCAGTTTTCATTTTTTTTCTATATCTATCTATCTATCAATCCTTACTGAAATATTATCTTTGTGATATCAAATCTTTTCTTACCACACCTATTTACCAATCCATACTCTGATACCAACTTTTCTGGCGCCCCAAATCAATACGTAACTTCCTTACCTCAAGATCTTATCGATTGGTAAATGTGAATCAGAATTGTTGCCTTGATCACGCGGCGGGTTCTTAATTGGATCTCGTCCAATTTTTTTTTCCTTCATCATCGTTTTCTTCACATTCTGCATCACTCATTCATATCTTTACATTTCACACCATTATTCATCAATCATTTCTTTAAAATCAACATCATACAAGCGTCAATACACTTGTAATAAATTTCATCATCTCATTCATAGCATCTCTTCATACTTTTCTACAATGACATTTACATTTTCACACATACATACATTCAATCATTGAATCACATAGAACTTATAATTATAAATAAGTTCATATACATCAACATACCTTAGCACTTCAAACCATGCTATCCCATTTCTTATAGCCCACTTTGCTACCATCGCGTACCTTTCTTCTCCTGTTTAGGTTCACAACCTCTTGAGTTTCCCGGTACCTATCAAAGGTTTGGAAAAACAAAACGTGAGTGACAACTTAGTAAGCAAGCATTTTATCATTAGAGCAAGACTTCCTTGAAAACCTTTTCATAAATATCTTGAACACCTTTTTCATGAGGACATTTATATGTCCTAAAATATTATCATGAAATCCTTTGTTCATGAGGACAAATCTCTGTCCTTGAACATTATCATAAAACATTCATTCTTAAAAATTATTTACAAACCACCTCCGGGCTTGTTAAGGCAAAACATGTGTGTTTTACCCTTTTTTTTTAACTTTGTTTAGTATTGTATGAACATTTCCAATGTTCCAAGACATTTATATAAAATCATCTTTTACCCGTGGACATTTTACTTCCAAAATATTTTTCTCATAAATCCTTTGGCAAGGGAGGACATTCTCATATCCTAAAACATTATTTACATAAGCCTTTCTCGGCAAAGGACATTTTCATGTCCAAAAATATTTTTCATCATAAAATCCTTTAGCCAAGAGACATTTAATGTCTCAAAACATTTTACACATAGCTTCCTTTGGCAATGGACATTCATATGTCCTAAAACACCTTTTATTAAAACACTTTGGCATTGGACATTCTCATGTCCATATACACTTTTTATTTAGGCTCTTTAATAATGGATATTCTTATGTCTAAAAAAATAAGTTTGACAAAAATCCTTTTCATAGTCCCCGCCTTGGGGCTTGTTAATAGCAAATAAGTCATAAATCCTTTTCATGAAAACTTTTGCATAAAAATCATTTCTTTTTATTCTTAATATTTACACATTTGTGTAAAAAATCCTGTTTTTAGGGTAACTTATACATAATGGCTCATAAAAATCTAATTTAGGATAATTTTTCATATAAATGCTTTTATATCCCAATCTTTGGGCTTTTGAAAAGAAAAATATATGCAAACACATTTCTCCCCATCCAGTAGTGACAATTAGCAAGTGATCATGCTACCTTTTGGAAGAGAATCCTTAACAGCACGCTAGCCAGGCAGCTGTTCCTTTATCCTGCTCCCATCTCAGGGAATGCACCGCTGGCACTCCTGTCATCTCTTAGCGACTTGGCCTTATGTAGAGTGGGCCCCGGTCATCCCAACCGTGCTCTACAACCTGCCTGTTTCTTGTACTGGTGCACCGTACATTATTATAACGGACCGCAGCCCGTTTGGTTTAAAGAACCACAGACCGCAGCCTATGTCCTTTTAAACCGGGATCACAGATCTCTGTATGTATCCATAACACACAAAAATCTTAGACCAAAATCTATATCTTTAAAAATCATTTTCAAAAATACATCACAGACCGCAGTCAATGTCAAATTGTAAGCGAGCGCACCCACTTTAACAAGTTGTTATTTGAAATCAAATTTTAGGATGACCTTCCTTAAATTCTTTTAGAAACATTTTGAGTAAAATATTTTGATAAACATTTGAAATGTTTGAAAAATAATACATCTTAAAATTCTTATAAAAGAATTTCAAAACCTTTGAATTTATAAAATTAAACCATTTTATGAAATCAACATAGGAGGTTGGTCATCCTTAAATTTCATTTAACAACACTCGTATAAATATTTTTCAAAAAATTTTCAATAAGATTTCCTTATCTAAAGGAAATCAAAACTTTTTGAATATCATTTCAAACCATATGAACTATGTTCAAATCATCATTTATTATTTAATTATCAAGATCTAGCAAAATAAATCTTTTTCATAAATCAAATCTCCTTTTTCTCTTTTTTTTATAACATGATTATTTATTATTAAACATTATAAGAGAAATTCAAAACTTATTTACATTTGTTGCTTTGTGAAAAATGGTAAAATTTCATTTTTCTTATAAAATACTTTTGAAACAACATCGTAAAGGACTTGCTTACTTAAAAGCAAATTCTTACAAAACCATCGACATAAAACGTGAAATCTTTTGAAAACATTATCGTGGAGAACTTGGTCACTCATAAGCAAATTTCTCAATCCATTAACATAAAGCATTGCCAATCCATGGCAACACTTGTGATAAATTCTTTATCTTAAAATCGTTGTTTGTTTCCCACGAAGCAATCCTTGAGGCATTTCCTTAAAGCCATCATTTTTCAAAACTTATGGATTTGCATTAAAGCCGTCATTTTCAAAACATGTGATTGCCCATTCATCAATACATAAGCATAAAAGCATTGACAAAATCATCATTTCAATATATAGAGAAAAATCCATAATTTGAAAAAGTTTGCTTGCTTACCTAAGATCGCTATAATCCTTTCTTCCATTCTTCTCCTTGCCTTTGCCTAGATAAATGAAAATAACATTTCATTTATTTGTATCATCTTCAAATACTTATATTCCTCAGGTATTCCAACCTATATAAATCCATTTGGACTTATATTATACTAACTTAGGTCGCTTGTCTTTCAAGTCCGGTGTTCATACGTATTATAACCTATACATCACATTATTCATTTTTCGCACATCGTTGCTCATTTTAAGCACCCGTTGATGCCTTAAGCCTCATTAATTAATCTTAAAGTTTGAGATTAACATCATGTAATTCTAAATAGAAATATATTCATAAAATTTATCATATTTTTATGCATTTTTGCACAAAATCACATTACATAAGTTATTTATCACCTATGCATGTTTATCCTTTCACAAATGCCCATTTGGCAACACATATATGAGGCATTTCATAAAATTTTTCAAGTTAGCAATTTGGTCACTAATTCAGGATGATAATTACCCTTAATTATCACTTTATTTAGGATATTTTTATGGGATTTAAATCTAATATTCATAGGTTTCCAAAACAGCAACTTTGGAAGCCATTTTTCACGCGTTTAACGTGTTTCACTGTGCTGGAGAGTGTTGTGAGTTTAGGGTCAGCCATAAATATGTGAATTATGGGGTATATTTATACCCATCAAAACTTAATTTTATTTTTTTGAGTAATCCTCAATATGTCTTATATATCCTATAAAATTTTCACCCCAAAATTCCTTGTATAAAAATTATTAACAATCATTTGGTGCCACTGATCCTGACACCCGTTCAACCCTGTTCAGGTTGATAGTCTCGGATTTTTATTTTCCAACAGACTTACTTTTTTGAGCTGAAATTTTGGTCATTCCTTAATCATCATATAATGAGCTTTTAAATAAATTTTCATAGTACAAATCCTTCATTTACTATTTCTTTCATATTTTTCTTTATAACATCACATAACTTCTAGATTTGAAGTATAAAATCAAAATTAACAAATATTTACTTGATTAATTGGTAATACCTTCTTTGAGCACTTGAAATTCCCTTCTTTTTTTTATGATTTCTTCGCTTGGATCGTTCCAGCCACTGCCCTTTTGATTTTTTTATTTTTTTTCTCCGAAACAGAAATCTGGAACGTCCACACTGCTTGCTTATATAGGCATTTATTTTTTAATTTTTACTTTACAATTTCGACCCAAAATAGAGGGAAAAGTTTTGAAAATTTACCCTATAGTTTACTCAAAAAATTTCAGCCACATATTTAATCATTTAATATTATTTTCATATTTGTTTCGATAGCTATATCCAGCTTTTAAATAAAGTTGTCCACTTGGGTGGGGTCCACTTGCAGCAACTCTTTGCAAGATTTTTCTACACCATTTTACTTTAATTAATGGATAATTAACTACCCTAGGTAACTAGCTTAATTAGGGGTCAATTTAACTATTAAAAGAAATTATTAAAAATTCCAAAAGCTGCTTGACCGTGCACTTCTCTCTCTTGCTCCATTGCTGTCCATTAGTTGATCACATCTCTACGGTCCAGATCTGATGCCTTTAGCCCCGAATTTCCAATGAAATTTAATGCACATTTAATCCCCTTAATCCATAGTTGACTTAGGTTTGTATTTTATAATTAAATTTTTTTTTTAAAAATGCACTTTTTAGAGCTCATAGTCGTCCACTCTATGCCTCCTCTATGCTTCTCCCTTAAGCTATTCATTAACTCTTTAATTTCCACATTAATGCAGGGGATATTTTCATGAATTTTTTCATTTTAGATAATTCATAAAATTCATGTGTCATTATCTCCTTTTGACACCTCATTTTTACTTTATTTATTTAATTATTTTATTCAACTTTAACATAAATGCTAATCGCTTTTTGGTGCAAAAGTCAAAAGAGTTGATCCCGATTTTGTGCACCCTTAATATTAGAATGTTTAGCTTGATCAAACCCTTCCATAGCCTTAATCTCATAATTTTAACCGTCCATTTCAAATTTTATCTCAATCCGACTTTTCTAGCTCAAGTTATGACCATTTGAATTTTTGAATGGTGATGATCAATTTTCACCCTAATTTCATCCCTATTTTCATAATCCATCATTACCATAATATTAAGTACAAAATTATGTGCTTACCTTTCAATTTTCATCTTAATCCGCCTTTCCGGCGTCGAGTTATGCATTTTCTAGCATTTGCCACCTTAAGTCCATAATTACCAACATAATCTGCATTAGTTAAACCATAATATTTGAGGTAATTATCCTCAATATATAAACATTCGTTAATCCTCATTAAGCCTCTTTAATCACTTTGACCCATATCGGCTTATATTGATTATTCATAATCACTTGCCCTAATTGCAATAAATCGTCAATATTGCAATTGAAAATCATTCATAGTTCCACTAAATTATACATGATTCATATTTATATATCAATTGCATATAAATAAACCTTACTTGGGTCTGGGTTTCACACATCCAGTGGAGTTGCACACCCAAGTTTACTTCATTTGCGACTTGGGTCAAATCAACTGACCAAGTCGACTTAAGAGGGAACTTAAAGAGCATAAATGAAGAATTAAATTCTCAAGGAGGAAAAAAATGATTGAAGTTGCACCCCAAGTCGACTCTAGTCTATGACTTAGGCGAAGTCACATTCAAAGCCAACTCCAGATTCGACTTAAGTTGTAATTGTCGGAAAAATTCAAACGTTGACTCATTTAATACGTGCCGCCTGCCCTCCAACATTCAAATAACTCTTAAAACTATTTAAGACAGGTCAAGAGGAGTTATAAGGGTTAGCTAGAGCATTCATTGTGCCTTCACCTTCCTACTTTTAAGTAATTAATTAAGCATTAAGTATTCTACAATGGGAGACTCTTATTTTACTACAAAGGGCTGCAAGTTCCTAATTTCTTCAAATACTCAAGAGTCTTTCAAGCATTAAAACTGCTCTACATGAATTTGTAAAGTGTAAATTCTCTATTTCTATTCATTATTGTTGTATTGTGATACTTGGCTTGGTAATGGAGACCAAGGCCAAGTTGAGATGAGTAGTGTACCGTTAAAGAAAAACTCATCATATACTTACGTAATCGTTTTAAAGACTCCTTAGAACTGCAATCTCTAATTTAAAAAGAGAACGGGCTCTAGTTGTAATCTCCAATTGAGATAGTGGAACGCAAAACATAAGGGAGTGTGTACTTGAAAGAGTGGAGTAGGGAAGGTTGTCCAAACCACTATAATTTGTTGTGTCTCTTCTAATTATTTTTTTATCTATTTATTATTCTCTCTTGTAACATACAGGTCCAGAAAAGTGATATCGGGCCGTGTATTTAATGCAATTTTTCAAGATCAATCACACATTTATGAAAAAATTAATTATTATAATTTCATAAAAATTTTAAAATTCCACTTCCACTAGTCATGTTCCCATTATTACATCAAGGCACAAAGAAAAAGAAATTTTGCAAGTCTATCATCCTCAATACATGCCTTTAAAATAAATAAATGAAAATAATTATTCTTAAAAATCTTCTTGTAAATCCAAAACGCTAGTGTCCCACTTGATTTGGTACACTTGTAAAAATAATGGGTTAATCTCAACATGACTAGCAAGTAGAAAATTATTTGAAAATGGATAATGGCCCAAATAAAACATAATTAAATGATAAAATAATCATTTAATGTAATATATTAAAAATTAGGCCTCAAATGAAAAATCAAATCCTTCCATTGAGTCCAGAAGCATCGAAAACATAGAAAATGACTATTTGATCATTCAAATCGGAGTTCGAATGAATAAATCATAACAAAATAGAATGAACGACCCATATTAAGTCACATCATCATTACTTTGCTTGCAGATGGGACCCTCCCAGACCTATCTCACTTAGCCTGTACTGCTATAATGGCTGCACGTCAATTTTAATCCATTATATTTAAATGTTAGAAGCATTGAAGTCATCAAATGCATCAAATATATTAAAAGTCAAATGCAACGAAAAAAATTCATTGCAAATACATGATTCACATGCATCTCGCTGGAATTCCCTCTTTCCCTGACGCACGCCTCTGACAAAATTCCATCTTCTTTAGTTTCCCTATTTTAAACGAATTTGCATTCCTGGACGTCCGGCGAAGACTGAAATTAAGCGTATATAATTTGATATGACACAAATTATATTATACATGAACATTATTACATATACTATAATTAACCCAAATCATTAATATATAATTTCAATATCCATATATTTATTGCATATCAATTCATTTATAAAAATAAAATGCATAACAAAATTCAAAAATCTCAATATATATAATTTCAAGCACAAAATTCAACATATTTATCTGCAAAATTTTATATCTTAGAAATTTATGATTATAAAATTTTAAATATGTCAAGCATAGTCTAAAAATTATATATATATAATATACATGTTTTATACATAACAATTGTATAAAAATAATCACAGCATTGAACTAAAATCAATCTTCAATAAAATCCCACTTGCCTTACGTAACTTTATCTCCTTCCACAATTCTATCTCCCAAACCTTTCTTACGACTACCTCCCTCTACCAACTCCTCAAATCTCTTTTTATAAAAGAGTTCTTGTAGGTTTCCTAAAATTCTAGGAAAAGTATAAAAGATAAAATATTATCACTTTAACTTAAATTCCAATTCTAATCTCATCTTATCCGCTGAGATATTTATCTTATCTTATCTTATGGAGCCCACATGCTTGATGAGGCAAAAGTGTAAAATTAATTATTTTCTGCAGAACCCTCTACTCGAACCCTAGACCTCCAAGATCACTTGGACCACCTGTATGCCAACCGAGCTACACGGGTTGCTGAAATAACATTCAAAAATAAAAATATAAATATAACCTGTGGCATATTTAAATAATAATTGGTCAAGGCTCATTATTACTCATTTGGCCCAATTGGTTAAAAAGTCTACCCTTGGCACGTAGGGTGTCCTATATGGATTTTGACTAGTCAACTTAAATTATTATTATTATTATTTCAATATTTTACATTCTCCACACCTTATAAAGTTTCATCCTCGAAACTTGCAATAGTCATGATAGATTTTGGAATAATTCGGGACAGATTCTACGAATATCGTCCTCTAGCTCCCACATTGCTTTCCGCTCACCGTGGTTGCTCCATTGCACTAGAACATGTCAAATTGTCATCCTCTTTAACTGCTTCTCGCGACTATCCAAGATTCGAATAGGATGTTCCGGATGAGTTAAATCTTCCTTGATCTTATATTGTTCGGCTGACAAAATATGCGTCGAATGGGCCATTACTTTCTTAACTGTGAGATATAGAATACATTATGAACATTTACTAGAGAAGGAGGTAATGCTAGCCGATAGGCAACACCGCCAATAATTTTCGATATCTCAAAAGGTCCGATATATTGAGGAGATAATTTGCCTCTCACCCCGAAACGAGTCACACCTTTGGTGGGAGAGACTTTTAAGAAGACTAACTCGCCTACTGTAAATTGTAGGTCTCTTCGTCTGCCATCAGCATACTTTTTTTGGCGATCTTGTGCTGCTTCCAACCATCGCCTAATAACTTGAACCACATCAGCAGCTTGCTAAACTAGGGTTGGAGCTAAAAGTTGTCATGTACCTATTTCTTCCCAATAGGCAGGCGTTCGACACCTTTTTTCCATACAGAACTTCAAACGGAGTCATCCCAATACTAGCCTGGTAACTATTGTTATAGGCAAATTCAACTAAGGACAAGTGCTCATCCCATAAACTAGGAAAATCCAAGGCACAAGCTCTCAATAAATCCTCTAAAATTTGAACCGTTCTTTCAGACTGACCATCCGTCTACGGGTGATACGTGGTGCTCAACCGCAACTCTATTCTCATACATTTTTATAATTTTTGCCAGAAATCAAAAATAAACCGTCGATCTCTGTCTGATACAATGGAAACAGGAACTCCATGTAAACGACCAATCTCCCGCGAGTTAAGTCTGCCATCTGATCCATTCTAAAGGTCATGCGATATGGTAAGAAGTGAGTGAATTTGGTAAATCTATCCACTACTACCCATACAGCATCAAAACAAGTTTGCATCCTAGGAAGAGCAGTTACAAAGTCCATGGTAATGTGCTCCCATTTCCACTCTAGTATTTCTAAAGGTTGTAACAATTCGGTTTGACTTTTTCGTTCAGCTTTAACCAGTTGACATACTAAGCACCGAGACACAAATTTGGCACACTCGACACGCAGCATTTTTCACCAGAAATTTTGTCTCAGATCTTTGTACATATTGGTACTACCAGGGTGAACAGAAAATTTAAACTGATGGGCTTCCTCTAAAATTTCTCGTCGTAGCATGTCATCTCTAGGCACAACTAACCTACCCCGGAAAAGTAGTGTACCATCGGAACTGCAAACAAAATCCAAGGGATCTCCATTTTTTGAATTTTCTAAAATACAAATAATAAATTTGTCTTGCTTTTGAGCTTGCTTTATCCGATCAATCAGCGTTGATTGAATTTGTAAAGTACTTATTCTTCGAATTTCTCTTGGAGTTACTACTTCTAACTGCAAAGATTGGATTTCTCGTACCAGAGGCAACTGTTGAGTAATCCAAACTGCAGTACAAAATTTATGACTTAGAGTATCGGCTACCACATTTGTTTTACCGGGGTGATATTGAATACTAATGTCATAGTATTTTAATAACTCTAACCATCTTCTCTATCAAAGGTTCAACTCTTTTTGAGAGAAAATGTATTTCAAGCTCTTATGATCTATAAAAATTTCTGTTTTCTCACCATACAAGTAGTGTCGCCATATTTTTAAAGCAAACACTACTGCGGTTAACTCCAAGTCATGAGTAGGGTAATTTTGTTCATAGAGTCTTAACTATCTAGATGCATAGGCAATTACCCTACCTTGCTGCATGAGTACACAGCCGAGGCCTTTTCTAGATGCATCACTGTACACCACGTAGTTTTCGCGAGTGATCGGCAAAGCTAAAATTGGCACTGAAGTTAAGCGATTCTTCAGTTCTTGGACACTTTTCTCACAAGCATCTGACCAGATAAATTTAGCATTCTTGTGGGTTAACCTGGTAAGCCATACTGCTATGCTTGAGAAATTTTCCACGAATTTTCGATAATACCCTACCATACCCAGAAAACTTCTAACCTCAGTTATAGTAGTCGGTCTACCCCAATTGGTTATAGCTTCTATCTTCTTTAGGTCTACTAATACGTCATTCTTGCTAACCACATGACCTAAGAAGGTCACGCTATCCATCCAAAACTCACATTTCTTGAGTTTGGCATACAACTTATGTTCTCTTAGGGTTTGTAATACTTCCCTTAGATGACCAACATGTTCTGCCTCTCCTTTGGAATACATTAGAATACCATCAATAAATATCACAACGCACTTATCTAAGAACTGTCGAAATACCCTATTCATAAGGTCCATAAATGCGGCTGGGGCATTAGTTACTTCGAATGGCATCAATAAAAATTCATAATGACCATACCGGGTTCTAAAAGTTGTCTTGGGTATATCTTCATCCCGAACTTTTAACTGATGATATCCTGACCATAGATCTATTTTGGAGAAGACTGATGCACCTTGTAGTTGATCAAGGAAATCATCAACTTGGAGAAGTGGATATTTTTTCTTTATTGTTACCTTATTCAGCTATCTGTAATCGATGCACAACCTCATACTGCCATATTTTTTCTTTACAAAAAGCACAGGTGATCCCCAAGGTGACTTACTACGTCGAATAAACCCTAAATCAAGAAGCTCTTGCAACTGTATCTTTAATTCTTTCAACTCTGTAGGAACCACTCGATAAGGAGCTTTTGAAATTTGAGTAGTATCGGGCATCAATTCTATGATGAAATCAATTTTTCTTTCTGGGGGTACTACCGGCAACTCTGTTGGAAACACATCCATAAATTCATGAACAATCGGAATGTCTTCCAACTTAACCTCTTTTTCTTCTATTTCTAGAACTGAAATAAGACATTGTCAACCCTTTCTAAGAAGTTTTCTAGCTTGAAAAGCTTATATGAGGTGGGGTACTACCAATTGACTTTTTTCGAAATCAATACTTTGTTCATCAGATCCTCTTAAGCTGACACGACGCTCACAAGGGTAAATTCATTTACTCACTTAGATAACTAATTCATTCCCAAAATAACATCTAGATCTTTCATAGTTATGATTAAAAGATCTACTGGGATGGCTAAACTTTCGATTTCTAGGGTACAAGCCATACAAGCATGTCTGACCAATAAACTAACCCCAACAGATGATGTGACCCGGACATCCCAAGTCAACTCAGTGACTTCCAACCTATTCTCTCGCATGAACTCTTCAGATATAAAAGAACTATCTGCACCTGTGTCAAATAATACTCGAGCAAAAATATCACAGAGATGAATAATACCTGCCACTGTCTCCGCCGGTGCTTAGGTCTGCTCGGGTATTAGGGCACGAACTTGTGTTTGAGCTGGTAAAACTGGTTGTCGTCCACCACCACCTTGGTACTGTTGTCCTGTTGGTCTACCAACTAGACGATTTTGCCCATTTCTATTGTGGTTGTCTGACATTTCTGATTGTTGGACAATCCTTAATGATGTGACCAGGCTATCCACAGTTGTAGCATACGAAGCCCACGACACACTTTGATGGTCGATGACCAGTTTTCCCACGCTTGAAGCATTTGTAAAAGTCCGGTATGAAACTTTCCAAATCTATTGCACTTGGGAACTTTTTTCTTTTTTCAAATCCTCTATTATTTGCACTTCCCTCGACTCTAGTTTATCCCGAAAAAGACTGTCCGATCTGCTTATTTCCCGAATGATCTTTTACTAGTGATCGTTCCCTCTTCAGGTAATACCGATCAAGTTCAACAGTATCACTCTCAACTACGAGAGCATTATCGACTGCATCACCATAGGTTTTATTGCGGCAAAGTATTACTTGGCTGCTTATACCCTCAGCAAGACCATCCTCAAACTTGTGAATCCGACTATATTCTTCCCATTCTGAGCTTCAAGAAAACCGAAGCAGAGAGTTGAACTTTGTTTCATACTTAGCCACCATCATAGTGCCTTGCTTCAATTCGGAAAACTCTCGGGCCTTCGAAATTCTAACAGAAGATGGAAAGAACTTGGCGAAGAAGGATTCTTTTGAGCATGGATGGTTTGTTAATGACAGTTTGTTGCTCTTTTTGTAGGCATTAAATAGATACTGCAGATTTATAGCTCGGGCAACTATTTCTCACATAACATTGAGGTAAAAAAAAAATTTTGTTGACCCCTACTTGTACTAAAAATTTCCGTCATTAGTTAAATAGTTTAATCTATGTTGTAATGTTACTATTTTAGGAATAATTGTAATATTAAGTATAGAAGATGACAGTAGTGTAAACATGATAACCCTCAAAATTTTCATTTAATTTCATTTTAAATTCACACTTTTTGAGTATAAAATGTTAATTAAATATAGAGTTTATGTGAAATGTTGTGAAAATGATATTTTATATAAAATCCTTAATTTGCCAATAAAATGGATCATTTTGCTATATTTTTGAAAATATAGAATTATAAAAATAATTATACATGTTAAAGGAATTAACTTTGCAATATGTATGGCCTATTAATATAATTCGAACAAAGTTATAAAATGGTTAAATGGGGTAAAATATATATATTTATAAGTATAGTTTAAAACATGGGTTAAAGTTGACTATTATGTAATCTTAAGATAAAATGACAAAATAAGAATTGCATTGATAAAATGAACTCAAATGAGTCCAAAATCAAACTTAGGAAATATTAAAGTTATTTGGGTAGAAAATATATATCGCAGAAATGTTTTAAATTGCAATTTTTATGTCGCATGTGCATGGCTCCTGAAACACCATCGGAGCACCATTTCTAGTGATCCATCTTCCCCAATTCATCTCCCCAAATCAGCGGCCATTGAAAGCAACACACAAGCAGAATAATCTACTATCCCAGCCCGTCTTCTCTGACCATGGTGTCTAGCTTTCTCCTCTGCTTCGGCAAACCGTCAGCAAGCAAGCCTTGCCAAAACTGTCAGCGATCACCGGCCTTGCTTCAACAAAAATGAATGGAAGCAGTGTCCAAGCAAGCTTCCCATCAACAAATCACTCATAGCAAGGCAAACTGCCTAGCAAAACCAAACAGACCTGCCCACGACCAGCCTTTTTCTCCAACCATGATTCATGCTCCGTCCCTATCTCTAGGAACAACGAATTTTGAAAGAATAAAAAACCAATGCACAGTTGGCTACGATTATCTTCCAAGCAGGCAGTCCAACCCATCACAAGCAACACTCTTCAATTCATCCACACGAACAGCAGCATCTCACCGATCAAGCCATCAATTGCTAGCTCCATCCATTAAACCTGGCAGTCCTGAGGAAGAGCTCTCATAGCTCCAGCCTTCATCATTCTTGAATGGCAACAAGGCAGGCCCTTTTCAAGCCTTTGAAAAATCGATGATTGCAGCAGCCGCCATCAACGATTTCACCAATTGCCCTTTCTTCTCTCTTTCGATGGTAGCAGCTTGATGAATACAACCCAATCTGCAGCCATTCTCCCAATCTCGTCGGGCAGCCCTTCTCAACTAACCCATTCAAGAATTTTAAATACCAAGTAGCTGTCTGCACAGCCCAAGCAAACGAATGACAACCATGGCGTTCAACCATCTACATCGCCCCTTTCAACAGCAGCTGCAGCACCATCCGAAACTGTCAGCAAGCCCCAACTAAAAAAATCGTAGCCACCATTAATTTCCAGCCATGGAAATTCGTCCATCACAAGCCACACCCAAAATCGAAACCCGCTATTAAAGGCTGTTATGACATAATCTTCCAAGCAGGGCAGCCTTCTCCATCTTCAGAATCAGCCAAGCTCAGACGAACTAGCGACTTTCAATTAGAAAGCACGATCCGTCTGCATTGCATTGGCAGCGACATGTTTTCCACAGGCTAGGTCCATCTCGTGGCAAGCAAATACCAAAAATAGAAAAATCCAACCACTTTTGAGCATCAAGCCTCTGTTCACAGCTGCTTGTCATCCAAAAATTGCAGCTTCTATTAATCTCTTTCCACCAGCATTGACCATAGCAGAAGGCAAAGCTAAATAGCAATTGCAAGGTTGCTACAACGACGTTTAAAATGAGAATCCCACATCGATTCCATAGCTTTCTAAAGGGTGCCCCCAACACTCTATATAAGGAGGGCCCCTCCACACATCCCAACACACAACACTCCTCTCAGTTGAAGTAGAACTCCTTGTGGCACCCTTGCCAAGTGGGTAATGCTCCAAAGGCTTGGATTGTTCCTCAAAAGAGTGGTATTGGAGCAAAATTTGGGAAAAATAAATTTTCTTTTAATTGTAGTTTTTCTTTAATGCTTTGTAGTTGTTACTTTTAGATTTATAATTTTTAGATTAGATTTACTGTTTTATATTTTGTAATTTTTAAATTAAGTTTAATGCAATTTTCATTCCTGCTTTTGTAGATTAAATTTTACTTCTATAATCTTTTAATTGCTTTTTTAGTTAGATTTAATTTAGTTGTTGTCAATTGCAATTTTTCATCTCCTTTACCTGTCTCTGTTTTTTTCCTTTCTTTATCTGTTTTCTCTCTCTTCTTTCTCTTTCTTTTTAATTCCTTTCCCTTTCTTTCTCCCTTTCTAATTTTCTCTCTTTTCTCTCTAATCTCTTTCTCTCTCTTCTTTATACCCTCTCTCTCTTTTCTTTCATTTCTGCTTAAAATAATTCAAAATTATATAGTCTCTCTATGGATTCAACTCGACTCACCGTTATTCTACACAATCGCTCGCATAGTGGTAGCTTTAATTTGTTTTGGTTAATTTTAATTAAATTGATGATCATAGTGCTCTTAACAACAAGCACTTCATACAATTAATATTGATGATATAATTAAATATAATAGAGGACTTGGAGTTTGAGAATGTTGATGATAATATGGTGAAAGAGGATGTAATGGGACAAGTGGGTGCGAGTGAGAAAGATTTAAAAGACGAAAAAACTACAAATGATGTCGTTCCTTCAAAATCAAAATTTCAATATAAAGTTAATTCTAATATGTGGCAGCACTTCACTAAGAAGGAAGTTTTAAAGAATGGTAAGAAAGAGAAGAAACAGGAAGTGACAGATAATTACTGCAAGAAAGTTTTAGCATATTCAAGTAAAAGTGAGACTAGCTCAATGAGAAAATATCTAGATAGATGCACTCATTATGATCATGTGCGGGGTGATAAGAAGCAAAAATTGTTGAGTCTATCATCTCCAACGGGCAATTCTAGTAGCCAAGTAGGTAGCTTGACTACTTGATAATTTGATCAAATTGCAAATAGAAGGGGTTTTGTTGAAATAATAATAACCAATGAACTTCTGTTTAAGTTAGTTGTGTGTGAGGGTTTTCGTAGATATATTACTAAAATTCAACCGCTTGTGAAATTTGTGTCTAAAACAACAGTCGCTAAAGATGTGGCTTCAGTGTATGAAAGTGAAAAACTAAGCTAATAAATTTTTTCCATGATCAAGTGCATAAAGTGTGTTTAAGAATAGATATGTGAACATCCATAGCTAATGAAGGTTATTTATGCCTCACTACATATTTTATAGATAACAAATGGAAGCTAAATGAGAAAGTTATTAACTTTTTGTGCCCACCTCCACACACTCGTGAATGCATTGCTAGTGTTGTTTTTGATTACTTGATAAAATGGAACTTCAATAAAATTTGTACTATAACCATGAACAATGAATCTAATAATGATGTCGCAGCTAGAAAATTGAAAAAAAATTTAAGGGAGAAAGGTTTACTCTTTGAGGATGAATCTACATTTCGTATTAGGTGTACAGTATATATTCTTTATCTAATTGTGCATGATGGAATAGGTGAGATTCAAGACTCAATCAATTGAATTAGAAATGTGATTAAACATGTAAGAGCTTCACCTACTAGGAAAGATAAATTCAAGAAATCTTGTCAGAAAGTAGGAATTAAAGAAAAAGTAGCTTGTGCTCAGATGTTCCTACTAAATAGAATTCCACGTATTTCATGTTGGCTAATGCTTTAGAGTTTAAATTGACATTTGATAAATTGGGGGAAAAGGATACAGTTGTTGCTAGGGAAGGGCTTCCAACAGTGTTTGATTGGGATAATGTACAAGTATTGTGTCAATTTTTGGAAAAAATTTATGAGATTACATAGGTTTGTTCTGGCATATCCTATGTTACTTCTTCAATGCTTTTGATCCAACTATATTAGGTTAAAAAAATTTTACTTATGAGTTCAACATCAGATAATTATCTTCTTCATGACATGAGTAAAAGAATGAGAGAAAAATTCAGTAAATATTGGGAAAGCCTAGATAGAATTAATACCATCTTGCTGATCGCAAATGGTTTGGATCCACGATACAAGCTTATATTTATAAGCTATTTTTATGCTATGCTATTTGATAAAAGTAAATCTATTGAAGTCACTCAAATAGTCACTTCTGAATTGCATAAATTGTTTAAGTTTTATGAATCTCATTCTACTCCAAGAAAAGCTTCAAATAAGGTGGGAGAGTATAGTCAAAGCAATGTTAAGGCTTATGTAACTGATAATTTTCTATAATTTTGTGAAGAGAATGATGAACGATAGTCAAAAATAGAAATTGATATATATCTTCAAGAACTTGGATTGTTGCCAACTAGCAAAATTAATATTTTAAATTGGTAGTCAGCTAATCATTCAAATTTAGAGTATTGTCTTTGATTGCTCGTGATAGATTTGTTATTCCTATTTCTACTATGACATCTGAATCTGCTTTTATTACTGGTGGATGAGTTCTTGATGCATATAGAACTTCTTTATTTTTAAAAATTGTGGAATCATTAATATGTTGTCAAGATTGGCTAAGGACAACCCCAAACTATCTAATATTGAAGAAGTATTCGGAGAGTTTTCTATTGCAGTATTAGGTATGAATTTGAATAATATAGTATTGGGTAACATTTTACATTTTTTCTTTTCTTTTTTACGTATATTAAATAATAAGTTCAGAAGCATAGCTTGTATGATAAATTATCATTAATATATATTTTCTAATTGTTTTGCAGAAAGTACAAGTGTTCATTCCAATCCTACTAATGTTGCCACCATTCCTAATAAGGTTGTATTAATTTTTATTTTTCATTCTCCAATCTTTGTATTTTAAAGGTCAAATGATTCTTACTAAATCTTATATCTTCTACTTTTAGGGACAAGGCATTCTAAATGAAGGATGAAAGTTGAGAGATAAGAAGAGTTCTTGAATTCTAATATTGTTCATGTTTGAACTTTGATTTTAATCATCAGATTTATGATCTGATTTGTGTTATGCTTATGTTGTTTCTGTTGTGTTATATCTGACTTTTAAAAAAATTTTATTGGATTGGATAGACTTGAGATTGTTGAAAGTAGTATATTCTAATAAAATAATATTTCTTATGCTATTTGATTATTTTGTACAGATTTCATTATCTACAGATTGCACTTTTAATAAATTTCATATTGTAGTACATACAGATTAAATTTTTTTTATGCCCAGATTGTATTTTTTTATAGATTGTGTTCTGGTATGTACAATTTATATTATTTTACATATTATATACAAACAAGTTACATGGAAACCGATTGTACTTATTTGACAGATTTCATGGAAATAAATTTATGGTTTATGATAGAGTATAGATTACGTATTAAAACAGTAGATGTATTTGAGTGCATGACTTTTTTAGGAACCGATTTCGAACTGACCCGCTCTTGAGAAAATTAGATAGGGTAGGCTCCGTTATAGAATAGGGTTGGGTAGAGGTTTTTAAAAAATAGGTAAGGATAAGTTCCACCCCTACCCGAACCTACCCGACCTAAGTTACACCCGGAATTTATAAATAAAAATCTTATTCAAATTATATATGATTCTATAATGTTAAAATATGAATTATAAGAAAAATTCATGACTATATTTAGAATCTAAAAAGTTTATAATCTCTGACATCTACTAAAATTCTTCTATTTATATATAATGAGAGCCCATTTATATTTAATTTAATCAATTTTTCACATTTTGATGTAAACTTTATTCAATCTATTGTATTTAACTATCCTTTTAATATATTTAACGTTATTTATATTTTTATGAAAATTTACATAATTTATCTAGTATCATTATGCATGAAGCTAATGGATACTCCATTGCAGAGGACTTTCTAGAGCGGGTGGATCATTGTGGAAGGGTTCGACAGAGATAAAGCAACATGTCAACTTTAAAAGCCCATATCCTTATGTTCATTCAATTCATATACCAAGTTTGGTCATTTTACAATACTTTTATATATTTATTTTTTATTTTAAAAATTAAGTGTTTTAAGGGGTAAAAAATAACTTATATGCTCTTGAAATCAATGATTTTTAAAAAATAAAAATAAATATTTAAAAGCATTCTAAATTGGTAAACTTAGTATATGTTTTAAATACACTTAGAAACATGTTTACAGAGAAAAATTAGAAGCAAATAAAATTAAAATTAGAAAGTGAATACTCTAATTTAATTATATGTACAACTAATTGTGTATAATCGAGCTTCACTAAAAATTTACCGTGATAGCTTCATATGTTCTATAAAATTGATCTTATATTACTACCTTTTTTTAATAATTCCTGGTTGCCACTTTTAAATAAAAAAATGCGTTGACCTTATTTTTTCGAATCTCGTAAATCACAACATTTATTCATTTCGCTCAAATAATGGAAGAAACTAGACGCAAGATAAATTTATAATCTCCATATGATTCCAAAATCTATGCAATCCAATTCAAAATTTTAATACAACCGACTTAGATAATTTAATTTAGGATAAATTCCACATATACCTATCAATTTTGTCTTTTTTTATTGGTAGTTATACAATGTGACATTTAGATATTACAATGAGGTACATTCACAGTTCTCACACTATGGAGAGAATTTTTCTCTAAACACCTCCACAACAGGGGGACATTTCTAAAACCCCCACTTCTAGGATGAAGATTATAAAAACCTTATTTTAGGGATTGTATTTTAATAACTCCTCCCCAGTAGGGAGGAGATTCAAAACTCGGTGTCTACAATGCCAACCACCCTGATTTACCACTGGGCCAACTGCCTAGTGGCCTATCAATTTTTCCCTTGATTCCACTTACAACTGCGAACTTTTAAAATTTCGAATATATTTATATATTTTGCCTAAAATTTCATTTTACCTACACCTTTATGTGACATGATGAATATGCCCAAAACTTAATTATGAATTTATAAATAAAAATCTTATTCAAATGACATATAATTCTATAACATTAAAATATGAATTATAAGCAAAATTCATGACCATATTTAGATTCTACAAAGTTTCTAATCTCTAGCATCTACTAAAATTCTTCTATTTATATATAATGAGAGCCCATTTATATTCAATCTAATTAGTTTTCTCATTTTGATGTAAAATTTACTTAATTTATTATATTTAACTATCCTTTTATTATATTTAACGTTATTTATATTTTTATAAAAATTTATATCATTTATCTAGTATTGTTATGCATGAAGCTAATGGATACTTCGTTGCAGAGGACTTTCTAGAGCGAGTGGATTGTGGAAGGGTTCGAAAGTGACAAAGCAGCATGTCGACTTTAAATGCCGATATCCTTATATGTGTTCAATTCATATACCAAGTTTGGTCATTTTATAATAGTTTTATATATTTATTTTTTATTTTAAAAATTAAGTCTTTTAAGGGGTAAAGGGTGTGTTGGAGAAGTGATAAAACTTTTGAATGAAAAATTTTTAGCTTAAAAATTTTTGAAATAAAATAAAATGATATGATACGATAAGTTAATGATGAGGAGTAAAGAAAATAAGTTTAAAATAGATAGGTTAGTTATATGAGTAATTGTGCAGAAATAATTGAAAAGTAGTATAGTTGAATAAAAAGTTTCAAATAAATGATTAAAAATGAAATATTTATGCAATATGAAAATTCAGTTGGTTTGAAAATTTTTACTCATTGCTAAACTGCCCAAAAAATGATTTATATGCTCTTGAAACCAATGATTTTTTAAAAAAATAAAAATAAATATTTAAAAGCATTGTAAATAGGGGTGCAACTTGGGTCGAGTAGGTCCGGGTACGGGTGGAACCTACCCTTACCCGTTTTGGCAAAACCTCTACCCTACTCTATTTTAAACAGGGTCGGTCCGGAGCCTACCCTACCCAATTTTCTCAATAGCGGGTCGGTTCCGGTTCGGTTCCAAAATCGGTTCCTAAAACACGATTTATTTGCAGCTTCAACCTATGTAAAAAAATTAATATTTAACATTACATCATTCTATTACATTGATTTATACATTTGTAAATAGTGGCTCATATACAATGATACTAAATAAATAAAAAAAATTTCATGATAATCTAAATGATGCTATATATAATACATAGAGTGGATTTTTGTCAATTATCTTGATGTTAAAATGGACGGGTTCCAGAGAAAAGGGGTTTTATAAAAGTATCCCGTTAGTTGAATAAGCTTTAAGCTTAAATGCCAAGTAAATCAAATATAATGGTTGAATAAGCTCATTCGTTGCAAAGTGTAAATGTTTGTGTAATCAGTAATATAAAGGCCTAAACCTTTAACCATTAGAAAAAATATATGCATTGTCACAATTTCCTTTTCAATCATACATCTCATTACCAGTACATTCACTAAAAGAAAAGAATCGTCCAAGAAACAAGCCTCAAAAATCAGCTAGCAAGTGGACCACCTAGCAGGTTAACTAGAGGGGCTATCAGATCCTGTTCTCCTCTCTTTCTTAAAAAAATACATGAATGGGTTGAGCCTGAGAGATGAGACGAACAGAGAGAGGGAGGGAGAGAGAGAGAGAGAGAGAGAGAGAGAGAGAGAGAGAGATGAGGGGAGCTCTGCTAGATTGCCGCGACCACGAACCGTGAAGGGCATCTGTGCCTGCGGGGAGGGAGAGAGAGAGAGGGAAAGGGAGAGAGGGAGAGGGAGAGAGAGGGAGAGGGAGAGAGGGAGAGAGGGAGAGGGAGAGAGGGAGAGGGAGAGGGAGAGAGGATTGTTATCGGATCGCCGTGACCTTCTGCCGCTCGCCACAGATGCCGCGTTGCCGATCTTCTACTGCCCACCGCTGCTGAGGAGAAAAAGGATGGCTGCCGCCCACCGCTGCCGATGAGAAACAGGACAGCTGCCGCCCGCCGCTGCCAAGGAGAAACACGATCGGGATGTCGAATGGGGAAGAATCAGGGATTTACCAATTTAGGGATTTAGGTTAGGACCATTAGGTATTATAAATATATATAATATATAATATATAAATCCGGGTCGGTTCCGGGTACCCAGAACCGGAACCGACCCTTATCCGAAATTGACCGGGTATTTTACCCGAGGAACCGAACCTACCCGATTTAGGGTACCCAGCGGGTCGACCCGCGGGTACCCGACCCAAGTTGCACCCCTAATTGTAAAGTGGCAAAATGTAATATATGTATTAAATACATATAGAAAACATATGATATGGAGTTCAAAAGCGGTAAAGTAGTATGTCAACTTTAAATGGCTATAACCATAAATGCATTTAATTCGCATACCAAGTTTGGTCATTTTATATACCTTTACATATTTATTTTTTGTTTTAAAAATTAAGTTTTTTAAAGGGTTAAAATGACTTATATGCCCTTGATATCGATGATTTTTAAAAAATAAAAATAAATATTTAAAAGCATTGTAAAATAGTAAAACTTAATATATATATATATATATATATATTAAATGCACTTAGAAAACATGCTTACAAAGAAAAATAGAAAAAATAAATATTCTATTTTAATCATTTGTACAACTAATTTTATATAATCTGACTTCATTAAAAAATTACCATGATAGCTACATAGGTTCTATAAAGTTGATTGAAGTTGATTGCGTGTCGCAACCTTTTTTTAAGGTTTCCAATGTTCATCAGGCTTAAACCAAAAATGTGCTAGCATTATTCTTTCGAATCTTGCAAATAACAACATTTATTCATTTTGCCCAAATAGTGGGAGAAATTATGACCTAAGATAAATTTGTAATCTCCATATAATTCCAAAAATCTATCCTATGCAGTCCAATTCAAATTTCTAATAAAACTGACTTAGATAATTTAATTTAGGATAAATTCCACGTATATCCATGAATTTTGTCTTCGATACTATTTTTAACTATGAACTTTCAAAAATTCTAAATATGCACGTATAGTTTGTCCAAAATTTCATTTAATGCACACACCTTTTAATGAAATGATGAATATACTCGAATCCTAAATATAAATTTATAAATAAAATTTTATTAAAATGATATACGAATCTATAACGTTTAAATATGAATTATCAGCAAAATGCATAAGTATATTTAAAATCCACAAAGTTTATATTCTCTAACATCTCCTAGAATTCTTTTATTTATATATTATGAGATCCCATTTATATTTAATCTCATCAATTTTACCCATTTTGATGTAAAATCTAATCGATTTGTTATATTTAAATATTCTTTTATTATAATTAACGTCATTTATATTATTATCAAAGTTCGCATCATTTATCTTGCATTATTGTGTATGAAACTCATGAATACCCCATTGTGGAGGACTTTCTAAAGCCGATGAATGGTTCTGGAGGGGTCCCGAAGTGGTAAAGCATCATGTCAACCTTAAATGCCTATAACCTTATGTGCATTCAATTCATATACCAAGTTTACTCATTTTATAATTCACTTTGCATATTGATTTTTGGTTTTAAAAATTGAGGTTTTTAAGAGGTAAAAATGACTTACATGCCCTTGAAATCGATGACTTTTAAATAATAAAAATAAATATTTATAAGCATTGTAAAATGACATAACTTTGTATTATGATGTCAAAAAAATATATGTATTAAATACACTTAGAAAACATGCTTATGAAGAAAAAATAGAAAGAATAAAATTAAAAATTAAAATAAATATTCTAATTTAATCATCTGTACAACTAATTTTATATAATCAAGCTTCATTTAAAAACTACCGTGTTGGTTGCATTGTGTATCGCTAACTTGTTTGATGTGTCTTTTGCTTGTCGGGCTTAAATAAAAAATACGCCAACCTTATACTTTGGAATCTTGTAAATAACAACATTTATTCATTTCACCCCAAATAATGAGAGAAATTATGACAAAAGATAAATTTGAAATCTCCATGATATTCCAAATGTCTATCTTATTTAGTCTAATTCAAATTTCTACAATTGACTTGGATAATTTAATTTAGGATAAATTCCACGTACGCCTATGAATTTTGCCCTTAATTCCACTTATCATAATGAAATTTCAAAAATTTTAAATATGTACATATCATTTGCCCAAAATTTCATTTAAACCACACACCTCTATATGAAATGATGAATATGCTCAAATCCTAACTATGAATTTATAAATAAAAATTTGATTTAAATGATATTTGACTCTATGATGTTAAAATTTGAATTATGAGCAAAATTCATAAGTATATTTAGAATCCACAAAGTTTATAATATAAAAAATCAACTAGAATTCTTCTATTCATATATAATGAGAGCCCGTTAATACTTAATCTCATCAAAATTTCTCATTTCGATGTAAAATCTACTCAATTTATTATATTTAACTATCATTTTATTATACTTAACGTCATTTATACTATTATGAAAATTCACATCATTTACCTAGTATCATTGCTTATGAAACTCATGGATACCCCATTGCGAAGGACTTTCTAAAGGAGGTGAATAGTTGTGGAAGGGTCTGAAAGCAGTAAAGCAACATGTTAACTTTAAATGACTATAACCTTACAAGCATTCAATTTGTATACCAAGTTTGGTCATTATATAATACTTTTACATATTTATTTTTTGTTTTAAAATTTTAGTTTTTTAGGGGTAAAAATGACTTATACGCCCTTGAAGTCGATGATTTTAAAAAATAAGAATAAATATTTAAAAGCATTACAACATAAGTTTATGTATTAAATACACTTATAAAACATGCTTATGAAGAAAAACTAAAAAATAAAATTTAAATTTAAAAATAAATATTCTAATTTAATCATCTGTACAACTAATTTTACATAATCGGCTTCATTAAAAAAATGAAGAGCGATCTTCTTAACCTGGGCTAAGTAAATATTTTGTTTAGCCCACCTCGAAAAATCCATTTATAACAACCTTTTTTTGCTTTTTTTCATACTCTTATTCATCTAAGTGTATTTAACATATGAATCAGGTTTTACCATTTTTGAATATACGTATATATTTTTTTAGATTTTTAAAAATAAAGGTATTTAAAATGTGTTTACATAGATGTTTAAAAATCTTAAAAAATATACACATATTTAAAAATGGTAAAATTTAGTTTCTATGTTAAATACACTTAAATAAACAAGTTGTAGAAGTCCAAAAAGAGATCTTCGCATGTTTATGAATTTGCGGACATGGTTTCCCAATAGGATTTGGAAATTTCAGAGTTTTGGGAGAAGTAAAGTTGTAGTGGTACTAGAAGTCTTAAGTTTCTCTATGTGTGGACTCTTCTTCCTTTTATATGCCCAATGGGTTGTTAGTTAGAATCCCATATTTTTAGGAGAAATTCGAGACTGGCAGGTGTTGTAGGCCTATTCTTTGGGGAGTATAGGCAATGTGGGGAACAAAATGAGGGCGCAAGAGAGAGTTGGTTTTGATCAGGCTTCTACACTAGCCCCTCTCCCTTTTTTGTTCACATACTTTGTTATTAGTCCCCTTTGCATTTATGTGGGAAAGGGGGTGTTTCTTTGATGTGTTTCATTATTTAAAAGTCAAAATTTAAATTTTTTTAGTCAATTATATTGAGTGCCATGTCTTGTTAGCTTGTCATTATTGTAGTTTCGTGTCGTATTCTAACGGCAAAAAATAATTGGTTCTCTTTCTTTTTGTTAGTTTTTTACTGGAGAAGAGGGTTGTGGTTTTCAGAACAAGAAAGGATTTTTCTATGTTTGTCACTGTCCTCTATGTTTGTCTTCTTTACAATTGTTGGTTCTACATCAATGGAGGGCGGAGGTAAAGGGCCACAAATGTTGAAGTTTGGAAAAGCTTTTATGCGGATTGATCCTCTGCAATCATTGGTCTCAAATTTCACAGAAGACGAGTCACAAACATCTCGAATCAGGGTTACATATTGTCTTCCAGAGAGATATGTCATCATTATTCCATCTATAGAGGATAACATACATAAGAGTCCAAAGGGGATGATGGCAATATTTGAAGATATGCTTAAGGTGGTGATTCCACTACCTATAGATGGTTTCACACTGGAAATTTTAAACGTATACAATATTTTTCAAGCACAATTGACTCCTTATGTATTGAACTAGATATTAACATTCAAAATGATGGGAAAAAAGCATAGCATGCTCATGAATTGGAATGTCTTCTCTTATTTTGCAACATTAATGAATCCAAAAGATTATGGGTTCTATCACTTTACACCAGCAGTTGGAGCAGTAAAACTAATAGGAAAGGCATCTTCTATTTGCAAGGGATGGAAGGGTAGATTTTTTATGTTCATGTTAATGATGGTCAATAGGATTGGGGGGTTCCCATAGTTTGGAACCCTAACCCTTCTGTCAAGGCCATGCCGTTTGAACGATGTAGAGACTTGGGGTGAACAAACTATCTGGCCTTCTAGAAAGACTAGTGAGCGTATTGCTGTAGGAGATGCTAGCATATGGGGTTATTGAGACAATGACAAAAAAGGCAATAAGGCGACCCAGATTGAAGAAGTGGGCAAGGTCTATGGAAGCAATTGAGGTGCTCGTTTTAGACGAGCAAATGGAGGTAGGGGAAAAAGTTTTAGACGTGGTTGAGGGAGTGAATGTAGGAGGGGTGGATATTGTACACAAGCAGGCGGTCAATTTAGTGTAGGAAGTTATTCTTAAAAAGGTTCTTACTGTTAGGAAAAAAGAGGATGATATTCAAAAGAAGGTAACCCTTACCAAGCTTATCATGCTTGTGCCAACGTGGAAAGTTTGTTCAACATCATCTCTTGGTAATGAGGGTGTTAGTTCGGAGATATTATAGGGGGTTTTTTTGCTAAAGGAAGAGAAGAAATGACAAGGGAAAAATTTTGAGGAGACATTTGAACATATTAAAAAGGGACATGTTGATGGTACAGGTTCTCTTGCCCCAATGGAAGTCCATTGTTGTGATATGGTGAAGAGATTGAATAAGGTTGAGGAGGACTTCTAGGTGCTAACGGGCATAAATAATGCCTCGATCGGGCAGACGAAGAGGGCAATGTCCAAAGCTGAAGGGTTAAGAGAAAAATTAGTGAAAATTATGGCAATTGTGAGGAGAAATTACGCGCCTCAAATGCCAAGAATCGAAGGTAGAAGGAGCATTATGATGTATTAGAGGATCAATGTTGAAAGCTAGAGGAAAGTGGTTTGACATGAGAGGCACAGACAAGGCTCAAGGAGGAGGAAATGGAAAGATTGAAGGTGGCCTTGCCAGCTCAGAGAGAAGAACCTGAGTAGGCTCTATCAGCATAGAGAGAAGAGTTTGAGCAAAAATGATAAATTTTGGGAAAAGGTGTTATAGAAAGGTCTTTAATATTTGTATTGATAAAGTATTATATGTTGATGCAGGGTTTGACGTTGCAAAGGTTGGTGGTTATGATATCTCCGATAGTGAGAAAGAGGACGTGGAAGAAGACTTTGGTTCAGAGGACTCTTAAGTTTTTTTGTGAGCAATGGGCCCTTAATGTTATTGTTGTTTATGGTGGATTTGTGCTTTAGTGTAATGTCTTTTTGAGGTCACAGGACTTATTCGACTTGATGTGATCCTTTGTTTGGATATCTCTTTTTATGGAAATTCTATATCCTTCATTTGGGTTATCAAACCCTTTTAATTTGGTAGGATGTTGTAGCCCCTTTGCTTGGGTCATTGGACCCTTTTGATTTGATGAGGATGTTGTATCCCCTTTATTTGGATCATCGGACATTTTTTATTCGATGGGGATGTTGTAGCTTGTTTGTTTGGATCATCAGATTCTTTTGATTTGATAGAGATATTGTAGCCCTTTTGCTTGGATGACCATACCCTTTTGATTATTCACAAAAGCATCTCAAATGTTGGGCATTCCATACCTTAGAAATGAGTTGTCCTTTCATTGTTTCTAACTTATATGACCCATTATCAATGATCTTTGTATGCGAAATGGGTCATCCCAATTTGGGAAGAATTTGCGGTGGTTGTATTTTGAGGAGAAAATTGCTTTTTGTAGGACTAAATCACCTATGAGATGAGTTTTATTTTTTATTTTTTTTGTTAAAATGATGGGCTAACTGATGTCGGCATAGGCTACGCTTTTGTGCGACTTTATTTCAGAATTCGTCTAAGAGGTCTAAATTTTCTCTTCGTATTTATGCATTGGCTGTGATGATATTTGAGAGATTCAATAGTTCGAATAAGATATTTCAACAAAGAGGATTGCCTTTGTGCTATATATGAGTTTGAAGGAGGTGTGACCTGTTGCTCTTTTTGGAGTTGTATTATAAGACCATATTACACCAGGCATGATATTTGCCTAGTTTTTGTGATTTTCTTGCTAGTGTAGAAATCTTTAAACTTTTGACAATCTAATTATTTTTCATTGTCTGTAATGATGGTTTGGGGTAGGCCAAATCTACATATTATTTAGTCCCATGTAAAGTTAATTATTTGGTTAGAGGTAATGAAACTAAGGGCTTTAACTTCCACCCATTTTGAAAAACAAACAATGGTAAAAACTATGAATTTAAGATTTTTAAGTTCAATAGGTAAAGGTCTTACTAAGTCTATGTCCCATTACTTAAAAGGTCATGATTAGAAAATAGGATAGCAAGATTATGGGAAAATGGGGTGTACCTTTGATGTGCAGTGCATTTGCGGACATCATCTTTTTTCATCTTTTTGGATGGAGGGCTGGTAGATCCTGCACGAAGAATTTGGTGGACTAAGATATGCCATTGTAGATGGTTGTGGCAACAGCCTTGATACACTTCCTCCAAGATGGTAGGGATTTCCATGGGTGAGAAATAATGAAACAATGGGGTGGAGAAAGATTTCCGGTAAAGCTCTCCATCAACAATCATATAGTGGATTGCTTTTTCCTTATGTATTTTGCTTCTTTGTCGTCATTGGGTAGGTGATAATTAGTGAGGAATTACATAATGGGGTCTTTCAAGCAGGGAGAGGATGCGTCTATATTATTGACTTGGCAAGGAGTAATACTTAGTTGTTTTCAGTGGAAAATGGGTATTGGTGTATCAAATGATATGTTAGTGGCTAATTTGGCTAAGGCATCAACATAAGTATTTTGCTCTTGTGTTAATTTATGAATGGAGAAATGAAGAATTTGTTGAATGAGGTCTTTGCGAAGTTGGGTATAAGCGATCATGTCATCACTCTTTACTTTAAAATTTCCTTTAATTTAATTAACCACTAAATTGGAATAAAAAAAAATGTTGAGACATTTTACCTTAAGGGAGGAAACAATATTCAAGCCTTAAAAAAGGGCTTCATATTCAGAAATATTTTTGAAGCTTTGAATGCAATTAGAATGGCAACCTTTACTTTAGTTTTGTCTAGGGTGAGTATGAGAAAATCAGCTCCACTATTGAACCTAGTGGATGCTCCATTAGTGTACAGCTTCAATTATTCAGTCATAGGTATATAAGTATCTGTAATAATAAGTTTGTCAGTTTCATGGGGGCAACAGGAGATGTTTTTATCATTGTTGCAATGGTTGACATTAATAAATTTGGTTAGTATGTCGGAAAGTTCTTGTCCTTTTATTTCTTTAAGTGGTTGGAATTATTGTAAACACAATGAACAAGTCAAGCATAACTCATGTTTTACTGATTAACGATCCAAATTTGAGAATTTTAAGATGTTAACAAGTGTGTTGAAATATTTTAAGACAGAATTCTTCAAATGCAAGATACAACAGATAAAGTCGAGGAGCCAAGTCGACTCAGATAAGACTTAGGTCAAGTCCATGGGCAAGTCGACTTCAGGATTGACTTCAATAGTATTTTCCTCGACAACACTGAAACTATGGATGCGTAAGCAGGTGAAGTTGCAACCGAAGTTAACTTTGTATGCAAATTCGGTTGAGTAGGAACCAAAGTCAACTCTACATATGACTTTGAAGGCCTCAGACCTCCAAAGTTGAATTCGAAAAAGCCAAATTGCATCCCAAATGGACTCTGACGTGCGACTTGGGTGAAATCTTAAATCAAGTTAACTTAATTGCGTGACTTAGGCTACACGAGTGCAATTATGAAGATTTATAAGGTTTCAAGCACGATACAAATATCGAAGTTGCATACCTAAGTCAACTCCACCTACGACTTGGGTTAAGTTGCATCTCAAGTTGACCCCAGCACTTGACTTGAACATAATGAGACTCAAAATAAGCAGATTCAAGTTCAAAGATCAACCAAAAAAATTCAAGCGACTCATACCTTGTAAAATCAAAGACAAATGCCATAAATGGTAGATCAAGTTACAAATGGTTGATGTCTAAATATATGACTCAAGATGAACAAGAGTATATTTCAAGTTTGAAGAATACTGAGACAAATAGAGCTGAAACTTGAAGATATAAGAGCACATATGTTAAAGTGCTTAATTCATAAAATTTTTGAAGTTCCAAAGAGCATATTGAATGGTAAATTCGCAACCCGAATTGTAAAATATTGAAAAAATAATAATATTTAAGTTGATTGGACAATGACCATGTAGGATATCCTACATGGCAAGGATTGACCTTTTGACCACTAGGCCAAATGGTTAATATTAGGCTTTGCCCAATTATTATTTAAATATGTTATTGGTTGCATTTTTATTTTTATTTTTGTATGTTATTTCGACAACCCATGTAGCTCAGTTGGCATATAGGTGATCTAGAAGTTTTAGAGGTCTAGGGTTTGAGTGGGAGATCCACAGCAAAATAATTAATTTTTGCTCTTTTGCCTCCCCGGGATATGGGCCCGACAAGATAAGATAAATATCCTACGATATAAGATAGTCTGAGATAAGAACTCTCTCAGATAAGATTGGTTAAAATAGGATTTAAGTTTAAACAAACTTTATCCTCTTTTCTTATCTCCTAGAGGCTACATATGCTTTTATAAATTGGTTTGGAGAGTTGATGTATTTAGGTATAGAATATTCGTTAGAGGCGAAGGTTTTGGGAGAATAGAGTTACAGAAGAAGAGAAAATTTTGTACGACAAGTAGAATTTTCATTTAGGAATTAATATATGATCCAATATTATTCGGCATATATTTTGTGCAATTAATTATGCAGTTCAATTAATTTTACTTGTGATTTTTTAAATCTAATTTTATAATCCCATGGAATTATTGGAATATAGAATATTTGGATAGTTACAGATTTTTTTATATGCATAAATCCATATATGCTGGAAAAAAAATGTGCACCGGTATGGGCTTGTATATATCCAATGGTCATTTGATATGACGATTTGTATGAAAGATATATACAAACAGTGCTATGCATCATTGGTGAAAGAGCTATTTTGAAATACATGATTGAATGTAAGAGTCGTATGCTGGATTGTTTTTTTCTCTCCATGCAACTTTTGGCAACCATCCATTTAGCTGCCTTAAGGGAGCCCATTTAATGAAACTGTCGGAGAGCTTGGCATGTTCGGTCCTTCGGATTTTTTTATTTTTTTTATTTTTTTGGTTATTTTCGGTGGCATGCTTTGGATAGATTGAATGGTTAGATGGTTATAAAAAAAAATTTCCTGATCTGCATTTTATCTCTACCATATCTGGTGTTTTGAATTTTTTCAAGCAAGTTCATTTTGGAGAAATTTTTGCATAAAAAGACAAATTATTATATTAATTACAGATATGTTGGAAATAAAGTACACCTTGGCCCCTGTACCTTTCTATTTAAGCTAATGGTTGGGTCTAAGACAAAAAGATGAGCTAAGGAGACCCGATGATGGTGTGGCGATTTAACAACCATCTACTTTGTAGTCTTTATTAATTAATCATTTCAAATTAGAATTTAATGAATAAATAGTCAACTTTTATATTTTTGATTCTTTTGGACTTAATGGAAGGTTTGATTTTGCATTTGAGGTCAAATTTTTAAGTTATTGAATAAACAATTATTTTTCATTTAATTAAGTTTTAATTAGTCCATTATCCATTTTCAAATAATTTTCTACTCAATAGTCATGTTGGGACTAATCCATTATTTTTACAAGTGTACCAAATTAAGTGGGACACTAAAGTTTGGATTGCTTGAATATTTCTAAGATATTTATTTTTATTTATTTATTTCAAAGGCATGCATTGAAAATGATAGATTTATAGTTTTTTGTGCCTTAATGTAATGGAAACATGACTAGTGAAAGTGGATTTTGAAATTTTTATGAAATTATAATAATTAATTTTGTCATAAATGTGTGATTGATCTTGAAAAATTACATTAGATACATGACCCAGAATCACTTTTTTGGATCGGTATATTATAGATGGTATCAAAGCGATCACGCATATAAAAATATGGCTTATTAATTATTATATGTTTTTTTTTAAAGAATGAATTTTGAAATAGACTTGCAAAACTAACTCTATGTTTTTCTTTTTGAGTCCACAACGGACTAAGGTTGCTATTTTAAAGCCTAGGCCATCACTTATTGATGTACCCAAAGTTGTGGTTGTGTCTAAAACTGCTGACATATCCAAAGTCGTGGATGAGGCTAAAGTTGCTGATGTACCCAAAGCAGAGGAAGTGCCCAAAGCTGAGGATGTGTCCGAAGCTATGGATGAGTTTAAAGCTACTAGCATACCTAAGGTTATAAATGTACCTAAGGCTACTGGTATACCTAAGGCTGTGGATGAGTCTCTTATTATATGCAAGCCAAAGGTAACGATTGAACCTAGTCTAGTGCTGTAGAAGGAAGTTTTTCCTATTCAAAGTCCAAACTCAGATCTTGTCCATATTGAGGTAGAGACTCAGGAAGTACCTTCTCAAGCCACAACAAGTTACTCTATATGCGGTCATAGGGTCAAGATGTACAAACTAAAGTTAAGTCTAAGGAAGCCTATGTTAGCAAGGAACCAAAACTTTTTGTCATCAATGACCCATTGTAACTAAGTTAGCATGCTATTTTTATGGTACCAATAGACATACAGCTAAGGTCTATTCAAATGGTAATCGATGTTTCATATCATTCCTCTGATCACCTTAAGGAACATTGTCCTTTTGGAAAATATGCAAACTAGATTGTAACATTTTATTTAATATAATAAAAGTCAAGATTGTTCTTGTTTGCTTAATTTCAATGACTTGAATGCCTAGACTGGTCACCCAGAGTAATATCCTAATAAAAATCTGTAAAAGAAGCAGGCTAAGGACCGACCAGAAGCTGAGCCTAGAAAGAGGCCTTGTAGAAGGAAGGATAAAACTCTAGTTGAACCCCAACCAAAACTATCATACTTGAGCAACATTTGAACGAATAAGAATAGACCTTTGTAGTATTTCATGCAGAGGCATTTCGTCAGTAGGAACGGATGCAAGCATAGCTGGAACAGATTGTTTACTAGTAATCATCAGCAGTGCTAATAAACCAAGAGCTCCATCACCACGGGCATGATAAACAGCAGTTGATTGCTAGTATGCATGGGGGTCAAAAAGAAGGGTTAGATCAGAACTTGGGTGCTTAGGTTACATGAGAGAAGTCTGACTTTGATAGGCAGAAAGGAAGGAAGATCTCGCACTAAGCAAGTAGGAGAGCTAGTGATGAAGCTCAGGGAAAGGTTGTAGAAAGTCTAAGTGTAGCAACCACAAGTTGTCTTGAACTACGAAAAATAGATCAGTGAGATGCTAATGCATTCCATCATCAGAAATTCCATACTTTGTCGGTGGTGATTACTCAGCCACCAAGCATTGGATCAAGATGATGGAAAAGATCTTTAACTTTCTGGGTTGTGACAATCGATAAAAAAATTTATTTTCTCCATTTAAACTTAGTGGAGAGGCTTATCGATGGTGGAAGACACAGTAGTGTGCCTTTAATAGTATGAAAGAAATTGTAACTTTGAATAAGTTCAAGGAAGCCTTCTTCGCCAAGTTCTTCCTATCTTCTGTTCGAATTGCTAAGGCTTAAGAGTTTGTAGAATTGAAGCAAGGTACTATGACGGTGGTCGAGTATGAAACGAAATTCAACTTTCTACTTCGGTTTACTACAAGTTCAAAATAGAAAGAAAAAAGTCGGATCTGCAAGTTTGAGGATGGTCTGGCTGAAGGTATACATCGTTGTGTAATTATTTGCCATAATAAAACTTACAATGACGTAGTTAACAATGTTCTCTTAGTTGAGAGTGATACTGTTGAGCTTGATATAAGTTACCTAAAGAGGGAAGGATCACTAGTGAGGGATTAGCAAGGCAAATTAAAGTTGAGAAAAATGCAAGAAATGGAGGATTTCAGAAGAAAAAGGGTCCTCGAGTGCAACAAAAGTGGAAAGTTACGTATTAAGCTATGCAAGTGCTTCAAGTGTGGGAAGACTGGTCATAGGCCATTGAACTGTCCCATGGGCTTTATGTGCTACAACTGTGGGCAACCTGGTTACATTATTAAGAATTATCCAATAGCTAGAAATGTTTGGACAACCACAAAAGCAAGGACAAAATTATCTAGTCGACAGCCTAGCAAGTAAACAGTACCAAGGTAGTGGACGACATCCTGTTATACCAACTCAAGCATAAGTCCATGCCCTAATACCTTAGCAGGCCCAGGCACCAATAGAGACAGTGGTAGGTATTATTCATCTCTATAGTTTTTTTACTTGAGTATTATTTGACACTAGCATGGAGAACTCTTTTATATCTGAAAAGTTTGTGTGAGAGCATAGTTTGGAAGTCACTGAGTTAACTTGGAATGTCTAGGTCACATCACATATTGGACATAGTGTAATAGTAAGACATACTTACATGACTTGTACCATAAAAATTGAAAGTTAAAACATTTCAATAGATCTTTTAATCATGTCTATAAAAGATCTAGATGTCATTTTGGGAATGAATTGGTTAACAAAATGGGTACATGGAATTTACCCTTGTGAGCATCGTGTCAGCTTGCAAGGATCTGATGAGCAAAGTACAAATTTCAAAGGAAGTTAATTGGTGGTACCTCACCTCATATCGGCTTTTCTGGTTAGAAAACTCTGTAGAAAAGGTTGATAAGGGTGTCTTGTTTTAATACTAGCAATAGAGAATAAGGAGGTCAAGTTAGATGACGTTCCGGTTGTTCATGAATTTTTGAATATATTTCCAAAAGAGTTGCTAGGAGTACCCTCAAAAAGAGATTAATTTCATCATAGAATTGATGTCTAGTATTACTCTAGTTTTAAAGCCTCTTATCGAATGACTCCTGCAGAATTGAAAGCATTAATAATGCAGTTGCAAGAGCTTCTCAATTTGGGATTTATTTGACTAAATAAGTCACCTTGGGATGAAACAATACTTTTTACAAAGAAGAAAGATGACAGTATGAGGCCTTGTATCAATAACAGAGAGCTGAATAAGGTGACAATCAAGAACAAATACCCACTTTCTCGAGTTGATGATCTTTTTAATCAACTACAAGTTGCATCTATTTTCTCTAAAATAATTCTACGATCAAGATATCATCAGTTGAAAGTTCATGATAAAGATATACCTAAGACAACTTTTAAAACTTGATATGGTCATTACGATTTTTTAGTAATGCCATTTGGAGTAATTAATGTCCCAGCCGCATTCATAAACCTGATGTATAAGGTATTTTGATAGGTCTTAGACAAGTGTGTTGTAGTATTTGTTGATGATATTCTAGTGTATTCCAAACGAGAGACAGAACATGTCTATTGTAGACCCTAAGAGAATATAAGTTATACATCAAACTTAAGAAATGTGAGTTTTGGATAGATAGTATAACCTTCTTAGTTCATCTGGTTAGCAAGAATGAAGTATTGTAAATAAATGGAAAATCAAACACAATCCATGTTTTGATGTTTAACAATTCAATTTGAGAGGTTTTAAGAGACTAACATTTATGTTAAGATGATTTAAGGCTTAAAGAGTTCAAGATTCGAAACATGACAAATCAAGTCGCAAGTCAAGTTGACTCAGCATTGACTTAGGTCAAGTCAATACCGAAGTTGACTCCAGCATCGACTTCAAATGTCGATTTTTGGACAGAGCTGACAATGTGGACACATGAGCAGGCGAAGTCGCAACTAAAGTCGAATTTGCATGAGATTGGGTTAAGTCACAACCCAAATTGACTCCGTTAGCGATTTGAGTGGACTTTTGATTTTTGAAGCTAAATTTGATCAAGTCAAGTTGTAACCTAAGTCGACTGCGACATGTAATTTGGGTGAAGTTACATATGAAGTCGACTCAAACATACGACTTGAGTAAAGTTGAAAACCAAGTCAACCCTAACATTCAACATGAGAACAAGAAGGTTAAATCAAGAAATTTCAAGTTCAAGGGTGATAAGATTAGCTCAAGCAACATCATTCCAACATGGTTCAATGTCCAAGACATAAGCCCATCTGAGAACTCACAAATAGATATGACCAAGCTTAATAATCAAGAAATTCAAAGGGCATCTATGCCAAAGATCA
Source organism: Annona cherimola (assembly GCA_030490835.1). Taxonomy (NCBI): domain Eukaryota; kingdom Viridiplantae; phylum Streptophyta; class Magnoliopsida; order Magnoliales; family Annonaceae; genus Annona; species Annona cherimola. The sequence continues at coordinate 71,973,767 of CM059977.1, forward strand.
AGTTTGTATTGTGCCAAAGTTCCAATGAGTTAAGGTACAGTGAAGTCACAAGTCAAGTCAACTTTATTTGCGACGCGGGTCAAGTCTTAAGTTGATCTTGAATGAAAATTGAATTTTGAAGACTTGCATATCGAAGTCGCAACCCAAATCCACATCAGTCGGTGACTTGGGTGAAATTGCACCCAAAGTCTACTCTGAGAGTGACTTGGATCGCAATGGTCTAAAAATTCAAACGTTGGCGCATTAAATGTGTGTCACCTATCACCAAACGTTCAAATTTTCTTTTTCTCTATTTAATACACATTAAATGAAGTGGAGAGGGTTAGCTAGAGCATTGATTAAGCCTCCATCTTCCAATCTATATTCATTCAAGCACTCATTAAAGTGATTTTGAAGAAGAACTGTGTGATTCATTGCAAGTGTTGAATTGATTTCTCATCAACTCACTCTAGACATTCTTTCTCAAGCTTAAAACTTTCCTACACATCTATAAAGTGTACATTTTCATTTTTATTCATTATTTTTGTGATTCCACTTGGTTTAGTGTTGGAAATCAAGACTAAGTGAAGGCAAGGAGTGTGTAGTTCAAATATAACTCACTACCTACTTGTGTGAAAATTGTAAATTCCCTTTAGAGCTAAAATCTAGAAGAGAGCAAAGACTTTAATTGTAACTCCATTGATATAGTGAAACGCAAGGCACAAGGGTGTTTCTTGGAGGAGTAAAGTAGGAAAGATTGTCCTGATCCATTATAGCTATTGTGTTGATATATCTGTTCTATTTGCATTTTCACTTTTCACTTTTTGAATCAAGGAGACTTAGTCTACAAGGGGTTACATCCAACACACCAAAAAGAAGTTTAAGAACCCAATTCTCCCCTCCCCTCTCTAGTTTTTCTATAAACTCGAGACCAACAAGGATGACCTTCATAGGTCATGTGGTTGATAATTGGTAAATAATAATATATTTTGTGGGTATTTTTTGTGCTAATTTGATGGGTAATAAATTGAGTATAATGCAAAATTTTCTTTACAATGTGTATTTGTAACATTTGAAAATTAAATATTAATTTCAAGTGATTTATACAATTTTTATGAACTTTTGGCTTGAAATTACATTTTTTTATTTATTGCCACAAATTCAAATGTCTTTGACGAAAATAATTGCTACAATAATGGGGTTTCAAATTGTAGAACATTTAGTTATTAATATGAGGAAATAATATTAAAAATTTTTTATGCAGATGAATCAATTGCAGCAGTGGGCCCACAAGATGGATCATCCAAATTAATCAAGAAACTGAATTCTCAACCATTCAAATTTCACGGTTCATAGTTTTAGTGTCCAAAATTCAGTGTCAAAGCATTGTCGTCCATCTCCATGCTGTCCACATCACAATTTTCGAGTGTCCAAAGCCATGCAATTAGCACCGTCCAAGGCATGTTGATCATCAGAGTCATCCAAATTTCTGGTGGAACCCACTAGAAAATCACCAAGCCATCATCGTCCATTTAATCCAATAAGATCTAGCCATGTATTCAAAGTGGGAATTTCTAGAACTCATCGGCATCGTCTAATTCAAATTCAAGATCTCAGTATTGTAAATATATGGAAAATTAAGCATAATCCATGTTTCGATGATTAACAACTCAATTTGAGTAATATCAAGGTACTAACAAGGTGTTAGGTGGTTTTAAGGTCATAAAATTCAAGAATCAAAAGTTTGGCAGGACAAGTCGTATGTCAAATCAACTCAGGCATCGACTTAGGTGAAATCGATATCAAAGTCAACTTTAACATCGACTTTAAAGCCTTTTTTTTACAGCGCTTAAATATGGACACTTGAGCAGACGAAGTCGGAATTAAAATCGACTTCGCATGCAACTTAGGTGAAGTCACAACCTCAAGTTGACTCCATCATCAATTTGGGATATCTTTAGGAACCAAAGTTAAAACCGAAAGAGTCAAGTCGCAATCCATGTCAACCCCATCATATGACTTGGGTGAAGTCGAACATGAAGTCGACTCAGACCTATGACTTAAATGGAGTAGTAAATCAAGTTGATCCCAAATACTAGACTTAGAAAGATGAGTTCAAATCATGAAAGAATGACAAGCTTGAGCTAAAGATACATTAACCTTTCATCAAATTCTCAAGAGAGATTGACCAAGCTCGATTTTCAATAAAAATAAATAGACCTCAAATATAAATAAAGATTTATAAAGATGAATTACAAAGAATAAAAGAAAGGCAAATAAGCAAATGGAGATCACATTATGTCAAAGTTCTAAGAAATGAAATAGTTGGTGAAATTGCAATCCAAGTCGACCTCACCTGCGACTTGGGTCAAGTCTGAGACTAAGTTGACTTAAGTCTAAAACTTGACTGAAGAACTGAAGACTGAAGTCGCAACCAAAGTCGACTTCAGTTTGCGATTTGGATGAAGTCGCATCCAAAGTCGACTCCAAGTGCGACTTGAATCGCAGTAACGGTCAAAAAAATTCAAATGTTGGTCTATTAAATGAACGGGAAAGGAAAGAAAAAAAATATTGATTGAATTCAACCTCTTTATTCTCAAGAATTTATATGATCTAAAAGAAAGTTTCAAAGAAAAACTTAGTGACAAATTACAAGTGCTAAACTGCTCCATCAACAACGCATTCTACAAGTTCTTCTCTACGTAAAAATCTATTTTCTACACACCTGTAAAGTGTAGCATCATTTTTACTTTATTATTCATTTGTGTTTCTACTTGGTTAAGTATTGGAGACTAAGACCGGGTGAAGGGCAAGTAGCATGTACTGGAGTGTAGCTTGTCACCTACTTGTGCGAAGTTTGTAAAAGGCCCTATAGAGCTGGAATCTAGAAGAGAGCAGGTGCTCTGATTGTATCACTATTTTTCTTAGTGGAACCCAAGGCACTAGGGTGTATTCTTAGAGGAGTGAAGTAGGGAAGGTTGTCCCGAACCACAATAATTTTCTACTTTTTTAATTGCCTTTATATTTCACATTTTTCATTCAAGGGAACTATAATTCTCAAGGGATTAAGCTTCTAATTGCGATAGAATTTTCAAAAACCTAATTCACCCCTCTCCTCTTGGATTTTGCCACTAACTCGGGACCAACAAGTGGTATCAGAGCAGATATTTGAGTTTCTACCAAATAGATCTTATTTTAAATGGCATCCCAATCAACTTTCACTCCTACTTTTGCTGAAAGCCAGTTATTTACTAGGATACTACTATTTGATGGAAGTAACTTCGATTTTTAGAAGTTAAGAATGAAACAACTTATTATGGCTACTGATATGGACTCTTAGATTGCTATTCAAAATGAAGTTACTCTACCAATTGGTAAAAGAACCTCCGAATGGACTAACGAGGAAGTTAGAATAGTAAAGAGCAATGCTAAGGCAATAAACTCCATTTTTTGTGCCTTAACTACTACAGAGTATGATAGGGTATCATCTTATCAAACAGCTAAAGAAATATGGGATACACGAACATCAATATATGAGAGAACTTCTCAAGTCCAAGGAATACGAAGAAACATATTGATTGGGGAGCTAGAAGGTTTTAAAATGCAAGATACTGAAAATATATTTGAAATATTTTGCAAGATTTTCTAAGATTACTAATGTATTAAAAGGCCTTGGAAAAATATTTTCTAAATCTAAACAGGTCATGAAGATCCTAAGAGCTCTACCCAAGTCATGACCCCAAAGATCATAGCTATTGAAGAAACAAAAGACCTAAACACGTTAAACCTAGAAGACCTTATCAATTTACCCATGTCTCATGAATTGATAAAGAGAAGAAACGAGGAATATTACAAAGAAAAAAGGGCTATCGTATTGAAAGCTATGCAGAGCTTAGACGAGTTCACCACATCCTCTCAGAATGATGACAAAGAGATTGCTTTACTTACCAGAAAATTTAGAAAATTTGTAAGAAAAGAAAAGAATTTCAAAGGATTTAAGGAGAGGAATAGAAAAGAAAAAAGAAGAAAATGACTAAATGTTACAAGTGTGGTGGAGTGGGACATATACAAGCTTAATGTCCTACAATAAAAGAAAGCAAATCAAAAGAACGACAAGAGAAGAAAGACAAAAATGACAATAGAAAATTTCAGAAGCCAAAGGGTAGATGAATGTACGTAAATTAGAAAACATCTACAACAAGCAGCTCATCAAATGAAGACAATGAGACAGTTAATTGTGCTCGAATATGTTGCATGACAAGCATTGAAGAAGAAAATAATATGATCTGCTTCACCACAACTAAAGTAATAGATGGACAAACCGCATCAACTAATTGCACAAGCCTTCAAGAGGTAACCTCACAACTCAATCACTCTAAGACCAAGTCTATCTACTCCTCTACTCATGATTGTCTTAAATGTGCTGAGTTGGATGAATTGCAAAAAGTGTATGATTCATTGTATGATGAAATTAAGAAGCAAGGTAGTAAATTCATACTAAACAAACGACAATGTGACTCAATTATCATTGTGAATGAAAAATTAGCTGAAAGAGTCAACCACTTAGTAGATGAAAACAATGTCTTAACAGACAAAGCTGAAAGGCTAAAGAAAGAAAATGAATCATTAGCAAAATTTTCTAACCTGAGAAAAAGTGTAAAAATATTTTTAAACATGACCACCCAAAACAAAAAAAGGGGACTTGGGTATTCTACATTTGAGCAAGGTGAAAGTAGTAAATCAAATGCTTCAAAATTAAGTAAAAACAAGCCAAGAGAACAACCTTTTATAAACTAAGAGTGAATTATGTTGCTTGGACAAAAGGTCAACTTAGGAACCACATAATGTATGAAGCCGTATCAAGGACTCCCAAGGGCATGCAATTTCTGCAACAAATCGAGTCATAAAATTTATCAATGTAGAATAAAGAGATTACAAGACCAAGGTGCCAAATTGGTTTGGGTACCAAAAAACATTGGCTTGTGCCTTCCAAAGTAAAACAACATAGACTTCAATCGCTCACTAACCCCAAATGGACCCATAAAAAGGGTACCAAAGAGATAAGCTCTCTGTGAAAATTTCTTTCAGGTATGTCTTAAAACAAAAACCAGCAATATATGGTTATGGATAATGATTGCTCAAGACATATGACATGAAAAAAAAGACTATTCTATAATATCAAACCATGTAATGAAGGAACTGTTGTATTTGAAAATAATGAAAAAGATAAAATAAAAGGTAAGGGAAGTTCTTATGGTATTTGAATGCATGTATTGAGGATGTACTATTTATTAAAGGACTCAAACATAATTTAATGAGCATTAGTTAATTATGTAACAAAGGATACAAAGTTGTGTTTGAATCTTCTAAATGCAATGTCTTTGATGGAGATCACATAATCTTTAGTGGCAAAATATATAGAAATATATATTTGGTTTCTCTTGATGAATTAGATGGACAATATCTTATGACCGTTGATAATGATTCATAGGTTTGGCATAAAAGACTTCAACACATAAATATGTTAAACATTAAGACCCTATGGAAAAAAAAGCTTGATAGAATGATTACCAAAGCTTAAGTACGACAAAAATAAAATTTGCAAAACATGCCAACTGTCCAAGCCGCCCAAAATGTCATTTTTCTCTAAAAATGAAATTTCAACAATAAGGCCATTTAAACTATTGCACATGGATTTATATGGGTCATCCGACATTTTGACTCTTGGAGGAAAGAAGTATATTTTTGTTATTGTTGATGATTTTTCAAGATTCGCATGGATAATACTAGCAAAGATGAAGTCTTCTCAATGTTTGTTACTTTCTTAAATTTGGTGCAAAATGAAAAGAAAAATACAATCATGTCTATTAGAAGTGATCACGGTGGTG